>CM021100.1:149576768-150201625 GCA_007115665.2 Sequoiadendron giganteum | reverse complement strand
TCATGGATCTCTCCTCACGTTTTGATGATGATTATGCTTATTTCTCTCATGGTGATGTCTTAAGTTATGATTGTATTTCTATGTTGATTACTCTTCTCATGTATCATGTAGTATTCCATGTTAGGGGTATGCATTTCATGATACCTATATATTTTCTAACACTAATTAGGATGGTCTCCCTTGTGTTACATTGATTTATCTTTTTCGTGGCCAACATGGGGATGTCATAGGGACTCATCCTTGAATTTGTGCAATCTTATTTATTTTTGTTCTCTTCCATCCTCTAATGATGATAACATATATTTATATTTTATGTGATGAGGATACACCTTCCTTTGCTAAATATGATGTTACTAAACCTTGTGATGTTGGCCCCACCTTTATATCATTTTGTTCATGGTCCCTTGATGTTGTATCTTATGAGGAGTCTAGAGAGAGTTTTTGGCGTGAAATACATTTTGTATTCATAATTCCATTGTTCCTCATGATGATATTGAAACGTAGAAAAATGTGATCCTTAGTCTTAAGTGCTTAGAACAATAGGATTCAAGGCATTTTCCTAGGGTTTCATTGAGATGGAAATCAACAACGTGTATAGATTGACTTTCAACCATGAAGGTGAGCCAATCAAAATTGGATATCCACCAATTTAGGGATGGGAATGGATTGGAATAATTTTCCATTAGTTAACCCAATTAGACTATGTGCCCTAATGTGAAAAATGCAAGATCCCAACAATGCACAGACTAAAACAATAGTTTGTAGGCAGATCTGGGAAGTGTAGAGGACTATATACCTGCCTAGAAAAATTGGTTTCGATGTGCATAGGAGGACATATATTCCCAAGGGTGCATGATTCCTTATAAGGGCATCCTTCTCAACTTTTTATGTCCTTTGGTGGTGGATATGAGACTCTCGTTTCTACTTACAAAGTGATCAGAACGCTATCGTGTAATTCTATAGGTAAGTTTTCATGAGTTTACAAGATGTAGGGCATCAAATGCAACAATAAATAAATTTTCTTCAAACTTATTTTAATCCTCTTAAAACCTAAAACCTACACATTCAAAGATAGGGAAAATGTTGGGCCATTTAGAGGCTTGCCTCAATCAAACCCCATGTAAGTGTTTCTACTTCCACAATGGAAATGTCAATGATAAATGGATAAATGATAGGAAGGAATGATGAAATCACAAAGGTCTACAATTCACCACCCTTCAATGTCTTCCTTGAAGGACTAAAGTCATACACATAATCTCAAGGTCTTTGATCTTGCTTGTTTGATTTCTTGAATTCTTTAGAGACCTACGAAAGTGTTAGCCTTCACAAAACAATGATAACATGAACACACATAAGCTCACATAATAATTTTCATGATGTTAGGATCTTGAAATTATGTAATAAATCTCTAAAAATACTACTCTTGACTTGCTTGATAGTGCTCTTGATCATAAGTTTTCTAATAACTAGGTATTTATAGGCATTTATTTTTTTTAAATTAAATCCCAATAGTTGACATTTTAAATTTGAAATTTGAATGTTAAAATGGTCACCCCAACATATTAAAAATTGGTCCCCAATAGAATAGTGTATGGGTCTTGGCCCTATTTTCCAGGACACAATGTATTGAGGGAAAAACATTAATTACTTGCATTTGTTCAATGCTTGCAATTTCTTGGAAAGTGGTACAAATGGGCTATAGAATGCATAATTTAGGAAATTAGGGACTCAGTTAGGCTCAATAATTTAGGGAGAGAAAAATTGTTATCCTTGAATTTAGCTTGCTCAATTCTTGGGATAACCCCTACAAAACTTGTTCATTTTGTAGCCCACATTTTCAAAGCACACATATCGAGGAAAATTTAGATTGCCCTCATGTGTAGTCTAATCCCTCAAAAATTCATTTCGATTGGATCACCTTTTGGTTTTTTGAAAAATTGCAAAGGGCAATTTTTAGTGTTAGTCTTTTTTTTTCTTGAATATATAGTGGCCCTAAATTTTAGCAACACTACATATTTTGGTAACTAAATCTTAGGGTGGCGCTAAATTTTAGCAACACTACATATTTTTGTAACTAAATCTTAGGGTGTAGTCACAAAAAATTTCTTCATGACTGTACTCCTACAACCACATGTATGGAATTAATGTAGGTTTTTAAGTAGTTTTTAATTGGTTTTAAATTTGTTTTAAACCCTCATTTTTGCCATTCTCCCCAGTTTTCCTGTCCAACCACATACCTCTTGCTCTCGTTTGTTTGTTTCAAGGATCTGTGCTTGGATTTCATGTGGATTTTGGTCAAGCTTTTTTTCCATTTTTTGCAGTATTCAGGAATATCAATATTTCTAAGTTTTCGCTTTATTTTATTTTGATTTCCTTCACTATTGTGTAGTTTTCGCCTAGGTTATTTAGGGTTTTTTTTTTTTTTTAGGGTTTTTGGTCACTATTTTATTGGTTTTCAAGCTACTATCTATTACCCTACTTTCCTACACTTGTGTATTCTACACTAGTAGTTGATGTTCAGGGTTTTAAGACTTGAACAACATCATTGTTTCTCGTGCATCATTTTCCATTCTTTTAACCTAGCTTGGTTCCTTCACACCCTTCAATTTTGTGTTAGTTGGGGATTATTCTCTGATTAACATTATCTATATTGGGTTCATATGTTGGCCATGAATTTTTTTCCAATTAACACATGAATCACCCAAGCCTTCATGTAGCATGATGAATAAACCCCACACTACATACTAAACCTAGATTCTTTCCTGATGCTACGCAGGAAATTTTCCCCGCATTACATCTCCTTAACCATGGGAGTCTTTATCATTTGGATTTTAAGACCCAAACAACACAACCACAATCTACCTTGCAAAGTGTAGTGTGGTAAATAAACCTTGAACTACATTATAATCACCATGCACTTAAATGTCATTTGGGGAATTTTCCTTGAAGGGAATTTTTGTATGATGGTTGCCATGCACATCGAGAAAAATTCCCTGATGTGCATGAACTTTGTTCTACACTAAGTGTAGTTTGAGGAAAATTCCCCAACGTACACCTAGTCATTTTACCTTGTGTAAGGGCAGAGAATTTCTCTGCCCTTGCACTTATGTATTGCCCTACCCCATATGTACTTCGATGAATTTTCCCCAAAGTGCATATATTTTTGCACACAAGATGTAGGTTGGGAAATTTTTCCTAACCTACACAATTGTTGACTTACCTCATGCAGTTTAGAGAATTTTCTATGAACTACACACTAATGCATCAAAAATATACAAGTGCAGAATCTCTCTAACATTGCATGGAACTTGAAATATTCTCTAACACTGGAGGATTTTAAAACTTTGTGTTTGCAAATTCATCGTCAATGTTAGATCCTTCACCAAACAAGAAAAACATGAAATATAAATACCAAGGTGTGATTCCAAACACATCAATGGAATCTAATGTGGATCAAATTTGAGACACTGAAATCAAACATGTGGACAATTCTGAATTCCTAAAGAGGGTGAATAAGAAACCAATTGATGAAATTATGAGGTGTGTTGTTGAGACTAGTATTCACTTAGTCTCCTCATTCCTAGTATCAACACACAATCTAGAATTTATACTTGCAACAAAAACAAATTTCCACAAGGAAACTAAGAGTGTTAGAGACGCAAATGGGAAGGTACTTATAAGATTAGATGAAGATTTATTTGATAAGATCTTCATGTGTCCAAGTATTGATGAATATGTTGACCTTACTATGGAGTTATCACAAAATTTCTATGATAGTAATCCTAACAAGTGAAAGAAGACCATCATCACTTGATGGATCAAGACTAATAGGCTAACCATTGCTAGGTGGCCTAAGAATCTTCATCATAGTGAGTTTTTCAAAGAGGTAAATTATTTAATAATTCTTCTCATTAGAGTTAATGGATTACCAACATCCACCACTTTCCAAGAATGGATGTACCGATACATTCATGTCATAAGGAAAGGCAATTAGAGAATCTTCTGGGGTAAATAGATCAGTGATGTCATTTCTGAGTAGCTTTCTAAGGTTTCAACCTCTCTGAAGTTCTGCATCACTTTGTATCTTGTTTATGTTGTTGTCTCTATGAGATAATTTCCAAGGTTGTATTTGGAGGGTGACAAGAGGAAAGTTCCTATTTATGATTAGTATTCAAAATTGACTTTGAAGCAAAGCCTCAAAAATTTCAGGAGGGTTAATGATGTCTTTTTCTATCCATACATATGCATGTTTGATAGGAAACTTGAGAAGAAAATGGTGTCATATGAAACATGGGAACTTGTTAAGAAGTTTGGTTGCATGTTTTTATAGTTTACCACCTTTATATACATCAGATTTGGGTAATTTGAGGGACTTCCATATATGCTCCCTAGATATCCTAGTGATGAGATTGTGCTAATGGAGCTATGTAGATAGATCATGACTGTACACAACAATAAATATAAGTCGCACAAAGCTGGATTTAAATTTCCTCTGACCATTGGAAGATACTCCAACACTACTTATCCCAGAGCCAAAGCTATGGAGATGGAGATGCAATGTGTAACAATGGAAAAGTAAAAAAAGAGGCATGATTTTGATTACAAGAGAATGAAGGAAAAACTCAAGAAAAGATAAACTCATGTGCACAAAGTTGAAGACATATGGGTTGAGTGCAAAACTAATGAAGATGTAAGGAAGCTTGACTATAGTTGTCTTACTTTGGAGCATATCATAAACCTTGATCTTGTTGACATCCCTGAGGATACGAAAGATGAAGATGATATTTTATATCTTGCCTATGAAGAGAATAAGATTGTTGACACTCCTTTTCTGCCAATCCAATGGTCTCAAAAAGAGATGATATTTATAAGGGAGAGATTCCAGCATATTCCCGAAAACACTAATGTTTGGCTACATAGTAAGGGGATTAAGTTGAAATATTTCAATACATGATCAGAAGAGGAGGAAACTAAAGGGCCTATAGGTAAAAATAAAGGAGAGTTAAGGACAAAGAACAAAGATGATGCTCCAAGTACCAACAAGGTACCTAAGTTTATTTTCAAAATAAAAGGAGACAAGAGTAAAGAATAAGAAGGGACATCCACTCAGGGTAAAGAATAAGGAGAGGAAAATCTATTTGAAGAAACAAAAGAATCTCTAGTCACTTTGTAGCTTAAGTTTGCACTAGAAGATTCCCCCATCTCTTCCTCTCCTATAACTACTACGCTACCAAGTACCACTCCTCGTGCTATTACAAGTGAACAATATTTTCCTATTGTTTCCACCATTTGTGTTACTCGTACTATGTCAATTTAGTCAATTTATTCATCACCCACTAGTGGGTCAATTTTTTAGAGTCCTTGTGATAATATTGAGAATGCTTTTGTCCCTTTATCTTCTTTTCCTAGTTTATTTTCACCTATTTTTGATGTGTCCACAGAATCTGACTTTGAAAAATTCATGTTTGAGTCCTCACATAATGTGTTAAGTGTAGAAATCCTGACTGTAGTTTTGACTCATACTCCATCAATTATAACCACTGCTATTGTAGCTATAGCTTCATCAACACAAACCATGGTGGAAGGTACTGAAAGAGATACTTCTACTCTACCTACCTGGTTAGCATCACAAACACCCAAGAGGAAGAAGCAATCCATCTCTCTAGATGACTTCAATTTTGGCCAACTAGTTCCTATGAAGACCAAGTATATGAAGAAGGCCAAGACTCTTTCAAGAGTGTTGGTTGACAAATCAAGTTATAAGTATGCTGAGGTGGCACAACCTCCCCGAGAAAAAACTGCTAAGGAAGTAGATGTGTCAAACTATGTGATCACTAGGATAGAACTGGGCAAGAAAACACATGAAGGTAGAAAGGAGTATTTGCGAGCAGCAATGACCTCTTTACTTGAAAATTATGACAGGGATAAAATCATCAAGGATCAATTGAAGGTCAATGTGGAACAACTCACATCTTCACTCCAAAAGATAACTCAATCTTCTGATTCTATTGAACTTGTTACCAAAAGTGTGGATGATCCTACAATTCAAAAATTTGAAGGGACAGATGCATAAGGAAAGGTTTTTATTGAATAGATAGATCGAATAATGGCCCAAGGTACATTGTTGTTGAAGTCTTTCGTTGAGTTGATTAGAAATATGAAGAAGGTGAAATCAAAATTGAACAAAAAAATTGATGTATTATCTCAAAATTTGAAGTTGATAGAGAAATATCTTGAAGCTTGGACCAAGTTGAGAGATCTCAAACTAGAATTGTTGGTGTAAAATGGGGTAATCCCCAATAGAAATATGTTTTTTGGATTCAAGGAATCAATGGAACATAAAAGGAATGTCATCGAAAAACTAATCAAAGATCTACAAGAAGCTCAGGAGATAGGTAATAATAGAGAGTCAAATCTCATCGCCAAGATTGGTGAGATTCCTTTCAGAGTATTTGATGACAATCAAATATTCCTTCCCGTGGAGACGGTTATCCAAGAATTCACTTCCTTGATTTAGAAAAACATTGGGTCAGAAGCTTTTTCATTAGCTTCTATTGACAAGTTAGTGGATTTTCAAGTGACTCTGGATAACCTAAAAGTAATATTGGACAAGCATATAAAATAATGCATCAATATCAAGGACTCCATCACATGAGTGCTCGCAATCTCCAGCCATACATCAGGGCCAAATGACTCTAAAGTTCAAGCTGCATTCAAAAGATATGATGATTTCCTGGAGAAGAATGCCAAAGAATAAAAGAATGTTCTTATCAAGAAATAGTTTATTTTCAATTTTTTCCTTTATGAAATTTGTAAATTGTAGATGACATTTTACATATTTTTTGCAATATAAAAATTCCATGTAAGAGGATTGAAGTCCCTAATCAAATAGAACTCTTCCTTTCAATTAGTCAAGTTAGTTGTAATTTTCCTATTTTAGCTCTTGGATCTCCTCTATAAATAAGAGGGAGCTCTTTTGTAAATATTATCTTCTAGCTTATAAAGCAAAGTGCTTCCAAATTGAAGAGCACATTAATTTTTATTTTTTGAACTATAAATCAAGATTCAATCAATAAAAGAAGCAAGTTGGTGTCCAATATTTTCCTTGGATAAAGTTTGTTGTGTATTGGCAATGTTCTTACATCTTTCCTATTACATTATCTTGTACATGATTGAATCATAGCATGGAATTGAGCATGTTCTAGGAGGTAATCTAAACCTGATTTTGAAGTCTTTGAGCTACAATATTATATTTGGAAATTGTGTGTTTATGTGTATAATTTGGAGATAATTCGAATACTTTGGGTTGCGAGCTATCATCCAAATTTGGTTAATCTTATTGTGGAATACATTGGAGACTTTGGGCTGCAACATATACCATTCTTTTTTCTTTTCAAATCATCATAGAAAGCAACAAAATACTTTGTTCTTTTGTGGGTTTTCTTGCTACCGACACTAGTTGGTATCATATTAGTTCTTCTTTCATCTAGCTGAAATAGATATTGGTTATTATTGCTCCAACTAGTAATTTATGGTTAATTACATGTTGTAATTTTCATGGTATTATCATTGTAATTCTATAAGAAGAAACATCTATTTTGAATAAAGAGAATAGGATGAATGGAAACACCCCCATGGATAATTATAGTGTGCATAAGCTTTGTTACTTCCTAGTTGTTTTTAGTTAGCAATAAGAAGTGAGCCTCCCCTTTTTGTGAGGAGAGATTTAATATCACTATATTGTGGCTGATATCACCATTTTGTAATCAGTTAGTTGATTACAAAATATTCACCCAACAAAAAAGTAGTGTGAAATTGTCAAGGGTGACAATTTACGATGCTACATTTAGCCCCCACTTTAGTGAGAGTATGAACTTACGCTTAGAATCACACTAAAGTATAAAATATATGTCAAGAGGGATCTAATTGTCCAAGTGTTGAAGAGATAGTATGAATAAGGATCAAGGGAGGTGATAAAACCCCTAGGATCCAAACTCCCGTGGAAAACCAACATAAGCACAAAGGAACACACACATGTATGATATGTAGCAAGAGAACATATACAAACATACATGTTAGAAAACATAAAGCATACATGATAAAAATAAATGGCATGATGGAACACAAAGATGAAAGTGAAATTAAAATCAACATGATGTAGACATGATGAAAATATGAAGAATACACACACAAACACAAGGTTAGTACTAAAATATTCGAGTGGATAAAGCAAAGAGACCTCAGTCTTAAATCGTCTCAAATACCAAATGTCATCCATCAAATAAATTCTAGCTCCCATGAGGACTAGAAATTTGTGTTATGCCACATCACTCATGAAATACATGGCTCCATGAGAAAGCAAGGTGTGTTATGCTAGGTGGCCATGTTAAAATGGGTGCTCAAGTTTAATATCTCAGGGGATGAACAAAACTCACCTCAGGGGTGCACAAGGTTTAACATCTTGGGGAATAGAAAAAACTCACCTCAAGGTGTGCACAAGGTTTAATGTCTTGGGGGATGAATAAAACTCACCTCAAGGGGTGCACAAGGTTTAAAATCTCAGGGGATGAACAAAACTCACCGTAGGGGGTGCACAAGGTTTAACATCTCAAGGGATGAACAAAACTCACTGTAGGGGGTGCACAAGGTTTAATGTCTCGAGGGATGAAAAACTCACCTCAGGGGGTGCACAAATGATGATAGGATAGGGAAAAAATCTCAAGGGATGTTATAAAAATACCACCACAAGAGATGTTCAAAAAAAACAAAGGGGCCCTGCTCAATACATGAAAGGCCACACCTTAGGGAATATCACACATGACATCACCACCAAGAGAGGACGATTCATGGAATAGAAGACACACCTTAGGGAATACTAGTCATAGCATTACCATCAAGGGGAACACCATATGCCAATAAATGCCACACACACCCTTAGGGGATATCAAGCCTAATATCACCACCAAAGAGACAATCACATAGATCAAGAAGGCCACACTTTGATTAACAAGTTCATGCTTCCTAGGAGATGTATACTATCACCACTAAGAAGGGACTATTCCTATGCAAAAAATGAGTGGGGTACTATATGCCCCCCTTAAAATTTTAGTGTAATTTCTACACTAACATTTTAAGGAGAAATCAAGGGATCCCTTGCTAGAAGGAATACACCTACACAATGCTACCTAACCCCTTGCTCCCAAAGTGATCATAATTCCTAAGTACTTAAAACAATAGGATTCAAGGCCTTTTCCTAAGGTTTCATTGAGATGGAGATCAACAAGGTGTATAGATTGACTTTCGACCATGAAGGTGAGATAATCAGACTTGGATCTCCATTAATTTGGGGATAGGAATGGATTGGAATTATTTTTCCTTAGTTAATGGGTGATCCCACAATAGTGGGTTACACTTTTTGGCAAAACTTGACATTGAATTAAAATTTTTTAAAATCTTCACTTTCAAACACCTATAGCTGCTAAACCATGAGGAATTTGAAAATGATGCAAACTAGTGATTTGTGAAATTTTATTTATAGATTCTAAATATATATATTTTTTAATTTTTGGAATCAAATTGCATTTCTTTTTCCATATCCTTTGATAACTAGTTTTTAACAGTAAAAAACATTGTAAAGAGTGATGTTTATTGTAATAACACATAATTTTTTTTATATGAAGGATAAAATTCTATTTTTTTCGAATTTAGATTTGTAACTATGATATCTAGCTCCTTCATTTGGTTTCATAGTGTTTAATTGAATATTTTTTCTTAATTAAGTTTTGAAGTCAAACCAATTACAATCTAGACATAGGTTTACTGTATAACACAACTTTTTTTTATGTATCAAAATTCATTTTTTTTGTTGGATCAAGGACATCAATACCAATTGCATAGATATTTTTTATAATTTTTTTTGGTAATCTACTATTTTTCCACATGTGCAGAACAAAGAGCTTGATTTTCAATGAAAAACCTACATTCACAAGAAATAAAAATAAATATAATAATCAAATTAAATATATTTAAAATTATACTTTTTGGGAAGCTTATAATAAGGACTACATACTTACAAAACATAAATTTTAAATAAATTCATTTGATCCCTCAAAAGGTAAATCAAAAGTAGTTTTTTATCAACATTTTGATAGGTGTAGAGGAGACTCCATTATAGGTATGGTTTAAAAATAACTGGGTTCTCTCCAAGGGGTTTGATCAAACCCTCTTCAATTAAAACCCTTTAAATGGAGCCTTTCAAGGCTTAAATCATTATGTTTTCTAAAAATATGTGATTTCAACAAAAAATAGGATGTCCCAAAAATTTTGACCAATTATTGTGGAAGCACCCTAACCTAATTAGACTATGTCCTAATGTGAAAAATTCAAGATCTTGACAATGCACAAACTAAAACAACAATTTGTAGGCAAATCTGGGAAGTACAAAGGACTATGTACCTACCCAAAAAAATTGGTTTTGGTGTGCATAAGAGGACTTATACGCCCAAGGGCATATGAGTCCTTGTAAGGGTGTCCTTCTCAACTTTTGAAGTCCTCTAATGGCAGATCTGAGACTCCCATTTTCACTTGCAAAGTGGTCGAAACACCACTGAGTAATTTTGTACGTGAGTTTTAGTGAGTTGACAAGATTTAGGGCATCAAATGCAACAATGAATAATTTTTCTTTAAACTTCTTTCAATCCTTTTTCAAACCTAAAACTTGCACATTCAAAGAGAGGGAAAATGTTGGGCCATTTCGGGGCTTTCCTCATTCAAACTTTGTGTAAGTGTTTCCACTTCCACAATGGAAATGTTAATGATAAATGGATAAATGATAGAAAGGAATGATGAAATCACAAAAAGCTACAACTCACCACCCTTTAATGGCTTCCTTGAAGGATTGGAGTCATGCACATCACCTCAAGGTCCTGGATCTTGCTTACTTAATTGCTTGAATTCTTTGGGCACCTACAAAAGTGTTAGCCTTCACAGAACAATGATAACACGAACAAACATAAACTCACATAAGATTTTTCACGATGTTAGGATCTTGAATTTATGCAATAAATCTCTAAAAATACTACTCTTGAATTTCTTGATAGTGCTCTTGATCATAGGTTCGCCAATAGTTTTCTAGATTCTCCTTGTTAGATCTCAAATGATGCAATAACTAGGTATTTATAGGCATTTCTCTAATTTCTTGAGAATTAAATCCCAATAGCCAAAATTTGAAATTTAAATTTTTAATATTAAAATGGCCACTCTTACATATTAAAAATTGGTCCCTGATAGAATAGGGGGACCAATATGCCCATGGGTGTATAGTTCTTAGCCCTGTTTTCTAGGAAACAATGTATCGGGGGCAAAACATTAATTACTTGTGTTTGTTTAATGCTTGCAATTTCTTGGAAAGTGGTACAAATGGGCTACAGAATGTATAATTTATGAAATTAAGGACTCAATTAGGCTCAATAATTTAGGGGGAGCAAAGCATAGTGTGAAATTTTCAAGGGTGACAATTTACAACACTACATTTAGCCCCTATTTTAGTGAGAGTATGAACTTACGCTCAAACTCACACTAAAATAAAAAATCTATGTCAAGAGGGGTACGAATGTCCAAATGTTGAAGAGATAGGATGACTAAGGATCAAGGGAGGTGATCAAGCCCCCAAGATCAAAAATACCATGGAAAAATAACATAAGCACAAAGTAACACACACATGTATAATATGCAGCAAGACAACATACACAAACATACATTTCAGAAAATACAAAGCATACATGATGAAAAAAATGACATGCTGGAACATAAAGATCTCAATGAAGTGAAAAAACCATGATGTAGACATGATGAAAATATGAAGAATACACACAAAAACACAAGGTTAGTACTAAAAAATTCGAGTTGGTAAGGAAAAGAGACCTCAATCTTAAATCGTCTAAATCACAAAACATCATCCATCAAATAAATATTAGCTCCCATGAGGACTAGCATATTGTGTTATGCCACATCAGTCATGAAATACATGGCTCCACTAGCAAGCAATGTGTGTTGTGCTAGGTGGCCATGTTAAAAGGGGTGCTCAAGTTTAATGTCTCAGGGGATGAACAAAATAAACCTCAAGGGGTGAACAAGGTTTAACGTCTTAGGGGATACACAAAACTCACCTTAGGGGGTGCACAAGGTTTAAGTTATTGGGGGACAAAAAAAACTCACCTCGTGGGGTTCACAAGGTTTAACATATTGGGGGACGAAAAAAAATCACCTCGAGGGGTGCATAAGGTTTAACGTCTCGAGGGACAAAAAATATCACCTTAGGAGGTACACAAACAACAATAAGATAGGTCTAAGAAAATCAAGTGATGTTATAACAACACCACCACAAGAGATTATTCACAAAAACAACAAAGGGGATTTTCTCAATACGTGAAAGGTCACACCTTAGGGAATATCCCACATGACATCACCACCAAGAGGACCGCTTAAAATGTTAGTGTATTTTCTACACTAACATTTTAAGGAGAAATCAAGGGATCCCTTGCTAGAAGGAATACACCTACACAAGGCTACCTAACCCCTTGCCCCCCAAGTGTAGGGACAAAGGTGAGCCAAAATGGATGATGATGCACTTAAATGAAACATATAAAAGGTGATCCTAAGTCCTAAGTTAGAATAATAGGATTCAAGGCCTTTTCCTATGATTTCACTGAGATGAGGATCAAGAAGGTGTATAGATTGAATTTCAACCATGAAGGTGAGCCAATCAAACCTGGATATCCATCAATTTGGGGATGGGAATAGATTGAAATGATTTTTCCTTAGTTAACCTAATTAGACTATGTGCCCTAATGTGAAAAATGTAAGATCCTAACAATGCACAAACTAAAATAGTAGTTTACAGGCATATCTGGGAAGTACAAAGGACTATGTACCTACTCAAAAAAAATGGTTTCGATGTGCATAGGAGGACTTATAATCCCAATGACATTAGATTCCTTGTAAGGGTGTGTTTCTCAGCTTTTGAGATCCTCTGGTGGTAGATATGAGACTCTCATTTCCACTTGCAAAGTGGTCGAAACACTATCGGGTAATTTTGTAGGTGAGTTTATGTGAGTTGACAAGATGTAGGGCATCAAATGCAACAATGAATAATTTTTCTGAAATTTTTTTCAATCCTTTTCAAACCTAAAACCTACACATTCAAAGAGAGGCAAAATGTTGGTACATTTAGGGGCTTGCCTCAGTCAAACCCCGTATAAGTGTTTCCACTGCCACAATGGCAATTTCAAAGATAAATGGATAAATGATATGAATGAATGATGATATCACAAAGGGCTTCAACTCACCACCCTTCAATGGCTTCTTTGAAGGACTAAATTCATGCACATCACCTCAAGGTATTGAATCTTTTTTTCTTGATTTATTGAATGATTTGGAGACCTACAAATGTGTTATCCTTCACAAAACAATGATAGCATGAACAAACATAAGCTCACATAAGATTTGTTAGGATCTTGAATTTCTGATATAAATCTCTAAAAAAAATTCTAGTCTTGACTAGATTTATAGTTCTCTTGATCATAATTTTGTCAATAGATTTCTAGATTCTCCTTGATAGATCTTAAATGATGTAGTAACTAGGTATTTGTAGAAATTTCTCTCATTTATGGAGAATTAAATCTTGATAGCTGACATTTGGAATTTAAATTTTGAATATTAAAATGGACACTGACATATTAAAAATTGGTCCCTGGTAGAATAGGGGGACCCATACGCCCATGGGTATATGGGTCCTGACCCTATTTTCCAAGACACAATGTATCGAGGGAAAAACATTAATTACTTGTATTTGTTCAATGCTTGCAATTTCTTGGAAAGTGGTACAAATGGGCTATAGAACGCATAATTTAGGAAATTAGGGACCCAATTAGGCTCAATAATTTAGGGGAAGCAAAACATAGTGTGAAATTGTCAAGATTGACAATTTATGACGCTACTTATATTTCTATACCATATCATACTTTGAAATTGCATTGTTCTTTATGAGGATATGGATTCTTTAAGGAGCCATGAAACTTCATGATATTATACCACATTACATGATGAAATTTATTCTCTTGTTGAGAAATTATTTCAAGTCAACTTTGATGGTTCTAGTAGTTCTTAATTACATATCAATTCATTATTTATTCCTAGTTATGAGTACTTAAATGATAACCCCTTCTTTATAAGTGATATTATAATTAATTTGAGGGATAGATAATTATATTGCTTTGATTCTTCTTTCTTATTAATATTTTCACAATGGCTTTGGAAAATGATTTTATAGGATATTTTCCTTATATATTGTGCCTAAGGAGAGTCTAGAGCTCTTTAGGGATTTTATTTACAATATCCTTTAATTTTATCATATTTTTCTTGATCCATAAATCACCAGATTGATAATCCTAGTGGTGGATGAACCATTCATGATTTCTTTTATGTTAGAACTATGAAACTCTTGTAAAAGTACCCTGTAGGACTCTATCTTATCCATATCAATATTAACATGTATAAAATTAATGCTTTATATGATGTTGATCTTCGTGGGGCCTCTTATACTTGGCCGAATCAAAGAGTTGGGGATGATCTTATCTAATTTAAGTTGGATTGAGCTCTCTTTTCTCCCAATTGGTTGTTTTCCTACTCATGTTCCCTTTTGACTCTTACTAGGTTGGGTTCAGATCACTTCCCGATTTCTTTTTTGGTGGATCAGTGGTGCAGGAGCACACCTTGGCTAACCTTCATTTTTGTGATTTTGGCTTGTACTTGACTCTAGCCAGGTCAGGAAGTTTGTTTGTTTGTTTTTAGACCTTAGAAGGTCATTACTTTTGTGGGCTAGGTGAGTTAGTCATTAGGACTAAGGTCACACATTTAGCCACAGTTTGTAGTTTATGTTTTCTTAATGTTAGTTGTCTAGGGGAGATTAGAGTCTTAAAGATGTTCTAAAGTTGAACACTTAATGTTGTTGTAGAGATGTCTTAAGGCCATTCAATGAGTTGGTTCCTTAGAATCTAGAGGGAATGGTGGTCCTAAGAAATAGGATCAGGCATGAAGAAAGATGCCAAATGTTTTAAGGAAGTTAGCATGCAACTCGGTTACTTTTGGATTCCCTTGAGAATAGGAAGTGGGAGATCGGCCAATAGGCCCTAGAATCATGGAGTGGGCATCTAATATGACCCAAGACTCGAATCTCATGTAGAGGAGGAGTTATGTAATTTGTAATTAGTTTTTGGAAGTGAAATACAAAGCTCTGCAACAGTGTTATAAAAAGAACAATTCAAGTTTTGTGATGACAGAGATGCTAAATGGATTGAGAACCTGAATCTAGAGTTTGTTTTGTGTTCTATAGGATTATCTTAGTCTCTTTCATTCCATAAGAAAGTTGTTTTAGAGTAGATATTTTGGTTAGTTAAATTGTTTTAGTTTTAAGTTCTTACTAGTTCAGTCTTGACTAGTCGGTGCTTTCATGGCTCCCCCATGAACTCTAGCCTTGGAAAACACCTAAGGATAGGTGGGAATGTTAGGGGAGTCATTAGTGTACATAGTTGTAGGATTAAGAAGCATGAAAGAGTGGAGAGCTCTTTTTAATCACTAGTCTCTAGACGAGCAGACAGTGCCCGGTTAAAGGTCTAGGAATGTCATTGAAGATTTCTTGCAGGGTAAGGAGGTACTATACGGAATAGGTATAGGTCCAATTAGGGTTTCACCTTAGGTCAACATTCTTGTTGGATTGAAGTTATGTCAATCATTTGTTTTATGGTTTGAGTAGGTTATAAACAAGAATACAGTCAGTCCTAGAAATTAGGCCTTTTAGCCCTATTGCCCTAAGTTGTAGGAAGCTAGTGTACGGAAGTTGTCAGGCCAGAAGCCCCACTAAAACTTTTAAAACTTCCAAAAGGGTATCCGAATCTACTTTTAGTTTTGTAGGGTCTTTGGGAACGTTTTGCAAGAATTGGCAAAACAGGACTGGTAAAGGCTACAAGGAATGGGCCTATTTAAGGTCTCAAATGGTGAAATCTTGAACCCGGTAAGGATAGGGTTGAAGAACCTATTAAAATGGTTCAAATATACAAAGTTATGATTTCTATCAATAGGATGGACACCCTTGCAATGAAGAATGAGGTTTTTGAGAAGATAGCTCTTAGAGCTTTCTAAGTGAGGAAGAGGATTTGAACTTGTCAAATGGTGTTAGTCCTCTAAGGTGAAGCACAACGGATAGAAATCTTAGAATAGAGTTAAGATTGGACTTAGTTAATCATCTAAGCCAATCAAGACCTAGAGGAGACTAGGTTCCTAGAAGAGACAAGCTAGGTCTCTTAGTTGCAGTGCAAGCAAGTCAGGGAGCACTCACATCATATTGGTATCAGAGCCTATTTTTGATCAAGCTTGTGGTGGATGTTGCAGCCTACTGAATTAGTGGAAGAGAATACACCAGAGGAAGTAACAACCATGGTGACTAACGCTGAGTTAGCTAAGAAAGTAGAAGAACAAGAAGAGGATAATCGGTTGCTAAGAGAAAGATTGTCCCAAATGGAGCAGCTCTTGGGTGAAGTCCAAGACAAAACTGATAAGGTCAAAGTCAAAATTGATCAAAAGGAACAAGAAGAAGCAAGGGAAAAGGAATTAGAGTTGGAGGAGGAAGCACCAACACCTGACCATGTTCTTCTTGAACAGCCATTCTTAAAGGCACTAAAGGAATTGAGTGGCAAAGCTTTGGAAGGTGTGCCACTATTTAGTGGACAAATGGATCCAGATTCAGTCATGGATTGGATAGACAGCATTGAGAACCATTTTGTGTGTGATGGTATCTCAGAAGCACAAAAAGTTATGGTGGCCAAGTCTAGACTAAGAGCTTCAGCTCTTACTTGGTGGAAATTTGTGCAAAACGAAAGAGAAAAGGATGGAAAAGGTCCTATAGTTACTTGGAAGGGCATGATAAACAAAGTGAAGCAGACCTACCTACTTGATGACTATGAAGTTCAGTTGCATAAAAGGAGACACAATCTAAGACAAAAAGATCTAGATGTCCAAGCCTACACCGAGGAGTTTCAAAAGCTATGTTCGAGATCAAAGGTAGTAGAAGATTAAAGTATTAAGCTTGCAAGGTACTTGAATGGCTTCAAATGGTCTATTCAAGAGGAAATGAGTCTGGTGAACTTCAAAACTATTCACCAATGCTATCAAATGGCCTTGAAGATAGAATAGAAAAGCAAGAGAAAGCAAGACCAAACCTCTAAAGGTAAAGGTAAAATCAAGGATAGTAGAGGACAAAGAGGTGGCTATGGTGGAAGGAGTTTTGAAACAAAAACTCAAGGAGACACAAAATTCAATGAGCAACAAGAAGGAAGCTCAAGTAGAGGAGGTAGAGGAAGGAGTTCTAACTCTAGCTCTAGAGGAAGAAATGGTGGACAAGGAGGAAGAGGCAACTACTTTGCCAACATGAAATGTTATCATTGCAACCAAATGGGACACCCTGCCTATAGATGCCAAAAGAAAGGTAGTTCTTCACATGGAGGTGACAAGAGAACTAACCTGGTTCATGAGGAATCAAATGTAGCAGAGAAGCATTCTGAGGTTCCATTAAATTCCGAGGAAGGTGAGAACCTCATGATGAGGAGAACTTTGATCAAGGAATCGGTGAAGGAGGAGCCAAGCCAAAGGAGGTATTTATTTAGGATAAAGTGCAAGATGATGGGGAAAGTATGTAGAGTCATCATTGACTCAAGTTCTACTGATAACATTGTGTTAGAGGAAGCAGTCAGCAAACTAAAGTTGACAAGGATACCCCACACCAATCCTTACAAGGTCACTTGGCTCAATAAAGGACAACATGTGTTAGTGAATGAACAAGCATGGGTGGAGTTCTCTATTGGAAGGTATAAAGACAAAGTTTTGTGTGATGTGCTACATATGGATGCATTTCATTTGCTCCTAGGTAGACCATGGCAATTTGACCATCGAGCCATACATGATGGAGGAAAGAATTCTTATTCTTTCAAGAAGGACAATGTGAGCTTCAAAATATAGTCACTGTTGGAAGATGCTGAGGTGAAGACAATAGGTCCAAATGTTCTTATGGTGGGTGAAAAAGAGTTCTTACAAGCTATGGAAGAGAATGAAGGAGTTGTTCATGCATTGGTGCTAAGACCAAGAGAGGGAGATGAAGGCAAGGTGACCAAGAAGACAGAGTTACCAAAGGAGATTCAAATCATGTTGCGGACTTACCAAGGTATAGTAAGTGATGGAAAACCATCAATCTTACCCCCTAAAAGAGCCATAAGTAATAGGATAGACCTTATCCCAGGAGCTACCCTTCCCAATAAAGCAGCTTACAAAATGGCCCCTCAACAAAATGAGGAAATTGCTAGTCAAGTACAAGAACTCCTAAACCAAGATTTCATTAGGAAGAGTATTAGTCCATGTGCCATACCCACTGTCCTAGCACCTAAGAAAGGAGGAACTTGGAGGCTTTGTACTGATTCAAGGGCTATCAATAGGATAACCATAAGGTATAAGTTCCCTATCCCCAGAATTGAAGACCTAATGGATTGTCTAGGTGAAGCTAAGTACTATAGAAAGATAGACTTGAAGAGTGGCTATCACCAAATTAGGATACATGAGGGAGATGAGTGGAAAACGGCCTTCAAAACTAATGAGGGTCTATATGAGTGGCTTGTCATGCCCTTTGGATTGTCAAATTCCCCCTCCACATTCATGAGATTCATGAATGAAGTTCTCAAAGACTACATAGGCAAATTTGTGGTAGTATATCTAGATGATATACTGATTTTTAGCAAGACAAGGAGTGAGCACCTAGAACATCTTGAGATTGTTTTCAAGAATCTACATGAGGAGAAGCTGATGATCAACTTGGAGAAGTGTGAGTTCATAAAAATAGAGCTAGTGTATCTTGTATTTGTCTTATCACATGGCAATCTGAAAATGGACCAAAGCAAAGTGGAGGCTATCATGAATTGGCCTACTCCAAGGACAACAACAGAGGTAAGGATTTTTCACGGCCTTGCACAGTATTATAGGAAATTCATAAAGAATTTTAGTGAAATTTGTGATCCTATGTTGGATACTATTAAAAGAGGCATGAAGACCAAATTTGTATGGAATGAGCATGCTAACAAGAGCTTTGAGTATTTGAAGGAAAGAATATCTACCCAACCTGTTTTAGTGCTACCAAGCTTTGAGAAGCTTTTCACCATTGAGTGTGATGCTAGCAATGTGGCAATTGGAGTTGTTCTAAGTCAAGAGGGTAGACCAGTGGCTTTTCATTCAGAAAAGTTAAGTGAAGCCAAAAAGAAGTACTCTTCTTATGACCTTGAGCTGTATGCATTGGTTCAAGCTCTAAGGAAATGGAGGCACTACTTGCTCCCCAAGGAATTCATTGTGTATTCAGACAATCAAGCACTTAGTTTCCTGAATTCACAAGAAAAGTTGACCCACAAGCACATGAAGTGGGTTGAGTATCTACAAGCTTACACCTTCAATATCAAGCACAAGAAAGGTGTCCTTAACAAAGTAGCAGATGCATTGTCTAGAAGATCTCTCACAATTCAGGAAATTCAGTTGAAGAGCATGGGAATAGATCACTTAAATGATCTATATGTTGATGATGAAGATTTTGCAGATGTTTATAAGGTATGTGCTGAGTACAAGAACCATTTCCATAGTAAATATGCTAAGTATACTTTGCAAAGTGGTCTCTTGTTTAAAGGAAATCAATTATGTGTTCCTAGAGGCTCCATTAGAGAGAACTTGATACAAGAAAAACATAATGGTGCTTTGAGTGGTCACTTTGGGATCACTAAGACTCAAGAACTTGTTCAAAGGTTCTATTACTAGCCTAAGATGAATCTTGATGTTAGGAGGTATGTGGAAAGTTGTGTAGTATGTCAAAAGGCCAAGGGAACTTCTTCAAATGCAGGCCTTTACCAGCCACTACCTATTCCTACTAGGCCATGGGAATGTTTGAGTATGGATTTTGTAGTTGGGTTACCCAAGACGAGGCAAGGCATGGATAGTGTTTATGTGGTGGTGGATAGGTTTAGTAAGATGGCTCACTTTATACCATGTAAGACCACACATGATGCTAGTCAAATAGCCTCTCTCTTCTTCAAAGAGATAGTAAGAATCCATGGGTTACCTATCAACATTGTATCAGACAGAGACACTAAATTTATGAGTCATTTTTGGAAGACTCTTTGGCAAAGGTTAGGCACTAACTTGTCTTTTGGATCAGCCTACCATCCCCAAACTGATGGTCAGACCGAGGTTGTTAATAGAAGCCTTGGAAATCTACTGAGGTGTTTGAAAAAGGAGTATGGGAAACAATGGGATCAATTGATCGAGCAAGCTGAATATGCCTACAATGATACTATAAACAGATCCACAGGGAAGACTCCCTTTGCAATAGTCTATGGGCTACATCCTAGAGGAGTTTATGAGTTGTGAGATTTGAAGGATGGAGTAAAGGGAAGTGGATATGCTGATGAATTTTCTTATGCTATGTAGGAGATACATGATACAGTGAGGAAGACCTTGACAGAGAACACCATCAAACATAAAACCAAGGTGGATGAGCATAGAAGAATAGTGCAGTTCAATTTGGGTGACTTGGTTATGGTGCATCTTAACAAATCAAGACTTCAAAAGGGAGTCCCTCACAGGTTGTAGATGAAGAGGATAGGTCCCTGCCCTATCTTAGCTAACTATGGTGATAATGTTTTCAAAGTTGAGTTACCGGATGATAGTGGACTATCCCCTGTCTTCAACATTGCAGACTTAGTCCATTACAAAGGACCACAACAAGACATGGATCAGAACCTTCATGAAGTGATCAGAGATGTGGAAGATCTACACTTACCTACTGCTACAATCACAGGAGTTGACAGCATATTGGACACAAGGGTCTACAAATAGACTAGAACCAAAGCCTACAAGGAACACTTGATCAAGAAACAAGGTCAAGCTGATGCTGATGCAGTATGGATAAAGGAAGTAGAGTTCAAGAAGATGGGGATTGATCCAAGCATCCTCAATCCAAGGGTGGATTGAAATTTTTGTTTTTGGGAGGATGGTGTAGGAGCACACCTTGGCTAGCCTCCATTTTTGTTATTTTGGCTTGTACTTGACTCTAGCCAAGTCAGGAAGTTTTTTTGTTTGTTTTCAGACCTTTGAAGGTCATTGCTTTTGTGGGCTAGGTGAGTTAGTCATTATGACTAAGGTCACACATTTATCCACTATTTGTAGTTTATGTTTTCTTAATGTTAGTTGTCTTGGGGAGATTAGAATCTTAAAGATGTTCTAAAGTTGAACACTTAATGTTGTTGTAGAGATTCCTTAAGGCCATTCAATGAGTTGGTTCCTTAGAATCTAGAGGGAATGGTGGTCCTAAGAAATAGGATCAAGGCATGAAGAAAGATTCCAAATGTTGTAAGGAAGTTAGCATGGCAACCTTGGCAATTATGGTAATTGTGGCATGCAACTCGGTTACCTTTGGATTCCCTTGAGAATAGGAAGTGGGAAATCGGCAAACAGGCCCTAGAATCATGGAGTGGGCATCTAATATGACCCAAGACTCGAATCTCATGTAGAGGAGGAGTTATGTAATTTGTAATTAGTTTTTGGAAGTGAAATACAGAGCTTTGCAACAGTGTTACAAAAAGAACAATTCAAGTTTTGTTATGATAGAGATGCTAAATGGATTGAGAACCTAAATCTAGAGTTTGTTCTATGTTCTATAGGATTATCTTAGTCTTTTTAATTCTATAAGAAAGTTGTTTTAGAGTAGATATTTTGGTTATTTAAATTGTTTTAGTTTTAAGTTCTTACTGGTTCAGTCTTGACCAGTCGGTGCTTTCATGGCTCCCCCATGAACTCTAGCCTTGGGAAACACCTAAGGATAGGTGGGAATGTTAGGGGAGTCATTAGTGTACATATTTGTAGGATTAGGAAGCATGAAAGAGTGGAGAGCTCTTTTTAATCGCTAGTCTCTAGGCGAGTAGACAGAGCCCGATTAGAGGTCTAGGAATGTCATTGAAGATTTCTTGCAGGGTAAGGAGGTACTGTACGAAATAGGTATAGGTCCAAGTAGGGTTTCACCTTAGGTCAACATTCTTGTTGGATTGAAGTTATGTCAATCATTTGGTTTATGGTTTGAGCAGGTTATACACAAGAATACAATAAGTCCTAGAAATTAGGCCTTTTAGCCCTATTGCCCTAAGTTGTAGGAAGCTACTGTACGGAAGTTGTCAGGCCATAAACCCCACTAAAAATTTTAAAACTTCCAAAAGGGTATCTGAATCTACTTTTAGTTTTGTAGGTTCTTTGGGAACGTTTTGCAAGAATTGGCAAAACAGGACTGGTAAAGGCTACAAGGAATGGGCCTATTTAAGGTCTCAAATGGTGAAATCTTGAACCCGGTAAGGATAGGGTTGAAGAACCTATTAAAATGGTTCAAATATACAAAGTTATGATTTCTATCAATAGGATGGACACCCCTGCAATGAAGAATGAGGTTTTTGAGAAGATAGCTCTTAGAGCTTTCTAAGTGAGGAAGAGGATTTGAACTTATCAAATGGTGTTAGTCCTCCAAGGTGAAGCACAAGGGATAGAACTCTTAGAACAGAGTTAAGATTGGACTTAGTTAATCATCTAAGCCAATCAAGACCTAGAGGAGACTAGGTTCCTAGAAGAGACAAGCTAGGTATCTTAGTTGCAGTGCAAGCAAGTCAGGGAGCACTCATATCAATCCGGTTGGTAGGAAGAGATCCTTCCCTTTTCGGTTCGAGAAGATGTGGGTTTTGCATTCAGATTTTAAGAAAAATTGGACTTTATGGTGGGAAATTCATGTTGATGGCTCGACAATGTATGGAGTTGCTAAGAAACTTATGTCAATGAAGTTTAATGTTAGGATTTGGAATAAGTCTTTTTTTTGGCATATCTTCTAGGAAAAAATTTGTATCAAGGAGGAATTGAATTTTCTTTAGTAGTCTATTCAAAATTTTTGGTATAGTGCTAATGTGGCTCATGAAGAGAGTTTTCTCTTATCTCATTTGCATAATATTGTTGTTAAGGATGAAGAATTCTAGAAATAGAGGTCTCGTGCTATTTGTTTGAGATGTGGGGATAGGAACACTAAGTTTTTCACATCACATCTTTGAAGCATCAAGCCTTTAATCAGATTGTGAGTATCCATCATAATGGTCAGCTATTGTGTAATGATTTTTTTATCAGGAAAGCAACTTCATCTTTTTTTGATGAGCTCCTTTTTGATAATCTCGGTTGGATTCTTCTTTTCAAGATTAGTTCCTTGAGGTTTTTCTGAATATCATGATGGAAGATCCAAACAATATGTTGCATGGTATTCCTTCTATGAAGGTGATTAAGTGGGATATTTTCTATTTTGAGGGGAATAAAGATCCTATCCTTGATGGTTTCCCTATGCTTTTCTTACAAAATTTTAGTGCTATTATCTCCACAGATGTTGTGGATGCTAACAAGGAATTTTTTGGTAGTTGGAATATGCTAAAATAATTGAACTCCAATTTCATTTTTCTTGTTTTGAAGAAATTAGGGGCATCAAATTTTAATGAATTCCACCATATTAGCTTATACAATTCCATTTATAAAATCTTCTTTGAAGTGTTGTTGATGAGGCTGCAGTGTGATCTAACTTCGATTATCTCTGAGCACAATGTAGATTTGTTGCTACAAGGAAGATTCTTGATCCAATTATCACGGTTCATGAAAATATTCATTCGCTAATGGTGACCAAGAAGGTGGAATTCCTAAAAAAATGGATCTTGTCAAAGCCTGTGACTGTGTGAATTGGAAATTCCTTTTGAAATTTTTAATGGCGTTTGGCTTTTTTGAAAAATTCTTGAAGTTGAATAAGAGGCTTATTTCTACGACCTCTTTTTTTTGTTGGTTAGTGGGTCTCATTTTTCTTTCTTCAAGATTTCTTGGGGAGTGAGGTAGGGTGATCCCATTTCTCCCTTCCTCTTTATCATTCTAGTGGAAGATCTTGGTAGATCTCTTTAGAAGGCGGTGTTGATTGGTGCGGTTAAAGGTCTTCATTCATCCTCCACCTCTTAGCCTTGTTCCCACCAGTAGTTTGTGGATGACACAATCATTCTTGGGGAGGCTTTGATCATTGAAGCTAAATCCATTCCATAAATTTTTCTTAATTATGAATCTGTGTCGGGGCAATTGGTGAGTCTCCCTAAGAGCACTGTATTTTTCCTGAACACCCTGCATAGAAGAATGCAAAGAATTGCTTGTATTTTTCAGTGTGTGATAGGGAGGTTGGATGAATCAATCACTTATTCATGTTCTAGGTCTTGTTTGGAAGACCTCCAAGGTGTCTCACTCCACCACTTCAAACCTATAGGACCTTTTCTTGCTTAGGTTTCCCTAGTTCTCCTTGCCAACCCAACTACCATCATAGCTTTACCTACCAAGTCAACCTTGGTGCAATTTTGTATATCTCACCTTAGCTCTTAATCCACCCTAAAGGCTATTATCCTCCAAAATCTTGAACTTATATTTGTAGGGGTGTGGAGGTGTTTCTAATGACTTCAATCCATCCTACTATGGTTCTTGAGGGTCCACCTAACTCCATTTCCTAGTTGCTTCCACCAAACCCTCATTCTAGGCCTAGAACCTAGGTTTTCTTCTCTGAGGGATCAGGGTTTTCCACAAGGTTCTTCCAAGTAACCCCCAAAATTTTCTTGGGATTCTTGGTTTTTATGTCCACCACTCAAAGATTATTGGAGCCTTGGGCCTCAACTGGCCATACAAAGCTCTAACCTGGAAGTGGACAAAACTAGGCCCTTTTCCTGACCACACAACAGAATGTCAAGTCTTTCCCTCACCTGATGGATTGGTGGAGTCTCCTCCTTGTTACCATAGCTTGGTAAGCCTCACATCTTCCCTCTCCAAAAGGAAAATTTCCTTGAACTAACACCCCTACAATTTTTAGTGCTCTGCACTTTGGTCTTTCCTAGCCGGGCTCTTCCCTAGCTCGCCTAGGAGAAGACTTCCACAGTGGCTCTGGTGCATTCAAGGACTCCTAACCCTACATTATGTACATCCATGGAGTCTAGTCATTGTTCCCAAAGGTTTATACAATTTTTACGATGGGAAAGTGATCTAACACTCCATTCTTCTAAAATTGCCTGGTTCAAACCAGCAACAATATGAAATCAAACTTAATTATAAACAATGCTTGAAACTGAAGTAAGAAGCTATCTACTACCACACAATGCTTGAATAACAAGTAATTTACATCATAATCACACTACAATGCCTTCATTAATCCATTGACACACCACTCCAAGGCAAAAACCAGAAAATCACATAAAATCACCACTGTTTTCTCTTGAATTCATAAATTCCAAAATAATTCAAATGCTTCCAACCTCACTCCCATGTCAAGGTCACCCTTAAATAGGGTTTCTAAATCAGTTACCCTCTCGTTTGGACACTCTTAGGCCACTTGTAGCTTCCATTGAGCTTTATTTTCAAAATTTAGAAAAGAAACTCCTAAAAGGTCTTAAACCTCACTTGAGAAAAAACCTTAAGCCTATTCAATGGTCAACATGACCTTCATCAAATCAACACCCAATCAAAACAATGCCACTAAGGCACAAACATAAATTAACATGAATAGATTGCTAAGTTGGCCTAAAAAAATTGCCCAAGACATGACCTTCTAGACAACCTATGGTATCCTATGGGTGCTCCTGCACCAGTGTGCAATTGGAGTGCTTCCGTCAACTTATCCTAGACTACTGCTTTGTTCGAATGTTTTCCATGATTCATTTTGGAGTGCTCTGATTGATACGTTTAAATCTAAATTATCTTGGTGGAAAGGTCCTCTTCTCAACCAAGCTGGTAAGCTTTTACTAATCAAAACCACTTTGTAGAATCTCTCTGTTTATGCTTTAAGTCTCTTCTAGATCCCAAGGAAATTTTGGGATAGGAAAGTATCTAGAAACATATTTTATGGTCTAGAGAGGAGGAGAAGAAAAGGTTGCATCTTGTCTCGTGGGATGAGGTGTGTAGGTCTAAAAAACAAGGAGGGTTGGGGTTAAGGAAAATAAAGGATTTTAATTCTACCCTCATGGATTAAAAAAATTATGGAACCTTTTTGTTTGAGGTAAGGATTGGTCTGACTTTCTTGCTTGTAAATATCTTATTGGTATTGATAAGTTTAGGACTTTTTTGTGGGATGGTTGTGCTCCCCCTTAAGGATAATATTTTGGAACTTCTTGATTAAATTCAGGAGGATTGTTTCAGATAGGCTTCGTTGGTCCTTGGGAAATGGTAGATCCATACTTTTCTAGGATGATTGGTGGATTGGACATGGTCCTCTCAAAGATGAGGAATGGACAACTCCTTTTCAGGAGCTTTGTGTTCTCTCCTTTGGTGTGTATGTTGTTGATTACATTGTTCATGGTTCATAAATAAGGATTCATGAGGAGTTTAGGGAATTGGAAACACTTTATTGGTTCTTACCTTTGATTCATATCCAAATTACTCCCCTACCAGATAAGGTGGTGTGATGGTTGGCTTCTCAGGGTTATTTTTTGGTCGCCTTTTCCTTTCACTTTCAAAACAATATTGTGAGTTATCGGCCCCCCTAGGTACCTGTGTGATTTTTTGGAGTATGGACAGACATTGAGAGCGGGGGGGGGGGGATGAATCTGTGTCTAAATTTTTTTAAACTTTAATCAAGAATTTCAAACCTGATATCCTTTCTATTGACAACAGGGCTGACAGATTGCATTGAGATAATTTATGATAGCATTACCATTGTTGATTTTTACAAATTATCCCAAAAATCCTTGTGAGATTTATCTTGCAATTGCAAAGGAAATGTCTGACATTGTTTAAACACTTTAGGATTACCAGATTTCAATGCAAACTTAGAACCAACTGTGCAATGGAATGACATATGATAAGCATGAAACAACAAAGGGCTTTAGTTCAACAAAACAATTCTTGAGATCTGAAACAAATGAATACATTTAATCTTTCTTTTGAATCTGAATCTTTAACAATAATAGAACACTTATGCAAAACATTTTGATATGAAAATTTGTAGCAATGAAGAGACTAACATTCAACCAACCTCAGACTGATAAGAACAACTACTCACAAAGACATCACAGTCATGAAGCATTATCACATCAGAGCCATTGAGACCGTAAGACAAAATAAAATCCGAGTGGAAAACCCTCCTGGGGTAGAAAAACCACTCCTAAACTACCTTACTGGCTTAATTTCAAAAACCACTCTTACAATGCCTTATAGGCTAATTTCTGAGCACCAAGTCAAGGAGCACCAACCCCTCATTTAGAGACACCAATCTCAAGGAGCATTAACCCCTTATTTTGAAACACCAATTTCAAGGAGCACCAACCCCTTTTCAGTTTACATAATTACAATAACACAGAGGATCTCTTTGTTTTCCACTAAGTAAAAAAAAATTATTTGCATCATATTATCTATTTGTATTACAGAGATTTTTAGCTTTTTCAACTTTTTCTTTTTGATATAGCAACAATTTATAGTCTCAACAATAACATCCACATCTCATAGTGATGAAACACTATACATATATCTGCATTCTCTTTTCAGAATTTATCATAGAATTTATCTCATCTCTCTCAACAACCGAACCTCCAAAAAAGTGATCAATCCCTTTATATGAATATTCCTTCTTTTTTTAACTTTCAATGAAGGTATATAGATAAGACAAATACTTTTTCAGTTTCAATGCAAGATTCCCAAAAATACACTGAAGAATGCATAATATGATAATTTCATCTGACAATGTAGAAGAGATTAATAGGAAATGCATTTTAAGAAAATGTCTCAGAACCCTTGACAGGTCGTGAGATGAAACTACATTTTTCTTCTTGAATCTACACTCAAGGGTTTTTACATAAAACAAAATATAGTAATGATTTTGTTCTCAAAACCTAGAAAAATCAAAATCTGCACCTTTAAAAATTATATGTTCCAGGAATATAAGAATAATAACATATGCACCAAATAATGCTTATATGTCTTTTTCGAAGTGCATTTACCAAACACAATACCCTCTAAGATCCGATTTCAAAAGAAACCACATAAATAGTGACATGTGGAAATAATAAAGAAATTACCAAAGAAACTTTCCCATCATTTACAGTTTCTCATTTTGATGAAA
Organism: Sequoiadendron giganteum; assembly: GCA_007115665.2. Classification (NCBI taxonomy): domain Eukaryota; kingdom Viridiplantae; phylum Streptophyta; class Pinopsida; order Cupressales; family Cupressaceae; genus Sequoiadendron; species Sequoiadendron giganteum. The sequence continues at coordinate 150,173,352 of CM021100.1, read as the reverse complement.
CTAAAATAGTAATTACTACAAAGGCCTATGAAAGATGTGTGACCAAACCCACATCATCATGCTCCTAAAACTCAAAATAACAACTCTTTCGAAATACCCACTATGTGAAAAAGTATAGCCAAAATTAAATCATGCTATATTGACAGGGATAGTCAAGAAATCCATTTATTACTTTTTTGAAACGTGCAAAAGAACCAGTAATTATCCCACTAATAAAATTTCTTCAAATAGAGGAAAGAATTCCTAAATCGATGATTAAAAGTGAGAGAGAGTGCATGATAATTTGTCATAAGGTATTTGCAAGCCCAGATGAAGGAGACAACAATGAATATCTTTTCAGCTTGAGCCCTCACCCAATGGGTAACGACGGACCAAGATACCAACCACAACATTCCAAGCTCAGAGAACAAGAAAAACACATATGCAGGCAGAGCTCTCATAATGAGTAGAGAGCAGATTCAAAGAGGAGAAGAGAGTATTCCCATGGTGATAACTGAAGCTGTGGTTTCCACCCTTAGTAAAATGAAAACCATTGTTTTCCCTAATCATCAATCAAATGAAGACATTCGATCCCCTTAGCAAAAAAAAATCACTTTTGAAGTCTACGGTAACTCACAAGAATGGAGACATCACAAGCCCACGGTCAAACATCCGGTCCAATAATTAATATTATTACCAAAGTCTCCTTTGATTATTGTTCCAATTTGTTGATTCAAATTATCATTTGAAGAATGATTCCATATCCTTAAAAAATAGAATTTCGACATAATGATGAGATAACCAATTATGGTTGCCAATGCAAAATTTAAATATGACTTTAATTAAAGTCATTTACTTATGCAATAAGGCCCAATTTCTGTGTAAAGAAAAATGACTTCACATCACTTGAATTGCACATGCAATACACCTTAGAAATGAACCATATCATATACCCATGCAAAGTTATCAACTAAAATATCAAACTTGAATGTCAAAGAGAGCATTGAAATAATTCCAACCCAATATGCCATGGAGGCAAATGAAACTTGTCAACGATGCTAGTGAACAATCTTGATAAGTATCAATGGAACCAACAAACCAACTGATAAGTACTAACTGAATTGATACACCTGATGTACAATAATGAAGGCCAACTTGACAGAATGAAACCAATTGTTCCATGATTAACTTGTGATATCAGTGAACCAACCTGAATAGCCATAATATATACCTATATAAGCAAGATAACATTTATCTACACATGAAGGTCAACCTGATCAGTACCACAAGATGCCATAAATTTGAATGTAAACCAAATCCATAAAGTTTTCCATAATAAAAGTAATGAATGCCAAAACATGAATAGACCAAGAGTACGTTGAGTCTGAATCAAGTATCATAATGTCAATTCCAAAATGACATAGTTGAACCAATGACATGTGAAGACCAAAGAGCCAAGATCAAAGTGCCATAATATCAAGTTTGACATCAAGGACAAAATATCAACAAACTCCCCCTTTGTCCTTGATGGCAAAAACTGAGCCATGAAAACCAAAAAATTCATATTTCTCCCCCTTTTTGTCACAAGGACAAAGGGAAATCAGTGAAATGCCAGGAAATTGAATTGAAAGAGTTGTAGATATAACATTGAGAGAAGCAAATGGAAAATATATGAGAGATTTGGGAATAAGAACATATAGAAACAAGCTCCCCCTACAAAGAAGCTCCCCCTTTTTGCATGAAATACAAAGGGTAGAATAAAAAGTGTAATGCCTCAAGTAGATATATATATATACCCAGATATGCACCAAATGATTATGTCGATATCATAGTAAGAATAACAATATCCTTTTCAAAAAAAATTATGTCCATATCAACAACATGATGTTATAATGCAACAAACCTAGTTGTAAACTGATGCCTGAAGACTGAAACCTGTTACCTTGGAACTTTTCTTTGTCAACAAGGATTGAAGACCAGTTGCTTGAACATACCACCTTCATTGTCATGTTAAACTCCATCTTCTATTATCACCTCAAACAAAAAAAACACTTTGATTAGCATTGATACATTGAGTCATATTACATCCAACACCCAAGCATCCAAAAATAAGCTCATTTAAAACAATGTGCACTGAAATTTCAAAAACTTCTTAATCCATTCAACCACTAGACCAAGCAAGATAAGTAACCACTGTGAAAAGAATTGGAGATACAATATAGCAACAAGGTAGATCATTGCCCAAGATATATCACTGTCCAGAAATCAGTTAGAACCAATGGCATATAATGATAATTAGTCACTGGATCCAATACCTCCAAACTACCAAGTACCCACCAAAACACTGTATTTCCCCAAACACAGTTTCAATACTGATGATGCATATAATAACTGTGATTAAATCCATGAGAATAATATGACCATTGTAAACAAAAATATTGCTTGTTATACAAGTGTGAATATTGGCAAGTGTCAGATCATTTCCAGAAGCATGTCTTTCATATCAATGTTGATATGGCTTTGATTGTCAACACACGGTCCATACGCTCAAGACGTTATCAGCCTAATGAAAAATCAATATTAAAACAGTATGATTGGACGCATGAGACCATAAATAATATAATGGTCTTAACATCACATATGCAAACTATGACTACATCATATCTTCCAACCTTATGCAAAATGAATCAACTTTGTGAGAAACAAACCTTTGAGAACAAAGACAATCACTAAAATGCCTTGAGAAACATGCATTTTCGAAATGAATAATCAATATGATATGGTAGAAATCTAGACTCAGTAACCATTTATTGCATCTAGCACACAATCACTTCTAAGGAACATGAGAAGACACAATACACTATCTATAAAACTATTTTCAACAAGGATATTCACCACACAGATTGATGAGTGATTTCAGGTCATCAAAGATAAGCAACTTAAACATCTCTTGTATGTAGCCAACCTGCACCAAACTTGCCAAAGTACTATCAATGTACTTCAAACTTGAATTCCTTAACAACCTATAAATTTGATCAGTTATACTCAGAGTAATAAACATGATGATATATATTATATCCATGGCTCTCATAAACTTCCCATATCATATGCAAACCTTCATAATCAATACAATTAGAATAAACAAAATGAAATATTGACATTTACAGACCTTTTCTTTACTTATTTTACCACCAATAGAAAATGTATGTTGTCATACCTCATTCTAGACTTCATAGGGGTAAAATGTGTTACCATAATAGACTCCCCTTGGGCCTTTTCTTCTTCTCAAGATCTAGATGGTATCACATGTGCAGGGAGTGCACAAGGAATTTCTACACATTCATCTTTATTGCTCTTTTTTTCATCTTGATTACTCTTTCTTCTTTACACCAATGTAGATTGTTTCACTTGTTTGCTTAAAGTACTTGTCTTTCTATTAAATCTGCATTGTTGTACTTTATGCCCAATGTTATTACATCTGAAACAAATGACTTTGTGATTATTCTGAGGAACAAAAGGCTTCCTATAGCCATTTTCAAAATTGTTCCCTACATTATTATCACTTGTATTCATTCTACAATCTCTTCTTAAGTGACCAAAATTACCACATTCTCATTTCTAGAGACATTAGAATGATTCTTATTTGACCATCTCATGCAATTAATTGCCTTATGACCATAGTCATTGCAAACATAACAATATCCTTGAAAATAATTATTATACCTGAATGAATGATCATGCCAAGGATGTAAAGATTTGAAGACATTTCTCCTTTCTCTATGAGTACCTTTGAATTATCTTCTAGCAGTAGTGTTATCCTCTGATTTTTTTTATCTACACTCTTCGGTGCAACAACATGATGACCAAGATCAACCTTCATTCTCGGTGTAAAAAAATTTCAAAATGTAGTATCAAACACTCTTTGAGATTCTTTGATAGAGCTTTTTCCAACCTCATATCCCACTCTTGTAGGATCCTTAGAATGCTTTTATATGCTCAACATCTCATTCAATATATTAGTACTCTGATCAAATTTTTGAGTTTTACTTGATTGAATCTTGACACTTTCAAGCTCTTTTCTTAAAGCAACTACTTCTCCTTCAAGTTTTAGACATTCAATCTTCTTAATCTCCAAATCAGACCTTACAACATCTGCTATCCTCTTACATTCTTCATTTTCAATTTTCTGACTTATAATCATATCATCTTTAAGTGTTAGTTCTATTAACAAGGAATCATTATTTGAACACTTCTTTAAAGAAGTAATATCATTTTCTATTTTATGTGTTTCTTGATCTTTATAACTTATACCAACACACATAAAATCTTCAACTCTCTTGGCTTCTTTAAGCTGAGTCTTTAAAGAGACTATTGCTTGATTTGAAGATTGTTCTTGAGCAAGAGCTTGAGAAGATTTTTTTTCTTGAGCTAGAATTATTTTTTGAGTTTTTTAAGCTCTTTTAAAGCACATTTCAGTTCACCTTCTAGATCTACTTCACCTTCTTCATTATCATTATTGTTTGTATCTTCTTGCTGAATGATTTCAGCCATGAATAATGTTTCATCTTCTTCAGCAAAAGAATCTTTAGATTCAGTGTCTGTTTCATCTTTACTAAACATAATTTTCTTCTTTTTGAAGTTGAAATTTCATTTAGGTTTATAGGCCTTTTTCTTAGGCGGTTCTTTAGATTTCTCATTGTCACTATTATGATCACCACAGGGACACTTTGCAGAAAAGTGACCTATTTTTCCATAGTTAAACACTTAAAGGGAAGTTTTCCCTTTTATTTTCCAGATCCCTTTTTAAGCTTTCTAACAAAATGGGATTCTATAGAATCAGAAAATTCTGACTCACTAACTTCATCTTTTTCTTTCTTTTCCAGTAGAATTATTTTTACTGATTCTCATTTCATAGGCAGTAGAGTGCCTTGTAAGCTATCTAAGGTGAGTTGGTCAAAGTGTTTCTTTTCTTCAAGAGTAGCAACCTTAGCTTCAAATTTAGTTAGTAAGGTTTTGATGACCTTAGTTACAACAAAAAATTATTTTACATCTTCTCCTAGCCCTTTCATAGCATTGAAAATTTCATCAACTCTCAAGAAGTAATCAACAACTTTTTCATCGTCCCTCATTTTTATTTCCTCAAACTGATTTTTTAGAGTGAGGACTTTTGACTATTTAACTTTTTCATTTCATTGGTAAATGGTTTCAAGTTTAACCCAGATTTCTCTAGCAGAATTGCAATGCATGACTTTGATAAAGACATCTTTACTCAATGCACACAAGAGAGAATGTTTTTCTCTATCATTGGTTTCATATATTTTCTTTACATCAAAATTTGTGGGCAATGTAGTTGGTACAGTGTACCCAGTTAACACTATGCTCCACACATCGAGATCAATAGAACTCAGATAAGTCTCCATTCTGATTTTCCAGAATACATAATTTTTTCCATCAAATAATGGAGCTCTATTCATAGATGTGCCTTCATGAGCTTGAGACATTATTAACAGACTCCAAGAATAGAATCAATCCTAGGTTGATTAGACATATCAGAGGACCCTACGCTCTCATACCAATTGTTGGAGTATGGACAAACACTGAGAGGGGGGGGTTGAATCAGTGTCTAAATTTTTTAAAACCTTAATCAAGAATTGCAAACCTGATATCCTTTCTATTGACAACGGGGTTGATTGATTGCATTGAGAGAATTTATGACAGAATTAGCATTGTTCATTTTGACAACTTATCCCAAAAATCTTTGTGAGAGTTATCTTGCAATTGCAAAGGAGATGACTGATATTGTTTAAACACTTTAGGATTACCATATTTCAATACAGTCTTAGAACCAATCATGCAATGGAATGAAATATGATAAGCATGAAACAACAAAGGGCTTTAGTTCAACAAAACAATTTTTGAGCTTTGAAATAAATGAATACATTTAAGCTTTCTTTTCAATCTGGATCTCTAACAATAATAGAACACTTATGCAAAACATTTTGATGTGAACATTTACAGCGATGAAGGGAATAACATTCGACCAAGCTCAGACTGATAAGAATAACTACTCACAAAAACATCACAGTCATGAAGCATTATCACATCAGAGCCATTGATACCATAAGACAGAATTTTATGAGTGGTAAAACCTCCTGGGGTAGAAAAACCACTCCTAAGCTACCTTCTTAACTTAATTTCAAAAACCACTGCTTACAATGCCTTAAAGGCTAATTTCTCAACACCAAGTCAAGGAGAACCAACCCCTCATTTAGAGACACCAATCTCAAGGAGCACTAACCCTTTATTTTAAAACACCAATTTCAAGGAGCACCAACCCCTTTTCAATTTACATAATTACAATAACATAGAGGATCTCTTTGTTTTCCACATAAGCTCATAGAAACCCACACCCTTAATCTATCTAATACCCTAAAGATTCAAAAAATGAATCCTTAAAATATTAAATAAACTAAGTAAAAACATTTTCTTTGCATCATATTATCTATTTGTATTACAGAGTTTTTTTAGCTTTTTCAACTTTTTATTTTTGATATAGCAATAAGTTACAGTCTCAACAATAACATCTACATCTCACAATGATGAAACATTGTACATATATATGCATTCTCTTTTCAGATTTTATTACAGAAGTTATCTCATCTCTCTCAACAACCGAACCTCTAAAATAGTGATCAATCCCTTTATATGAATATTCCTTCTTTTTTTAACTTTCAACAAAGGTATATAGATAAGACAAATACTCTGTTAGTTGCAATGCAAGATTCCAAAAATTACACAGAAGAATGCATAATATGATGATTTCATCTGACAATGTAGAAGAGATTAACAGGAAATGCATTTTAAGAAAATGTCTCAGAACCCTTGATAGGCCATGAGATGAAACTGCATTTTTCTTCTTGAATCTACACTCAAGGGTTTTTACATAAAACAAAATATAGCAATGACTTTGTTCTTAGAACCCAGAAACATCAAAATCTACACCTGTAAAAATTATATGTTCCATTAATATAATAATAATAATGTATGCACCAAATAATTATTATCTACCTTTTTCGAAGTGCATTTACCAAACACAATACCCTCTCAGATATGATTTCAAAAGAAACCACATAAATAGTGACATGTGGAAATAATAAATAAATTACAAGAGCAACTTTTCCCATCATTTACAGTTTCTCATTTTGATGAAACTAAAATAGTAATTACTAGAAAGGCTTGTGAAAGATGTGTAATCAAACCCAGATCATCATGCTCCTAAAACTCAAAATAACAACTCTTTCGAAATACCCACTATGTGAAAAAGTATAACCGAAATCAAATCATGCTATACTGATAGGGATAGTCAAGAAATCCATTTATTCCTTTTCTGAAATGTGCAAAAGAACCATTATCTTTCCCATTTATAAAATTTCTTCAAACAAAGGAAATAATACTTGAATCGATGAGTAAAACTGAGAGAGAGTGCATGATAATCTGTCATAAGGTATTTTCCAGCCTAGATGAAGTAGACATCAATGAATCTCTTTTCATATTGAGCTCTCACCCAATGGGTAATGATAGACCAAGATACCGACACAACATTCCAAGCTTAGAGAACAAGAAAAATGCATATGCAGGTTAAGCTCTCATAATGATCAGAGAGCAGATTCAAAGAGGAGAAGAGAGAATTCCCATGGTAGCAACTGAAGCTAGGATTTCCACCCTTAGAAAAATGAAAACCAATGTTTTCCCTAATCATCAATCGAATGAAGATATTTGATCCCCTTAACAAAAACATAATCACTTTTGAAGTTCGTGGTAACTCACAAGAATAGAGACATCACAAGTCTGCAGTCAAACGTTCAACCCAATAATTAATATTATTACCAAAGTCTCCTTTGATTATTGTTCCAATTTGTCAATTCAAATTATCATTTGAAGAATGATTCCATATCCTTAAAAAATAGAATGCCGACATAATGATGAGATAATCAATTATGGTTTTTAATGCAAAATTTAAATATGACTTTAATTAAAGTCATTTACTTATGCAATAAGCATCGATTTCTTTGTAAAGAAAAATGACTTCACATCACTTGAATTGCACATGCAATGCACCTTAGGAATGAACCATATCATATACCCATGCAAAGTTATCAACTAAAATATCAAACTCGAATATCAAAGAGAGCATTGAAATAATTCCAACCCAATATTCCATGGAGGCAAACGAAACTTGTCAACGATGCTAGTGAAAAATCCTGATAAGTATCAATGGAACCAACAAACCAACTGATAAGTACTAACTTAATTGATATACCTTACGTGCAATAATGAAGAGCCAACCTGGCATAATGAAACCAATTGTTCCATGATTAACTTGTGATATCAATGAACCAACCTGAATAGCCATGCTATATACCTGTATAAGCAAGATAACCTTTATCTGCACATGAAGCTCAACCTGATCAGTACCACAAGATGCCATAAAGTTTTCCATAATCAAAGTATTGAATTCCAAAACATGAATAGACCAAGAGTAAGTTGAGCCTTAATCAAGTATCATAATGTCAATTCCAAAATTCCATAGCTGAACCAATGGCATGCCAAGACCAAAGAGCCAAGATCAAAGTGCCATAATATCAAGTTTGACATCAAGGAAAAAATATTAACATGGTGTTCGAATTTGACCCCTAAGGTCAACATGTGTTTTTGGTTGTTATGTCAAGAAAAAATCTTTACTATTAACAACCTTTAGAAAAGGGGTTTCTTGATGCCTAATAGGTGCTATCTCTCTGAGGAGGATGTTGGGGACTCCTACCATTTGATTATTGGTTGCAATTTTTCTAAGGAGGTTTGGGCTCATGTGCTTCAACTCTGGAAGTTGGAGTGGGTCTTTCCTTCCTCTGTGGTGGATCTTTGGTTTCAATGGTCTTCTCCTTCTTCCAACCCCTCTTTGAGCTTGCTTTGGTCCCTAATTTTACCGCGTATGGCATGGGGTATTTGGAAGGAGAGGAATAATTGATTTTTCAAAATACTGCTCTGCTCCCTTATAGGTTGTCATTTAAGGTTTCTACGGCGATCAAGGAGAAATTCTTGTTGGAAGTGGATGATTCTAACATTCCTGGGAAAGTGCATGTTTTTGATTATGACATATGGGTGGCCGATCATTGGAAGCTCAATTTTGATATTTCTCAACCGTTGAAGAATGTTAATTCAGCTTGTGAGGGTGTGGTTTGGTATTCCCCTCCTCCTGGTTGGCATAAAGTTGACTTTTATGGTTTAGCTAAAGGCAATCTGAGACTTGTCGGTTGTGGGGGAGTGTTGCGTGATCATAATGGTAGGCTGGTTTCTATGGTCGCCCTCCCTTTTGGAACTTAGATAAACCACTTTATAGAAGTTGTTTTTGTCTATAATGGGTTAAAAATGTCCAAGGAGAAGGGGTTTACTAAAGTAGGGCTAGAAGGAGACTCTTTGAATATCATTAACTTCCTGAAAAAGGTTAACTCTCCCTCTTAGTCTATTGAAAGGATTACAATTTTAAATTCTTTTGAGGATGTTTACATTTCCTATGTTTATTGTGAGGCCAATGGTGTTGCTGATTTATTGGAAAAATTGGGGGTTTCTTTGATTAGGTCTTGGAACTCTAATGACCACCTACCCATTGATCTTATATCTCTGCTTAATAATGATAATTCTTCACATGCTTCTTATGAAGGGGGTTAGATTAGGAGGTAGCGTACTTGGTGTGTGGCTTCATAATTGCCTTCTTATGTTGGTTAGACTTTTGAGGGGTGTCATCCTCCTTGATAATTATGGGAATGTGAGCTATGATCTCATGAGGGATTCAAACTTAATGAATACTAGTACCTAGAAATATGTTAGTGTTGCATGCTTTTTGGGTGCTATTTTTCTCCTAGCATTTGTTATTCCTCATTCTTGTGGGCTATCCTTTAAAATTTATTTGGGTTGGTCTATGATTTCAAGTATAGGGGGTGAGAGGTGTATAATTGATTCCATGTCGTGTGATGAAATTAAGGCCAATGGTGAGGTTTGAAAGATTCTTGAGAAAGGGGGGGTCACCCCTTTTATGGAAAAACTTCATGGCTTTGATCTTAAGACTTCGCAAGAGTTTGTGGATCCTCGACACAACCATGTCTTGAGCATTTTTTGGGTTGAAATCACTATTAATGAGTTCATCATGAAATTCACTGGTCATTCAATGCAAGGAAGAAATTTTTACATGGAAAAGGTTATGTGTACATTGGCAAGGATGAATTTCTTACGGGATAAGGAGAAGGCCAAAATTGTGTGGCTGTCATGTGGGGGCTATGATAGGACCTCCATTAAACCCATTAGGGGAGATGTGGCTATGGATCTCATGCGCTACTACAATTTGGATAGGATATTATTTTCCATTTTTAGGTATCACTTCATGTTACTAAATCATTTCCATCATGGTAAGTTGGTTTCTTTCTTGTTCTATCTACTCTTGTCTTTAGAGAATAGTGTTATGGAATTTAGAAAGAATCCCAAAAACCCTTTTTGTTGATGCTTTTAATTGTGGATCATATTAAGGCTAGATATTTTATTAAAACCCTTGTTCCTTGAAGAGATCATAAGTCCAAGGTTTCAAACTATGATACCGGTGAGGATTTTTTTGAGGTGGAGGATGTTGAAGGTGAGATAGAGTCTAGGGATAAGGAGGGATATCTTGCTTGGTCTAATGGCTATCACAATCCCTCCTCAGTTGTGGATAAGAGTATAATTTCAGATAGTTTGGGAAAGGTGGTCGAGTTTCTGAGAAGGGATTTGTACCCTTCCTCACACAAGTAAAACACAATTTTTTTGGTGATTTTGAGGAGGGTATCAAAGATGGTAATTCTTGTGGTAGGAAGAGTGCGAGATTGGGGTCTACTAGTGGGAAATTTTTTGTTGTCCAAGATGTTAAGGAAGATGGTAATTCTAGTAGCAGGAAGAGTGTGAGATTGGGGTCTACTAGTGGGAAATTTGTTGTTGTCCAAGATGTTAAGGAAGATGGTAATTCTAGTGGTAGGAAGAGTGCGAGATTGGGGTCTACTAGTGATAAAGTTGTTGTCTAGGGTGTGGAGGAGCCTCTTCAGGGGGTTGATGGTAGGTTAGTGGTGATTAGTGAGGCTAATAAGGCCCATGTTATGGGGGAGGTTAAGGCTTCTGATAATATTATTTATCTGGATGTGTCCCCTACTATTTAATTTTTTTAGAGTAAAGGTAAAGAGCAATTTTTTCCTCCTGATGATAATATGGGTGAGGAGCTTCCAACAGGATCTCAATAGGGGATGAATTTGAATCAGGAAAAAATAAATATTAACCAAGCCTCTAGTTTGGCGAAGGAGGGTTCAAATGTCTTTTTCAACCTGTTTATGTGGCTCCTTCAAGAACTGCAATATTTGCATGGTAAGTGTGAAACTATTGCTTGGTGCAACATCTATATCTTGAGAAGCACTAGGGATATGAAATTGGTCTTTAATATGGTTAAGACCATGAATTTCACTCTTAACCAAATGGCAGAGGACTTTACTAAACTAAAAATGGTTCACAACCCTAGAATTGCAGACCTTAAGAAGAACTTCTCAAAATTCCATAAGGATCTCAATACTTTGGTCAATCTCAGCAAGGATTCTCTTGAGACCATGGCGAGGGGACTGGTGCTCTTAAACAAGAAATCTAAGGATTGGACTAGTAAGCCTCTTCTTCCTAAAAAATAGGGAGCATGTTGTGGGTGAGGATATTGGTAAGGGGAAACATGTTGTTGATCTAAGGGTTGGGCCTAGTGTGCGTACACATAGCAAAACCAAGAAAGGCAATGTGTTTCTGATGCAAGATGTTAAAGAGTTCATGGAGATGCATGACACAGTCATCACCAAATATTTGTAGGCTACATTGATTTTAAAGGATATTCTATAGTTGTTGCTCTATTCATTTTTGTCTGCTTCTTTTTAGCTAATGGTTGACTGATTGTGGTTTAATCAACATTTTGTTTCTTGGGGTAGCTTTATTGTCTTATTTTTTGTGCTACCAACTATTTTGTATAGGGTTTTAGGTACCATTCAAAACTTTTTTTTCCGATAATAAAAACATGTGTAAATTAACAAATAAATAGATAAAGTAATTAATAAAAATAGGGAAATACATAATATAGTCCCATAACACAATATTCCATCTAGAAAAAACCCAACAAGATATAGAAACTCCAAGAAGAGTGTGTGTGTGGCATCTCACTCACTATTTGGTGATATTACATGGAGATCCTATGAAATTTTATAATGATCTTATAATATTACACAAATAATAGTACAACTCCCCTCATCTCTATTTTTCCCTTGCAACCCTATCACATAATATCCATGTCCTATACTATAGTAATACGAGTGTGTTAGGATAAGGTGTCTCAATCTTGCAATCTTGATGCTCATCTCTTAATATTTTATATGTATTTCTATTTTATTTTTTGTGCATTTTGCCTCCACTTGGAAAATTTAACATCCTATTTTTGAGTTTCACAGATTTCATATTATAGTGTATTTTATCCTTACATGAGGATATAGAAACCCCACTTTTATCTTGACTAGTTAGACATGTGTCATTTTGGGAGGTGTATAAAATTATCTTGACTAGTCTTCATAGAGGTTAAGTTTGATACATTCTTATGATGTGTAAGAGCATGTAAGAGGGAGGTGACATCAAAATCCTTAATAACCTTATGACAATTTTGGACACTTGTCATGAAGCATCTAATACATAAGAGAATTAGGAGAAAATTGGATGCCCCAGTTTGGGTAGTCAAATATTATTTGTTATGACACTATGACATGTAAGGAAAATGCTAATAAAATTCAAGGGCATCTTAGACCATTGAGGGCATTGGGATTTGAGATACACCAATTTGGAAACCATACCTCATTTGGACTTAAATAAATTTTGAAACCATCCCATGGCTTCATTTTTTAATTTTTTATAAATTAGAGCTTGGACTATGAACTTGGATAAGTTTTTTTGCAAGTAGTAGTAACAAAGTGTTGTAGGAATTTAAATGTAGAAGTTGCATTGATGTAACTTTTTTGAAGGATTAATACAAGCTTGGATCTCTTTGGGTATATATTTTTTCCTACAAATGTTCTCCATGTATATCTTGTGTTATGATATGAATTCTATTTGTGGTTATTTCCCTTTCCATTTATGATTTATCATTGTTTATGAATTTGGATGGATTAAGTTCAACATACCTTCTTTGCTAAGTTATATCCTATTTCTATGTTCACTATTGTGTACATAAAATTTTGAGCATATTGTATAGGAGGGGGATCGATTGCTCAAGACCCCAAGTCACGTGAGGGTCTAGAAAAATTAGCTGCCCTGATCTACCTCATGCTAAGGACTTTTTAAAGATGATTTTGATGTTTGAGGGGGTGAGAAGGAAGGACAACTGATCTATCTATTTCCTTATGTCAAATCGAGGGGTTCAGGAAGTCAGGTGAGTGGGTTTCTAGAGTCTAGAATGAAACTTAGGAAACTCATTGCTAGAGGAATCTAGTGCGAGGAACGGATGACAATGCAACACATTGGTGTCTCAGATGGATGTTGACATCCATACAGATAGAGAACATAAAGTACAGTTGACACTCAAACAAAACCTAATAACAACCCGACAAGTGTAGTTTGATGTAATAACAGAAAGTAAAAAGCAACTAAACTACTAAAATAATAAGAAAAACACTTTAACTTGATAGATAGACTGATTATGAATGAAATGATGAGCAAGGATAGTAGAAATCCAAATTATAGTTAGTCTAGCCTCCCATAAGCTTTACACGAATGAAGTACCTACACATAAAGTGACAAAAACAATTGAGGTTGTGTATAGAGGACTGCCTCAGTCAATCCCCCACTTTGGTGTTTCCACCTCCATGGATAGCCAATATAGCAACAATAGAGAAATGTAATAAAGAAAGTATTGAAATGGAAGTGCTATGCACTGTGCTAAACAATGATATTCTACAAAACAATATAATAATGCTAAGTGGATGAAAAGTGTAACAATGTCACCTTCAACCACGTGCACTCGAGGAAAATGGGAGAAGAAACGATCTCACAAGCTTGGAGATGCCAACATTACCATAAAAATGAGGAAAGTAAAACCAATAGAGTTTCAACTTTCAGCTTCAATAGTGGTGAGAAATATGTAAATGAAGTGTGTAGAAGTGAGAATGATCTAGTAGAATGCCAAGAAGATCAATGAGATAATGAATAGGCCATTTGAAGATGAAGTTAGAGGAAAAGGATCCATTCAAGGTCGGTCAAGGGAATAAGAAAGTTACACTTCATTACCAATGGTGAGTTGTAACGCCCCTACGGATTCCAAATGCAAGAATCCTGTCAGGAAAACATGTGTTGCACAAACATCTGCACATCATGCTAGCATCCCTGACAGAATATCCCCCATTGACATTTAGAAAAACTTCCAGGTGGATGGAAAGTGAATGAGGGATGTGGAATAACATCATGGGATTTAATTTGTCTAAGGTAGGAGGTGCATAAATGGGGAATTTGAAAAGGGTGCAATTTCACACCATTACATTTTTCCCCTACTTTAGCGAGCATAAGTGTCAACGAATGCATGGTAAAGTAGAGTAATAGTTGAGAAATGTGTACCTGAACCATCAAGGAATCAGACCGTAATTTGAAACACCTGAAAGCACAAGAATAGGAGATGGCTCCACAAGTACTCAGTCCTAAGGAGAGTTGAACAAAATGCACCATAGTTCCTCAAACCTATGGAAGGTGAACAAAAGGCTCTGCAGGTGCTCATTACTATAGAGGAGGTGTCACAAGTGCTCGGTCCTAAGGGATTCCATTTGTGAGAGGCTTCGTAGAGTTTGATAGGCCCTTATAGGTTCTCGATCCTATAAGGCAAGCTCAAGGTCCTCGGTCCTCCAAGCTTGATTGAAAAAGAAGCTTCACAGGTCTTGCAAAGCAACATGTTAATCCACAGATAAAACATGTTTGATAAAAAAAATCCATGCAGGCAAACAAACAACCATGTAGATAGTCAACAATTGAAGGATAATCTTTCAAAGGGGTCCCTCGAGAACCCTTCAAACTAAAAGGGATCTACTCAAGGGGTTCTCTATTTGAAAGGAGAAGAAATTTTTTGCAAACAATTCTAGCATCAAGGAATCCTTTTGAAATATCTCTTTCATCATGGAATTTGAAAGGAAGAATACTCCCTCGTAAGGGAAATTTTTTAGACTTCATTCGAAAAAGTACTCCCTTCTCAAAGTAAAGTCTTCAGATTATTTCTTTATGAATCCATGATGAATGAAAAATTATGCTAGGGGTCCTTGTTGAAGAATACAATTTTTGAAAAAAATAGGGGATTTCAATGAGGGATTTATTGGCCATCGAATACACCATTTGAAAATCAAATAAAATTGAAGCAATATGATAGTCCCTCCTTAGGATGGTACGTGATAAATACAAAGGCATGTGACATCCTAAGGAGAGAAAAGAAGGTGATTCCATGGCCTATGATACATGATAAGATGTAATCATGGAAATATTATCACACACGCAAGGGGCAACACATATGCACCACAACATCACAAAACAAGAAAAGAAGATAGAAAGAAAAAAGACAACGTAAGCAAAAACAAAGACATCAAGAGATAGGAGGCTATGATATTTCGGGGTCAAAGCTTCTCATAGATATAATATAATATAATAATATATATGAACTATCATCAACCCCCTACTATATCAGACCATGTGAAGAAAGGTACAGTAGATAAAATAAAAATTGAAAATTGGGTCAACATGGAAGGGAGGCCTAAATGCGCCCAACACTTTGCATCATGCCCAATTGTTGAAAATCAAGGCACAACATAGGAAGGATAATGTAAAAAATAGAAGAAGTTTACAACACAAAATATTTTTGTATCCTAGAACCTACGAGGGTGACAAGGGTCCTCCAAGAACATATAAAAAAATCACAAGAGAAGCACAACACACACACACAAATTTAATCTGCAGGTAAAGAAGAAGTGCCCTCCTAGTCCTCATCAACCAAGAGGTCATTGTTCTCCCAATCTAGATCATTATAAGGGGAAGGTAGATGAGCTTGCAAGGGTGAGATAGCAAAGGGATCACCCTTCAAATCTCCTACAACAAGAGCCAAGGAAGAGGGCCCATCGAGGTCTTCTTCGCTCAACTCCTATGAGGTAAATGTCATTGATTTTTTAAAATTTGTCGATAGAGCCAGGACATTGTCTACTAAGTTGAACATGCACTTGACGGGAGTGCCATGTGTCAACTAAGCAGGAGATAAAAGAAGCACCCGAGATCCACTGTTGACCTCACCAAAAAACTTAAGGGTAGTGACAAACTCAGGGGGTACTGAGGTAGCCTCTATCACTAGGATGACACAAACCAATGCAAAACCAACTTTCAAAGAAGGTGACCTCTTCTTTTGAACCCCATTAGAAGCAGGTTCATCCTCTATCTTGTGTTTCATCAGGGGATGCGAGATCCCCATAGACAAGGCAAAAAACAAGGAAGAAGCAGAGAAAACCACAGTGAACACCAAAGAGTGATTCAAAATATTTATGCTTGGGAAAAGGTGGGATGTCTAGAAGGGACATCAAGAGAGGAGGCTCAACCAAAGGAGCAATGAAAACTTGCACCCTTTTGGAGTGAGGATCATCCATGCTCGTAGAGGGAACCAAGAGCAAGATTGAGGCAATAGGAACCAAAACAAAAGGGACAGAAGAGGAGGACACAACAAAAGAGACTGAAACAAGAGTTGTTGAATCCCCTTCCTCCTTCTGCAAAGCATCCTACTCAGCACCAAGATCCTTCCTCTAATGCTTACGCTTTTATGCAAGGCAGATTCTTCAGCTCCAAGAGCTAGAGTTTGTAGCTTGAGGAGGAGAAGAGGCTCTTGTTCTATCATAAAAGTGTCCATCATAGTCATTTCCAATGGAGGGAGTGACTCCTGGACATGAACGAGAGGAAGATATACAGAAACAAATACCACAATTGGTGGAGAATCAAACTCAAGCACCTCGGTTGTGGGACTCTTCCCATTCACTACCCTAGGGGAAAAATAAGTAGGAGGCCGCGATGGATGAGATGTAGAGGCTACTCGATGGGGACCCTTCCCCTTACTATAAAAAATAGGTTGAGGCACCATAGGAAAGACAGGAAGGTCAAACACCTAACACTTGGCCTTTTTCCAAGCAGGCACCATCAGACTCCCCAAAAGATGAATAGTGGTTGAAGTTGAGGGTGTCTTAGTAGGACACGAGATAGAAGCTGGTGGAAGTACAAAGGAATAAGAAGAAGGCTCTTGAGTATACTTCTCCTCCTTTTGAGAGGCAGTGGTAGCTCAATGCTATGTTATCATAGAAGCTTTGACTGAAATAGCATAGGGAGAAGGAGGATAGGTCACTTTCAAAACTATGCCCCATTCTTATATTTTACTTAAGTGTGATAGAAGAGGTCCATTCTTGGGGGAACCAAACCAATAAGGTTAGGCCATAAGTAATCTAATAAATAAGACCCACACGACACTAGGGGTTTGTACTCAGTGTCATGCACAATGTGCACGGAGCCCTCATGGGAGAATTTCAAGCACTTATGGATCATTGAAGGGTTGATGTTCATGGAAAATAGCCAAAGAATTCCTAGCTTCACTCTGAACAAGTCAAACTCTACAATAATGTTGAAAAGGGAATTTGTAGTCTTGGTCCCAACCAAGATTGAAAGGGTGATAGAACTGATGGGAGGGACAGAAATCCCATCATGTGTACGTATAGTTCCTTTAGACTCATCGTACCCATCCTTAAATAAGAATTTTATCATCATGATCTCCTTTGTAATAACATTAACTTGACATGTAGGTTCAACGATAATGCCAATCATGATATTCTCATTGATATGAGCGGGAATATACAAAGAAGAGGGTTCTCTATTAGCATTCATTGGAAAATCCTATGAGGTAAAATTTATAGCTGGACACCCACTCATAGGCTACACAAATGAGATGGGAAGATGGATGAAAGAAGCCATCTTCTATGTACAATAGAAAGGAATTTATTAGAAGCGCCCAAGGGTTTAACAATTATACAATGACCTATTCTAGGTTTTTCTTCACAATATTTAGGGACTCTTCTAGCTACATCACTAGGGGTCATAGGTTGGGTTGCAAGGCTAGGCACCCTTCAATGCACACACCTAGAACATGAGAGAAGAATCCTTCAACCCTATGAAATGGAACCAAAACAATTCACGTAGGGTTCACCAAAATGTAGAGGGGGACCAAATGCTCAGAACCCCAGGTCACAGTTGGGTCTAGAAAAATCATCTGTTGTGATCTACCTCACAGTAAGGATCTGTTTAAGATGAGTTTGATGTTTGAGGTGGTGAGAAGGAAGTTCAACTAATTTGTCTCTTTCCTTTTTCCAACTTGAGGGGTTTAGGAAGTCAGGTGAGTGGGTTTGTAAATTATAGACTACAACTTAGGCAACTCACTGCCAGAGGACTCTAGTATGGGGAATAGATGATAGCGCAACATGCTAGAGTCTTAGTTGGGCACTAGCATCTGTACGCATAGAGAACGTAAATTATAGTTGAAACTCAAAGAGAACCTACTAACAACCCAAAATGTATAGTTTGATGTAATAACAGTAAGCAAAAAGAAACTAAACTACTAAAATAACAAGAAGAATACTTTAACTTGATGGATAGACTAATTATGAATGAAATGATGAACAAGGATAGTATAAATCCAACTTACGATCAATCCAACCTCCTACAAGCTCCACACAAACAAATTACCTACACACATATTGAAAAAATAATTTGGGGTTGTGTATAGAGGACTACCGTAGTCAGACCTTGCTTTGGTGTTTCCACCTCCACGGACAACCAGTATAGCAACGATAGAAAAATGTGATAAATAAATTATTTAAATGGAATTAATATGCACTATACTAAACAATGATATGCTATGAAACAATACAATGATGCTAAGTGAATGAAAAGTGGAAAAGTGTCACCTTCAACCATGTGCACTCAAGGAAGATGGGAGAAGGAATGAGCTCACAACCTTGGAGATGCCAATGTTGCAGCAACAAAAAAGAGAGTAAAACCAATAGAGTGTCAACTTGCAGCTCCAATGGTGGTGAGAATGTTGTGAATGAAGTGTGTAGAAGTGAGAATGATCAAGTTGAATGCCAAGAAGATCAAGAAGTGTTAAGAAGATCAATGAGATGAATGAATATTCCATTTGAAGATGAAATTGGAGGAAAAGGAGTCATTAGAGGTCGGTCAATGGCACAAAAATGTTACACTTCATTGCCAATGGTGAGCTGTAACACCCCTACAAATTCTAGAGGCAGGAATCTTGTCAAGACGATAGCATGCCACGTAGATGTTTGTGTGTCATGCTAGCGTACCCAATAGAATATCCCCCACCAACACTAATAACAACTGCCAAGTGGATTGGAAGCGAATGAGGGACATGGAATAGCATCATTAGATTTATTTTTTCTAAGTTAGGAGGTGCGTAAATGGGGAATTTGCAAGGGGTGTGAATTTGCACCTTTACACATATAAAAACAACATTAACCTATTCTACTCATAATATATGCAACACTTATACTAATGAAAAATACTAAGGAAAGATATTAAAATAGTTTGGGTTGCATCCAATTATATATTTATGGAAGAAATATTGGACGAATATGGCTGAGTTAAAGGATGAATGGATTTCATTGCTTGGATACCATGGAGGATTGGGTTAATGGGGTGAGGACAAGTGTATCCACTTGGTTGGTGAGGATGAAGGTGTTGAATAAAAAAGATACTAATAGGGGGGTGAATTAGTATCTTCTTTATCTTATTGAAAAAACACCATCCAATTACTCCAATGCATATAACAATAAAAATGAAAAAAAGCATTACCAGAACATAAAAGCACAAAACACATGAACACCAAAAATTTTTATATGGAAAACCCAGAATGGGAAAAAACACGATGAGGATTAGCTCACAATATAGTATAATTAGTTATAAGATATTACAAAGGGTGGCTCACTACCAAGACTCATTGCCTACAGAGATATAGTAACAAAATGGCTTACAACCAGAAAATGAACTGATGGAGTTACACCCAAAAAAGTGAAAATTCAGTTCCTTTGATACTCAGTAAACTCGCATACCAGAAAATATATATTTTCCTTGATTCACATTCGCATTCATTCCATCATCTTCAATCTCAAAAATATCCAATATATATATCTAACTCATTTGCAAGCATCAATTAGGTCGGCCTAATTAGATGCATCCCTTATTCACCAAAAATATAATTGTCAGCTTTAAGAATGTACACAATATTTCCAAAAATAATTCAAGAATGTAGCAAGTTGCAACAAGTCGGCATGGACTTAGAATAGGTTGCACATACATCTGTAATAAAAAATTAATTCACTATCCCACCAACTATTTATTAGGTCGGCCAATGATAGACCTAATAACGAAATACAACAACAAAACGATGTCAACTTTCCATATGAGCACCTATACACTTGGATTATGAAATTACAATCTTCTAGAAACCAAGAACCATCTCCAAACACCGCAATGAAAGATATTCATCAACAGAGGATTGCAAACCAAAATATTGAAGGACATTTCTGCATACCGGTTCAAAATAGCGGATTGGCTTTGAATTTAAACTTGCAGTTGTAACTCATATAACATGGTGACATCAATGACAACACAAAAGATGCATAATGATATGTTCTTATTCATTCTTCCAATAGAAGGGGTCTAATATTTAAGGAGAACCAATGGTTGAGGATTCCCTTGGAGAAAGTGGATGGATGAGATGGAAATTAGTAATTTAGAGTACCCTTTGGAGTATGTTATTGACCCATGTGACATGTACCAAGGTCCATATCACATGTATAAATGTTCATACCTTGTGTACAAAGGTTCATGCATGTGTATACTTTTGGTGGATGTGAATAATTTGAACAAGATAATGAGGGTTAGGAATGTGTAAGCAGGGGATTAGTGGGCTAACTAGTTTTATCCCACTAAATGAAAGGTGGATGGAAAAGGGAATTACAAAAAATATTTTTATTTAACTTTTGGGATGAGGATGAGGGACTTAGATAAATAATTGTTTGAATTTATTTATCTAAGGTGGACTATAGAATAAATATGATTAATTATTTAGGCTAGGAATAGGATTGGGTGAATAGTGATTTTTCTTAATTAAATAATAATATATTATTTAATTAACAAGGATATAAAAATTGGATAATTAATTGAATAAATACAATTATTCAATTAATTTTATAAGAAATGGATGGGTAACTAGCTGAAATGATGCTTCAATTTTAGGTGTCTATAGGTATCATAGCCAAAATTATTTTGATTAGAGATGTTGATCCCTTTCTTTGAGCATGTGATTGGTTTTTTGTTGCTATCGAATTGTGTTGTATTTTATTATAGTTTTAGGTTACAAATGCTAGAGATCATGGATATTTTATCTTGGTTGGAGATCATAAATATCCATGGTACAAGTTTTTGAGCTTTAGAAGCTAAAGACGGAGGATCTTTTGGAAGAAAGGGATCAATAGATTTTTGTGCAAATTGAGAAGAAACTGGACAATCTATCAAATGAAGGATAAGTAAAAGTGGATGAAAAAGCATGTCATTCTATTTATTTATTTTTGTCTAATTTTATTGTAGACAACTAAAATATGACCTCATCCAACCATACCTCATTTTGCCCTATCCTTAGCCATTAATTAAACAACTATCTATTATTTATTTAATTATTCTCATCCTTTACCACCTTTATCCTAATCTTTTAATTAAATAAATATTTATCATTTATTTAATTAATATCCCTTATCCTAATCCATTAATTAATTAAATATTCATTATTTATTTAATTTATTATCCATTTCCATAATATTTTAATTAAATAAATATTTATTATTTATTTAATTAATATTCCTTCACGTAATCTCATTAATTAAATAAATACTTTATTTATTTAAATAATTTCCTCTTTTATCCTCTATTCTTGTGCATTTAATCTTATCCCTCCATCTTCTTCACATGGATCATAATCTAAATTTTTCCTCATATGACAAATGTCTCCTTCACATGTCTAACTAAATCCTTACCTAGATTCATTGAACCTAGACACCTACCCAAAATTCAAACTAACTTTTCATCTTATCCATTCATCTCATTTAAACTCTTAATCCTAGCCATTTCCATAAGGATTTTTGTCCTTATCTCTATCCTAAACCTAGATTCTATCCATCATTTGACACTTGTCATATGATTGCATCCTTGATCCAAACCCTGATCCTTCTTCAATCTTAACCATCCATTATCAATCATTTCTAGCTATTGATTTTTCCTCTTCAAGACTCTATATTTAGAGGCTCTCTCATTTTCACCTAATGAATCCAATCTTGAGCTATCATACTTACATGTTGTCATTTTGATCTCTTGTGATATTGCAATCATTATCAATCATATTAAGGTTATGATAGAACATTGAGCAATCCACATATCAACATCAAAGAGAAAATAAAATGGAATAAGGGTGCACTCCATTTCCACTCATCATGGAGAGAAGAAAAGATTCTAGGTGAAGGTATTATGCTTTTTTATTTCTTTTATCTTCCTTTTTTTGCCTACAATATTTTCCAACCTCTTCATTTTGTCATGCCTGGTGGGACCCTTGTCCCTATTTTTATATTTTTGTGATTTTTTTTTGAGTTCTTAGTTGCAAGTCTTGATTCGATGCTTGGCTCAGTGATTTATTACTTCCATTCAACAAAATCTCACTTACCTGGCGACTTTTGGAACCTTCATTGTATATCACTACACTTCTACAATGACTCATCATGCATGTGTTTCAACTTTCAACACTTTCATTCTAGGAAATTGTTCCTACATTTTAAATTTTGACACTTTCATTTTGGGAAATTGTGCCTGCATTTCAACTTTCAATACCTATGTTTTGGGAAATTGCACCTACGTTCTACTTAAATTTTTAGTCATTTTTAGTACTAGTTCACTTATTTTTTCTCTATTCTTTTCTGCATTTTTGTTAACATTTTTCTTGCAGATGTTTCTAATCTATATTGTGTGCATGTTTTATATTTATCTAAAATTCTATTTTGTAGAAATTAGGATTGGTCATCATTTTTTTGTTTTAGATCTAGGGTTTCTGCAAAAATACGCTTATGTGCAAACAAAATTGCACCTACATTCTAACTTTTTATGCTTGTGTTTTTACTTTCAATTCCTACATTTTACAAATCCACATCTTCATTCTATTTATTTGTGACTCTATTCCAATTTTCTTCACTTTCCTTCTAAATTTATATACCTTTGTTTTGAATTGATGTGGTTCTCCTTCACAAATTCATACCTTTGCATAGGTATAAATTACTTTTTTCTATGTTTATATGCTTTTATTCTATCAAAAGTTTCATTTGTTTTGCCTTGTAGCACCTCCATTTCATAGATTTGCACTTTTGTTCAATTCATTTCATAATTTTTACAAGTTCTAATACTGGGGTGAGTGTACCAACTCCACATTACAAAAGGGTCCCAATTTTTTATGGTTATCTTAATACTAACAATCATTTTCTTTGATCATTTTTTGCATCTAACCCCTTATTGGGTAGCTTGAAATCACTTTTCAAAGGAAAAATCATCAAACTAATAACATCTTGTTTGCAATTTCGTTGGTCTAAGGCTTTATTTTCTGCTAATCTAGGAATCTAGAGTAGCTTAGTTGGTTAGTGAACATTGTTTTTCATGTTTGGAAGTGTGTGTAGATGTATTTTCTCTTCTTGCATTTAGTGTGATCTTGGAGATCATAAATCTCACATATGTTCATTGTTTTAAATGTTATAAGTGTTATCCCAAGGCTTGCTAGCTTGTGTGTATAATCTCCCCTTACACTTTGTGTGATCTTGGGTGATCAAAATCGCCTAGTATAGTCTCTCATAATAGGAGGTCTTCTTGGGGATTTGATCACCTCAAGGATGATCTCAATCACATTTTTAGGCAAGTTATAAAAAGGGGGGAGAATGAAATTTGTACCCTAAAGTGTTTCTAGCATTGTTCAAGCCAAGATGCATGACCCTCGGTCTGTTGAGATGTATTTGGTGAAGAGAGTGGAGGAGACCTCTCTAACCTCAGGCATTACAAATGAGCTCACTATTCACTAATTCCACTAAGAAGCTTGTTTTTAGAAGCCTTTAAGATCATCAATCACTTATTAGTGTTGTGTAAGGTATAGTATCATACCTGAGGTTACTCACCATTTACTTTCTCTTGTTGAGGTGACAACTATCCCTTAGTAGGGCCTTATCCTTCCAAGGTAAGGGGTGTAGAGGTGGTACATGACTGTTGCATACCCTACTTACCCATTCATTTTAAGGTATTATTCCTTTGGTGGGTGGTCCTACAGTAAGTTAACACTCATACTTGACTAAATATAGGTTGTGCTATCATGCTTGGTGTGTTTTTTATGTGTAAAAATAGTGAAGCCATTCAAATTACATTGCTGAAAATTATCCTTATCACCTTGATAGCCAAGTTAGCCATTGTTTCTTTTTTTATCGTCTCTTGCCAAAAATCATTTTGAGACCTCCATTTGCAATCTTGACCTTATGGCCCTAGAGTGAATTTAGGAGACCCCTCCTCAACCATCATTTCACCTAAACATTTAACCATTATCTATCCAAAATTCGTCATCTTTCCCTCATATTATCCGTTTCATCCATTATCATAACCTATTCATCACAACCATCATCCTTAGACCTTGGTCCTATCACCTGTTGAGTAGGAAAAGTGATCCTAGATCCAAAACACTGTAAAGAAATAATTCTCCTTCAATTGTTAAATAGACATACTACCCTAAAGGTTTGGTTGACCTTCATGGTAATGTATGATTTAGACATGAGAGATTTAAAGCATTAAATTCCACACACAATTAAACCAAGATAGATAAGTAAATTTGATTTTAATTTGTAGTTACCACAAACAATCTAAAGAGACTTCAACATCAAAAGACCATATCCATATTCCAGGGTGGAGTCACCTAAACCATGTAATTTAAAACGCATAACAACATTTACCCTGTCATAACTATGCCTACCAGATAATTCCTTACACCACTAATACCAGAAACTCAACTAGTCATACTTAGTAATCCCAACACACAATTTCATAAACCTCTATTTATGTTAATACATATTAATTCATTCTTTGAATGAAAGTAATAACACCAAATAAACATTAAATGAAATACAAGAAGAAAAATACCAAGAATCTTTGATTTCTCGTATTCATAATCTATGCAATGTATACTGTGGAGACAACCAACTCATCAATTACACACAAATATGACCATGCCATGATTAAATTCTCCATTACAAGATTCAGAAAAATCCAGAACCTAAAATAAAACCTATTCATTTTTAGACCCTATTACAAAATTTTATCTCCCTCATGAGACCAAATAGTGAGCCACTTCCAAAATGAAGCAAAAATTACATTTAAGGAAAATGGAACAAACCTAAATGGACATCAAGAACAAACATCTGGAATCAATCAACTCGGTTGATCAATAACTACCCTTTGCACTTGAAGAATCCCCATTATGCTCATTTTCCCACCTTCTGCTTGTTTTCCTCTCACTCAACAACATAAAATTATTTTTATCGTGAAAGGTTCACTTGTCCTTTTTTAATCCACAACTAAAAATTTGTTTTACAAGAATGAAAGCCTTCACTCTTTCCATCAAGCTATAAAAACCCATTCACTTGTTTCTTGTTTGCTTTCACTTTTACCTTGCAATTGAGAAATTTGTTTCTTTTGTGAAATTCTTTCACTCTTTTCACTTGGTTTTCCTAGCAACATTTAATATTTTTTATTTAACTGCAACTCAAAGTTTCTTTTCTTTTATTTGTGAAAGCTTTATTTTTTTATATCAGGTTATGAAAATCCCCCTTTTTCCCATGTATTTCACATTTAATTTGTTTCTTACCATAAAAAATTTATCAAATGATGCCAACAAAATTAGCCATGGGCCCACCACACACTCTACAAAAACATATCGTGTATCATGAATGCAATGAGAAAAAGGATACATCTAATAGTGATGCATGAAAGATAAAATACAACCTCACCCCATCGCTGATATACCAAGAAAATAGACAATGCAAAAAGTGATGTGTGATAGATAAAATGCACTATCATTCCATCATGAATATTCCAAGGGGATATTTTTTGAAAACCACGATGGGAAAAGTTCCTCCTCCCTATTTCGTATGAATCCACCATTCTTCATGCTCTAGTACTTCTCTATGAACTTCGGCGACATCAATAAATTTTTTATCGTAGTCAATGTGGAACTCTATCTTCTTCTCATCAAATCCATGAATATGAGGGCTCAACAGAACTAACAACACTTGGCTAAGCACATAGTGCAATTCATTAATTCTTCTTACTACTCGAATAACCCTATCAGTAGTGTGTTCTTGCTTTTGAAGTTGAAAACTTTTGCATCGCAGCCCAACATCAAAGCACAATATGTAATTTGAGGGCACCAAATACACTTCTTTTAATAATGTTCCTTTACATTTTGTTATAGTTGCACCACTATTTTTCTCATAATGTGTTCCAGATGAATATAATGAGATTCGGGTGATAGTGCCAAAATGAATTTCCTCAAATAGTTTTGATATACCTTCAATACAAGCGCAAAATGTCCCTACGCAAATTAAACATGTGTAATATTTACCCGTGCACTAGGCATCGAGACAAAGATGTTTCCTACAGTAGCTTCATGTACCTATGTAAAAATTTCCTCTGCAATATAAAAATAACCCCTTTCAGTTAGCATGATGGTTGCCCCTATATCTTAAATATTTCCTTGTTTGGGCATCAACACTTTACAATACAATTCTCTAGCCTTCTCAAGATGTGTTGCCTAATTCATTGGATCCCTCCTCTCATTGTGAAAAGCTGCAAAATAATTCCAATTTCCAAGTGAAATGTCAACATAAGGATTCTTCGCATCTGATTCACTGCAGGTTATCATCTGTATGGCCAAAAAATGTAAAGTACAGTAGAAAAACCACCAAAAACCTATTGATAGCCTAGCTAACTAATTTTAATGAAAGGGACAGAATGATAAAGTGCATAAAGTAAGTGCAGAAATAATAGAATAAGTAGATGAGAACTAGGGTGATGAAAATCAACTCATTGAAACATCAGTTTTCCAGCAAGCTCCATGCAAAGTTCACCTACACACAAGAAAGAAGGGGAAAATTTTGGGGGTTATATAGGGGTTTGCCTCAGTCAAACGCCTACTTTTGTGTTTCCACCTCCACAGATAGCTAGCAAGAAACAAAGTAGAAAATATGATAAATAAGATTGAAAGAAGTACACTGAACACTACAAAAGATAAAGTTATTTTCTCAAATCAAAAGGGAGGGAGTGAAGCATTACCACCTCCACCCAAAGGCTCCCAAGGCCAATGAAGGGAGAATGCAAGCAATGAACTTAGAAAAGTCACCACAACCACAACAATGATGAAGGGAGGTCTCGCAAGACTCCAATCTTGCAACTTCTATGGCAGCCTCAAACGTGCAAGACTGAAGTTGATGAAGTGTCAAACTGTTGCAATGCTCAAGTGGAGTTGTGAAAATGGAGTGCTAGAAGTGTGAGAGATTGAATGAAAATTCTTTAGAATGTGAAGTGAAGTGATGTGTGAAAATAATTCTTTAGAAGGCCAAAATGGAAGGGAGGAATCATTTTTTGGGTCAATTGGTCACACATAGGCATTACAATTCAACCCCAATCGAGTGTTTAATGTCCCTATGGACTCTGGACACAAGAATCTGTCAGGGATGACAATGCGTCATGCAGAAGTCGGCACGTTCCACTCATGTCCCTGACGAAAATTCCCCCACCAACACACAAAACACTTGCCAAGTGGATTCATTCTAGATGGGTGATGTGGAATTTCGCCTTCGTATTTGATTTTCTAAGGTGAGGGTATGCAAAAATGGGAATTTACACAAGGGATGCAAATTCAATCGTATACATTTTTCCTCCACTTTAGCGAGCACAAATATCAATGAGCATTTAGTAAAGTAAATTAAAGAGATATATATGTATACCTAAACTGTTGAGGAAGTAGACCATGATCTAGAAAACTCAAAATCATAGGGTAGGAAAAGGACTCCACAGGTATTCTCTCCTAAGGAGTTTCAAACAAAAAGACTTTGTAGCTCTGTGGAACTACGAAGTTGCACAAAGCACAACGAAGGCCCTCAGACCAATGATGAACAAATCACGTAGGATGTAAGCACCTCACAGACTCACATACCTACAAGAAGGCATTCCCCCAAGTTCTCTCTCATGAAGGAAGACCAGTGAAAGGGGGACTCCGTAGAGTCAGACTGGAAAGCGGATTCTCAGGTGCACCTGCAAAGAAACATGTTAATCTAGAGATAAAACATGCTAGAAAACAAAAGTGGCCATGCAGGAAAACAAGAAGACAGTCAATAAATTGAAAGGATTTCAAAGGGGTTCTCATGCTCACAACAAGAAGAGGGGTCAACTCAAGGGACACGTTGTTTGAAAGTGCAAGAATGTTTTTCACAAATCGACTCAACACCAAGGAATCCTTTTGAAATATGTTCACTTCATCAAGGAATTCGAAAGGAATAAAATTCCCCCTCATGAGGGGAAGGTTAAGGCTTCTCCCATAGCAAAATTTTCTCCCTCCTCAAAGGAAATTTCAAGTTATTTCTTTGTGAACGCATGATGAAGGAAGCACATTCTGTTATGGGTCCAAGTTGAGAATGTGACTTTTGAAAAAGGTTTGCAAAGATTGTCGAGAAAATATTTGTTGGCAACAAATGCATTTTTTGAAAATTGAAGTTGACATAGTAGCTTCCTCCTTAGGTTGGTGTTAGTTGAACACAAAAGCACATGACATTCTAAGGAGAGAAAAACGAGAATGTAAAAGTGATGTTGTGGCCCACGGGACAACAAGATGTCACTGAGGTGATGTTTTCATACACACAAGGGACAACACATGATTACCACAACATCACAACTCAAGCAAAGAAGAGAAAGATAAAAAACTATAAAAAGATACAATCACATCACAAGTAAAGGGAACAGGGGTGATCTGATAGTTCGAGGTCAAGCTACTCATAAATATATGTAAGTATAATAATACTATATAGATGAACTATCGTCAGCCCCCTACTATATCAGACCATGTGAAGAATGCACGAGAAGATAAAATAGAAATTATAATTGGTTCAACATGGAAGAGAAGCCTAAATGCCCCCAAAACTTTGCATCATCCTCAATTTACCAAAAATCAAGACACATAACAGAGGAAGAATGATGATACAGATAGAGAAATTTTATGACACATAATCACTCCTGTATCCAAGAACCTACAAGGGTGACAAGGGTCATCTAGGAACATATAAGGAAAGCACGGGGGAACACATCACAACAAACACACACCTAATATAAAGGTAAACAAAAGGCCCCATCCCTAAAAATCCTCGACCAAGATGTCATCTACTTCCCAATCTAGATCATTATATGGGAAAGGTGGACAAGCCTGCACCTGCAGGAGTGATAAACACCTACACCCTTTTAGGATTAGGAGTTCTCATGCTCATAACAGGAGTTGAAAGCAGGACCGAATTTGATTGAATGGAAGCAGATGGGAGGAGAGAGGAGGACACAATAGGAGGCCCTGAAACAGGGGCGATCAACTCTCCTTTCCTCTACAAAGCAGCCTGCTCAACTGCTAGAGCCTTTCACCGATGCTTGTGCTCACACACAAGGTGATTTCTACAAATCTTGGAGCTAGAGGTCGGGAGGTGGCATGGGACAGAAGGCTTGTGCTCAGCCATAGGGGTGTCCATCATAACCATCTTCAATGGAGGGATAGACTCCTGAACGAGAGTAGGAGGAAGAGGTTGAGAGACAATGGGTGGAGTCGGCTCTAATGCCTCAATGGTAGGCCTCTTCCCATTCACTGCTTTAGGAGAAGGATTGGTAGGAAGCCACAGAGGCCGAGACATAGAGGATTCCCCATGGGGACCCTTTCTTCTACCATATTTAACGGGCCCAGGCACCGTGGGTAGAATGGGAAGTTTGAATGCAGGACACTTGGGCTTTTTCCAAGCAAACACCATAGGATTCTCCCGCAAAAATAGAGCAGGATATGATGATTCCATAGTAGGGTGAGAGGAAGCATCAAGATGGATATTGAAAGAGGAGGAAGAGGAACCTGGAGAGCACTTCTCTTCTTCCCTCCTATGCGCCATGGTGGCATCACTATCAACTTTCAAACAAGCCCTATATGAGACAATATAGGGAGATGGAGAGTACCTAACTTTAGGCATTAAGTGACCTTTCATGTACTTCTCATGATTTTGGTACAAGAGGTTCATCCTGAGTGGAAGTGGACCAACGGGGGTAGGCCAAAAGTGGTCTAGAGAATAACTACCACACACAACTAGTGGTTTATAGCTAGTGTCATGGATCAGATGCACTAAATGCTCGTGAATAAACTTCAGGAATTTATGTATGACCGAAGGAACTACATTCATAGCTACTAACCAAGGGATACACAGCTTCACTCTGAATATTTCAGACCCCAGGATTATGTCAAAATGCATGTTCATTGACTTAGGTCCAACAAGGTGATGCTACCAAGAGGAGGTACAAAATGTTTGTTATGTGTATGAATGGTGCTTTTAGGTGCGGCATACCCATCTTTATGTACTAAATTTATTAACATGGTCTCCTCAGTTATAATATTCACCTGACAAGTCAGGTCAATAAGGACACCTACTATAGTGTTCATGTTGATTCACGCAGGGATGTAAAGAGGAGATAGCTCCCTATTATAGCCCATCGACAGATCTTGCAAGGTGAAGGTTATACTAGGAGCACTACTCATAGGCTAAATAGAGGGGATAGGTAGATGCAAAAAGGAATTCATCACGTACACTGAACAATACTCTCACAAATCCCCCAAAGGTTCGTAATTTGGACAGTGACCCAACTAAGGCTTAGTTCCACAATGCTTATGGATCCTTTTAACTATGCCTACTGAGGGTCGCAAGTTGGGTTGTAAGGTGAAATGCCTCACAACACTCACACCTACAACATTCCTAGAACACAAGGAAAGGACCCTTCAGCATTGCTAAACATAACCAAAATGGTTCACATCAAGTTCACCAAAAATGTAAGAGAGGGGGACCAACCACGTCAAGGCTCTAGGTCATGGAGAGTTGAGAGTGGAGGGCTACCCTAACTTACCTCACTCTAAAGGATGTTTTAGGACGGGGATCAAGAATGAAGAGCACTCTTAAGTGCTTATGTCACTGTATGGACCTAAAAACATGGTTGGGCCTAGATGAGCCAATTTCTGGAGTCTGAACTGTACCTCAAACAACTCTTTGTCCAAGGATGGCAGCGCGGGTGTAGGACGATAGCGTGACACACTGGCATCTCTTTGGCATGCTGACATTCTTACCACCAAAGAATGTAAAGTACAGTACAAAAACTACCAAAAACCTATTGACAACCTAGCTAGCTTATTTTAACGAAAAGTATAGAAAGTAAGTGCGAAAATAATAGAATAAGTAGATGAGAACTAGGGTGATGAAAACCAACTCACTGAAACAAAAAATTTCCAACAAGCTCCATGCACATGTTCACCTACACAAAAGAAAAAAGGAGAAAATTGTTGGGGTTGTGTAGGGGTTTGCCTCAATCAAACCCCCGCTTTGGTGTTTCCACCTCCACGGACAACCAAAAAGAAACAAACTAGAAAATATGATAAATAAAATTGAAAGTACACTGAACACTACAAAAGATAAATTTACTCTATCAAATCACAATGGAAGGAGTGAAGTGTTACCACCTCCACCCAAAGGCTCCCAAGGCCAATGAAGGGATAATACGAGCAATGAACTTGGAAAAGTCACCATAGCCACAAAGGTAATGAAGGGAGGCCTCACAAGACTCCAAGCTCGCAACTTCTATGGCAGCCTCAAACGTGCAAAAGGAAGTAAATGGAGTGCCAAACTGCTGTAATGCTCAAGTGGAGTTGTGAAAATAGAGTGCTAGAAGTGTGAGCGATCGAATGAAAATGCTTGAGAATGTGAATAAGTGAAGTGATGTGTGAAAAGAAAGCTTCAGAAGGCCAAAATGGAAGAGAGGAGCCATTTTTCAGGTTGGTTGGTCACACAGCGGCATTACAATTCGACCCCAATCAGATGTGTAACATCTCTGTGGACTCTGGATGTAGGAATTTTTCAGGGCAAAAATGCATTGCACAGACTTTTGTGCATCGCGCTCGCGTCACTGATGAAAATTCCCCCATCAATGCACAAAATAAAAAGTAAGATCCACATAAGGCGCATAAAGGTGATAGGGGCATTTGATAGCCCAAAGGGCATTGCCAACCACTCATAGAGGCCCTCATTAGTCTTAAAAGTTGTCTTCCATTCATCAACCTCTCTAATCCTTATTTGATGGTAACCTCTTTTCAAATCAATCTTGGAAAAGTAAGATCCTCCTGCTAGGCAATCCATGAGGTCCTCCATTCTTAGCATTGGGAACTTATATATGATTGTGATCCTATTAATGGCCCTTGAATCTATGCAAAGCCTCTAATTCCCATCCTTCCTTGGTACTATGACAATAGGAACTGCACATGGGATCAAACTTTTCCTCACTAGCCCCTTATCCATCAATTCTTGCACTTGTCTTACAATCTCCTCATTTTGAGCAGGTGGCATCTTGTATGCAGCCTTATTAGGCAATGTATCCCCTAGAATCAGATCAATATGGTGGCTTATATCCCTAATGGAAGGTAGGGAACTAGGTAGTTCATTCACTGTTATGTCCTTGTAGCTTTCCAACAACTCTTGGACCTCTTTAGGTGCATCTTCCTTCTTATTTTTGGGTGGATCTACTTCACTCTTTGGCTTTATAATCAAGAAGAATCCTCTTCCTCCTCCTTCCTTCAAGGTCTTCATGAACTCCTCACCCACCATCAAGACACTAGGCCCTTCATGCTTTGTCTTGTCTTCTTCAAGGAGAGGTGGGAGGTTGTAAGTCACCCCATCCTTCACAATGGAATATGTGTTCCTCTCCCCATCATGCTTGGACTTCCTATCAATTGAATTTGAAAAGGATTTCTCATCCTAACCCATATTGAAGCAAGATTATCAATTGATCCTGAATCCACTATTATCTTACACACTTTACCTTGTACCTTGCAATTGATTCTAAAGAGTGCTTTCCTTTGTGGGGGTTCTTCAGGGATTGGTATCTTGAGCAATGTTCTCCTAATCATAAAGTTATCTCCAACTTCTAATGTGAGGTTCACTATAGGTGAAGTCACACTCTCTTCATCTTCATGCACTAATTGATTCCTCCTCCCCCCACCATGAGAGCTTGAACCTTGCTTTTCAGGGCATTTGAAGGTCGGATGCCTAGGCTGGTTACAAGAGTAACATCTTCCTGAAAACTGATTAGAACCTCTTCCTCCATTAAATCTACCTCTACCATTGGGTCTCCTACCCTTGAATCCCCCTCTATTACTTGAGTCTCGACTCAATTCATTGTGGCTAGATTCTTCTTGATGTTTTTGGGACTGATTTCTACCCCCAAAGCTGCCTCTACCTCTGGAATTCTTGCCTCTTCCTCTACTTTGTTGCTCTTGTTTTCTCCTTATCTTCTCTTCAGCCCTATATGCAATTTGTATGCAATCCTCCATGGTCTTGGGGATAACCAAACTGATCTCATCTTGTATGTTGAGTCTTAGGCCATTGATATACCTAGCCAATTTTTCCTTCTCACTCTCTACATGATCACATCTCATGCTCAACTTGTAGAATTGCTCAGTGTAGGATGAAACATCCATATCTTTTTGTTTTAGATTCTGCCTCTTTTTGAATTCTTGCACCTCATGATCAACATGAAGGAATTGTTCCTTCAACCTATGCACCATCCTATCCCATGAGTTGATCATAGACTTACCCAACTTGACCCTTTCTCCTTGGGTGAAATTCCACCATGTCAAGGCGGATCCCTTCAACTTTGTTTTGGAAAAATTTACTCTCTTATTCTTTGCCATATGTTTGTGTTCAAAATAGTTATTCAATTCCTCCACCCACTTTAACACTTCTTCCACATCCATCTTTCCACTGTATATCGGAAGATCAATCTTTACCTCAGAGGACTCTCCTTTGGATGCTTGTAAGGCTTTAAGGATTCTTCTCTCATGAGGGGGTATCTCTTCCCGTTGAGGGTTCTCTTCATCTTCTTCACCCTCTGGCTCTTCTTCAAAGGAACTCTCTTCCTCAGATGCCACTCTCCTTTTTTCTCTTGCTTTCAAGGCCTCTATCTCTTCTCTCAAGGTCTTCAACTCTTTTGCAACCACCGGTCCAGGTTTTTGGAGGCATGATGTGTTCCCCCTCAAAAACTACCTACAATAAGCCTCTGATACCACTATGATGTAGAGGGGTAGGGAAGGAATATAATCAACCACAAATTGCAAAGACAATTCTTACAATGCTTCTCTCAAATACTCTTATGAGGAGTCATCAACTCCACTATTCATTCAAGGATGAAACCCAACACACCCAGGGTTCATATGCTCATACCATCCAACAGATTTAGAAACACTTGGACCATTTCTAAAAGGACCAAACCAAGGTTCAACATCCCATGTTGCACCTAGGATACATCACTTACTCACCACTATAGTGACTTAGGCCTCTTTTGTACTAAAGCTTGTAGCCCTTGCCCGATAGGATAGTCAAATTAGAATCTGGGATTGTTACAACACCTAACCATTGGATTTAGGCACCCAATATGGACTCCTACAAAGCCTCAAAACCTTTCCCCTTGATTGTAAGTATAAAGACCACTATGGCCAATTCTATCGCTGCTCCAAAAGGCCTAATTGGTAGACCTACACCTAAGTCTTGGTTATCTAGGCTCTCCCCTTCACCCCAAAGCCTCAATTCAGACTCCTATAGGTTTTTTGCATATGTTGTCAACATTCCTAAGTTCCATCTTGACAAATTTCTCATAATCAAGCAAAAACTCAACTTTTTGCTTAACAACTAGGCCTGTCACATAGAGATGCCACACCTAGAAAATTGAAAAAATTTCTCCACACAACCTACCATTCTCCAAGACCCTAAGACCATAAAATTACACACCAATATCTTCCATCCCACCAAGATTGGTAAATTTTACAATGTGGGAATGGAAGAAAAGAGCATTTTTCATGTAAAACCCTGGTTTTTAGGGTTTTCAAACCACCCGGTAGGAGAATGCAGATATCTCCCTTGTCCCTTGATGAAAACTCACCACTCCAATTCCAAAAAGAAGCTAATTCAATCCCATTTCAAACCATTATAGCCTTGAAGTGTGAAAGTAAATCTACAGGCCGTACCAAGTACGGGATCAACAATTTTTGTACAAAACTCAGGAAAACAATAATCTCTTTATTGGAAACTTCTTACCTTCTTCATCAACAACCTTTCCTCGACCAAGAGAGGCATATTTAAGGTCTCATAGCCTCCCTCCAACATCCACTAACTGTATTTTGAAAGGAAGGACGTTGGGAACAACCTAACTCACATTTTTTAGCTCTAATGTCCTAGTTAAGGCAATTAACTTTACATCATGAACCCAACCTCATAGAACATGTTAGGGGTGTTGGAATGCCTTGAAACACACCAAAAAAACAAATGTAACTCCCCTCAAATTCCTGGTTGCATCATGGCCTTGTGATTCCTTAGGTTTCCAAGGTGCACCAAGCTTACAAAGTGAGGATGGAGACCTTTCTTGTACAATGAAACTCAACCACAAGCCTAGGGATCCTATTGCAAACATGTGAGATGGTCCTTAGGACCTTCTTACACCAACTAGACACAAAGACACAAAGAAAATAAAATAAAAAAATATATTAGGCCCATTGGACCCCTAGGCGATCTTGTACCATACATTTACCCAGTTTTCCCAAAGAGTAGGGATAATTGTTCCAATAGTTGGAGAAGTTGTTACTAGGGTAACAACTTTCCTCTACATTTGAGAGGGGCATCTCCCTCGTATGATGGGGGTATGTGTAGTTTTTGTGCACTTTTAACTTGAAAGTACATAAAGAAGAAAAGGAAAATAAATTAAAAAAATCCCAATGGTAGACATACGAATCCAATTGAAATTTCATAACTGATAACAAATTACAAGGGGGTTTATAAAAAAATATGTTTTTGATATGTAATGATGATGAAAGAAGGATAAAAAATATCAACATATGAGGAGATAGATTACTTCAACACATTCAAACCAAGATACCAAGATATTATTATACTTCATCAATTGCATAGATTGTTTGAACAAATGACCAATGGTTCTGACAATTACATCAAGGGATTTTCAATTTAACATACGATAAATCAAAAATAATAATTTAGAAACACATTTAGGATATACGAATCAAATTCATTCTTCACTATCTCTTTGAAATTATACAATTCCAAAAACTCAAGTACAAAGTGTCAAGCCAAAATTCTTGATACAATCTCTCTAAAAATTATTCCTCAAAGTTTCCCCTTTGTAAAATTCCCCCTTTACATTTGAAAGAGCCTTGTATTTATAAAATCCATTGGATAACCATCTTGTAACTACCTAGTAACTACCTCAACTACCCTTTATATTTTGAGAGAAATCAAATAGACTTTATTTAAGTTATAAATCACTCAACCTTTATGCGAATAAAGCTCCATTCCTAACTTTTAGTTACAATGAGTGATATAAATCACTTTTCCATAAAGCAAGTAGAAATGTATAACTTCAATAAAAGAACAAGTTATTAGTTTTTTCAAGGTGAGTAGTTTGTCTTCTTCCAATCTGTGAGTTATCTATTCGCTAACAACTTGGCCTTCAAGGAAATATAATCCAACTACATATATTGAGAAAAAATTATTTTCCATGAACCACATTCATAATCTGTAGGAGGCTTGGATGTTCTCCTTTACAAAAATCCCCTTCTTGATCACCATGAACCATTATTATCTTCACATAGAAATTAGGCATTCTTGGATGATATAAGAACTTCATTTTTCTATCCATCTTTCAAAATCCTTTTCAACACCATTAGCTTTTTCTCATTGATCCAAGGTAGGCTCTCTTCCTAATTTTTTCTTGATAGCTTTCCTTGCTTTCATCTAACTTCATGCCGTTTTGTGGTCCCACTAAATTAGATGAGAATAAGTTCAATACAATGAGCAGTTGATAGAGAATTTTCTATAAAGAAAATTTAGCTCGAGTAAGGAGAAGCCATATGATACACTTGAAGCAAGGTGCGACTCCTGGAAAAATCACTTTAACATTTCCTTTGAATCTTTCAATATACCCTATCAACCATAGGTTTGATTGTTCTTGGACATGATCTACCATTGGAATCACATTATTACTAGCTTTCTTCATGGCCCCTTATTTCTTGAGGCAACCTTCTTGTCAATTGGAAATCCCTTAATAGCAAGGTCATTGGAGAAGGTCTTTATATTATTACAACACTCTATCTATTGTTTCATTTTTTCTATTCATTCACACATTTGTTCAATATTTTCTAATAACCATGGTTGAGATTTCCAATAATACCTTCCATTTCACATGAATGGGAAAACCATTTACATAGTCACTTTTACATATTTGATTTTCCCATCTAATTAATTTTTTACCTATTTTATTTTTGTTGATATCTCTAATAGATTTATAATCACCTATCTCTCTATTTACTTGAGATATTGCTTCCTACTCATCATCTTTCTTTTTCCTCTTCATGGTATCTTTGGTATGCTCTTTCGAAGATTCATTATCCTTAATTTTAGCAACACTATTGATTACTCTTATCTTGAGATATCTCACATATCAATAAAATTTCATTGAATCATCTCATGTAGAGGCGGTCTTCTAAGCTTCATGTCTTTCACTTTGTCGCATGAAGGACTTCAATCTAACTATATCCTAAAAATTCACCATGCAAAATCTTATACCAAATCTCCAATATTTGATGACAACTTTTCAATTACCACATTGTTGAATTTTTTTATATTCTCTCATCAACGTGAGTGTTTGGCTTTACACTTGCCAATTAAATTTTCTTCACATTTTCAACAAATCCATTTTGCACACATCCTCCAATTATTATGTTCCATGAGGTGACATTTCTTTGAGATATTCATTATGCATGCATGTCTATGGTGGTATTCACAACTTTAAAATATGCCAAACCCCTTTTGCTTTGATGAATTCTAATACATAGTTTCAGCACCCCTGAATTCATGCGTGGCAAACATTGTAGATTTGGCATTATCCCTGCCAAGTGTAATCTGCTTGAAAATTCCCATACGATTTTATGCATGGACTGCAATCATTTTTTTCCCTTGAAACATATCTCTTTAAGGCACTTTGTTGAACAACTCACAAATTTGGTCTATGCTTCTACACCTGCCAAGAACATTTGCTTGAAAGTTTCTAAAACCTTTTAAATGAATCCATTTTATATATATCCTATAATCATGGTCTGGTTGTTCATAAAACCACAATTCTTTGAGGCATAATTTCAAACAGTTCACATATAGCTTTTAGTTTCTTTACCTGTGTGGCCCTTCATTATGTCAAACAAGTCACATGTTCATAACATTTTACCAAATACTAATTGATATTCCATCAATTCCATATCAATGGTATAAGTTCTTTACCTCGTTGGAGCTATGCGACCTTCCTCAAATCTACATACTGGCTTTTCTCATGTATACGCCTCCATATTTAGTTAGCATGTCTTTTTAACCCAAACTAATCGGCTCAAATTTGAAGTGCAGATTTGGAGATACTTTGCCTCGCTTATGCTTCCACCGTTTGCATGAATGTTTTCCATGGAAATTTACAATTATCCTTCACTTATGCCTTGATGGACGTCGCTACCCATCACCAGAAGTCCAGAGCTGTGTGCATATGTTTATGTTATTGTTGGGTGATGCATTTGTATATTTTTAAGATTCTAAAAGCTCTCCTTAATAGCCATGGTGGGAATTTAGACTTAAGTTGTGAGTTAAAAAATTATTTTAACTCCTTCCACAACCCGTAGTTCGTCTCTTAAAAGGTGCCAAGAGCGGAAGAAATGAAGATCATGCGTGATTTTATGCATCTTTATTTGCTTTTAAAGTGGGAGAAAAATAACTGAAAATGGATTGTGAAATTCACAACTCTATTTTTTAAGTTAAGCATGTGGGTAGTGAATTTTCACAATCCATTTCTTGTCTTGTGGTGGGTTGTAAAAATTCACAACTCTATTTTTTAATTTTTTAATTTAAGTCAAAGTAAGAAGACATCTTGTAACAGTTTACTCTATTCTATAAGGACCTCTTCAGGTCTGAAGATAATGGGTCAGGTTGTAGGAGGCTAGAAACAGGCTTAAGTGTTTGATGCCTAAAAAAACTCTACAGAAGACAATGTGCAATTAGTTGTTGAGATATCCAAGGAAGAGATTAAAGAGCAATTCTTGCCATGAGTAATGATAAATCTCCTGGGATTGATGGTCTCCCTATGGAATTTTACAAATTCTTCATTGATTGGATTTGCGAGGATCTCCACCGGGTCTACATAGATGCCCTTGCCAAAGGGTCCTTGGAGGCACTGCATTAACCAAGGTCTTATTAAGCTACTGCCTAAAGAAAGGGATAAAACATTGATAAAAAATTGGAGGCCTATCACCCTATTGAATGTCTCCTATAAGGTGCTCGCAAAAGTTCTAGCTCCGAGACTTACCAATATCCTCCCCAAATTCATAAATTCAACCCAAACTGGGTTTATCAAAGGGAGATGCATACTTGAAAACTTAATAACTAGTTGGGAGGCCTTAGACTGGGCCAAAAGGTCTCAATAAAATGTGGCAATGCTCTTATTGGATTTCTAGAAGGCCTATGACAAAGTGGAGTGGTCCTTAAAAATGGCCCTAGAAGCATTTGGGTTCCCACAAGACTTCACCAAGATGATCAGCACTCTCCTAAATGATGCCTTTGTCATGATAGAGGTGAATGGAACCAGGTCTGAAGTTATTAAGTTGGAAAGGTCAATTAGGCAAGGGTGCCCTATTGCCCCTACCTTGTTTTGCATAGCCTCATAGGTGTTTCATTATCTTCTAAGGGACAATATTGTGTCTCCTAAAGTGAGAGGGTTGACTCTGCCTAATAATAGTGAGCTCCTAAATATTTAGTTCATGGATGACACCTCTATTTTCTTGGAGTTGGAAGAGAAAAACTTAATCAAGCTTATGGCCAAACTGGATCTTTTTTGCCTTGCTTATGGAGCTAAGATCTCAAAGGCTAAGTCTATTATACTAGGGTGGCTTGACACCCCTCCTAGTTGGGTGCAAAATTTTGATATTTAGTGGGGGGCAAAAACAGATAAGATATATGGGGATCCCATTGTCAGTCTCACCGAATCTAAAAGAGATGTGGCATCGGCTGAAAGCTAAAATTGATAAAAAGTTGGATGGTTGGAACATGCACTACTTGTCCCTTGCTGGTAGGGTTCAGGTATGCCAAAAGATTCTTTCATCTTACACTCTTTATTTTGCTTCAGTTTGGTTCTTTAATAGTTATCAAGTTAATGAGGTTCAAAATAAAATCATAGGGTTTCTCTGGTCTAATGGGAAAGGCAAGAAGAAGGCGCACTCTGTCAAATGGGCATGGTGTTGTTTAGAAAAATCTAATGGGGTTTAGGCCTTAAAGACCTAAAAAAACATAGTGTAGCTCTTGCAGCAAAATGGGTCATCAAGTCCCTAGATGGGAGTGAACCTTGGAAGGTCCTAATTAGGAATAACATCTCCCAAGTTGTCCCCAAATTGGAAAAATTATGGAAGGCACTTCCTTTTAGTGATCTTCTCATCACAAGTATCCAACAGTACCTATAAGGTCACTAGTTTTCAGAAGTATCTGGAAGGCTTGGGAAACTATTTGGGGTAATTTCACTAGCCCTCTCCTAACTGATCCTAACAACAACCTTGTTCACCTAGGCAAGTCCATTTGGTGGAATTTAGAGCATAATGGAAAACCTTTAGCCTTGTTACAAGGTTTCTCAACAGAAAAATGGAATCAAATGGGAATTAAAACTTTCTACAACATTATCAAGGATGGATCATTAGTTAGTTGGGATTGGTTGAGAAAGGACTATGGATTACCATCTTCCAATTTCAGAACTTACTCTATGTTAAAAGAAGCTTATAGTAATTGGCTTCCTAATCTCCAAATGGAAAAGTGGAAATATGTACCAATTGACATCCAATGGTTGGGTATTCTCCCCTTACAAGAGGTTAAAACTAAAAATATCTATAAAGAAATCCTTGCATCTTGCACACCCATTGAGTATCTAAACAAGATCTGGAGGACTAACCTTGAAGATAAAGTTTGGCAAAAAATATTTTCATATCTATGGCATAATAGGATAGATGCAAAAAAGAATTGTTTTAGATGGCTTGTTTTATTGCAAAAGGTTCCTTTTAAATTCAAAAAAATTGATGTTGATATTTGTGAAATTTGCAGAGTTCTGAAAAAAAATTATCATATATTTTTTGATTGTCTTTATGCCAATGAAATTTGGAATATGTTCTGGAATTTTCATGATTCTTGGGGCTCAAGTAGGAAGCTCATTTGGAAAGAGATTCTAATGGGCTTTGATATTAAGTTGAGTAAAGAACTTCATCGTTTTTGGTTTATCCTAACAACTAAAATTTAATGGGTTATTTGGAAGGCAAGAAATGAGGACAAGTATAGTGGGGTTCAGAGGAATCTTACTGAGTCAAATAAAAGACTCGTGCTTTTCAATGTTGCATTGCAAGTTGTGGAAACCATGGAGTTAGTGGAAAGCAAGTTCCTTAAGTTACTCAAAGATGGTATAGTGCCTATCCACCTAAAGGAAGTCATATACGGGCATTCATGGCAGCAAGGGCAGCCCAATTTGGTTGTATTAATGTAGGCATTGAAGACCTTTAAAGAGGAGTTTAGAGACTAGATCAACAAAGAGAAAGGTACCAAAGATATCAAAGGTCCTCAACTTCTCACCAACTCCAATTTTGAGGTCAAGGAAGTGTTTTATAATGATGAACTTGAAGCCATCATCACTTTGGTCAGTTGGGACTCCTTGGATGTTTGCAACGAGACTAGGAACTTGGGAAATGAAATTTAATGTTGCCTCTGGGAAAAAAATTGTACTATGTCTGATTACAAGTATACCATCTATATATGTTTTGTATATGTCTGAATCAATTCGGTGTATGTTGCTTCTAACAAGTCGAGATTTTGTTATCCTTAAAGTTGATAGTATATGGTTTGCTCTCCTATAAAAATGCATAATTGGATGTACTTTGTTTAATCTATCATTAATACAAAAAATATATTTTGAATTTAAGAAGTGAAATTTCACAACTTAAATTTTTAACTTTATTTATTTATTCCCACTTTTTGCTTTAATTACTTATTTCATTAAAATAAGTAATCATTTAAACCCTGATGTTGAGATTTTAAATTGCACCATTATATTTTCACATCTCATCCATGATTGTGCATCAAGTGAACATGCTTCATGATTCAAAAATATTTAATCCATGAAGATCCAAAAAACCATTGATGCATCAACTGGAAGTTAGTTTTCCTTCTGAGCTTGTTGACAAAGAATTTAGCATAACTATTGATTGGATTCAATTTTTTTACTAAACTTTTCCAGATTATCCAAAACACCAATACAATGAAATTCAGTGAGTGAAATTTTCCTATCTTTTCTAAAAATGAAAATTTAATTATTTTTGTAATCCTACACATCAAAAATTGAAACATTACAATATTCCAATATGTGAGGTTCCATAACTCATAAATTGGCCATATTGGTTGAGATACCCCTATAAATATTCTCATTAAAGTAATTTACACCAGTGGTGCAAGAGCACCTACACCTTGTGAAGTCTAAGTTGATACCTAGGTGTGTCTTATGTTCATTTATGCTTAATAAGGTCTAAAGGACCAGTCATAATGTAATTTGAAAAGGTTTTGAATCATTTAGTTGAATTTATCAGTTTGATTCATAATGCAAAAAGCCATGTGAAATCATGAGTTTTAAGGGATATGGGGAGTAGGGTCTTATTCCATGTTAAATAAGGTCTCAATGACCATTTTAAATGTATTGGAGGGCTTAATAGGTCCGTTAGGTGGTATTTGCAAAATCAAGTTGATCAAGTTGTAATGGGATAGTGATTAAGAGCAAAATTGGCAAAAATTGTCATCTTAGACTCTAACAAAAGGTGGTTATGGTAGTTGGTCGGTTCAAGGGGTGGTTTGGATGTGATTACATGATATATTGTTGGAATATCTCGAAGAGAGGCTGTTGGAGAAGTTTGGAATGAGTTTCTAATAAGAAGTTTGCTGTTTTTTTGTGTTTTCCATTAAGAAATTGCTGATCCCGTGCATTGTACGACTTGTACGTATTGTTTTACACTACAAGCCTATTATGGTTGGATAGATAATTGAATAACCTTTCTTTTGGCGTTGGAATGGTGTGATTTCATTAAAAATTGAGTGAGATATCCTTGTTTTACTGTTGGGTGGTCTCAATCCCATGTTTTTCCTGTTTTCTTGAACTTTGCAAGAATTGTATGGATCTGTACCACCACCATATGATCTGAGACTTATATCATATTGTAGGGGAATGAAATAGCTTTCATCTGAATCCAATTAGAGGTTCTAATATTGAGTTTTGAGAGAGATCTCTTCATTTTTCTGGGACTGCCTGTTTCTAACTAATTTGAGGGTTTGATTGGTGTAAAAAATGATGTTCTAGTCATTCCACTTGCTTTCCAGCCCTGTAACTCGGTGGAATGACTTGTTTCATGGAATTTTAGATGTACCAATGGTTTGGGAGGAATAAAATACAAGTTGTATGGTTTTAGGGGGACGCCCTAGGTTGTTTTCATGAGTTTTCCAAGTGAAATTGAGGAACTAAAGTAAGGTTTTGGAAAAATATGATTGGAACTCTATATGTGATAGTGTTTTGAGTTTTTGCAGGTCATTTTATGAAGGTCTAATGTAGTGGAATGTTATGATAAGTCTTGGAACCCATATTTTCAATAAACCCTCATGAATTGTGTTAGAATCCAAGATCACCTGCATGCAAATGGATACCTGTCACATGCAAAAGACATGCAAAACCAAGAAGATGTTCTGCAAACCTCAAAGTGTAAAATGCATTATTAGAATCTCAGTTATTACAAAGAGATCAATCCTTATGAAGGAGATCAAGAAACCCTAAAAGGGAAACCCTAAATGAAACCCTAGTGTGCACACTTAATAATTAATCAATTATTAATGTGCCTAAGTTTAGCTTAAGCAACTAGAGGAATAAGTGACTTAATTAATTAACCAGTATGATGTAATTAATTAAGCGTAATAAAATTATTACTCTAACACCCCCCCTTAAGATGAACTTAGGAAGAAGCTAAAACACTAGAAGAAGATGCATGCAAGAAAAGATGGGTCCCGACAACTAGGCCTGATCAGGTACCCATTTACAAATGCAAGAAAGAGGTAGAGGAGGAAAACCCAGTGGGACAAAACCCCCTACAATGATATGACATGCTGCAAAGAAGCACTGGAAGAACACTGTAGAGTAACACTGGAACCGCAATCTGGCAAGCAAGGAAAGATACTTCTGTCTACAAGAAACCATATCGGAATCATAA
Organism: Sequoiadendron giganteum; assembly: GCA_007115665.2. Lineage (NCBI taxonomy): Eukaryota > Viridiplantae > Streptophyta > Pinopsida > Cupressales > Cupressaceae > Sequoiadendron > Sequoiadendron giganteum. Next base: position 150,128,411 of record CM021100.1, on the reverse strand, counting down.
TCATGCAACAGCATACCCGATGCCACGGAACACTCGAAAACTCCAAACGGGAACAACTCTGGAATCTATGAAGCAGCAATCAATTATTAAATGATGTATCACTGAAAATGAAGTGCAAAGATGCAAGAAGCACTCTCCCAATTGTCAAAATATCCAAGTAATCTCCAAAACACCCATCGGGCCAAATCTGGAATAATGAAAAACCTGGGACAGATACAGAAAAAAGTGCATGGATAGCAACATAGAGCTCCTCAATACCATTCCAACGCCGCAAAGATAGCGAAAATCGGAGATCGTGGCAAAAAGTTATGAGCTCGGAAGCATAAAAAGTACATCTGACTTCAACCAACAATAAATGCAGTAAAACAGGAAAATACTGAAAAATAAACTGCACCAAATGAAAGTGCTCGGAACCAGCTTTCCGACGATATCTCGTTTGCCCAATTTCGATACCGTATGCCCAAGTTATGCAAAAAAGAAAAAAACTGCTTCTTTAGAGAAAACTAGGGTTAGGAGGGGCAAGGAGAGGCCGTACGGACGCTGACGTCATGCTGACATCAGCGGTTCACGGGCATAAATTTGACGGCCTGCAGGCCGTCACCCCAAAAAATCACTCCCTGCAGAAAAATTTTTAGGCCGTTGGTCACCATATGACCGCCGGCTAAGCAGAGGGGGCTGGAGTGGGCCGGGGGGCCGGGCGCGAGCACCTGGTCATCCATATGACCTCGGCCGAGCAGGGGAGGGCACGCGGGGGCTGAAGGACCCGGTGGTGGGTGGGCTGAGTGGAAGGGGCAGCCACCGGCGGCGGTGGCGGACGGGTGGCCGCCCGGCGGCGGAGCCGGTTTGCACAATGAGCGCCGGCGCAAATCCCGAGATCGGGGTTTTTTAATTTTTATTTTTATTTTCGTGCCTCGTGAAGCATGCTGGGGAAGCCGTACGGCTTCCCTAGCAAAAAAATTTTGCCTCAGAAACCAACTGCTCGAAAATGGATGATTTGACAGGCGTTTCTAGGGTTTTGGGGTGCTGCGAACGCGATGGCGACGTCCGTTTGAGCCCATAGTGTCCCGAAAATTCGGCTACCCCTAGATCTTGCAAAAAACGATGCCTATGGAAACCCTTGCACTTGAAACTCACTGAGAAGCCATATCTTCAGATCACGAACAGGCAGCGGCAGGTCTGGAGCTCTGATACCATGTTAGAATCCAAGATCACCTGCATGCAAATGGATACCTGTCACATGCAAAAGATATGCAAAACCAAGAAGATGTTCTGCAAACCTCAAAGTGTAAAATGCATTATTAGAATCTCAGTTATTACAAAGAGATCAATCCTTATGAAGGAGATCAAGAAACCCTAAAAGGAAACCCTAAATGAAACCCTAGTGTGCACACTTAATAATTAATAAATAATTATTAATGCGCCTAAGTTTAGCTTAAGCAACTAGAGGAATAAGTGACTTAATTAATTAACCAGTATGATGTAATTAATTAAGCGTAATAAAATTATTACTCTAACAAATTGTGCCTAAAACAAGGTTTTTCAAGTTTGGCATGTATTTGTCCGTACCAATGGAATATTTTTGTGATTTTGGAGGTTTGAAGGCATATGAATTGCTGCACCAAGGTTTCATGGTCCTATGATAGGTTTAAAGGCATGTTACTTTGAAAAATAGGCCTAATCAGCATAATTGAGCCTCCTGGGTCTGCATCAACCAGTTTACACCAATTTTCAAATTTAATTATTTTTATTAATTTTGCCAATTTTTGCCATTGCACCCGATTTTTGACTTGAACCAATGAACTTCATTATTGATCTTGGTGAGATAAATTTGATCTTGGCACAAATATACTTGAATTAAATATGATTCGATTCAAATTAACATTGACAAGAGATTAAGATTCATAATTCGATCAGGAACATGATTTTACATGATGAACACCTGAGGAAGACTCAATACATTATTTTGAGATAAATGGTTTTTGAGTGAATGCCATAAAAATGAGGATAATAGGGCCACACAAAAGTATATTGATAGAGGAAGAATTAAGATACAAAGATAAATAATAAGAGAACATGTTATCCTCATGTGAACTAGGGTTATAGAAATAGACAATGAAAGCATGAGCCAAGTGTTAGAATTATGAATAAACATGAGACACAATATCAAACTACGAACAAAAAACACATTCGATGTAAAGAGAGTTGCAAACAATAATTTGTTATATCCTTAAATAGAAAAACTTATAGAATGAACCTTAAGAGTTTTCAAAAAGATCTTGTAAATAATACAATGAGGGTGAGTACTTTATAGGAGCAACCCTAAATGATAAAGGGATTAGATCATGAAAAGTGTCAACATCCTATATGATGAAACAAAATGATCTAATAAAAGCTCACTTTAGTTAACATAAAAAAGTACTATTAAGTTTAGCTTAAGTGAATGGAATGAATTAAACTAATAATCAATTAAAGCTTAATTAATTATTAGTTAATGCATGATTACTCTAACACCCCCCTTAAGATGAACTTAGGGAGTAGCTAAAAACCCTAGAAATCTAATGCATAAAAAGAAAAGTATGAATGATGGGTCTTGGAAAAAAAGGAGTGATGAGGTACCCATGTACAAACAATTTAATCTCTCACAATTGGAAAAAAAGAAAAGGAGAAAACCTCATGGTAAAAACTCCTCTCCAAAAGAGAGAAAGGTGAATGAAGGACTAAAAAGCCTCCAAAATAATATCCCAAAAGGAATAGGGACGTGAACAACATCGTACAATCATGAAGAAACTATAGACAATTGTCAAATGATGACTTATATAGTGTTGAAATGAAGAACCTCCTCTGGAATATATGATGATCATGATCAAGAAGATAAAAAATTGCATGAGTGCCCCCAACGACACTACTTTAATTAGATGGAAACAAAGGAAAACATATGGAACTCAAAGATGCAAATGGAATAGGTACTAATATTTTAAAGAACACCGATCAAGTCAAAATAGAAGGTCACCTCCAGAAACATGAATCAAAGAGTGTTCATATAGTAAATGGTCCATCTCAGCAAGATGCATGGGTAACTAGCTATGCCATCCATCTAGTACATAGGAACAAGAACTAGATATATAGATCACTCCAAAATGAAACCAAGGAAGTAATAGTACCAATAAAAGAAACCCTCACATAATGTGGAAAGGGAGAGCCAAGACAAATCCACTGAAACTATGTGTCACTAAGAAGTGCATGAAGGAGAACCAAGAACATTTAAACATGCACATGTAAGTACCTGAAAATAAAATGGGTGAGAAAACTAAGGAGCACACATATGAGGCAAAATAAAGCCACTCACAACCCTCCCATGGAACTTTATGTCATAGTGTGAGTACAAAAGACACAAGAAGATATGTGAAAAATTCCCAAAAAGTATACATCAAAATGACACTTTATCTCAGTGTGTCTACAAAAAAGAAATTGCATGCAAAATATTTCTACAATGGCCCAATAAGAAAAAATGTTAGAAATGCATATAGAACATCCAAAAGTAAGTCATCCCACACAAATAAGAAGTTTCCAGGAGCTAAAATATCTAAGTAATTTACCATAATGTGAAAACACAAAAATCTAAATAAAATGTACTGAGAAAAAAATCTAGAAAAATTGTATGGATGGTTGTGAAGAGCTCTAAAAGACCATTCCAATGCAGCTAGAATAAAAAAAAAAATAGAGAAATGGGTCAAAATTTGTGAGCTTGAGAGTGGAAACAACACATTTGACTTTGACAAGAGATAAAATGTATTAACAAAAAAATATGAGAAAAAACCAACACCATTGGATAGTGCTCGGATCCAACTTTCCAATGATATCACATTTACCCAATTTCAATAATCGAAAAATAATTTATCACGATTTTTCCAATCTTGTTAAAATTACAAAAAAAAAAAAAAATAGCCCCCTAGGGGCTAGGTGCTAGTCACCCATATGACCCTAGGGTGGCTTCCTTTAAAAAATGAAAAAAATAATGAAGATTTTAGATTTTCTCTTGTAACCCTACTTGAGAAAAAACTCAAAAATCAAGAAGGGGTTCGCTGAATGCACACTCTGATACCATGTTATAATTATGAATAAACACGAGACATAGGATCAAACAACATACAAAAAACACCTTTTGTGCAAAGAGAGTTACAAACAATAATCTTCTATATCTTCAACTAGAAAAACTTATAGAATGAACATCAAGAGTCTTCAAGGAGATCTTGTAAATAATACAATGAGGGTGAGTGAGCTTTATAGGAGCAACCCTAAATGACAAAGGGATTAGATCATGACAAGTGTTAACACCCTATGTGATGAGATAGAATGATCTAATAAAAGCACTACTAAGTTTAGCTTAAGACCATGAAATGAATTAGACTAATAATCAACTAAAGATTAATTAATTAATTATTAGTTAATGCATGATTACTCTAACACCAAGTTCATGAATGAAGTGTATAGAAAAAAGATGTATCAAACCATTATAAACCTATACCACTTAAGTATAGTCTAAACTCACTAATAAAGATGATTTCATCATCTAAGTGTTCATAGTTAGAAAGTAAAAATAATCTCACAAATAAATAGGCATAAATATATTTGTTATAGTTATCAAGTAATAATTATTTGCTAAGACGCAAGGTGTCCTTATGTAATATAGGGTGGGCCAATGAAGTATCAATGAAGAATGCGTGAGCAACTAAAGAATTATCTTTGAGATGTAAGATATCATGTAAATTACAAATAAATAAATATTATTATAATTTTTCATAGATTCAACATGAGATTCAAGAAAATGATCATCATTATACTCATCATTATGAATTTGAGAAGCCAATTTATTGAAATCACATGAATCAATGAATAGAGGAATAACATGACATGCAAGAGAAATAATTTAGCATGATGTTTATTAATGGCATGCATAAGTGAAGGACCAATGCGGTATCATGAATGATTTCCATAATAGATGCATCACATGTTAAATCCTTTCTTAGTATATGCTTATCATAATCATAAGGAATAGAATAATCATGGATTGTATTAGTGAACAATATAAACATCTAACATAGAAGAGTATAAGCACTAACCAATTCAATGAAGAAGGGAAAATATATCACATAGTAAAATAATTCATATATACAAAGTATATTCACATCCGTATAATAAAGGTCATGATTTTATCAAGGATGGGTGTGTCATATATTATGGAAGACAGGAACATGTAAATTAAATAAAATAAGCATATGCAAATCAAGCCTTGGGAAATTTATAAATCAATGAGATATATAAATTATATCATAGTTGAAAACCTAAAATTAGGGAAGTTATAGATCTAAGGTCAAACCTTAGGGATTGTAAATATGGATGAGTTCACAAAAAATATAAATGGCAATAACCTTTCTTATGTTCAATCTAGGCTAATCAATTAATATGCATACACATAAGAATAAATTAAATTAGATTAATTAATGAATACTATGATAATGATAATGAGACCATTAAATGTTATTTTAAGAAAGGAAATGAAAATGGTGATTTAGATACTTAGATCTAGAGTAAAGAAAATGTAATAATTTTGATGAAGTAATAAACTTCCCCTATTTTAAGACTAAAAATAAATCTTCTCTATTTGTGTTGCCTTAGAATTGGGATAATTCATTCTCTATTATGGGTTCATCTCATATATCTAAGTCGTTTCTATGGGCATAAATCTGATTTGTGATTGACATATTTAATCTAGTATAATGTGCACTTCTATTCTTTAGTTCACACCGAACTATTTTTCTTGTTGATCATCATGGGTTGAAAATATTTAGAAATATCTTGAAGAGGTTGCTAAATCACCAAGGACAAGTTCTCCTAGGTCAACCCCTAGAAATATTGGCTTTGTGGTTATACAATTGATCAAGGAAAATAATCTTTAGTCACTCAAATGTTGTAGAGTGACCATGTATATTTTGATTCTTTTAATTCTCTAATTGAAGTGTTCAAATCACATTTTTTTCTTTAAATACAAATGATAATCGATAATGCTTGTGCATGCTTAAAGAATACACATTGAATGTCTTTAAATAATAAGACATAGCAATAAATCATGCAAAACATGTACCAAGTCAGCTCATAGTGAGAAATAAATGAGGAAAAAATGAGTTTTAATTGTTGGGATTAGTTTTGGAGGTGTGGAATTAATCTCATACTTGTGGAATAGACTCAAGACATGGAAATAATGATATTTAGGAAGAGAATGAATGTTTGACTACTACATGAGATACAACAAATGTAAAAAACAAGAAAAAATATATAGAAATGAATAAGATATGAATAAATATATGAGAATGTATGTAAACAAACAAAAGTGAAATAAAAAGAAATCCAACTTTACTTAAAATTATACTATTTGTTAATATATGACTATATTCTCATTCAAACCCAAAAATAAATAATAACCAACATAAATATAAAATTTCTAACATTAGAATAATATTGAAGCCAATTACGTCGAAGGCGTATCATATTTGGAAATGGCCCAGCCAATTTTCACTATCAACAATTAACAAGATATGGCAATACAGTTTTATTAATTTGGTCCATTGAATGTTTTTTTTGCCTTTTTTAAATCTTTATATTTTTCAGCCACCCATACCTGTATCTTTTAACTAACTGTTCGGAGCTTTTATTGTTACTTTTGCAATCCTTTCTTTAATTTTTGTTATTTTTGCAACGCTTTCCTTAATTTTTATTAATGAGTGGTAGTTAGGTAAATTTAAATTGTATGATAAATATTTATTTTTCTTTCATTCAATTTTTTTTTTTTGCATGGAGTACAAGTGATAATTTTTTTTGCTAGAACAAATATATATTTTTATTTCACTATGAATGATTTTTAATATAGTTTTTTAATTTTTTTGTATTGAAGATATGGAGAGATTCTCTCATTAAAAGTAATCATAGTATAATGTTCATTAATTATTATTGATAGGTGCATTAAATTGTATAATTATATTTATTACTATTTTTCTTTTATGTATATTATATTAATTTATTTATATATTATTTGTTCTAATTATATTTATATTATATTATATATTATTAAAAAAATATAATATTTATATAGAATTTATTATATCTTTATTTATATATTACATTATATTATATACTTTATATATAATATTATATTGAAAAATATTAGCAAATAGAGTTAACATATTAATATATATTTTTACATTAATATGTTCTATTTTAATTAGTATTGAAAGGCAATAAATAAAATCAACAAATAATTTTCATTATGTTATTATGTTTATTTTTACAATTATCATGGGGTGAATTTATTTCTGTTATTTTTTCATGAAATTTTAAGTAATAATTGCATATTTAATATAATATTTTCTAATTTAAATATCTAAAATTATACTTAAGTTTATTATTACATATTTTCTTTTATTTTTGCAATAATCCAATATAAATCTAATATAATATTTAATTAATATAAAAAATATACTTTAATTAGAATACATCTTACATTATATATACTATAATTATATTTATTATTATATATACATTATATTATTATTATTATATTATATAATACAATTATACAATTATTAGAAGTAATAAACCATATCTCATAGTTTAATTGATTTTTGGATAAATTAAGAGAAAAAAACCTATATATGTGTTAATATATTAGAGAGTATGTGGTCAATATAATAGTTAATACATACAATAAATAAATGACATGCCAATTGATCTTATGTACTACACAAATGTTACCTCTTTGGCATACCCATTGCACACCAAGGTGCGATTGCTAATAATTATAATGTCTAAGATAAAGCTATAAAAGGGTAGTCCTCAAACAAAAAGAAAAAGCCAATGCATGAACCCTAACAAGATCATTATATCGAGTAGACCTACTTTAGGTTAGGCTACGTAAAGTTCATCCAAATAATTTTATATCTATAATTGTGGGAACTCCTCAATATGGGCCCTACCATTCCATTAGTTTAAGTTCCAAGGGGAGAGCACTCATGCATAATTCAATCAATAATGTGGCCACTTGCCCCATTTCCCACCTTCAAGGAACTCGATGTTGACTCTTTCTCTAATGGGGAAATAAGTCATTACGGGCGGACCACTTCATATGACAGACATTACAACATTAAACATTAAACATGAGCTTATTTTAAAGGAAGGACAAATCTAGTGTGTTCCCCATTGTGGGATTTCCAAGGAAGAGGCGGTGCTAACATATGGGCTGGTCTTCTAAAGGGAAGACAAGATCCTACGGATGGGGGGAAAGAAATATTTGATTGGGGCATTCAACTCCTAGGAGCCCTGATATATTGATTTCCCTCTTTAAAAATGGTTCCCTTGCATGGTCCTCTCATACCACATAAATGTGGGCCAAACATTCTACCCATTTCCCACCAAAGATGACCCACTCAAGGTAGGAGTTCAACTTTCTTAGTGAGGCTCATGCGAATATTGTACCTACACTAGAAGTCTTCCCTAGATAAGAGGATACTCTATTTTATTATAACTTATATTCACACAAAAGCATGTGTTAGTGTGTTTTGTACCTAAACTTGAACTAACATGATGGAGATGGAAGTGGAATGAGGGGCCAAAATCATATCATGGGAAGTGGTGATAGAGTATTAAATTTGCTAGTGGAAAATTAGAGTATATGGCTTTAATATGGATAGTTGGTATAGAGGCTATCAAGGTCATCTTCCCCAAATGTGGGAGACTCTTTGTCTCTATTTGTGAACTTTTTCAAAATTGTTAGAAATGGATAGAGTTTTTAATGGTTATAGTGATTTATTGGAGTGATAAATTAATTAATATTAATTAGATTTTAAATTAATTGTTTTAAGAATATTGTTTGGAAATGTATTGTCAATTTTTTTTGTAAGTTAATTATAATATGTTGAATAAATGTATATTTATACTAATTCTTTTCAAATAAGTTCTTATAATTAAGAAGATTTATTCTATTAAATTCATCAAATAATTGAATTTTTTTCATTATATTTCAAAGGATTTATACTTTAGTCAATGGAATGACACACCATCATCTTCACCAATTAGACTAGATTTCATGAAGAAGACACTTTAACTATTATGCAACTTAGAAGCAATTAATGAATCACTTTAACCATTATATTTATTTGAAATATGTGATCCCTCATTGGGTGCATAATATCATTGTTGATTTGATTTAAGCAAAGGAGAATGTAATGGGCATATATGTCATAGTTGACCCTAGTGTGTGAAGTAAATGGTAAAGAATGAAAGTTTATGTGATAAGGGTGAAAGAAAGGAAAGTAACCCTTAACATTTTATATGTGATTAGATATTAGTTGTTTTCTTTCTTATCTATAGATAGTTATAATCAAGAATCTAAATCCATCATGTCTTGGAATGTGATGCTTAAAAGAACCAAATCTAGCCTATAATCAATTTTATGCAAGAGCTAGATATTAAAACATACAAGTTAATTAGGTTGAAGAAAATAAATACAAAAATAAAGGTGATGCATCTGGAAGTTGTTTGATATTATGTTGGAAACAAACTCCAAGAGATGAAAACATGATACTAGGTAATTTTAGAAGTTTTAAGAGTTGATTTATGACAAAGGGGTACCCTAGGTGGCATGTATGTCCTCAGGGGGTGCCCTAAGTGGTGCTAGAACTGGCAAGGCCATCTTGTGCTTAAATGTTAAGAACGGTTATGTTTGGATGTCTAGAAAATTTTGTTGATTCATCACCTATCAAGATTCCAAACAAAAAATAAGATATAAAAGAAAAAAATACTACACTTAACCTACAAAAGAGAGGAAATTAACAAATTAGAATTATCTCACCTAATATAAATTGAATCTAATTATAGAAATGAAAAATGGAAGACTATAAAAGACCTCATAAAATATTAAATTTTCAAGAGTTAATTTATAGAAAAGGAGCATTAATTGTGGTTGTTGGTATGAATTAGGTGTTTTACCTAACTAGTTCACTTAGTGGGTCCTCTAGGATTCTTTCTAGAAGTCTTAGTTGGCATTAGATCTTATCTTATATTATGTCATTTAATTCTTGTGTCTTATGAAATTTAATGTTTTTGTGTCTCATGTCATAAGATTAAGACACTTGTCATGATTTTGTCTAATACTATGTCTCACCTTGGCTATATAATCAAGGGGTCCTCATTTTTAAATCAATCCAATTGTAATCTATCATTTGCATCCTTTGATGGAATAACATTATTCTTTCATAGTTGATCTCTATTATAATTTCATAGAAGTTCCTAGATCTTGGATGGTTGTAATCTTCATCCAGATCTTGAATGGTATAGATCATTCTATGCCAACTCTTATAGTGGTTTTGGTGGTCATTGAGCTATCTTATGCTACAAATATCTTCAAATATCTCCTCTATCTCTATCCTATCATCTACACCATTTATTAGAGTTATCACAACTTAGTTTTTGCATGTAGTCTTTCTTATATCACCTACAAACTTACTTGAAGTAGAAACCCTACAAAATGGAAAGGTTAAAGAGAAGCCTACATGATTCATCCCCATTGTGGGTATTCCAATGGATCTCCACATCTAGTAGTATGATAAATGTATATGATCAATTTTAGGTATTAATCGAAAGGTTCAATAATTGAATAGACAAAACATTAGGCAAAACAAGGTAAAATCTTAGTTCAACAACATTAAATGGATACACAAAGGGATGTAATTAAATCTCACAAAGACAACGATAATGATTCTAGATTGATTGGATGAGATAATTGTTGGAAATAGGATGCCATTTAATTGCAATCCTAAAACATTAGTTATTTCATGTATATCCTAAATTCCTAAAATGTGTTTATCAAACACTAGGATTAAGAAGGAATTAATAATTGTTGAAATAATCATGATAATTGGCATTTGTAATTAATTCTAAATGTTAAAAGAATGTGTGGATGCCTTGGGATTAGCTCCTACAAAATAGGAACACATGGGCTCACACATGGGAGGTGGCACTCACCTTAAGTTCAGTTAACTAAGTGGTAAATTGAGTTTACTTCAAGCATGCATCCTAGGTTCCTATAAAATAGGGATTTTGTTTTATGCATGTTGAGTTCCTATAAAATAGGGATTTTATTTTATGCATGTTGAGCACCTATAAAATAGGGTTTGAAGTTCAGTTGAAGTTCAGTTCAGTTTAGTTCAGTTTAGTTCAGTTATCTTTAGTTAGTTTTAGTTGCATGTTAGTTGACTTCAGTTAACTTGGAATGCATGCCTAATAACTTGAGTTGCATGAAAGATAACAGGAACTACCTTTAGTTAACAGGAGATGACCATTCTTGCATGAATGGTGTTGAGAAATGTTTCAGTTAACAAGAAATATCTTGGACCCACTTTGGGTGCCCAAGTTGGCTTCTTGGAATTAACTCCTTTGCATGCAGAGATATTATTGATTGCCTAGTTAAGTGGGGCCCTCTTGTGGGCGCCAACTTTGAGGATAAATCCTTGAGATACTTACAAGATGAAGACTCAGTTGTGACTTCAGTGTGGTACGCCCAAATGGAAGAGGTAGATGGTTTGACATTGGTTTTCATGGTGCATCTCCAATTGCATGAAATTGGCGTACCTTTAAGGGTTAGGGCTTAAGCATTGTTTGTATAACTCATTTGGAGTTTACAATGTTGGAGAAAGTCTATATATCTCAAACAAGTTGTAAAGAGAGTTGGGTAAGTTTTATTTGCAGGTTGTGAAGAAGTTTGGTGAAGGCAAAAGAGGCATTCTCAAGCAAGAATTGAAGCTATTGTAATCTACTTCAAGATTGGAATAATAGATCATTTCTTGGTGAAGTTTTTTACCTGAAAGGGTTTTCTTCACGGTATATGCTTGTGTAATCTTTCTAATATCCTGTCTACTTCTTCTATCAACTTCTGTCTATATTCTACAACACTAAAATGGATTAATCAAGATAATCACCCACAAAGAATTTGTAACAAAAGGAAAAGCTTATTTAGATCAGCAATCTTAAAGTTTTACAAGGTATTAAGCTAAGAAAACACCTCAATTTTCAACATTTGGTATCAGAGCTGAGGTTGGGTAGAGCATTGAAGGATTTTTTGGCTTAGTGGGAGCTTTTATTATTTTTGTTAATTTCTGATTTTGGAATTAAGTTTTGTTACAATGAATTCTCGGTTAGATACTGAAAGGTTCAATGGTTCTAACTATGAAATGTGGAAATTAAAAATGGAAGATCTTCTTGAAGAAAGAGATTAGTGGTTAGCGGTTAATAATGAGACAAAGACACCTACAACTATTTCAGATGTGGATTGGTCTAAGTTAGATAAGAAGACAAGAGGAACATTTAGGTTATGTCTTGCTGATGCAGTTCTCTTGAATGTTTCAGATGAAAATACTGCATATAAATTATGGAAGAGAATAGGGGATATTTATCAAACTAAGAGTCTTACCAATAAGTTGTATCTGAAAAGGCAGTTGTATTCATTAAAAATGAAAGATGGTGAATTTGTTGCACAACATTTAAATGCTTTCAATTTAATTCTCAGTCAGTTAGCATCTGTAGATGTAAAGCTAGAAGATGAGGATAAGTGCATTTCGTTACTTTGTTCTTTACCAGATTCTTGGGAAAATCTAATTGTTGCAATTAGTGGTAATGGTGTAGATCCAAAGATGGACAACATTATTCCTACTCTCCTATCAGAGGAGATGAGGAGGAAGTCTAAGGAGAAAATCCAAGATGTCTTGTTTGTAAAAGGTAGGCCTAAGAAAAAGGAACCTAAAGGAAACAAGGAGGGGAAGGGTAAGTCAGAAGGACGAAGTAAGGTAAAGTGTTGGAACTGTGGGAAAATAGGAAATGTGAAGAAGGATTGTAAGAACAAGAAAGAAAGTTATAATTCTTCTATAGAGGAGTCCTCAGATGATAGTAATGATGCATTGGTTATTTCAGCTAATAGTGTTTGTGATAACTCTTTGCTTCATGTTTCAAAGTAATCTTCATGGAGAGGATGGTAGTCACGATGCCATGTATAACTTGGTACCACGGTTTAGTGGGAGTTATTGGCAGTGACTTGGATGCATCATTGGTAAGGTTATCTTCATGTGATTGGGGATATGTTTTGTTCTTGGTTTAGAGTGGTTGCTATTATGTCATGGTTTACTCTTGATTCTAGATTTGAGTTTTGGCATATTACATGGTTCTCTTGAGACTAGGTTGTGTAAGTATGTTATGATGCATGTGATCTCCTAAGAGGAGATGGTTAGATCATGGATGTCATGTTTATGTTCAAGAGTGGAGCTTTGACATTGATCTTGTGTAGTTATCTTAAGTATTGGGTACATTAATCATTTTTGCTTGATTACTTCATGAATGTGTTGTGTTGCATTTGGAGTTTGGCATGGTTTGGTTGGTTACAGGTCCTCATGGATACTTGGAGAAACAGGTGAGGCTGGAATTCTCTTTTGGTAAGAGATATTTGTTGGAATGGTTTCTTGGAAGGAAGTTTTTTTTTCAATAGAAAAGACCGAGGAGCCTATACCTTGGTTGAACGTGAGTTCAACACACTTGGTGGTTTAGCATACCTCCACAGAGGCAGTTTGGATACAGAGACTTGGGAAAGGTATTGGTTTGGTTGATAATGGGAAGGTATTAATTGAGAAAGTTAACACTTTAATTAATGTTACTGATTATCTTATGAAACCATATAGATAAGTTCTCTTGGTTTTAGTCATTTGCTTGGAAGCTTCATGATTATGCAGGTTGCATTTGAAGTTAGCATGGATTGATTAGTTGGTGCAAGAATGCTATTGGCTTTGAGTATTGTACTTGTTATATTATTTCTTGTTTAGAATAATTGCAATGTATAATGTCAAGTGGGATAATGTTGGAAATAGGATGCCATTTAATTGCAATCCTAAAACATTAGTTATTTCATGTATATCCTAAATTCCTGAAATGTGTTTATCAAACACTAGGATTAAGAAGGAATTAATAATTATTGAAATAATCATGATAATTGGCATTTGTAATTAATTCTAAATGTTAAAAGCATGTGTGGACGCCTTGGGATTAGCTCCTACAAAATAGGAGCACATGGGCTCACACATGGGAGGTGACACTCACCTTAAGTTCAGTTAACTAAGTGGTAAATTGAGTTCACTTCAAGCATGCATCCTAGGTTCCTATAAAATAGGGATTTTGTTTTATGCATGTTGAGTTCCTATAAAATAGGGATTTTATTTTATGCATGTTGAGCACCTATAAAATAGGGTTTGAAGTTCAGTTGAAGTTCAGTTCAGTTCAGTTATCTTCAATTAGTTTTAGTTGCATGTTAGTTGACTTCAGTTAACTTGGAATGCATGCCTAATAACTTGAGTTGCATGAAAGATAACAGGAACTACCTTCAGTTAACAGGAGATGACCATTCTTGCATGAATGGTGTTGAGAAATGTTTTAGTTAACAAGAAATATCTTGGACCCACTTTGGGCACCCAAGTTGGCTTCTTGGAATTAACTCCTTTGCATGCAGAGATATTATTGATTGCCTAGTTTTCAAGAAGGTACTCTTCACATTCATATGATACACTAACCATCTCTAAGAGGAAACTAATGAAAGGAAAATATGAATAGAATCCATCTTGTAAATAGGAGTAAAGGTCTTAAAATAATCAAATCCATCAACCTATGAAAACCCCTTTGATACAAGATGATCCTTGTACTCATCAATGAAACCATCGACTATATGTTTGGTACAATACATCCACTTGCACTGAACCAAATTTCATCCTTTAGGAAGAGGGATAAGCTCCCAAGTATGATTCTGCATCAAAGAGGAATACTCCTTATCCATAGTATAATCCCATTCGGGAATACTTGAAGCATCTGAAATCTTATGAGGATCAGTAGAAATGACAACTCAAAAGACTAAGAATTGAAGTCTAGGAACAAGTGTGGTGATTATTTGTTGGATCACTAACAGGAGGAGAAATGATGTAGAGTAGGGGTGGAATAGGTTCAATCAACTCAATTCAACACAATTCATCAACTACCTTGAGATTCTAAACCCAACTATGGTGGAATTCATAAACTCACTTGTCTTCAACTTCTAGGTCTGCAAACCTAGTTATTCTGGCATATCTTTTAGAGAAGGTTGTCCATCTTCAAAATATATACCTTTTTAGACACCCATTAGGCCCACTCAAAACATATCTCATCTATAAATAAGGTTTTTTTGGACCAAGTTCCCCAAAATAGGTCTACTACGCTGAAACAAGGCTAATTTAGGCCTCTTTTACAAAGCACCTCTAAGAAATATAAACACGAGACACAAATTCTTCCCTCTAGAAGCTTAAACATGTCACATAGGGTCCAATTATGCAGTTTATTCCACTAGAACTCATAACAATTTTGTTGTCCTATAGTATCTCTACCTAACCAAGCCTGACACATGAGGATGTTAGGCTAGGGCATGGACAAAAACACCCCAAACTCCATCCCCTACTCTAAACAACACAAAAAAAATTGAAAAAAACTAAAATAGTCTATTCCACCGAGTTTGGCCAGGATTCAACGGTGGAATGGGCTACTAAACATGATTCTTTCTTACAAACCCTTAATTTGAGGGTTTCTCAGACGATCTGCAAGAAAATGCTTCAAATAGGCTTATTTCTCAATGAAAATATATCACACTACACTCAAATCAAAGAGGATTCACTGTAGAAAATTTTCACATGAATTTTAGATCACAACTCAACTGTACGGGACCGTACAGAACTGGAAACTTAATGAAAACACACAAAATCAACAGAAAACAAAGTATCTTCTTATTGTTTGTCCTCCAAAATGCTTCAACAACCTTGCCTCAAAGTTTGTGAGGCCATATAAACATGTTCCAACTGAAACTCAATGATTTCCAACTAAAATCCAAAAGATGATTGTTCATCTTCCTCACAAAAGCCAAATCTGTCAAGTTGCAAAGCAACTTTTATAAAACACACCTTCAATGACCCTACATGAAAAAAAATACATCAAATATGGTCTCCAATCAACCTTATTACATCAAATAAGTGTTCAAACACACAAAACACAAGCCTAGACACCTAATGACATTATTTAGGCAAAATTTCCATGGTGCCCCCGCACCAACCAACCTCCTCAAGTGTTCGATCCCATCATGGTCTAGTGGGTGGATCTAGATGAGGTGAATCAAAACCATCAAAAAAATTTCCTCAAGAAGCAAAACATCCTCAAATGAAGAAGACTAAGTAGGCAGTGATGAAGAAGGTGATGGAGTATCCGTTTGAGTGAAGGACTCAACAAATTAAACATCATGACAAAATTGAACCTCTCAAGTGTCAGGATCAAACAATCTATAAGCCTTCTCATCCTCATAATAGCCATAAAAAATGAATCATTGACTCTTATTATCCATTTTTTTATGCCTACCTATCAGAATGAATGCCCAAGCCTCACTAAAATCCATTCATACAATTATGAATATATTTGGGACAATTGAAAACTTTAGTCCAAAAATTAGGAACCATGGATCTATAAGGGAGCTAAGGTAGTGAAAGAACTTCCTACATTAATCTTGAGAGGAGAATAATACCAAAAAATTGTAGATCTTTAATAGTTACATAAGCTTAAACAAAAATAAACACAAATATCATGCATACCACAACATAATGATTTACGTGGGGAAAACCCTTTTGGGAGAAAACCCCGCACTTCAAAAGTCGCCCAATATATTATTCAAAAATCACAAAGATTACAATATACTTGTAGATCAAGCTTCTCACGGGAGTATCACCACTCAAAGATCCAAAGGAAACATAGATGCTACCAGACTCTCAAAATACATCACAATACGCAACTGTAATATAATTATCTCATAAAAATAAGGTTATCTTCTAGGGAATGTCAAGCCAATAAAATATCGGCCGTCAGATGTGAGACATAATGATGAACGGTCCAAATTTATAATAATAAAATATAAATAAAATTTTCCTTTCGAGGGTGCTGCCCTTGGACCCTAGCCAGGGGGATGATTCCCCCCATGCCCCCCATCATCGTCAACTAAACAGTACCTTATGTATCAACAATACCTTATATAATTGCAAGGTTGAGACACATTTTCTTAATACGATCAAGACTAAATCATACAATTGACCATCTCACATAAATTCGAATTCTTCCTCTCAACCACACTATTTTTTTGAGGAGTGTAGGAACAGTGTGCTGATGGATAATACCAGGCTCACTACAAAAATCTTGAAATACCTGATTGACATCCTCCCCCATTATCTATGTGTATCTATTGAAGAGAAAAACTGACTACTTCTACATAAATTCATTGAAGGTCCTAAAAGTGGTGAGAACCTCACTCTTGCACTTCAAAAAATAGACCCATGTGTGTCATGAAAAAATATTAATAAAAGTGAGCACATACTTAGCCCCTAAAAAAGGAGTTATAAATGACATGAGATCACTATGAACCAACTTTAGGGGAGTGGTTGTTAGGATATGGTGTTGTACACCATTGCATAAAATGTTATATTATAATGTTGTAATTAAATAATTATCTAATTGTGGTGCACCTAGGAGGTGTGTTTAGCTACATTAGATAATTATTTGGATATTATAATGTTGTAATTAAATAATTATCTAATTGTGGTGCACCTAGGTGGTGTGTTTAGCTACATTAGATAATTATTTGGGACCAATTGTAAAGTTGTATTGTAACATTGGGTTATTATTTAATGTGTGGGAGACATAGGATAATAATTTAATATTTGGGGAAAGGATTTGAAAAGGTGAAAACTTAGTACCCAATATTAAATGAGGGGTCAATGGTTTTGTGTTCACATGGTTTTATCTTAACACTTGGTTGTATTTGTGTGAGCTTGTATTTATAAAATAAAACACATGTTTAGTGGTTAAAGTCAATTGGGTGAGTGAGTTGTCATTATTGAATCTTTTTGAGGAGTGCATATGTGAAGCATGGCATGGGATGTGTGCATTCATGCTTGGACACATGGAGCATGCATTGGAGAGGCTTGATTCTTCTGAATTATTCATGGTAAATATATAAGTGCATGTATTTTTTTTATTTTTCTAAAAAATAGATCGACTATGAATGCTTTTGGAGGCTAATCGTTTCCCTCTTGAGGGTTTCCCTATGGTTTATCTTGTGTTATATTATAGCTTGTCTATTTTATCTATGCATTATGGTTATTATGTAATCTTGTATGCATGTTTTTCTCTCATCAGGTTATGTAAGAAACGAATTAAATGAACTAGGAATTGATGCATTATTCCTAATAGTGGTAGCACATGTGGCTTGACCCTTAGGAAAATGGTCCTGATGATGTTTTGCAAGAACACAACTTTGACAAACACCCTTGTTGCGGGAAATCTTAGGAAGTCTAGCCACTAAGTTATGTGTGTGTATTTCCTAAAGATATATGTAGTTCAAATGCCCAAACTGTTCATGTCAATGTTTATTCACTAAATCTACATTTAATAAATAAAGGATGGTCTTGTTGAAGACTCAAATCCATCAAAATTGTATAAATAGTCCTCATGATCAATTTTGCCTATAGCAACAACCTTCTTAGTAACTTGTAACTATCAAATAGTCACATTAGGTAGAGTAAACTCAATGGTATTTCCATGTACCTAGAAAGACAAATCTATTATATGGAGAGGAGATTCACTAAAATATTAGGAACAAGAAGAACATCCTCAATCCAACAATCTAGCATTTAAATGGAGCCTATCCCCAAAACTATAATTTGTGAAGATTTCCTAACTACAATCTAAGAAGTATGACTATGAGCAATGGAATCAAGGAGATCACGTGAATTGGTCATGTGATGTGAAGCACCTAAATCAAGAATCCAACTATATTTAGTAGATGAATGCAAGGCATGTGCAGAAAGAGCTTTCCATTTTCTCATGGAAGAATACTTAGGAACTGAAATATTATGTCTCCTCATAGCTTCCTCCAAGGCCTCTAGCCTCTTATAAAAAATGACACTCATCATGCCCAAATTTTCCACAAAAAGAACAAGGTTCTCCTTTCTTTTTCTTAGACTTGGAGGAAGAGTCTTCAAAGTTGGGAGAAGAAGGTGGAGTGGAATTATAAGTATTCTTCGGCTTCAATTTGGAGGGAGACTCACTACCTGAAGGAGATTCTATCTTAGGTTTCTTCTTATTCTTTTCTTTACCTTTAGAATATTGAGGCATTAAAGCTTGGTTCTTAGAACTAGGAAGAAAATCCATCCTAATCAACTTGAATACTCCCTAGTAAGACACTCATAAAACAACTCAAAAGTAGACATCTCATAATACTTCCCCATGACATCCATAGTAGAATAGAAATTATAACAAAAACCTTGATAAGGACCTCTTAACTTAGACATAATCAAGAAGATACATTCATCATCAGATTTATTAGGCCCACAAGCTTTCAATTGTGAAAAAATCATTTTGAAATGTGCAAGGAAACCTTGAATAATAGGACAAATATATGGAGAGAGTGATGTTAGAAATTTATTGACTTGGTCGTACAATTCCTCAAGTGTAAGGTCTGAAATCTCACTTACTAATTATATCCTTTAATTTCCAAAATAATTTAATAAAATAAAATAATTATAAAAAGGTGCGAAAAAAAGAGGAATAATTAAATTAATTCATTATTATTTCATAAGGAATTTCATACATTAATGAGTTAATATGTATGTCAACACAAGGTCATGCCTTTATGTAATCTAGCCATGAAGGCTTACACAAAGATACACAATACACATAAATTCAAATACTGTAATGCAAATTAAGGAAACAACAAGATCATCAATGCATCGACAAAAGAACCATAACACAAAGAATTTCATGAGTGGAAAACCCTCGTAGGGATGAAAAACCACTTACAAAAATGCCTCACTGGCTTAATGAAATGCTTCTCTGGCGGAGCCGTACTGGCTACATAATCTCACTGGTTACAAGATGCCTCTTTGGCAATGATCATAATGTCTTGCTGACATGACCATTCATTACATATTTCAAGGATATCATGAATATCACACATATCAAGGAGCATAAGGAAGTTATTTTACAAGTCACATTAGTCTACAAGCAACATTTTCAAGTTTTACCAATGCATCATCCTTGCATATGAAATTACGGTAATGCCAACACTATTATGAATCGCTCCCAAGTATCTACAAATAAGACAATTCTACCTCCAATGACCTCTCAAATATCATGCAAGTACACTAAAATCCATAAGCCAATCACATAAAGCTTCATGAAAGTAATCCTAAGCCAGTTAGAATGCACACATGCCTATGGAATTATAACAAGAATGCTTAATTCTAAACTCATTGATTCATAGAGGTTTCAACAATATGAGAATAATACTATAAAAGGGTTAAGAAGATATAGCTCAGGTATGTATGAGAATACATATATAAGCTAATAAATATATATGAGTATACATTATTATGTAAATAAATATCAAGATCAACTAAATGAGGGAAATCCTATTTTCTTTATATGTGCATGATAAACCAAGATGCATGAGAAGAATATCATCATTAAAATTAAACTTTAATAAGGCAAGGTATGATTTAACATTTATTTATCTTTTTATAAAATCCCCAATTGATTCACATTTCATAATATGCGTAGATTAATTTCAATCCACATCCATATATATTGATCAAATGTTATAAAACATCTCAAATTTCATATTCAAATCTTAAATTTTGTCCTCCTATATGAATCTCATACTTAGAATATTTCTCTTCAATGGATTATTAAATATTATTTTTGAATTAAATATAATAAACTAATTTGATTTCCTTACTTTGTTATATATCTATTCTTTCTAAAGTACTCTTATAATTCCAGAGCTCACTATTTGATTTCATAAGAGGTTAGCTCACAAGAAATAAACTCTACATCTGGTTTTATATCTCACAATTGACTTGATTTGATCAATCTTCTAACACTTCGATGACTAGTAGCAATTAAATACACATATGTACCTTTCTATTTGCACACAAAAAATCCAATGACTTATTTCTAATTTTAATGATTTACTAAAAATTATAGATGTATACATAATCAAACGAAATACTTTCAGATCAAATATTGCATAGTTTCACAAAAGTTGCACAAGTTTAGTCATTTACATATTCGAGCCTTCTTTCAGAAAACACGATATATTTCCAAGTTTTCTATTTGATTTCAAAATAATTTAATCACAAGAAGATAATTTATACATCAAGTTTCACATTTCACCATGGACTCATTTAAGTATTTCCTCAGTACAATAATGGTTAATAGAAAATGCATACACATGCACTCTTTCTACTTGCTTGCAAAGCATCCAATATTTTAAATTTAAATGATTTAGTCTCCAAATAACAGGTTTATGTAAATTTAAAGTGATATTTCCAATTTGAAATGTCCACACTTGAAGAGAAAATTTTTCTTATTCATATATATATGTTTTACATCATTTTACCATATTCAAAAATTAATCAAGCCAATACAAAAGATTATAGTTTCAGCTGAAACAAATTACATTCTGACATGTTTTAGATGGATTGACAAATACATATATATCAAATTAAATACGTGTGTGTATATATATATATATACTCTTTCAAGAAATTCCATTTTTAGCAAAATAAAATACACAACTACAGTCATCTAATTCACAATTTTTTTTCATTTAATGATCCAAAGTATATACACAACATATATTCATATATACATGTTGGAAACACAAGAATAGACAACTGAAGAATCAGTTGTCACAAAATTAAGACTTATTTTAACTTTAAACAACCTTTAATCTCAAATCTGATAATTAACAATGGAAGCATAAATCAACAACATATCAAAGACACATGAATACCAAGATTTTTATGCGTGGAAACCATGTTAGGGGAAAAACCATGG
The DNA here is from genome assembly GCA_007115665.2 of Sequoiadendron giganteum. NCBI lineage: Eukaryota > Viridiplantae > Streptophyta > Pinopsida > Cupressales > Cupressaceae > Sequoiadendron > Sequoiadendron giganteum. The sequence goes on along the minus strand of CM021100.1, from coordinate 150,106,376 downwards.
TGGATGTTAGTCCACAAGATTATACCTTGTTAGAAGTATAATGAAAGAAATAAATAGGGAATGCACACGCATTTAGGCACACTGCCTAGAGCTCACTACTCAAGGGAAGGCTCGTTGCCTTACATAGGACAATTAGATTAAATCCATCTGATGAGGTTGAACTAAGAAATTAGCTTCTACAAAAGCTTGATGACAGTTTCAGTTAGGCACATAAAAACTTCTACACACTCTGCTCAAACTCCTTCACACTCTCCTCAATCTCTTTTAGACTCCGCTCTGCTCCTAAATGATTTGTTGTTTATTCACACATATATTTCACATACATACACCAAGCATACATTTACAATGAAGAGACAATCACTCATATATCCGCTATATGGATTTAGATCAACAACTCTGTCGGCTAAGAATAAAGAATAAATTACAACTGTTGGCTTGAATACATGAGAAAATCTTGATGTGCATCACCCTAAGTCGGTCACAACATAGTGAGGACCTAAATCAACATCCTCAAACACACCAAACAATAAAATATTAATCCTCATGGATCCACAACATGTTACCACCATTATGTCAGAAAGAATATGAAAACTCGAGCACACATCGAAAAAATCTCCGATCATGATCACACCAAACAATGCGGATGTACAACAAGGATAGAGCACAATCTAGACTCATCCATGAATGCCATAGGAACATGTGCAATAACTGAAATTGCCAAAATTTCACCCTCTTCTTCCATGAACACCTACTATAGTAACGGAGTGACTGTAGGAACACAAAACTTCATAACTTCCTCAATTCTTGATGTGTACCATTGAAAATTTCAAAAAAAATACTAGATAGGCTCGACAACAAACCCTTTAGTGCGTGACACCTAAAACTCAGCGTACAACAATTTTCACCACTTAGATCTTCACAACATCACAGACTGTTTGTAAGACATTTATTCTAATTTTCTCAATCTCTTTGACATATATAGCCTTTAGAATCACCAATGCTAATAGTGTTGACATCAATGACAACCACATATCAACAACATAGCCATGAAATCCAACAATCTCCCCCTTTGGCATTGATGGCAACACATGATGTGAAAAATAATACCATCAACACAACTGGTTGTTCACATACTTCTCTCCCTTTGATCTTCAATTCTCCTCTCATAGTTTTTCTCTCCCTTTCTTGACTCTTCTCCCCCTCGCTTCTAGAGTTTTTCACATTCTTCTTCTCCCCCTTTGACATCAATGGAAAAGGTACACATGCTTTGAACCACATATTTAGCACATCTGACAACTCCCCCTGAGTAGCAGCTACCACAACATCAATCCAAAATAATATATGGCTATGAATTCACAGACTGATGCAAAGACCTGCATCACTTAGTTATGATCAGGAGGGGAAATCATCACTAACTTTCCTCTGAGGTACTCAAAAGCATCCTTAGGCAACGTTTTAGTAAAGATGTCTACAATTTTCTCCTTGGTAGGTATATACTTCAGTCTAACTTCTTTGTCACTTACTTTATCTCTCAAGAAGTGATATTTGATGGATATATGCTTTGTCTTTGAATGCAACATTGGATTCTTAGAAATGTTTATGGCACTTGAGTTGTCATAGAATATGGCAGTGGGTTATTCATACTCAATTATGACATCTCTTAACATCTGCTTCATCCATAATACTTGAGTACATTTGTTTGTAATAGCAATATATTATGCCTCAACAATAGATAATAAAACAAAATTATGCTTTTTACTTAGCCAAGATACCAACTTCTTTCCCAAGAAGAATGTACCACCACTAGTACTATTCCTATCATCCACATCTCCTGCTCAATAACATAGTCAAAGTGCTCAGGATAAGATCATCATCCTTAGGATACCAAAGACCAAAGTCAATTGTCCCTTTCAGGTATCTGAAGATTCTTTTCACAACAGTCACATGAGACTCTTTAGGATTAGCTTGATATCTAGCAACCATGCATACAACATTCATTATATCTGGCTTGGTCTGAGTCAAATAGAGTAATCCACCAATCATTGACTTGTATCTTGTTTGATTTTCTTTATGAGAATCATCATTCTATGTAATTTTGCATCCGATTACCATAGGTGTACCAATTAGCTTTGAGTCTTCCATGCCAAAAAAAATTAGTAACTCTTTTACATATTTGGACTGGGATATAAAGATTTCATCTTCTAACTGGGTGATTTGTAATCCTAAAAATAATTTCAGTTCTCCAATCATTGACATTTCAAACTCACTTTTCATTTCATCAACAAACTTCATACACAAATCATCATCACCTTCAAAAATAATTTCATCAACAAAGACTTCAATGATCAACTCTTTATTTTGATCGAACTTGAAATAAAAATTGTTGTCAATAGTACCTTTATTGAATCCAAGCTTCAACAAGTATTTATCCAATCTAGCATACCATGATCTAGGAGCTTTCTTTAGTCCATATAGAGCTTTCTTCAATCAGAATACCATGTTTTCTTTGTCAGTCAGTTTAAATCCATTTGGTTTCTCAACATAGACTTCTTCTTCTAGCTCACCATTTAGAAATGTTGAATTTACATCTATCTGATAGAGTTTGTAATTCTTAAAAGCAATATAAGCAAGAAATAATCTTACAACTTCAATTCTAGCAATAGGGGCAAAATTTTCTTCAAAATCAATACCTTCCATCTGTGAGTACCCTTTGCAAACTAGTCTTGCTTTGTTTATGACCACTTCACCTTGTTCATTCAGCTTATTCCGAAACACCCATTCGGTTCCAATCACATTTTTGTTTTGAGGTCTAGGAACAAGATCCCATGTATCATTTTTCTCTATCTACATTAGTTCTTCTTTCATGGCTTCCATCCAATATTCATCTTTGCATGCTTCATTGATATTGCTAGGTTTAGTTTTGGAAATTAGACAATACTCTTCTAAAATTATTCTTCTAGTTTGCACACCTTTTCTCTTATCTCCTATGATCTGACTATCAGAATTATTTCACCTTACATACCTTGGAACTTTAGGACTTTATCTAACTTCTTGTTCTTGTGTTATTTCTTCTACATTTCTATTGGTTTCTGCTTCTTGATTCCCTTGGTTCACCAGAACAATTTGAAGTTGATTATGTGTCTGAACATTATTTCCATTGTTAGTACTATCATGATGATCATCTGAATCATATCCACTACATCTGGATGGTCTATCAATATCTTCATCAACTTTGACATTTTCACTTTTAACCATTTTATTCAACCTTTTATTAAAGCGCCAGTAAGCTTTGGTCTTAGTAGAGTAACCTAGAAATATTCCTTCATCACTTCTAGCATCACTTGCCTATATTATCATCTCTCTTGATGTAGCATTGGCTTCCAAAAATTATGAAATATTTGACAGTAGGCTTATAACCAAACCAAAGCTCAAAAGGGGTCTTACCAGAATTATTGTTGACATTTACCTAGTTAATACTATAAACAACAGCACTTACAACTTTTCTCCAATAGAAATGAGGAACATTTTCTTCCAGCATCATGGCTCTAGTAGTTTCTAGAATGTTTTTTTTCTTTCTTTCAACGACTCCATTTTGTTGAGGGGTTCGAGGAGCAGATAGTTGTCTTTGGATTTCATGCTCTTCATAGAAAGAATTGAATTCCCAAAAAGTGAATTCACCACCTCTATTTGACCTTAAGCATTTGATCTTTTGGCCTATCTCATTCTCTGCCATAGCTTTGAAGCTTTTGAATTTTTCTAATGCTTCATGTTTTTCTCTTAAGAAAGCAACCCATATCATTCTAGAGTAATCATCAATAAGCAACATAAAGTACCTTTCACCTTGAAGACTCCTGATTCTGGATGGACCACATAGGTCAGTATGTACCAAGTCCAGTACTATATTAGAGTTATACTGTTTGCTCTAGAAAGAATTTCTAGTCTACTTTTCCATCTGACATTCCTTGCACATAGTGTTAGTAGGCTTCACTAACTTAGGAAGATATTTGATTGCTTGAGAAGAGCTTATTTTGACAATGTTATCAAAGTTCACATGACACAACCTCCTATTCCATAACCAGCTTACATCAACTTGAACAATTAAACAACTTTCACTAGCAACACTCAAGTGAAAAATATTACCTCTTGTCTTTATACCTGAAGCAATCACATTTCTAGAACTTCCCTTTATCCTTCACTTACCATCCTTGAATTGAATATTGTAACCCTTGTCTACCATCTGTCCAACACTCAACAAGTTATGCTTTAAGCCTTCTACATAAAGAACATCATTAGTATTATGCTTACCACCAAAAGAAATAGTGCCTCTGCCACGAATCACACCAGAAGTGTTGTCTCCAAATCTTATAACACCACCATCATATTTTTCTACGCTTACAAACTTGTTTTTGTCACCAGTCATATGATGTGAGCATCCACTGTCAATTACCCACTCATCCTTTTCTTCAATTTTCGCTGCAAGAGCCTTCTCAACATTCTCATTAATAGTAGATTCAGTCGACACCTAACCATTTTATTTGATAGCAATGAATACCCATTCATCTTCATTTCTAGTTTCTTTATTAGATTCATCATCAATAACACCTTCTTCAACATAATATAATTTATTTTGAAATCTAGTCTTATCAGGTTTATACTTAGAGACTCTTTCAGGACACCTTGATGCAAAATGACATATTTTACTGCAAGAAAAACATTTGATAGGTAACTTTCCTTTGTACTTACCATGACTTCTGGCTTCTCTTTTCACATACATACACCAAGCATACATCTAAAATGAAGAGACAATCTCTCTTATATATCCGCTATACATATTTACATCAACAACTCTATCGGCCAAGAACAAAGAATAAATTACAATTTTTGGCCTTAATACATTAGAAAATCTTGATGCGCATCAACCTAAGTTGGTCACAACATAATGAGGACTTAAATCAACATCCTCAAACATGCCAAACAATAAAATATTAATCCTCATGGATCTGCAACACATTACCACCATTATGTCAGCCAAGAACATGAAAAATTGAGCACACATTAGAAAAATCTATGATCACGATCACACGAAATAATGCGGACATACATCAAAGATAAATCATGATCTAGACTCATCCATGAACGTCACAGGAACATGCACAATAACTAAAATTGCCAAAATTTCATCCTCTTCTTCCAAGAACACTTGCTACAGTAACAAAGTGACTGTAGGAACACAAAACTTCATAACTTCCTCAATTCTTGATGCATAACATTGAAAATTTCAGAAAACATACTAGATAGGCTCGGCAACAAACCCTTTAGTGTGTGACACCTGAAACTCAACGTGCAACACTTTTCACCACTTGGATCTTCACAGCATCACAAACTTCTTGTAACATATTTATTCTAATTTTATTGATCTCCTCGACATATACAACCTTCATAATCACCAATGCTAATAGTGTTGACTTCAATGAAAACCACATATCAACAACACAATCACAACATCCAACACATGTATCATAAGTATGTATATATATATTTCTATTGTCAAGAAATTATATTTTCAACAAAATAATATATTGCTACAACCATACTTTTACATCATATTCCAAAAGAAATACCTTACATACATATACATGTATATTATATATATATATATATATATATATATATATATATATATATATATATATATATATATATATATATATATATATATATATATATTCATGTGTAATTTCAAGTGTTAATAAATCAGTACGGTAAAAATATAGCGATGATTTTATAAAGGGAAAATTTTGAATGCACTGAATTTGGCTCAAGAGCCATCAAAGCCCCCCCCCCCCCCATGGGGGTGTGTTGCTTGTGGGGGCAACACCCACTCCATAGGGCACACTTGTGGAGGGGCGACTGCCTCCATAGGAAACCATTCTCCATGGGGAATGCATGGATAGGGGGGGCTTTAAAAAGCCTTGCCCAATACAATACGAAACTCCCAATATAAATGCAATACAAAAATATGAACCCTCGTATTCCAGAACTAAGCTCGCTTCTAAGTTTTTAATTGACATCATATAATATAATCATACTATTATATATTTATATATGTATATACAACTCCGTATATATATATATATATATATATATATATATGTAATAATCTTGCAATCAGGAAACGTGTAAAGAGAACAAAAGGGCAATTGTAATTTTCAATTCAATAACTTTGAAATTTAATTCATGATTCACAGTAGCAGGGTATAAATATATAATGCTATATATATTTATATATGTGTATTTATATAAATATTTATTGTTTTATACAAAAAAAATAGAGAAAATACAGATTTACACAGCCATGAGGCAGAATCTCATACAGTAACTGGATAATAGAACATTTAATTAACTTTGCATTGATTTTAAAAAGGGGTTTTTAAGAGCATCAAATATTTCCACAAATAGTTATTCATTCACCCAGTTGAAATTGAAAATACATTGGAAAAGAATTGAAACCTAGAAAACACTTTCTAGTTGAATTCCCTCTTCTTGTTCCTCTATTTCATGTCCTTGTTTGCTGAAAATCTCCTATTGTAGATTATTTTCCTCTTTCCCTTGTATTATGACATCAAGTTTGTCCCAAAAATATTTAGGTGTTTTACACTCTGTAATACGAAACAAAAAATTATCAGATACATATAAGCCTATGAGCCCTTTGGATTCATCTAACTTGCTTCAATGAGTAATTTTTCAAATTGTCTTGTGAATTTAGGTTGATGTTCAAAAATTTACCATAGACCTTTAGATTAGTAACTGAGCCATTTTTAACTTTCATGTATGATAGTTATGTGGAGTGAGGAGCTCAATTAACCTTAGGTCTACTATGTTGAACAAAAGAACACCAAGAGAAAGAAGATAAATGGGCAGTTAAATTATGCCTTTCAACCCCCCAGAATGTATTAAAATTGTATTTTCAACCCCCCTAAAAAGTACAATGAATAAATTTTCAATTTGTACAAGTGATAAAATCAAATCAACCATTTATAACATATGGTGATTTTTGTAATTTTAAGGAAAAATGACTTGTCAAATGAAGAAAATGGAGGTTATAATTAGATTCCTTGTGATTTTTTGAGCAATTTCAATAAATGTTTGCCAAATTTTGACTTACTATGCAAAAGTTATGCTAGTTGAAAAAATAAATGTAAAGTGTACCTTCAAGCAAGTAAATTGGCAAAAGATGGCAAAATTTGCAAAAACCACCTACACCACTATGAAGTTCATCAAATCATCTTTCCAATGACTACTCATTCACCAATATCCAATGCTTTGTTATAAAATTGTGCAATTTTTTTAAAAGGCCTCTTTTAGGCCAAATGGGAGAGATTTGGTGGCTCTTAGGAAATGTTGCCACTGATGTTAGCCACTAGGTGATGGTGGAGTGGTGCAATTACAGAAAAAATTCAAGGTTTAAATTTTCTCCCTCATAGTTTAAATTTCTTTGTCATAATTTAAAATGCAACCGCTTGCAGTTTAAAAGCTATTGTTGGAAATTTTATGTTGCAAGCATAGGTGGTTACCACCTAGCATTGTAAGGTCCGCAAGACGGCTAAATGCCACGGTGCCTGAGCATTGTATTAATTTATAAAAATTACAAAAATTAGTTTAGAGTCTTTGATTGTTTAAATTTTTTTCAATATAGTTACTTATGAAAGCAAGAGTAAATAAAATTTGATTGTATTATTAATTAGAAATCAATGCAAAGATACAAAATATGGGTCTGACAACAAGGTTTGATGAGGTACCCATTTATAAACAATCTCTCACAAATGAAGAAAAGGAGAAAAACCCAATGGGAAAAAACCCCTCTAAAAGAGAGAACCTACAAAGAAATATAAAAAGAAGGAAGGAGGACTCAAGAGGACCCCCAAGGACAAATTCCTTCACCCTAAGCATTGATCGTAATTGAAGATAACAAGGTGATTCCAAATATTTAGTGAAGATGTTTACAACTTGTTGCTCCATAGGCAAGTAATCCAAGATGAGAACATCATCTTGGATGAGTTGTGCGATGAAGTACATGTGGATCTCAATATGCTTAGTATGTTAATTCCCCGCTAGGCTGCATGAGATATGAATGACACTTTGATTATCACACCAAATAGTAGTGGGTTCATTGAAAGGAAATCCAAACTTAGTCATCAACTAACAAAGCAAAAAAATATCTTGACTATCCAAGACCGCACCTTGATAATCGACCTCTATCGATGATTTTTTTTTTTGAATTTTCTATGAAATTAGTCATACGGGCATACAATTGGGGGGGTCATACAACCCTCCTAGAAAAATAATTCCTTCGCAACTCTTGACTCTAGATATGGGCAAATGTTATGTTAAAGTTTGTCTCCTCGATCTCCTGAACACAATGGAAAGGTCCTTTTGGGCCAAAAATGATCCAATAAAAAATTGGTCTTCATATATGAGCTTCAAACCCTTGTTTTCTCTTATGTAAAATGGTGGCTAAATTGAGTAAAAAATTCCAAATCTAACTTTCTCAAGCCTCTTGGATGCAATGGGATAACCAAAAATATTGCCACTATAGCCAAAAGAGTTGTAATCACAAGAACTCACCAAGTAACACACATGCAATATAGGACCAACATATCTTTGAAAATAATTTTTGATTCTCCATATGGTATTAAAATGCAATGGAAGAGCATACAAGAATTTACAAGATCATAAAAAAAACTCAAATTACAATGGAAAACTTGATGGAAAAATCTCTCTAAAAAAAGGAAGGGGCTTGCTAGACTCAAATCTCTAATACCATGTTGAAGTGAATAACCAAGATCTTCAATCTACAACACCAAATAACCTACAAAAACATAAGAGAGAAGTAAAAACAAAAGATACTATTCCACCAAGCAAGAATAAAAATATGATATGTGATGTTTATAATTCAAGAGAATCCTTGCTTATATAGGCAAGGTGAGAGATAAGATTATACAAGATCATAACATGTGCCTTAATCATATAATGTGAGACAATTAACTCAAAAAATAATTAAATAACCTAGGACACAATTATTAAATTCCATAAGATAAGATAAGATATAAACATGGCAACTAATACTTCTAGAAAGATTCCTAGGACCTAAGTGGACTTAACATGTAAATAGGACCCACTAATGAACTAGCTAGGTAAAATACCTATTTACACCAACAATTTGGATGCTTCTCTCTTCAATTTTTGGAAATAATTTGTTTTCTTACATACATTACATCTCATAAATATGGGGAGTGGTGAATGTGTAATTGGAATGTCTTCTTGGATTTCTAATTATGTCATTGAGAATGGTGAGATTCCATCACATAGTTGTGTTTAGGGCCTTGCTTTTATCAATGGAAAATCTATCGGTTTTTTTCTTCTATATATGCTCCTAATAGTTCAAAAGAAAGATTTAATATATGGGATTGGATGTTTAAATGTCTTCTTGATGTTGATTGGGTGTTAGGAGGGGACTTCAATATGGTTGAACATCATGAAGACTATATATAGTTTAATTATTTTAAACTCAACTATGATGAGTTTGAGATGGCTTTATTGGCGAAACTCAATTGTGTTGGTGTGAATTAAAGTCTTGTACCTAGTGATTTATTTCACTAGGTAATTAGAGGACTTATTCACATGGTTAAGTTTACTTAAGATATAAGATTCTTTCTAGAAGTCTTAGTTGGATTTTCTAGAACTTATCTTATCTAGCTTTATTGCATGATTCCTAGGTAGTTAGTTTGTTAGTCATCTCATGTCATAGCATTAAAACACATGTCACAATAATGTTCAATCCTATTCCTCACCTTTCCTATATAAGGGAGCTCATTGTGTACTTTGTAACATACTCCATACCTCATCATCATTTTGATAGGTCTTAATATCAAGAAAGTTCATATTCTTGCATACTCTCTTGTAGAAGGTTTTCATTATTTTTGCAGATGGTCTTGGGTATTGAGCTAATCTTCATCTCTTACATGGTATTAAAGAATTCTATACCATCTCTTACATGGTATCTGATAGGATAGGGTTGGATGGAACACTCACTGTTCCATGTTCTGGATCTTTGTTTGCAAGATCTCCTTGGTCCCTCCACCACCTTAACCTTTAGGACCTACCTCATGTTCAGGTTCCCCTGGTTCTACTGGCCAACCCCACTATCATCTCACTTCCAATCTACCAATTCTCCCTTGGTGTAATGCTTCTATTCTTTCCTTAGCCTTTAATCTTCCCTAAAGACTAGTACCCTCCAACAACTAAGTTTAACTTTTCAGGGGTGTAGAGATGTTTCCAAAGGCTTCAAACCATCTCCCTAGGGTTCTTGACAATCCACCATAATCCATTTACAATTCGCTACCACCAAACCCTCAGTTAGGGTTTATTAGGCTACTAGCCCAAGAGCCCTTATTAGGTCTCTATCTCCGAGTAAACACACTAATACTCCAAGGTTACCAAAGAACATTGTATTTACTCTTGGGATTTTTGGTTCTCCATGTCTGTCACTTGAAGAATATAGTGGTCCTAGCCTCCAACTATCCGTACAATTCCTCAAACTAGAACTGATCAAGAACTTAGGTCTTTTTGGGTCTTTTCCCTGTCTTTTTGCAGACTGTCAAAGGTTTCCTCTCATCAAAAAGGTTGATGGGGCTTCCTCCTTCTTAGTAAGCCTTGGCAAGGCTTTCACCTACCATCTCCACACTATGAATTTCCAGGAGATAGTCACCCCTGCTAGTTAAGTTCCTTTCACTTCCTGTCTTTCCTAGCCGGGCACTGTCAAGCTCACCTAGGAGAAGACTTTCTCCATGATCCCTGGACTCCTAACCACTCCTAACCCTAATCTATGTACAGACATGGAGCCTAACCACAGTTCCCAAGGGCCCATACACAAGTACAGTGGGAAAGTAATTAGAACTCATCCTTTGCAGACTGACTGTCAGGTCAGCAACTTAAAAACAAACAAACTAAATATAAAGTAACACCTACAAATTGAACACACAAACTAATTACTGCAACACAAAGCTTCTAACATAGCTACACTACATTCTATAAGAACTCAAAGTTCCATGATCGCTTCTGATCAGACAAATTCGATACACAACACATAATTTTATTCAACTTTATCACTGTCCTCACTAATTTTCATGAATGTTCACCAATACAAAAGCTTCCAACCTTGCTCTCAAGTCGAAGCACACCATAAATAGGTTCTCCAATTCAGTTAATCTTGAGCCTAACAATTCCATGGCCGCTTGTGGCTTTCCATAGGCCTTATTTGCAAAATTTCAAAGAAAACTATCACTTAGGAAGGTCTACAAGGTCCTAAATCATCCTTCTAGCAAAACCACAATCTAACAAATGGTCAACATGACCTTCACTAACTTAATGCAAGCTCTCAAATGCCTCCAAGGCACAAACACAAAGAATGGAAGGAGTTTGCTACATTTGATCTAAAACAAATTGTTAATTATTGACCTTCTAGTTAACTCTCCTAGATGTACTTTGGGGTGCTCCTGCACCAGTATCAAAGCCAAGCCTTGCAAAACCCTTCTCAAATTACAGGGTTGAGCTATTTCTAGTGAGAGATCTAGGTTATTTTTACTAAAGTTGAGTATGCTCTTCCCTTGCACCATATTGTGAACTTGGGAATAAAAAAAGCTTGAAAAAAATAACAGATTTGAGGTTGTCTCTATATGTGGGTTTTCATGGAAGGTTACTTTTGGCTCATGTTGGAGGAAATCTAAGCTTAGATTCAAGTTTAGAGTAGCTGAGAAAGTCAAGATTGACTTTTGTTTCGCCTAAATCTGACATTTTTTTGCCAAAGTTATGAGGGTTTGAAGATTTGCAAGATTTGAGAATAGAAAAACTTTTGGTGTATTTTCACCCCAATCTGAACTCCCCATTGTATTTAGAGGGCCCGAGAGATGAAGATCGATATATAATATACCTATGTTTGGCATCGGTTGTTCATGAGGCAAAAATAATTTACCTAGGGTGGTCGTACGACCCCTAGGTATGATACGATTTTCCTATTTGTAGAAAAATATTTAAAAAATATATTTTGCATATTTTCATTGTATCAGGTTTTAAAATTTTGATTTGAGCTAAAATTTTAATCGAGAAAAATTATTGTAAATGTATTGAGCAAAATTTATTATTTGGGGTTAAATCAATTTCTGTGGACAAAATAGGTTTTGGGAAAATTTTTAATTTCTTTGAGGGAATTTATTATTCATGTCAACCTTGTAACATTTGACCACCAACCTCTCTACACATTTGACTTGGCCTGATCGATGGTACTTCTTGTCAACCCTTGATTTCCTCACGTGCCTAGGTTTATCGATCGAGGTTCAACATTTTAACCTTGGCCGAGTCTTTTTTGCCTTGTCAATAGCCTTAAAGATTTTTTTTGGCTAGGGCTATGTCAGAATTTTAAGCCAATGACACACTCGGCCTTTTCTAGGCCTGTGTTGGCCCTCCCATGGTTTCCAATGCAAGGTTTTCCTTTAACTTATCGTTGGCTTCATCCTTATTCGTCGATTCCTAAAAATATTACATGTTTTGACTAACCCCTATCACATCCAAAGGTCTGATTCAATATTTCATTGACCACATTAATTATTGCACAATATTCTCACTGTCCTATTCTTGTCAACCTGTAAAATTATCAACAAGTTTTCCATATATTTTGGCGGTCTTGGTGTGGGGACACCCTTGGTTTCATTTAATGGATTTTGGTTTTTGTTGTGATGAGTTTTATTTCATGCTAATAAGTTATTTTTAGGCCATGGTGAGTTATTTGGAGTCAAGTTTGGGTCTCTAGGTGCAATGTAGTGGAAAAGTGTAAAAGCTGTCAAATTGCAAAAAAAGTTGTCAAGCAACTTTTGCAAAAAATGTCAAAATGGTGATTTGTTAAGCCATTAACCAAAATGTGGTTAAAAATGGTTGAAACATGGTGGTACAAACTTAAATATTCCTTGTCTCCTTGAATGAGGGGTTGGGAAAAATAATTTGAAGGAGAAATTCATTCTTGCACTTGGAAATTATGTGTTTTCTTTCTTTCCTATAACTTCTATCACGTTGTACAGTCTATTTCTTGGTTGTACAGATTGAAGTCTATTTTTATGATGTGAAGGAATGTCTTAAATTTGTTATGGTTTTGGTTTGATAAAATTTCATTGAGTTTGCAAAGAGATATCCACGTTTTGGTGAAACCAGCCAGAAACCCTACCTAGGGTTGCAGTGAGCATTTAAAATTCCTTTACTCGAGTTTCCTCCATTAAAAATTTCAAAGAAACTTTGTAATTAATTATTTTTTTTATGTCTTCTAGATCCTTGCAATGTTTGAGGTCCAGTTTTACATGTGTGAGGGAAAACCAAGGGACAAAATGTTGCATCTTAATCCTATTACAGTCAATTAACCATATTGTGATTGTTTGGCCAAAAGCTTTGGCAATATGTCATTGTTTTGTGTTTGATGAAGATTGAGACAAGTGGAAGGAGGACATGGAATATCATTAGATCCATTATTTTTTCATTTCCCACCATTGTTTAATGTTTACACATTTCTTGATCATGACAATTGACTATCCCATTGAATCCTACCACCATTAAGTCTGTTTCCATGCATTTTGAAGTTGTCAAAACCCTTGAAGGTTTGTAAGGTCATTTGCTTCATCATCATATTTTTTCCACATCATTGAAAGGTCTGACACCCTTGAAATAACAAGAGGCTTAATGGATAATAGTGACAATGTGTAGAAGTCTTCCTTTGCCATTGTTGCACATGGCAACCATCAGTAAGTGTATGAAAACTATTTTGTATTGCTAAACCCTATTGGTGCTCTGCATCAGGTCTATAGTTTTTGCGGCTTGTCTCTATTCATTATTGGCCCCCAAAGACTTTATTTGGAGCCCGAGTTTATTGACCATGAGCATAGCTTAGATTTTGGGTGGTGTGGCCCACCCACCACCAACACACTACCACCCCATTGCCCGTGTGGGTAGCAGAAAGCTAGTTTTGTGTACTTTGCAGTGGTGCAAGTATTTTTGCCATATTTTTTTGCAAGTACAAATTATTGGCAACTGGAGTTAGATATCCCCTTTAGACCTCCGAGCTCATAAATTTCTAATAGTTTCTATGATTTTGGTGATTCAAGTTGCATTTGTAAGGTATTAAGGAGATCTTTCATTTGGTTCATGTACTTTTTTTCAAATTCAGCCCCATGTGTGATATATTTAGATTTTTTCATATTTTCTTTCTGCTTCATAACTTGGACATCCTGTCTCTTGGAGAAGTTTTATTTGTGGGGTCTTCCTTTTCAGTTGTATTTTCAATTTTGGGAGTTTCTAATTGTTGTCGGAGGTAATGTCTTTGTAATTTTGGAGATTTATCATAGTTTATTATGGGGTTTTCATTTCATCCTTCTTTGATTATGTTGGAAAGGTGGGAAAATATAAACAATGGAGATATGGCATCATAAACCATCTCCAATAACTTCAGTTGTTGCCACATTTGTATGGTTTTGTTCCCCCTCCAGATAAAGGTATCCAAAAAATTTCTTGGAGTTGTAGAAGGTATGATGTCTTAGAGTTTATTGCAATCAATGTTGATGATGAAATTTTGAAATCTATTGATCATTTTGATTATCCTCATACTCTTTGGACTAAAATTTGGGAGATATATGGAGATCTTGATACTCCACCATTCTTAGATGATCCTATTTTAGAATGTCATGTGCCTCTTCATTCTTCAGACATGATACCCTATGATCATAATACTATGCCAGAGCTTGATTTTTTGGACTACTTTGAATCTTAAGATGAGGATGACTAGGGTTCTTTAGATGCTCCTTCTCCATCAAAGATAGTGGTTGTACCTTCACCTTCAGTGATTCCTTGTGCAAAATCATTGAATGAGGCTCCTATCATTCATGTTCAATAGGACCATTCATCTTGTGTTGATGATTCATTGAGAACTTCTAGTGATTCATTACAACAAGTATCTCATTGTCTTCCTAATTGGGATTCCTATCTATCAAAAATTATATCCTTATTTATGGAGTCTCACATTTTAGATTTGGAGGACACATTTTAGGGTTTATCTCTCCTCCTTGATGAAAATCATTTTACAATTGTTAAACCATCTTTGTCTTTGGATCTTTCTCAACATTAGTTTCCACATAGTCATGGTATGTCACCTTATTTTTTGATTGGGCATGTATTTGATTTGATTATGTCATCTTCATCTTCAAAGGAAAAGGAGACACATGAGTATTTTTTAGAGACATCATCATTCAAATTCATGCTTCTTTGTTTCAATTCCTATCTGAAATGGGAATCATTCTTGCATTTGTACTTGGTTTTATTTCTTTTGAAAGGGAGACAAGTTGTTTTTTGACATTGGATAATGTTTTTTTCTTCAGGCACTTACCATTTTTGCAGGTGATTACACATTATGGGGGGGGCTACATAGTCTCTCTCTTTCCCTCTTATAGGAAGGCTATTGGTTTTAATTTATCTATGTGATGGATGGTGTACTTGAGAGGTATCATGGAGTCCTTCATCCTTCCTCACTTGATTTGTTTATTTTCTCTCTTTTGGAGAGGAGTTTTGTCCCACTAGGTTTTCTCCTTTTCTCCATTTGTGAGATATTTCTTTTCATTTGTACATGGGTACCTAAAATGGCCTAGTAGTTGGGACCCATCTTTGCATCATTTACATAGTAATATTCTTCTAAGTTGCACTTAAGGGGGGTATTGGTGTCAATTAAAGTATTGCACCTATAATTTATCTCACTAGGTAATTAGGGGACTTATTCACATGGTTAAGTTTACTTAGGATATAAGATTATTTCTAGAAGTCTTAGTTCTCTTTTCTAGAACTTATCTTATCTAGCTTTATTGCATGATTCATAGGTAGTTAGTTTGTTATTCATCTCATGTCATAAGATTAAGACACATGTCACAATCACATTCAATCCTATTCCTCACCTTGCCTATATAAGGGAGGTCATTGTAGACTTTGTAACATACTTCATACCTCATCATCATTTTGATAGGTCTTAATATCAAGAAAGCTCATATTATTGTATACTCTCTTGTAGAATTTTTTCATTGTTTTTTGTAGGTGGTCTTGGGTTTTGATCTAATCTTCAACTCTTACATGGTATCAAAGCATTCTATACCATCTCTTGCAAATTGGAGTGGTTGAAACTATTCAAAATAAATTTGACAATCATATTGATAAGATGTTTACTGAAAGGAAAGCTAAGAGTGGAAATGCTTCCCTAATGAAAATCAATCAAGGAAGAGGTTGCAAAAATTTATTTCAAATATTTATCATTCATATTTTTTATTAATAATGCACATACAATTAGATTAAATTCGGATTTAAACCACTAAAACACATAACAAAAAAAATACGTGGGAAAACCCTTTCGAGAAAAAATCACACACCAAAGCATAGATCAATTGTATTTCTAGTAAAAAATATTACAATACAATATGTAGATTTTATGCTCTTGCAAGTGTTGTTTCACTATGACACAAATCGAGAGTGAATCTAACAACATAATGACATCTCAAAAAATTACAATCAAGCTCTATAAATAAATGCACTAAAAAATCAATAAATACTTTTCATATATGGGTGTTATTTTTTCCATGTGTCAATCTCCTAGTATTTTCATGCATGTAAACTAAAAATCAACATCATGCACAAGTCCCAAGTGACCTGATTAGTAACCTATCAAACATGCATGTACATGCAAAAACATGCAACAACAAGAAAGCACATGCAAGGCTTGCAACTCCAAAAACTAAATAGCCTCACATTATAGGCGTCCCATAGAGAAAATTATATTTACTACCAAAATATAACTCACCCACGACTCCTAGTCACTTTGAGTGAGAACTCAGTCTCTGTTAAACAACTTTCCCTTTAAAGCTTCAATCAACAAGTCAAATAAATGTCACATGGCATACTAGTGCTCCTCCTTGAGGATTTTACAATTTGAAATGATCAAATGAGCCCCAAGATGTCAAGTGCCACCTTTTCTTTCCTCTTCTTTTTCGAAGAGATAAAATAGCACACAAGTGAACACTTTCAATACTTATTTCCAATATGCATTGCCACATATCAACATGGCACCCATTTTTTATGTCTAAACAATTTCATTTTCCCAATGGAGTTCCCATGTGACATGTGCCATAATTTTTCCTTTTCACACCTTGCATGTAGGATTTTCATTTAATAAATTAAATCACAAACTTAGGGGAAAATAATTAATAAATTAATCATGGGACTCACTAAGGTTGAGACACCTCAATCCCAACATTCTCCCACTTGTTGAAAACCTTTGGGATTCTTTGTATCATTTCTCAGACCCCAAGGACCATAGAACTGACACACCATTTGAAATTCTTTGTGCTCACTAGCTTCATCAGTGCATCTACAACATTCACCAAAGTATCCACCTTTTCCAAGTTAACCTTTCCATCTTCCACCATATCATGAACAAAATGAAACTACACATCAATGTGCTTTGATTTGGCATGGAAAGTAGGATTTTTTGCTAAACATATAGCACTCTGGCTATCACAACAGCTAGTAATTCTTCCTACATCAAAACCAACATATGAACACAATATCTTAAGCCAAATGCCTTCTTTGCAAGCATGAGTAGCTACCATGTACTACTCCTCATCCACCAATCCCTAATCCCAGTACTCCACGCATCTATAATCCTCCATCCGTTCCCGTCTCCCCACCTAAACTTACAATTCCTAAGGATCTCATTCCAGATGTCGTCCAAGGACATGTGACATAAGAGACATCCCCAAATCCACATCCTGATGTTGTGGAACCATGCCATCCCACTCTATCATGTACAATCATTAGTGATGAGGCTCTTCCCCATCCTATGTTTACCACCCCTATTATCGCTCTTAGCACCATCCAAAACATCAAAACCATTGAATCCCCATATTCTACTCCTAGATCCATCTGATCCATAGGAGACACCAAAATCCAATCCCCACCTCCCACTCGTAGTATCACCAACATCCATTCCCATGAACCTCATGAATCCTCCATCCTTCCGTCTCTCCCACTTGAGGAGTCCTCCCAACACTCCTCCATCATCATGCCTTCCATACAAGATGAGTCATTCCAAGAGCTTGATCTAAAGCATACAAACATATCTCCTCCTCTAAAACAAGATCCTGCCATCCTATCTACCCCATCTCCACATCACACTAGCTCATCCGCTTCATCCCATGATCCCCTTTGCACTCAAAATCCAATCACTCCATCTCATGAGCCCTTATCACCCACTTCCACAAATCTAGATCCTATCATGCCACTGAACCCCTCTCATGATCCCTTGTCACTCACCCCTCTAAATCAAGATTCTACCATCCCATCCTCTCCATCTCATGATCCTTCATCATCGCCTAGCCCTACTGCCCCAATACCACTTTTATATCACCTTAGTAACATTACACTCATCCATGTTGGTATTCTTGTAGAAGAAGAACAAATCATATGCACCACCTATCCTCCTCCACCTACTAGTGGACTCGCATCATGCTTCAAAAATAATAAGCATCCTACCATAGATCGAATGCTCCAAAATATGAACTATCAAGGAAAAGGTTTAGGCCTTCATGAGCAAGGTATTTTAGAGCCCATCCAGGTCAAAGAACATCTAGGTGCACAAGGTCTTGGATATATCTCCCAAGACTCACTCCAACAATGTTGGTACAACCTCCATACATCCTAAGCGAGCCTCTTGCAAAGGAATAAAAGGCACTTCTCATCGCTCCACCAGATCCTTTGTCGCTATTCCTCCTCATCCATGATATTACCTCAAAACAACTGCCCATCTTCCTCCTTCATCCTCTAAATCCATTTTGGTCCCTTATGTCCTGCCATTCACTATCGCTCATCCTCCATCTACTGCATCTATTTTGGGTCCTTATGTCCCTCCATTCATCGTCACACGTCTTCCATATACACTGTCCATTTTGGGCCCTTATATCCCAACATCACCCCCTCCATCTCATCCTATTTATCCTTTCATCCATCCATTGCCTATCTATAACACACCTCATAAAAATCCTAAATTTATAATCCCTAATCAGGACCAGCAAAGGCACCCCTACATGCATGCTACCTCACATCCTCCACCCACACATCACCATCAAAATCCTACCTCTATCACTCCATCCATGTCTTCTCCACATCATTCATCACCTCATACCCATCCCATTACTATTAAAAGCACTTTGGACACCAAAGCAGAAATGCATAAATCCAAACATCCACATGAATCTAAAACTCCTCATGTTCCTTTAAAACAACATGTTGAAGAAAAGAAAAATCAAATCCAAAATCCAAATCCATCCAAAAGGCCACAAATGCCCATTAAATAAAATATCAAAACCATGTGGATCCCAAAGAAAAAAGATGCAATGCCTTCAAATGAAAAAGTTGTAACGATATCCAAATTTTCTCATCCACCAAAAAATCATTCACATCCTCCATCTTCTAAATCTATTTTGGGTCCCTATGTCCCAAAATTTACTATCCCAACTCCTCCATTATCCCCACACTATCCATCCATTCATCCCCCTATCCTTTCACATCAACCACCACATGTGCCAATGTTGGTCCTGAATACATTCCCCCATCACACATCCACTCCATAAATCCATTCATACACTTTCCAACATACCATCCACTATCCCCTCATATCTCCCCCATCAAATCCCTTTAATCCATCCTCTTGCATAATCCATCCATTCTAATAAGGTTGTACCAATATCCGAATAGTTGCTTCAAATCTGGGCTATTATTACCTCATATGAAACTTGATTCTTGAGTCCTTCGTCCATTCCCTTATCACATGTATTCTGAATCCATTTATCCATATCCATCTCTTCATTCATGTCCACCCACTTACTAGCCAAAAAATCCATAAAAAAAAGGGTACAAAATTGTCAAAAATACAAAAAATCAAAACAAAAATCAAAAAATCTAAAAAATAGTAAAGAGAAATAATTCATCCAATGGTGAAAACTTGGAAAACAAGTGCCTTGGATAAGTACCATGATGAAAACCTTGCAAATAGGCTTCATGCATGAATCCCCCATCTTGTTTACTTCCACAATTGGGGGAAACTTCCATCTATGCATCCCCTTTTTCCATCTCCTACATCCACCTATCTTCCACCTCCTACCCATCATATCCCATATCTAGTCCCTCTATCTTCCTTGTGATCTTGATCAATATAGGGGCACATATTTATACATGCTTTGGACACCTCTTGGCATACATTCCCCTCATCCATACCCCGCTATATCCATTATCCTCTCCATCCACTTTCCTTATCCATGCATCCTATCCACATCCATATATTTTCCATTGTCTACCCATCCTGCTACGATTCATATCCATTCCTTATCTCTCCATCTTGCTATCTACCATCCCTCTTGCCTTGTCATGCACGACATATCTAAAGTGGGGGAATCTCCTTCTTTGTGACATAGTCCTTGGAAACATAATCCATCCATCCTTCCAAGTAATACCTTCCATATTCCAAATCCTTACCTCCCTATCCACCCATCCATTAGTCCTTTTCCATCTTTTCATCCTTATCTCCCCATCCATTTTTCCATCCAGTAATCCATTCCATATTTACAAATACTTATCCCTCTATCCATCCATCCTCGCATCTTTCTATCTCCCCATCTTTATCAATCCATCCATTTACCTCTATTTTTCCTTCCATCTCATATTTCCTTATCATGGGTATCTAGCTATAGGCTACACCCATGCAATCCAATGCCATTCATCTCACTATCATCACTTCTATCTATTGCTCACATCTATCTCATCTCCTATCACTCTTCATCACTCATATATCCATGGTTTCATCCTCCCCATTCATCTTTTGATGATTTGGATAACTATCCCATCCCCGAGCTTCTCATTAACCCACATATTATGCATATCCATCATCCTATCCACCGATTCTATCTTGTTTCATCATATTAGTTCCATTATTGTATCTTCTTTTCATCTTCATCTCATCATCCCTTGTCCCTTTTCCATCTTTGGTTGTGTTGAACTACGTTGCCCCTATGCTTTCAGGTAGGCAAGGTCGATTAGTTGATCTGCCCCTAGGGCAGTTGTCTGTTTGTCTTTTTTGTTCATCACGGTCTTCATTGTCCTCTTTCCACTTTTATCCATGATCTTTTTTCAAACTAAAAGGGCTTTGTGCTTTCACGTAGGCAAGGATGATCTTTGATCAACCCCCGAGCCCCTAGGTCTATAGAGTGTGTCAGTCTTTTGTCCCCTAGGTCTGTAGGGTGTGTTTGTCTCATCATCTTGCCATGTTGTCATCTCGTCATCTTATCATCTTGTTTTTCTTGTTGTTTTGTCATGTCATCAAGTATGTCCCTATCCTAGCTAGTTCTTACAAGAAAAGGTCATTACTATCATCAAATTCAGTTATTTTCAAATATCATGCCTCATGTCAATCTTTTAGCTTAGTCTCCATCTTTGATCTCAACATGATGTATCCTTCCTAATAGACCGCGTCAATCCCATCCACTCTTTCTATCCTGTGGCAAGGGACATTTGAAATTGATTGTTATATTTTGATTCTTTTGATGTTTTGTTTATCATTCAATCTTCCTATCATACCTTGCCAGGGTCACCACAATCCATCATATCATAGTGTGCTTTGACTGGTAAGCATAGGGGTGTATCTTGATCTTTTTGTTTATTTTTTTGTCCTGTTGGTTGCCTTGCGTAGTAACCACCAAGATCCTCAAGGTCTTGTGTTATGTTGGGGAATCCTTTGTGTTTGCGGTTCTCCCAACATCGAGCCCAACCAAAGCCACCATGACTTTGGGATGTTGGACTAACGTTTTGGTTTGTTGTATCAATCCTATGCATGTGCTACAAATTCACCTTGGTTCCTCATACCCTAGTGCATAATATCACATGCTTGATTTAGTCACTATCCATTCCTCCCTCATTTATCCATCCTCTCTACTTTCATTATCTCTTCAATCTACTTAGGATAATAGAGATTTTTTATTCTAAGCCTCTTTTCATCCATCTTCTTAGGATAATATAGAATTTTTATTCTAAGCATCCTTCCCTCATCAACAACACTCTCATCATCGTCATCATTGGGATGTATCCTTCCCTATTCTTGTGTTGTTTCAGCATATATCATTCCCTCATCAACAACACTCCATCCTAGCTTATACCTTGACTATTGCAATATCATATTTTTCCTTGAATCCATTTGTGCTTTCTTTCTTCTCATTTTCTCCTCCCAATCTCCTATCACTTATCATCTTCTCTTGTCCATCATTTTGTATCATCTTCCCCATCTACTCTTTCATCATCTCATCCATTTAGAGAGCACATTCGTGTTCTCTTGAACCTGCATGTCCTCTCAAGGGGGCATCCTCAATCCCTAATCTTCATCTTCACTCTCATCATCTTCCCTCATAGTCACTCCTTTGAATGATCGGGTGATCTTTCCCAATCTAATCATATTCTTCCTAGTGCTATCTTTTAATCTTCTTTGAAATGATGCTACTTCATAACACCATCTCAAAGAGGGGAAAAATATAGACACCTAAATTTGACCACTTACATTTAGAGAAATTTATCCTTTTTCATCTAAATACCCTTTTATCCACATTAGTTAAATAATATTGCCATTATTTAATTAATGCCCTTAAAGTCTTCTAAATCCCTAAGGTATTTAGTTAAATAATTAAATACCTTACCCCTTTATCCCTTTCTTCCAAAGAATTAAATAAATAACCCACTTATTTAATTGCCTTTATGTCCCATCAACACTTAATCCGAATTCATCTCCTAATCCCATAATTAGGGATGTGACACATGTTGGACTCAAGGGAACACTGAGAGGGGGGTTGAATCGGTTTTATGCAAATATGAACTTTATTAATCTGATATTTAAGCCATTTCAACATTAAACCAAAATAAAGATGCAAACACACAAAGTAATCATCCACAACACCATAACACAAGGATTTTTACGTGGAAACCCTGTTAGGGGAAAAACCACAGTGGAGGTCAATCCACAATTTGAGTACTCAAATATAAGTTTTACAAAAAGGGAATACACTTGCATTCATGCTCATTGCGTAGAGCTCACTGCTCAAAATAGAAAGGCTCACTTCCTTACAAAATGTTTAGATTAAAACCATCTAAAAGATTGAACTGAATTAGTAAAATCTACTTATGCCAAGTTATAGTTTTGGTTAGGCTCATGGATCAAATTTTGGACCTTTTGTCTAATTCTGCTATGATCTGCTCTACAATTCACATCATAAATCCATGCACAGATGAATTCACACTACTATCCTTCTGAAATTCACACCACACACTAATATACTTCCCATACTACACATTCACATCTTCCAAATGATACAACCGATCTCATATATATATCTGCAATCAAAGATTTGATCATTCATATGTCGACTTACATAAAACATAAAATACTTTCCAACTGTCGGCTAAATCCACAACTAACTCTTTATGCACAACACCCATAGTTAGTAAAATCATATTGAGGACCCAAATAAACATATTTGAACATAGAAAAATTTAACAAATTACTTCTTAAACATCCACAATGACTAATTTCACCAAGTCGACCTTTTAGCACAGATAACCAGAAAATTAGTGCACTGGATCTCCTAGATCGTACACCAGTGAATGCATATCCAAAAAATTATAGAATAAGGTATTATAGATACCCAATGATCTTCCCTGAGATGTGCAACACAAATTGATAAGAAGATAATACACATTGATCGATAGACTCAGGTTTAACCGCATGCCGTTTTCTTCATTTTGTTTACCGGTATGAGCAAGTACTGGACTGTGGACTGGATGGAAACACTTAGTGAAAAATGACTAAGTGTCAAAACCAGTATGAGTATGCTGCCAAACTTCAAAATTCCAAAACATAGCTCCCCCTTAGATTGATGAGGCATTTTTCACTGCTTTCTCTCCCCCTTTGACATCAATGAAAAATCTGGAAGCCTTATGCAGACAAAACACTTGAAAAAACATGTGTTCAATCTCCCCTTTTGAAATATAACCAAAACTTCAAAACTATTTTCAAAATTTAAAAAAGAACAACTGCTCCTTAGAAAATTATCTTGTGATTCTCTTTCATCTCCAGGATGAATTTCTTCCAAGCTTCTATTACAATCCCAATGATTATGATCATGTTGTTATTCTTAGATGTCCTGTTGACAATCTAAATGAGGGATTCCAGAATTGTGATCACAACCTCTAATTTTTCACCTTTCTTCAATATCTCAACCATTTGTTCTAGTCTGCATTCAGTTGGGTCCTTCACTTTCCAAAAAGTTTCCACAAGTTTGTTTTTAGTGAACTGAATGTTTGTGTGCTCATACTGTAGCTCTTGAATTCTTTTTCTGATTGTACCATCTTGATCCTGAAATATATCAAAACATTTTCCAATCCCATTCAGTTTTAATTCAATTTTCTCCAACTTGTCTTTGTATTTCCCAACTGCATGAGGCCAATGGATGCAATATTTGTAGATGTTATTTGTTGCACTTATGCATTGCCTCAGCTCATTCATCTTCTTTTTCAACTTGGTAAGAGATATTCTGAACTATCCCTTCAAATGAGAGATTACTTATCCTTCTTCTTTGCTTTGAAATTCAGAGTCCAAATTTTCCTTAATGCATTCAATCATTTCTTCAGGTAAAATATTCTACAAATTCTCTAGTTTGATCTAACTATGTACAACATGAGCGCTTAGTACACTTAGAATCATATCCCGATCATATGAGGGTCTGATAGACCATAATTGAGCATTTTTTGCATTCCACCTTCCTTGTGAATAATCTTTTGTAGCTTCTCTTTTGTCAAGTCATCTTCTTCTTCACTTGCTTATGTTATTTCCTTTTCTTGTTCTGATCCGGCTGAATCCTGCTCTTTTCCCTATATGCCCTCAGTTTCCTCATCGTATCCCTCATCTGGTATATCCACAATCTCCTATTCCTTCAATTTTTGGAATCTTGCATTCCAGAGGAGTACAAACACCAATTTATTTTTGTCTTTTCTTCTTTCTCTCCATCCCACCGAAAGAGGAACCAACTTCAAGTGCTTTTACAAGAAGAGAAATACCAACTGAGCCAAACCTTCCTAGAAAAATCTTTAAAAAAATTTCAAATTCTTGATCATAGTTAGCCAAATTCTTAGAGTGTGTATAGATTTGTTTAACGTCGGTTCATTTAATTTCCACACCACATTGTTGTTCATTGGTAAACAATTTAGAAAGTACATTACTAGACATATGACCAGAGTACCAAACCTGAAAGGGTAATCTGTCATCTTTGTTGATTACACATTTTCTATCAGTTGATCCTTTAACAAACCGCATAGGTTAAAGTCCTGACCTTCCATTATCATTTTGTGTGAGATGTAGATTGCACTAGCCAAAGTTGCTCCTTCTTTATTCCTGAAAAATATTTTATATGATACGCCATGCGCAATGTACCTTGTCATATATTTTTTGATTGTTGATATTATCAATGCCCTTTGATCTCCAATAACTTCAGTTAGGGTTTCAACTTCTTTATTCCAGATTTCTTTATTTCTTGGTATATCCCCAGCTTTGCATAATCCAATTATATTTTCAATTACTTCCTTCAAAATGATGTAGGGTTTGTCCAGAATCAAAATGTCATCATTCAATCTGCTCAAAATGAATTTAACGATTTCCACGTTCTCGAAATAGGGAAACTCATTCCGAATGTCCAAATTCTTGTTTTTGGCTTCTTTCACCCATTTTAATTCATTAGGTGACAACAAATTTCTTATGGCTCTAATATTTTCACTGTTGTATTCATCTAAATTGATTGAACCTTTGATTTTTTCAATTTCTCCTTTCGTACAACTGCACACCAAAATATATGGAAATTCAAAAAACAACTAAATTACCTGATGAATTTCGAGATTCACCACCAAATTAACTTTACTCCTTCAAGATTCTACTGCAGGCTACTTTCCTCCTTCTTTTCTTCGATACAAAGTAACAAATGAGGGTTAAAAATAATATTTTATAGCTCGCACACTAGTAATAAATGCCTTTGCCCTAGGTTTTTCGGATACTCTATTTTCTCAGACAACAAGAGAAAAATTCTTCTGTGGACTAATGATTTCTTTGATTTTCCTTGTGATTTTTTTCCAAAGCCTTTGTAGATCATTAATACACCTTTTTACAAACTTCTCATGATCCGGTACTAGCTTACAGACAAGGGAAAACATATTTTCTTGAAAAACTTCCCCTGGGCCAATGGCCTGAGATCAATTTTCAGAGGAATTACCAGAAGCAGGTTCTGATGTATAGCCATTTCCAGCATTAGATTCGTTCTTCCTTACCCATATATTCTTCGTATGATCTCTTATTTAACCCATAATCATTTTTCCTTTTTCTTTACCATTTTTCTGTGTATTTTTGTCTTTGTATACCGAACCTCTTTTACCCACATTTTTGTTTCTGCAAAATCTTGCAATGTGACCGTATCTATTGCAATTATAACACACAGTAGTTCCTCATCCAGACCAATCATTCCATTGATTTCTTCTTCATATGCACTGATTAGAAATATCCCCAATTCTTCCACAGGTATAACATTCAACATTCCTTCTATTGACATAGTAGTTTGACACATTTATGCATTCAATTGATTTATGACCATTTTTTTTGCAATTGAAACACTGACTAGAGAATGATGAATTACTTGATTTCATTTTACTTCTACACTAAGAAGCCGCATGACCGAATTTATTGCAAGAAAAAAAATATCTATTAAACTTTTGAGCATTAGGTTGTCTTACCAGATACCTTCCATCTTTGTTCATTTGATTTCCTTGCCTGAAATTTCTTTGTCCAGATCCAAAAATTTCTCCTTTCTCATATCCAAGACCTCACTTGTCTTTAGCATTCTTTTGTCCTTGAGTCAACTCATCAAGCTTAATAGAACTAATCTTAAAATTTTCTTTGTATTCATTTGCAGTAGTAAGTTCATCTCTAAGAATAATAAGTTGTTTTTCAAGTTCTTCTTCATTGTTTCTAGATTGTTGCAATTCACTTTCTAATTGAATGAATTCTCCATTTTATCTTCTTCATTCATTAGATCTTTCTTTTAAGGACTGGGCAAGACTCTCCTCATTATTCTTCCTTTTTTCAATCTCCTTAGTTTCATCACCATAGATTCCATCTCATGTTTTAGGGTAGCATTGTTTTTGGCAAGATTTTCACATTCTTCAATTATTTCCTTCAAGGTTTGATTCAGGTGAGCATCATCCATGTTTTTGATTTCTTTCTGCATAATCTGATCACAAAGATCTTTCCTCTTTTTCTTGGATTTAACAATCCGATCCTTCAATGTCTGAATGAATTTATTAGCATCCCTAAGATTTTCTTTCAATTCCCGAACTTTTGCTTTAGACTGATCAAGGTCATCAAGTGCCACCACAAGATGCTGATGAAGACTATCAGATTCTATCACATTCCAAGATCCACCTCAAGCTGCTAAACTTCTTCCAATGAACCAGATGCTCTGATACCAATTGTTGGACTCAAGGGAACACTGAGAAGGGGGGGTTAATCGGTGTTCTACAAATATGAACTTTAAACCATTTCAGCATTAAACCTAAAGCAAGATGAAAACACACAAAGTAGTCATCCACAACACCATAACACAAGGATTTTTACGTGGAAACCCTGTTAGGGGAAAAACCACAGTGGAGGTCAATCCACAATTTAAGTACTCAAATATAAGTTTTACAAAAAGGGAATGCACTTGCATTCAGGCTCACTTCCTAGAGCTCACTGCTCAAAACAGAAAGGCTCACTGCCTTACAAAATTTTCAAATTAAAACCATTTGAAAAATTTGAACTGAAGTAGTAGCATCTACTTATGCCAATTTATAGTTCCGGTTAGGCTCATGGATCAGATTCTGGACCTTCTGTCTGATTCTACTCTTTGCTCTGCTCTGCAACTCGCATCATAAATCCATGCACAGATGAATTCACACTACTATCCTTCTAAAATTCACACCACACACTAATATACTTCACATACTACATATTCACATCTTCAAAATGATACAACCAATCTCATATATATATCCGCAATCAAAGATTTGATCATTCATATGTCGACTTACATAAAACATAAAATACTTTCCAACTGTTGGCTAAATCCACAACTAATTTTTTATGTGCACCACCCATAGTCAATCAAAGCATAGTGAGGACCCAAATAAACATATTCAAACATAGAAAAATTTAACAAATTACTTCTTAAACATCCGCAATGACTAATTTTGCCAAGTCGGCCTTTTAGCGCAGATAACTAGAAAATTAGTGCACCGGATCTCCTAAATCATACACCAATGAATGTGTAGCCACAAAATTATAGAATAAGGTATTACAAATACCCAACGATATTCCCTGAGATGCACAACATGAATTGATAAGTAGATAATACACATTGATCGATAGACTCAAGTTTAATCAGATGCCCTGTTCTTTATTTTATCTGTCGGTATGAGCAAGAATTGGACTGTGGACCAGATGAATGAATTTAGGTTTCCATCAATGACAACACTAGAATCCATATGCTAGCAACACATCCCTAATCCATGATTAGGATCTGTCACATCCTCCAAATTTTGCAAGTTGGCTCCTAATCATCATTAGCCACCTAACCCTCTTCTAATCCTTCATCAACTAGTCTAATCAGCCCCCTTTAGTCAACTCTCCCACATCCCAATGGAATTTTCAATTCCATTTAATTCTTCCAACACACTTAATGGAATTTTTAATTCCATTTACAATCCCCATGTCCTTTCCAATGGAATTTTAAATTCCATTTATTCACCCAAGGTTTCCCAAGGAATATTTTATTCCTTTTATGTTTCCCATGCACATTAAAAAGGAATTTTTAATTCCTTTAGGTCAACCTTTTATCTCCACCCTTTATTTCTTGCCCTTGGACAAGAATGAATTTGGGCCCTTCATTCATCTCTCCTTGGCTAAATGGCTAACACTTAGCCATTCTAACAACCCTATCGAGAGGGGGATTCAAGCAATCTATCACATTCAACTTCATTAATCTCTCAAGCCATCATCTTGCACTCAATCCACCATCTTTTGCATCCAAATCAAGAATTTACAAGCTGCTATACTACTGAAATTGATCTAGGAGCACACAAATTGAACGATCAAAAAGGCTAATCAACCGATCAACTTGGACAAGGTATAATCACTCCTTTTCTTGTATTTTGTTCAAGTTCAACTTAGGCCAATCTCAAGGTGTTGTTTTTGTTTTCCTTGTTTGCATTTCTTCTGGTTTTGCACTTTAGGCTTGGTAAAAACACCTGCACACACAAAGTTTTTTTTTTTTATTGTTGCTGATTTTTGAGAGCTAGTGTTACCATCGATGATAAAGGGGGAGATTGTTGGAAGTATGTTGCAGGTGTTTTCTTTGATGTCAACAGTTGGTCATTGATTTTAATAGTATGAAGATTGTTGGAATATTTTTGGTGCTAGTATGGATGTGTTGTGATTTGATAAGAAGGATTTGTGGTGTTGTCATCAGTGTTGTCATTTATTTCTTGTATGATTATGATGGATAAGTGTTGCAGGTGTAGTAAGTTCACTTGGTTTCCAAGTTCTTTTGATAAAATTTGAATAAAAGAGTGTGCAATGTGATAGAGGTGTGTTCAGTTTTGTGCTCCACATTTCTTTATGATTAAATATATGCTTGTGCAGTTTGGATATGATGATCATAGGTGTTCAAAGGTTATATATCTAGAGTTTTAGGTTCTGGATCATGTGGTAGTGGAAGATGTGTTTGACAGTGTGTTTTCATGTGAAGAAGGTTGTTAGGGAGAAATGGAATTGCTCTACATTTCTCTGTGTTATTATTTCATGTCTTACAAATTTGGGAATATTCTTATATTGTTTGTATGTATCTTCCTTTGGAGTTTCTGGTGTTGAGTTTCTTTGCAAGTTCAGTTCTTGTGTTGGATTTCAATGGTAGTGCATCTTGGTGCGCAAGATGAAAGTATTTTTTTTAGGTGGTTGTGACAGTGTTGCAGAGTAATATTTTGATGGAATATTTTTGGATGTCATGTGGTGTTTCTATGTGGTCCACATGGTCCAAACCTAGAGAGGCGTGTATGTGGTTGCTTGTTAGTGTTAGTGTAGGTTTGGACGACTTGGCGTGCTAGTGCTAATTGTGGAGGTTGTTTTTTATTTTTGGAAGTGTGATGATATGTGTCAGTGTAGATTTTGGTCCTATTTAATTCATGTCATGACATGCCTTCACTTCTTTCCACTACAGAGGTTTTTGGTGCTGATGTATTTAGTGGATGCATATTTTTTATTAAGGTCAACATAATTGAGATTTCTTAGGTTGCATATGGTATAAATGTGAGATTGGGTTTGTGTTGAATGTGTGGTGAGGTGAATGATGAGAATTTGATCAAGTGTGGTGATCTGAGTGTGAGCTTAAATACACATGCCTGCGGATGCAGTGAATAGAAGGTGTCTACATTTTAATGTGCTTGAATTTACTAGAGGTAGAGAGCCAAAGGTTATAGATGGTGCAAAGTTGTAGTGGTGGATTCTTCCCGTTGCTTTGAGATAATGAATCTCTTTGTAATATTTTCTTCTATTCTTCTTTCTTCTTGGCAATGAGCCTTTCTTCCTTTTTGGGAAATGAGCCCTTGGAAGTGAGTCTAATTATATTTGGTGTTACTATTCATATATATGCGATCTAATCCTCACCATGGTTTTTCCCTGCTTAGGGTTTTTTACATAAATTCGGTGTTCTCTTGTATATGGTTGTGTTTGCATTGTTTTTTTACATGTTTACATTCTACTAATGCTTAATGAGGGTTTAAATTTTGATAAGTGTTTGAAAGTTAAAGAGGGATTGAATGTTTTAATGTACAACTAATTCACTCCCCTCTTAGTTTTCTTGTGCATCTAACATAAAAAAATTGGTTTAAATGTGGTGTTGGTTAAATTAGACTTTAATAAAGCCTACGATATAATTCATTGGAGGTTCATTCTTAAATTGTTACAAAGGGGTTTTGGGTATAAAATCCAAGATCGTGTACAAATGGTATTCAAAGATTCCAATTAATGTGATACAAGGATGGGGGTTATTTTTTGGCAACCCATCTAGGTAGCGTAACACCATATACACCCTCATTCCACAATTGCAAGTATGTGGAAATAAAAAATTATTTATATAAACTCAAGTTTCTACTCTTTCTTCAAAATAAAATCTCATACAAGAGCCTTACAAGAAAAATCTTAACATTTCTATTAAAATAAAATGCAAATCCAAAATTCTTTGCAACCAACAAAATCTTTAGGCATCTTTATTCTCCTCAACAAATCTCATTACAAACAATTTTCTCATAAGATTCATTTTTTTTTAGAAATCCCCTTTCTTTCAACATACATCAGATTAACATACAAATCAAAAATAATTAAACAATGAAATATCTCATTCTCCAATTGGGCATTGGCTTCTTCCCTTCCTACAAATTTCCTCCTAAACTTCAATTCTAGAAACCCGCCATCAAATTTTTCTTCATTTTGATTGGGCATTTTATTTTCCTTTTCTAGAGCTGCCAAATTAAACTTTTAAAATTGTTGGGAAAAAGAAGGTGTCTCAACCTCTAATTTTCCATAGCATGTTTAACTATTTAATATGAAAATTATATTTGATAATTATCCCATGTTGATGTGTGAGTTACAACTTGTAGTTTCTATTTCTGAGGAGGATTCAAGTTGGAAAGTTACAATTACAAGTGGAGTTGTGCATGAAGGCAATTTCCATTTCATGTTGATTTTGCATATAATTTGAGCTTTGGAGGTGTAATTATATTTTGGCAGGTGCGTCTTTTGCATGTGTAGGTTTAGTGACAATTGGAAGTTGTAGTACTATATGTGTAGACAATTGAAAACTTATCGTTATGCACATGTAGTGTTTTTGGCATTTTCCATGTTGCATCTTCAACCTTTGGCATTGGATTTTAGAATTTTCTAATTAATGCATTGTAAGCTCCTATATATTGAGCACTTTTCTTTTGGAGTTGTATGTTGCTATTTTCTTAAAGTATTGTTATGTTGTCGGAATTACTCCAAAATTGAAAAGAAGTGTGAAGAATCCTACAAGAGCATAGCTCTGCAATTATATTGTAACTTATTTATTTTTGTTGAATAATATAATTGAGTTGTGTTTTGGAGTGGGGTTTTTCTCTCGAAAGGGTTTTTCCCATGTAAAATTTTGTGTTGTGATTTTTATTGTTTTATTTGTTTATCATATTTATGTGTGTCTAAATTTGTAACAGTTAAAGGTGTTTATGGGATTTTTGTTAAACACATAGGACAATTGAGAGGGGGGTGAATCGGTTGTGTATTAAAACCTTCAAAACCTTATTAAGTATTAGTATGAATGTAGACAAATGAAACAACAACACATTCATAATATTCATAATAGAACACCAAATTTTTATGTGGAAAACCCAAAAGGGAAAAACCACGGTGAGGATTAACTCACTATGTGAAAACCAAAACTGATTACAAGATGCTCACTATCTGAAGGGCTCATTACCTAGAGGACTCGCTATCTAAAAGGAAAGGCTCAATGCCAAGGGTTCACTACTAGGAAGATCACTTCTTTCAGATTACAAAGAAACATTTACAAGGATGTTCACTACCTCAGAGTAACTAGAGAAACCACCACAATGTCTCTTTACCATCTTCAACCTTTGGCTCATAGATCTTAGCATCTGCAACCTTTGGCCATCAAAACTAATTGAACCTTTCATAGATCTTAGCAGGTGTATCATCACCAAACTTAACAAGACCACCATCATAATTTTCTAATAAACTTACCCTTATCACCTATCATATGATTTGAGCATCCACTATCAATTATCCAATAGTTTCTCTCCTCTTTTACATGAAAGGCAGTCAACATAGTTCCTTCAATACTGTGACCTATTTTCAGAGAAATTTCCTTCATACATATTTCAGGGTCAGTAGAATTAGTTCCAACATTTAAATCCATGAACAAACATTCATCACTTCTATCATCCAGATAGTTTGATTCCTCATCATCAAACACACCACGATATTCTTCAACATAATAACTCTTCTTGACAAATTTACCTTTATGTTCTTTATGTTTGTCATTTGCAACTTTGATTAGAAATTTAGAAGCATAATGACCTAACTTTCCACAACTGAAACACTTAAAGGGTAACTTACCTCTGTATTTTCTAGTGCCCTTTTTTAATCTCCTTACAAAATTAGCTTCCACCTCATCAAGATCATTTGAATTAGATTCATCATTATCTTTCTTGTTGACTTTAAAAGTAGTATCTTTCTTTGGAGCATCTTGGTCAAACTCTCTTAATTCAAAAGTAGTTAAAGCACCAAAAATTTGATCTCTAGAATACTGATCCAAGTTATGAGCTTCCTCAATAGTAGAAACTTTAGCACTATAAGCTTTAGGAAGAGTTCTCAATACCTTTTTCACAACTTCACATTCCTCAAATTTTCCACCAAGACCATTGATAACATTGACAATTCACCCACTTAAAGCATGTAGCTAGCAATATCTCCATCTTCTGACATCCTTAGGGTTTCAAATTGGCTTTGACATTTTGCATCTTTTCTTGCTTGACCTTATCATCATAAAATATTTGCAACTTTGACCAAATACCTTTCATAGTTTTGAGACTTATCCTTTCACAAGTTCTGAATAAGAAATTCCACTCAAGATAGAATTCCTTGCTTTTCCATTATTCTCATAATCTTTGATCTCATCATCACTTGTTAGAGGGGTAGTAGGAATAGTGTATCCATTTTCAACTAACTTTCAAATGCCAAATCCTAGTGAGACAAGAAAGGCTTCCATTATGTCTTTCTAGAAAGCATAATTTGATCCATCGAACATAGGAACCTTGATACCATTCCTGTGTGCCATCATATCTACCTCAAGTGGTTAAGCTTCTTCCAAGTATCCTAGCTCTAATACCAATTGTCAGACACATAGGAAAACTAAGAGGGGGGGGGGTGAATCAGTTGTACAATATAATCATCATCCTCTATCATAAATTCTTATACAATTATTAACTTTCAGATCCTTATTAAGCATTAGTAGAAAGTAAACATATGAAACATCAACACAATAACACCATACACAAGAGAAAATCAGATTTATGTGGAAAACCCTAATTAGGTAAAAACCATGATGAGGATTAACTCACATATATATATGAATAAAAACATAAAATACAAAAGGCTCGCTATCAGAAGGGCTCACTGCCCAAAAGAGAAGAAAGGCTCACTATCAAGGGCTCACTACCCAAAGGACTCATTGTCTAGAAGAAAGAAAAATAGAAGAAGACTTTTACAATGAGGTTCACTACCTAAGAGAAAAAAGAAGATCTACGATAACACCACCATCCACAACCTTTAGCTCACTACCTCCAACAACTTCAGGTTCACTAAAAATGTAGACGCCTTTTTCTCACTGCATTTGATAGCATTAGGAATTTAATCTCACACTCAAATCACCACACTTGATCAAATTCACATCTCAACTCACATATTCAACATCTCCAATAATTGAACTTTCTTATATATCCTCTACGACCTCAAACAACCTTGTTTAGGTCGGCTTCAATGAAACATGTGCACCTCAAACTTACAACCAACAAATAGGTCAACACCAAACACTTCTATAGTGGAAATAATTGAAGGAAAACCATACCAAGGGTTAACTAGGACCCAAATCCACACTGACACACTTCACCACGCTTCCAAAATCAATAATTTTTTTTTTGTAATTAGCGCTAGCATGCCAGGTCGACCAAAACTACACTAACACTAACAAGAAACCACATACACATCTCTCTAGGTTTGAAAACAACATGTGGACCACAAAGAAACATCACACAACATCCCATAATATTCCAACATCATTAGAATATTTTGTAATACTACCACAACCACCTGCAACTAAGAATACTTAACATCTTGTGTAATCAGCCATACTACCTCAAACATACAACTCCTTAACCAACCTTGCAGAACAACTCAACATACAATACTCTACGAGAAGATAGTTACAGACAATATTAGCACATTCCCAAATTCGCAAGACAAGAAACCTCAATGCAGAGAGATGCAAAGAAATTCCATTTCTCCCAGACAACCTTCTTCATAGTCCATCATATTGTCAAACACATATTTCACTATTGCACGATCCAAAAGGGTATGTGCAGGATCATCATGGAAAAAACAGGCCCTTAAGTGGCGATAAAATTAAAAAAAAATAGAGTTAGGCAACTTGACATAAAAATTTGAAGAAGTTATCTATATTGTTTCAAAACTATGTTAGAATAGAATATGTAGAAAATTGAATGTAGTTTCTAAACTACTAGGTTTATTTAAAAAAATAAAATATCTATTTGGTGAAAATTTGAAATTTCAATGCAGTAATACTTAAATTTCAAGGAAAAATAAGAAGTAGGTGTCTGTTTGACCACCCTAACCATAATAGAATGATAATATTTTTTTATAATATTTTACATATAAGTAGAGGACTCATGTCCTGATGTGATGCATATTTTATTGTAATTTTTTTCCAAGTAAATAATTAATTATGAATTTTTTTTTAAATATAAAAACTTGTATGTCTGACTACCTTAACTTGGTCAAAAATTCATAAAATTCATTTTTTTTTTAATCCTACAGTATGCGAAGCATAGTATGTGACGTATGTTTCGGATTCAAAAACTATGATACCATTTGAAAGATATAGATGTTTTTCAATCAGCCTATCAATCAGGACTTTAGTCATAATTCAAATAGAAAATGAATAATAATTATTTATTAAATTCAAAGTAAAGCGTAATTTATATTGGTGGAAATTTGATAATCTCCTTTAAAAACCCTTTTTGTTTCATCTATTTTGGGTAAAAAAAAGTTGTCAGCCAAATGGGTCATCATATCACTTATATATCACCACTTTTTGGCCCATCATGATCCTGTACATACCCAAAACCTGAAACTCTGGATGTAACACCTCTGATCAACTCATCCTAAGCACACAAGCACATCTTCAACCATGAAGAAATGTGGAGCACAACACATAACACAACTTTGTCACCTTATACACTCTTATTCAAATTTTCTCAAAATCACTTGGAGACCAAGTGAATCAGCTGCATCAACAACATCACAAACACCTTCTCATCAACACCACACTAGAGATTGAAACAATCTTCCCAAAACCAACAATCTCCCCATCTATAACATCTTCTCAACACCACACTAGAGGTTGGCATAGGTTGAAATCAATGACAACACTAAGGACAACATAGTGCACCACTCTCCTTGTCGACATCAATAACAACACAAATCTCCAACACTAAGTTATAGTTTTCAAAATTTAGGGTTAAAAATCAAAACTAGTGGAGAGGGGTCCCTTTTTGAAGATATGGTGTTAGCAATCCATCCAATTATTCTAGCAATATACAAGAATAAAAATTGCACACATGTCTAACAACTATGACAATAAAACCATATGGATGAATATTTTTAGGTCAAAAAAGTTCAACCTCCTTTAGACCACAAACTTGAAAAATAATAAATTCTATATCGAAATGAGAGTTCTTGGGCCTTCTAGATGCAATGTCAAAGTTCATTGGGCTTGAAAATATCCCAAAAACCAACTGATTATCTAAAGCCATAGACAAACCCTTGTTTGTAAACATATTTTTTTTATCAAATCAGTTTTGTAAAAATAAAAATCAATTTTAACTTTTTATCCTTTTGGACACTATGGAACAACCAAAAATGATATTAATATTACAAAAAAACTATAATATTCATATTTTAAAAAATAAGTTTAACTTTTAGAAGTTAGATTTTTTGCATAAAACTATTCTAATTCTCTAAATCATTCAAAAATGCAAGAGAAGAGCACAATAGAAATGATAAAAAATATATGCAAGATAAAAAGTGTCTTTGAATCTCTCAAAATTAGAAATTAAAAATTTATGTACCATATTTAAGCTATGCCATCATATTAGAATCTACAAAACAGATGTTAAACTAGAAATTAGTGCAAGTGATAGAATCTATAAAAATTATTAAATTCAAAGAATAATGAAATCAAAATAGTATAACAAAATTGATTTCATAATAAAGAATATTTAAAAGCTCACAATAGCTTCATTTGACATATTATTAAGGAAATATTTAAAGATATAACATATATTCTCAAAGAATTTAAATGTGACGAAGATGAGAAAGAAGCATAAAATTAAAAAAATACAAATTACTTATTCACGTTTCTAAATCTATAAAAATAAAGAAAAAATTAAAAAACAGCTCGTTATCCTATCTCACCTACATAATTTTTTTTTACCTAAATAAACTTTTAAACTAATATAATATCACTCTTACAATACAAAATATCCAAGACAAATTTTTAAGCCAATATTTATTTTCATTTACAATGATATAATTTCTTTTAGTTTTATCCAATTCTATTTTGAGCCAATATTTGTCGTAATCTAATAAGGAAGATCTTTCTTAAATTATTAAGAACATGAATTTAGTAAAACAAGATAATTGAAATATATATATTAATATATAATACTCTTATAAATATGTGTATTAATACACATGCTTTTCTTTAACTAACTATAGCTATGACAAGGATTGGATGCATGCTATAATACACTTGTTTGATGGATTGAATGCGCATTATTGATACTTGCTATTGTAATCTTTAAATTGGTGGACATCTTTATAATAAATTCATTCATATCTTTAATGAGATGTATGAAAAAGCATAATACAACTAGGTGGCATCAATAAAGGTGTGATTTCTTAGTTGGGTAAGGAAGATATTATAAAAGACAAGATATTTATAAAGGTGAATATGAATAAATAAATAAAACACAACGAAAATGACTCTATAGAGAATCTATTGTAAAAGCAAATATGCCCAATAAATCCACAATTTTAAAATAATGGAACCTTAGAGAGAGATGGGGGCCATAGAACCTCCCATGTTCACCTTCTTCACCTTCATCTTCACCCTTTCTTCCAAATAAGATCTATACAAGGGTGGAGGTTCCCTCATGTTTATCAATGTTTCTACATGAAGCCAACAAAAATAAAAATACACATGAGGAAATTAGAGGTTTAGTTAGGAAGATAGTTAAGTGTATAGTAAATGTATTTTTGGTTGATGTTTTTTATATGTTTATTGATTTTTTTAAAAAAAATTATGTTTTGATATGTAATATTTTTAGTTTAGATTTTTTAAAGTTATTTTTTATTATCTTGATTATTATCTATTAATATTGGTGTTAAAAAATGTGCATTATATATTTAAGATTGTATATTTAAATACATTATTCTATAATATTTGTACATTATTAGATAATGGGATGGAATCATCAAAATATTGCAATAATATTAAAAATAAATAAAATTTTCTTCTTTTTGTAAAAAGAAAACATTAGTCATCATCTATTAACATCAAACATCAATAAAAATCAAGAATAAAAAAAACAACATTCATTATCAATCTATGTTCCAAGGATATATTTAGATACAACTATTCATTGGTTCTCACTAAGATTCGTCAAGATTCAACAATCATCGAGCTACAATGGATACCCTTCATTGAGTTCAATTGATGATCTTTTAGAAACAAGGAATGTTTTAACTCAACTATGGGGTAATAAGGTTAAAGACTATATTATGGTTAATCATGAGGCTATCCTCTCTAAATTTCAATAGAGAGCCCTTCATGCTTATCCTATTCCTCAGTAGTATGGACTTCTTTAAAATATCTTGGAAAACACAAAGATTTTTTATTCACCAAATCCAAATCAAATCCAAATCAACTCTCTTGGATTCCTTTTAAATATGGTTAATATTCCATCAAACAAGGTTATTTAGCTCCAATTTCTCATTCTCCTAGAGAGTATGGCCCCAAAACAAATTATGGGACAAAGCATGTCTTCCCAAAGTCAGTGATTTTGCTTGGATTTCTTTGAAAAGTAAGATTCTTACTAGTTCAAAATTATCTAAACTAGGTATTATAGACCCTTTCAATTGTGTTTTGTTTGGAAAAACTATATCGTATACAAATCACCTCCTTTTGAATTTTTCTTTTTCCAATAGAAGCTGGAAACAACTATGCATGAATTTGAGATGAAATCATCCTCCGCCAAATTCTCTCTCAACTCTCTTCCTAGGTTGACCATCTCTATATGTAGATTCCATGTTCTCTTCTATTGTACAAGTATCCTGACTATCTTGATTTGGAATTTATGGTTGGAAAGAATAATAAGATCTTTAAAAAAATTGAATCTTGAAGAATTACTTTACAAAATTAAAAGACCATTTCTAAGAATATGATGTCTCAAGTTATCAAGAATTTTTATTTTAATGCTAGATTTTCTTCATGAGACTCCCAACTTCTCAAAATTTGACCTCTTTTAAAATGTCTTTCAAATGCTTTAGATATAAACAAAAAATAAGGTTGACAAAAGTAAAATCAAATGAACTCCACTTGGTAGCTCAATGGTCAAACTAAACTTTGATGGTGCTTCTAGAGGAAACTTGGGCACATCGGAAGCACAATGTGGCATAAGAGGCATAAAGGGTCATTACTAATAGCTATGGCTTGCAAATATCAAAGTGGGTCAAATAATAAAACAAAATCTTAGAATCTTCTCATGGGCCTAATATTGGAAAAATAGAGGAATTTTAAAAGGTTCTTAGTTGAAGGGGGCTTGATGAGTATGATAATGTCATCAAGAATAAAGCCTCTTACAAGTAGAAAAATGTTAATATATTACAACAATTTTGGGATCTGCTTGACTGGTATTACTATTATCAATGTAAACATTATTATAGGGA
This sequence comes from Sequoiadendron giganteum, assembly GCA_007115665.2. Lineage (NCBI taxonomy): Eukaryota > Viridiplantae > Streptophyta > Pinopsida > Cupressales > Cupressaceae > Sequoiadendron > Sequoiadendron giganteum. The sequence goes on along the minus strand of CM021100.1, from coordinate 150,066,232 downwards.
AGGCAATAAGTTGGTGGATGTCCTTGCTAACTTAGAGTGCGATTAGCCTATCAATATGACAAAGATTTCTATAGAAAATATTTATAATTTATAATTTTTTTGGAAAATTATAAGCACAAGCACATATTTATGTGATATCACCTCAAGCATGTGGGGAGTTTTTGTCTAAATTTTTCTTTTGTGATGTTTTCATGGGCTTCCATGTTATTTATCTCTATTATCATTTCTTTAGCCACCAAAGTGTGTGTGAATAATTTGTTGTACTGAGACACCCCTCCATATATTCCCCATTTATTTCTTTCATGTTTTATAGATGTCATTTTCTTTGGGCAAGACTTTGCTATTATTTCACTAGGTGTCATGTGAGATTATATACATTAATGGATGTCTCTAGAAAATTTTGTATTTGTTTTGCTCATCACCTCTATTTATATGGAGGTGCATATGAATAAATATTTTGTCTTGTGCAAAATTGAGAAATTCAAATTCAAGGTGGCTTCAACTCTTATTTTTTGGCTAAAGTGTTTAAGATTAATCATGTAGAATGGAGGAAGCAATTCAAGAAGTTACAAGATGTGATGTGCTACAAGTTTTCCTATGTGTTCTCTTCTTCTCCTCGGTTGTTTCCCTATTTCTATAAAATGTGATGGATATTTTGCAACATTCTTCTCTTTTAAGGATCTTAGCCTTTGACTACATTCAAGATTGCTTCGTATCAAAGGATATTTTTAATGTTGCATTAAGGGTTTATGTTTTTTCAATGGATGGGCTTTAGTTGGCAAGATTTTTATCCACATAAATATTCAAGAGTATCTTGTAGTGATTTATATCTATACTTCTATCAAACATGGCCTTCCTAATGCTTGGATGATCATAGTGGACAAATCTCTTAGGTCTCAATGTAATTGATCCCCCTACACAAGTCTTGTTGGTCCATTTTGGTTATAATCATATATGTCCATAAATTTTAGACCTAGGTTTTTTTTTATTTGTTCAAAACTACTTTGTTGCATTGGCTCTTTTCTATTTATGACATTTTTTTTATCTATATGGGCCTATCCTATGTAATGCTTTTATTATAATCAATATATTTTCAAGTGCATGTTCATTTTATGGAAGAAAAAAACCCATCTCTACAACATCTACTACCATCACACATATTGAGATTCATTTCAACCATTTATTTCTCTTTTAAAATTGTTAATTAGATCCAAAGGGTCTAACTAAAGTGTGAAGAAGTCTAGAACTAGCCTATTTTCCTTTTCTTAGGTATACATCAAGCAAGATTTTTCTATAAGTACTAAAATTAGAGGATCGATATATACAAACTTAATGGAATTACACTTGTTGGACCCAATCATTGTGATGTAGTTGTGATTGATGAGCTATTTAGATTCTTAGTTATCATATGACTATGATAATTTTTCCAATTCTAATTTTAGATAGTATTTTTAATAGTGTGACACTAATCAGAGTTAATGACTTAATTTCAAGGAATGACCTAATATGATGCAATCATGGATACAATATTTAATTAAGGATTTTCCAACCATGTAGCCTCTAACATACATAACAAAATTTAAAGAAATAGAAACATGATATATAAATTCATAATCACAATATGATTACAATCTATTGCATGGGCTTACAACATGGGTTGTACTTCCTTAAAATGTACTTGTATAAACATACCTATATGTGTATTATGGACATTATAATACCATCAATTTCAAGATTAGAACCAAAATAACTAGCTTCTAATGATCATGAGAAAATTTTATATAGTGGAGTTTCTAGCATTTGGAGTGGTCTTGATTAGCCACAAGGAGGTGCACAACTCAATTCCAAGTGTAATGTGTAGTTGAAACTAAAAGTGTGAGATTCTTTTGGTATAAATGTAGTGACGATGGTTCAATGTATCTAGAAACATCTGCCAATAAACCTAGGAGAAACATCTGCCAATAAACCTTCACGAATGAGCCAGAGAAGTGCACAATCTATTTCAATAGAGAAAAAAAAATGAATGAGGAGATAAATTACATATTATACAAAGTGCCATAAAAAGGCATGAAAGGTGGGTGAGAAATTTCCTAACACGGGAAAAACTACCCGACAAACAAAATGCAAAACTAATGCCTAAGTAAACTTAAGCGTAAATGTAATTTACTCTAGCACACATTACTTTATTGCAACATGCTTTGGAAAGATGCCACAAGCCTCAAATGGTGAAATTATAAGCTATTCTATTATACCTTTAAATGAGTTAGAAATTAATTTATGTCGTTGTAGTGATTAAGATCTCTTGAAAATAGGAGGATATTGTAGACTTAGTGTAGAACATGTGCTCCCAAATACAAGGTGAAATGCCCAATTGTATTGAAATGCAATAGGATTTGTGTTTTCCTAGATGATGTCTAAAATGTTTTTGAAAACCTACAAAGAATAAACAAGGTAAAAGAAAGTATTTTTTTAGTGATATTAGTCCTAATATGCTTCTACATCAAACACCTAGGATAATTTGAAAAGTGGGTCCCTCACTTTCTAGTGGCTATATGGAAGTCAAGGAAGCTCTACGTTAGAATTATAAATTCAATATGAATATATTATAGGCCTTTCTTTCTACTTCACCAAATATTCCTCACACTATCTATTTTTAGTGTTGCTACCAATCCTACTATCCAAAACCTCCTCAATCTCTTCTTTTTGTTGTTGTGGTATCTAATTCTCTCATTGTAATTCTAAACCAATATCCTTCATTATACCCATATAAATTTATAACACTAAATTCTAGTGATATAATCAAAAATTCTAGTAACTCCACTTCATGTATATTTATTAAATCAAACTTTTAGACAATCTTCAACTTATTGTATTTCTCATTTAAAAATATTTTTTTTCTAAGATACACCATTACATCAGCTCCAACAAAAAAAGTTCTTGATATCTTATTTTCTTATCATCCTTCTCCTTATATCTTACATTCATGTTGTCCAAATGACTTCTTACTTTTGTGTGTACTTTATATGTTCTACAAATTCTTCTATATTTGCACTCATCTTCTCTTCATTATAGATATCTTTCAAATCTAATACATTCCTTGGAATACTACCTTAGAATACTACCTTAGACAACCAAAAATAGTATTTTTCTCGTGCTCATATTTATTTAATCATTATATGTAAATTTTTCTTGCAACCAAATCATATCCCAATTTCATTTCTTCTCTCCAACTAAACATCTCAAAAAATTGCTTAAACTCCTATTCAAAAGTTCAAATTTCCTTCAATATATGGATGATATGTTGAACTTAATTTCAAATCTATTTTCATCTTCTTGCATAATCTCTTCCAAAAATATCCAAAAAAATTGTATCCCTATATAAAACTATATTCCTCAGAGATCCAAGCAATAAAACTACAAAAAATAGATCATCTCCATGTATTGCATTATTGGTATTCTTACATGGAATGAAATGTGTCATTTTATTAAATATTTTGACTACCAATAAATAAAACCATATCCTATTTGTGTTCTAAACACTATACAAAATTCATACTAATATATTCTTAAGATTTTCTTAGAAAATGTAATGGTTGATGTAACCCAACATTTTGGCTTACAACTTGATAAACTCTACAATTTTAAAAGTATTTCTTTGCATCCTTAGAAATTTGTGGCAAAAAATAGTTCTCATTCACCAATGCTAGAGTTTTATATATGTCAAAATAACCTACTAAACTACCTCTATGATTCTCCTTGATCAAATCTTCTCTCATTGAACTTCTTGTAATACATAATTGATAACCCTTGAACAACATATCATTTTTAATCAAATAATTAACCCACTTGCTTTTATCTACACTTCCCAATCATTTAAATTACATTCATTCTTTTAATAAAATAACTCAAGATTAAATTTCTCAGTAATTTTCAAATAAATGTACCAAAGATATCTATATACTAGTAGGAAAATTTGTGAAAAATGTATCAAGTTGACTTATAACAATTAAGGAAATGAATACAAATTGACAAGTTTTTGAGATTTTGCAATTCTAAATCAAATCTATATACTATGTAAGATCGTAATAAGTAGGAGTTGACAATTTTTTGAAATTTTGATTCAAATCTACATTGTAGAATAAATCTCACACATCACAAAAATCAAATATTAATGTAAAAAACAAATATAGAAAATAAATATATATAATCATAATAAATAATTAATATATAAATATATGTATATATAAGAAATAAAAATAACAATACAATATTAATATATATAATTATATTAAAACATTCAATTTCAGCATTATAATATGTCTGACCTAAAAATACTAGAGAACAAAATCTTTTGAGAAGTTATTCCACAATGGATATAAAATAAATTTAGGCAGTCGTTGACGGATTTTACACGTTGGAAATGAGTAGATGCGCAACTTGCAAAAGATTCCTCCCTACAAATTGGAGGGCCCCACCGGCCAACTTGCCTACAAACACGCCATTGTTCATCTCATATTTGTCGCTTTTGCTCCTTTAAAAGGTACAAGAGCCCCGTTATTCAATTTGACGGTCATCTACCCGGCAATCAATTTTTGAGTGATTGGTGATTTTTTTGTAAGTTTGTTATTATAGTGGTGCACCCAACTTTCTATTTAATTATCTTAAACCCACAAACCCTAGTCCAATCCTTTATTAATAGGACAAGTATGTCATATTCATAATTTAAAATTAAAATAAATATAAGTTATCAATCATAATAAATTCAACATCTAATTCTAGTTATCAAATCAATTTACATTAATTTTAGTCATGTGTCTTCAATTATCTTCAATCTAAATTTGAACTATCCTTAAATTCCCAACATCCATCTAGTAAAGTCAATCCTAGCCCTCCATCTACCAACCACTAGCATTTAGTCTCTATGCCCTCCCAAAATCAAATCCAAATTTTCTCTCAAGTAATCATATAACTCCATCTTAAGACAATCTCAACCATCTATTCATTCTCTTTAAATCTATAAATCAAACCATTCCCGAGCCATTTTTTAGAAAGAGATGCAACAAGATTATGCTGAAAATCTTGAGCTATTATATTAATCCTCTCCATCAAACAAATTTTGGGCATATTCATGACATTGAGAGTGTGTTGGTAAGAGAGTTCAATTATTCTATTATTATTTAAATTGCTATAGCTTTCACTCTAATAAAAGTGTACTTAGGTGTAGAATAGGAGCTTGTCTTGTATAATTGGTCTATAATTTCATTCTATATTTTGTGTGCACATTTTGGTACTCATTTTTGAATCATAGTAAATATTCTAATGTTTGCCAAATATTATCCTTTTATTTAAATCTTAATTGACACTAAATAGGAATATTATCCCACTTACAATTTATATTATATTATTGTTTGATAATGTTTTCGTTTGAAGCATTTTGTATTTTAAGAATTCTATCAAACTAGTCACAAGTATCTTGTGTCGTTAATAAATAAATTTCTTCAACGCGTTGGGCTAAACTAGTTGTGGCCTTGTGTTGTCAATGACCACATTTCTTTAAGAGATTTTCACATATAGTTCACAACCTTACTATTCTCACATATTTCTTTGAGATATTCTATCAAGCAAGTCACAACCTTATTGGTTGCACAAATTTCTTAAAGTATTTTGTAAAGAAAGCTACATTGAAAGGTTGCAAGAGAATTCCCAACAATAATATCTAATGAACCCCCCCTCATTGTGCTTTAAGGGAGTTCAACGCCTTTTTATTGGACACTATCCTTTTGCACAAGTGTAAAGAAGGCTAAAATGGTCACAAGTTTGATTTCACACAAAATTTACATTTGATTGAATATTTTTATGACCTTTTACAAAGGTCTTATGTGACGTTCCATTTTTTTTTCTATTGTTATGTGGTAATGGTTATTCCTTGTAAATCTTGTTTTGAGTCAAATCTATACAACGTTTTGAGGCAACAATAAGTTCTACATGTTTTATATCTATTGCCATATGTTTATTGGAGATGTTTAGTGTATCATTCATTAAGAAAATTACAAAGATACCTTAGTGCTTTCTTCATAGTCAACTCATGTTTGAACGAAGCAACAAGTACTAAAACCTAATCAACTCAACAAAATTGAACCCCAAGTGTTATTTTGTATCTTGCATAACTAGCAATCACTGGCCTTTAACTATCAATCCGGAGAAATATTCTCTTCCTTGTAGGATTTAGCCTATGTTCTATATATATTTGTGTATGCAATAAAAAATAGAAACAAAAAATAAAGGACTAACTTTCTTCAATGTGTTTGGCTAAACTAATTGTGGCCTTGTGTTGTTAATGGCCATATTTCTTTGAGACATTTTCATATGTAGGTCACAACCTTGCTATTTTCATGCATTTCTTTGAGATATTCTCTAAAGCAAGTCATAGCCTTGTTGTTTGCATACATTTCTTAAAGTATTTTGTAAAGAAAGCTACATTGAATGGTTGCAAGAGAATTTTCAATAATAATATTGTTATGATCCTAATATGATATATTCCTAAGTATATATTATATATTTCTAAGGATAAACACTTGTGGCATGCTTAATCCTAATACAAATATTAGTTAATACTCTAATGTACCTTAATTAGGATGAAGGGATATGTCCCTACATAGTTTAGCCTTTAAATAAGGAAGATAACTCTCTCCCATATCATCAATTATTCAACTCATATCATATTTATTGATTATTTGAGGTAGCCACCTTGAAGTGGTCTACTACAATTTTGATTTCTTACAAATATTTTCAAGAAATATCACAACAAGTGGTATGAGAGCTACGATTTGGGCCATCATTCTTGTTTCAACCATATCTTCCAAACCAGTGTAAATTTTGATCTTTTTTTTTGGGTTTTGAGGTGTGGACCATAGGTAAGTTCTAAAAAAAAACAAATTTTGAAGGTACTTTTTCTAAATTTTATTGTGATTTTATGTTTTTTAATTTATTTTTCTATAGGCTGCAATTTTTGGAATTTCTTTTAAATTTTTACATTTTTGAAAATCTTATAAAAAATTAGTAAGGGTTAGTTCTTTGTAAATTACTATTGGAAATAAAATAAAGTCTTTGATTTAGTGGTCAAAGTTTGGTCAAAATTTTCATTAATTTTCCCTATAAGCTGCAATTTTTGGATTTTTTTTTTAAATACATTTTTGGAAATCTTATCAAAAACTAGGTAGGGTTAGTTCTAAGAAATTTATTTTTAGATATAAAATATATATCCTTAATTTAGTGGTCTAAGTTGGTCCAAACTAAAACATCAAATTCTCTCTCTACAAATACTTTCCTACCTTCATAAAGCTTAAAATAAAATTAAATCCATGCCATCTTTAGGATTAGAGGAAATTTATACACATACAAAATATAAGGACCCATTTTATATTACACCACCTAAAATTGAGGAAAGAGTTCCTCAAGGATATGAAACATCGATACATTTCATTAAAGATAAATTGTTTGATCCATTTACAAAATTCTCAAATGAGGGTTTAGATAGGTTTTTGAAAAAAATATTATAAGGATTTGTTAAAGTTTCCAATAAACTTCATAAAACCAAGATCACCTTCAAAACCTGGACTAGCCTTCTACAAGGAGAAAAAACAAAAATGAAAGAGAAATTTGCAAAATATGTGCAAATAATATTATTGAGAATCATGAATTACATGAGATGGATTGTTTTTATAAAGAAATATGCAAAAACCTAAAGGTAAAACCTAATTAGGACCTAAGTAAACTTAATAAAGTGTAATTAAATATTTAATTACACCAACACCCCCCTTAAGTGCAACTTAGGGAGAATAAGAAACATGCAAATAATCTAAGGATGGGTCCATGAAAGCATGAATGGGTCTCGACCACAAGACCATGTTTGGTACCCATGTACATATGCAATGCAAAAGAAATAGAGAATGCAACCAAGTGATGAAAGATGGAGGACTCCATAAGATTCCCCAAGTACACCATCCATCACATGGATACATAAAAAGTGCCCCCCATAAGATGGAAAGATATGATGAAAGAATTTGGAAGCTATGTGTATCTCGATGTCGATGTTGAACTTTGACTAAAACTTGTCCATAAGAGAAAGTACCATGAAGATTCTGGAACATTAAGCATAAACTGAATGGCCCTCAAACTAAGATGTGATCCAATGAGAATCTGATGTGATTCAGGATCATTAACCATAGGCTCTCAATCTGAGACATGAACTAATGTGAACCAAAATATGTCAAGTTATAAGCAAGATTGTGGTCAAAAGAAACTACAAAATCCAAATACAACTCTTGCAAGTTGTCATCGATATGAAGATGGGATCAAATTGTATGTCATGCGACTACACTCTAATCAAATTATTATGCAAGAATGCTCCCTGATGGAACTTTATTGAAGTTAATTTATTACAATACCCTAAGATTGTAGAAGGAGAAAATCCAAAACATGAAGAAATCGAAGAGGAAATGAAACATAAAGAATGCAAAAAGGAAAGATTGCATGCAAGGATTAATGTTCACATTTTCCTCTGAAACATAGAAAAATGTGGTTCACCAAAATAAAAACTATGTTGAACCAATTCTTCTAAATTGCATTCAATATGCAAGCTATAATGTATAAATGAGAATCAAAGATTAAATTTAACTAATATAGTAATCAAAATGCAAGTTTTAAGAGGGTCAAATGTTGTGTACCTATTGTAAAAAGTTCTTTTCAGACCTCATTGAGGACCCATTCACCCTATGGTGAAAGGGTCCTAGCTAGGGCTCTGGAAATTTGTTTCTGGGTTTTGTTCCTCTTAGTTTGCACTTCTAGATCCTAGTCGGGCACTGTTGGAAAGCCGGAAATAAACCTTGTAGCTTAGTTTCCATGATTTAACAACTTTTTTAGCAGCTTTGACAACTTTGACAACTTTTACAATTTTTCTCTCCAAAAGATCTTCAACCTAAAACCTATAATCACACATCAAAGGAGAGAAATATGTTGTTTGTTAGGGAATATGGATTTTCCTTGGTCAAACCCCGTTTTGTTAATTAAACGTTGAAATGAATGAAAGAATAAAGGAATGATGAATGAACAAATGCAATGTCACAAATCACCACACCTTAATTGAAACCTTAGATTGTAGATCTACAAACTAGCATGGAGTGGCTTCAATAAATGTAGATCTTGATCATGAAATTTGATTAGAAACAATACCTTGAATATTCTTGATTGATCTTGAATGCTACATCAACACATTATCTCAACAACATACATGATGCATTATGCCTTTGACATGACAATGGAATCTTGATTGCTGCAATAATCATCAATAACCTGCCCTTGAATGCCTTAGAAATTGTTCTTGAATTCTCTATAAATTCTCTTGTGAAATATTAGGATGTTTGAATCAAAATTGCTAGGTCAAATTAAGTGAAATAGCCTTGTATTTATACATATCTTAACATTAATTACTGAAATACAAATATCAAAAGCCGACATCAAATCATGGATTTGAAATCATTAAAATATCGCTAAAAACATATTTCAAAGAGGGGTCCTAGGTCTAAGTGAGGACCTAAGTGAGGACCCATTCACCACATGGTGAATGGGTCCTAGGTCACTCACCTAGGACTAACTTCAGGAAATCTAAAATATTACCCATTCACCATGTGGTGAATGGGCCCTAGGTCACTAACCTAGGACACACACCTTCAAAAATTAAATTTGGTGTAATGGTATTTATGAATTTTGGGTCTCATCCCTTGTAATTTGCATTTAATTAGGCTTGGATTTGAATTTTAGGGGCCAATTAAGGAAAATTAACCTCAATTAATTAATAAATACCTAGATTAGTGTGAAAGTGTAAAGATACACTTTACAACACCCTAAATAAGGCATAATTAAGTCCATTTTATTAAAAAGGGCCCTAAAATGAATATGAATGTGTAAAACACAGTACAACACTAAATCAAGGCAACATTAAGCTCATTTTATTATTAATTATTTCCCAAATTAAGGAAAAAGGGATACTTTTTCTATTATTACATTTTCCCCCCACTTTAGTGAGAGTATAACCCCATGTCAAACTCACATTAAAGTAGACATTCAAGACACTTATGTATGCATAAATGACAAAGATACACAATCATACAACATCAAAGACCAAGAAGATCAAGCTTAATTTTTCCAACATGATGTGTAACACATCTAGACTATCAATTTGTGCTCACTTCGAGGTAGTAGAACTCTAGGTTGTCCACTATGTTAGTCTTCCAATAAAGTGGATTAGTGACAAAGTCATGCCTATGTGTCATCTCTCATCATATAATGATAAATTCATGTCTTTGTGTTAGCTCTCATCATACTAACCATACCAAAGCTATCCTCTTGATAACTTCAATAAGGTGCCACAAGGAAAAAAAACTAAGGGGTGGAAAATGAGATAAATGTATTAGTCTCCCATACCACATTAAAGCTATCCTCCTGACAACTTCAATAAGGCACCACAATGCAAGGCAAGGCTCCATAGGCAAGTAAGGTGTGTTATGCTAGGTGACCTTGAATTAGGATTTCGAGTTTCACAAGGTTAGCAAGTTGTATTATGTCAAAGACTTATGAAAATTATGTATAGGTTTTTGTTCAAGGGGATTTTTATTCATTTGTGTAAGGTCTTCTTCTTAGGGAACATCATTCCTAATGTCTCCAAGAGAGGAAAAATAAAGAGTAAATGATTCACAACTTAGGGAATGTAGTGTGTCACATCATCATTAAGAGGAAAGTCATATGCTAAGAAATATCACACTCTTGGAGGATATCAAACCCAATGACACCACCAAGAAAAGGACACATCATAGGAAAAAGAAAATCACACCATGAATCATGCAAACATGTCAAAAGATATTATCAATGTATGCCCCCACTTTAAAGTGGTTTCTAACACCATTGTTGTGAGAAACTGCTTTAAAGTAGCCTATGTTTACTCCTAAGACATGAGAGCTACCTCATAAAACCCTATGCCAAGTCACATGTTTCTAAAATAAAGCTAAGTGATGAAAAAGGAGGGAGGGGGGTAAGTGCAAAAAGATGGGGGAGGGGGAAAAAGGGGTCTTAAGTGGCCACTTTCTTTTCTAAAATCAAGAAATATTGACCTTGGACGTGAAATTGAGGATAGTTACAGTCAAAATTTTAAGATGCAACAAAAACAAGGATCGTAGTGCTCCGAGTCTACTTTCTAAACTACTTTTTAAAAAAAAAATGGTAGAGATTAAGGGGTTCAAAAGAGGGGGCCACAAAAATTGGTGTTTTTTTTGTCAAAAAAACATAACATAGTGAATTTTTGTGGCTCCCTCAAAGGGTTAACTTTTTTTTAGTATTTTTTAAATTGGTTTGGTGAGAAATTAGCTAATAGTATGTAGTTTATGCTTGATATTTATGATAATTTTTTAATGAATATTTGATTTTTTTACTAATTTTCAAAGTGGACACTTCTTGAAAAACAAAAATTTGGTTGTGCTACCCCTATAAATTTTGAAAACTAATTGAAAATATTTTTTTAATACGTGTAGAATGGAGTCTAGTTTCTAAAAATGTAATTTATTTAATTTTTTTATGAACGGTTAATTTAAAAAGAAGAAATACCAAACAATGGTTTTTGTCAGAAAATAGATACACAAACATAAGAAATTATAGATCAAAGGCTTAATATTGTCAAAAAGTAAAAAATTACATCTATAGATAGGTAAGAGATATTGGCATATTATTGTCATTGATGTCAAAAGGGGATATCATGCAAGGAAGATTATTGGCATGATGACAAAGGATGATTATGAGAAATGTGGATCTGGTTCTGGAAGTGTGTGAACAATTGTAAATGCTAAGGAGAAAATTTTGCAAATGTTGCAAAGTTGACAAAATGTTGACACAATTTTTGCAACAATGGCTTCCAGACATTTGAATGAGAATCTATTAACAGATTTGATATGGGTTTTCCGAGAGATTCTCAAAAACATAAATTACAGATCTAAAGGCTGAAGGATGAGCTTAGAAATGGTTTATGTATGCTCTCGAACACATTTAGGGTTTATTAGTTAAACCCTAGATATTGTAGTCATGATGCTCGAACATAAATTATATTTTGTCATTGATTGCTTATCAAAGGTTGCAGGTAACATAAGTTATAAAATTATGCCTTTAAAACCATGTAGTGACTGGTCCCATTACCTAATCTTCTCATTGGTGTTGCTTATGTATCCTTTTTGAAGATCAGATGGCACACGCTCAATGTTTACACATCTGACGGCTATCGCCAAAGTCTTGTGCATCACGACTAAGGTTTGAAGTCTACCTTTGGTTTGTGCTATGGGCAATGTATTTTCATCAATGATTATCATTAAGCTGAGGAAGATCAATGGTTCCTGCTAGCCTGTGACACCTATGGTAGGCCCTTTTCTTAACTCCACAAGGTAGAGAGGAATGGTGGTGATCAAATAGTGTTTTGATAAAATGACGCACAAAGTTAGAAGTGGGTCATGAAGATGCAAGTTGGACATGTGGCAACATATCGCTTGGCTTCTTCATATCATTGTTATGAAGTAGAAAGAAGGAATCCCTTAGGTGCCGGGCAATGAAAAGTGGAGATCGATGCATGGAGGATCTGACATATATCATGTGGTCTCTTCACATCGTTGTTGTGAAGCAAAATGTTAAAGTGTATCTTGTGATGTGCAATGAGTGGTGGGTCCTAGTGGAAGATGATGCAAGAGATTGACAGGTGCGATTAGCCCTCCAACCTGCTAATATTTTGTTGGCCCATGCTTTCCACCAGCGACATAGCAGGGGATGGTGAATATTGTTTGATGATCGCTCCAACGGTGATATCCATGGTCCCTCTCATCGTGAGAATGAACATTGAAGCCATAAACAAAGCAGCAATACACGATAATCATAAAAGGAAAGATCAACGATGGATATTTAAAGGAAGGTTTATCTAATGGTGGTGTTTCAAAGGTGTGATGATGAATGAGGAATGTTGGATCTTGGCATGAAGACACAAGATCGATGGACCAATTTCAAATATGAATATATCAAATTACTAAGTCCGTGTAAATAGGGTTTCGACTGATAATCAAGACTGTGAACAAATTTAATTTGTTCAACTACACTTGCAACCAATGTCAGTGAAGATCTGATATGCTAAGAGATGAAACATATTGCAAAGATGATGAAGATCAAATCATATCGAATAAACAGAGGAATAAATTAAATGCATATCTGATCTTAGGGTTTTGTAGATTGCTATTCTTAGCAAACTCTTTGTAATAAAATTTAATGCAAGTATGGATAGATGTAGAGTGTGCTTCTCGATAAAGAAAGAAAGAAAACCCTATCGATGGGTTTGGGAAGATCTATATGATAGGGAATCTTAAGGCAATCACTAGTGGTTTGATAACAACACAAAAAAAAAAGATCAATAGACTGACCATGTGTGAAATATGAGGGGTGTAGAAGAGAAAAGGAGGTGCAGATTGTAGGAGAGAATTTTGAGCTCTTTAGGCAGATAGAGAATGTGCTAAAAGAAAAATAAATAAGGGATACAGAGTGTGTATGGTGGTCCATTGAGGCAAAAAGAGAATGCACTAATGAATTAAGGTGTAGAATAGAGTTGAGTAATGCAGAGCTAAGTATGTGTGTTGTATAGGCTGCAACATAGGGTTGAACAATTGCCAATCAAGTTACAACATTGAATTGAGTTCTTAAGTTCTTAAGAACAAATTGTAATACTTATAAACTAAAAAGTTTGATTGGTAGGTGTCATCAGATATTTGGGGTATTGGTGTCTCCTTAGGATTGGTGCCCTTAAAATTTGTAACAAATATTTTTATTGTGAGGCTCGATTAGGACACTAGCTCCTTGCAACATTTCTCACCGTGGTTTTTTTCCCATCTTGGGTTTTCCAGGTACATCTTGTGCTATGTGATACCTTGTGTGTATGATTGTTTATATATGTATCTCAATTTTTAATTTGCACACTAAGTGTTTAAGGAGTCTACCTACACAAAAAATTTAAAGGATAAATTTTTAATATCTACTGATTCACCCCCCCTCTCAGTAGATTGTTGTGTTCCAACAATTGGTATCCGATCCCTAGGTGAAGCTTAATCATCTCGAGTATATTCTGGAGTTTGAACACAATGAACAATCAAGAAGGTTCTTCCACAAACAAGTCACATCAGTTTGATGGATGTAATGTCCCTTACCCAGCCTTGCCCTAGAATTGACTTGTTGATTAGGTTTAGGGTTTATTCTTTACAAAGGAATGTTCTTTCTAATGAAATAATCTTAGATTGGAATTTGTATTCACCATATTGACAACATATCTGTTAGCATTAATATCTAGATATCCAAAATATAAATGTAATCATAAACCCAATTAAGAAGACATATGAGGAGTGATAATGGATGGATCTGCCCTAAATTCCTTTGCCAAGCCCAAGAGATTGTGCATCACAATCTTCTCTTCTCAGCGACTTAGTACATGCATTCTCCACCCCTGTCATCACCTCAGAAGACACTTAACTTATTGGGGACAGTCAGGGAGCACTAAGCATTCTAGGCCTACCACCCCTCCATGGTCATACCAGAATATTAGGTGGGACCCCCACCCATCCATGGCCCAACCCTTGCCTTTGGACTAGTAGAACGTTAAGTGAACTTTCTACCCCTCCATGGCACATCCCTACCTTGGGCCCTTGGGGCAGAACCTTAAGTGAGATTTTTAGGCACCACTTCTCTCACACCTTACCTCCCAATAAGTAGCAAACACTCATAACGGAAATATTTAAACAATTAGATATATTTGCATTCATCCAAGATTTATTTCTATAATCAAATATATTTTCATTTATCAATAATTATTTAAGTTCATCATTTCCTAGAATATTTTTCATTATGATAAGATTAAAGAAAGCATTCTATCAATAATCAGATTAACAATATTTATTTCTTATACTCAAAATATATTAAATATTATTGTTGAGTACATCATCTGATCCCCTGTGTTTTCTCATGCCTCTTTTTTCCTTAATTTCCTTCCTTCAATCTTACATTTGATTAATCATAATATATAAATAAATATTAATATATTCATTTTTATATTAAGATCGTAATTAATTATAAGGATCAATAATTGCTGCAAGCATCATTATTATATATTCACATATAATTCACACATGCCATACATATATATACATACACATATACATATACATACACATATACATATACATATTCAGATATTATATTTGTTAATTCTATATTTATTTTCTAACCTGTTATTTACTTATTTAAGATTTGTACATATCTCTTTTTCTTGCATATTTTCCTTGCTGGTAACGTTTCTCCTAATTCTACTTTTATCTTCTCTTGTGAATAACAATTTGCTTCCATAATTTGAAAAAACCACCTGTATTTCTCCTCACTAAATCCCCCCCCCATCTGCTTTAGTTTCATCTCTTATTTATGCCTTAATTTACCAATAGTCATGACCATTCATTGACCAAAGGATATAACATTTGACATCCATCGCACAACTTTGGGGGACGCCAATTTTTGGCTATATTAGTGGTTGTTGGGTTATTTAGTCCATGTGTTTATGAACATCAAATATCTTTAGGAACTAATGCCTTTTTGGGATTTAACATTAATGCTTGTGTTTGTTAATCGATATTTTCTAGGAATTGAAATGCTTTTATTTTTTGTTTATTATTTTTTGATATTTAATTTGAAGCAGTGTGTTTCAGATTTAGTTTTTTGTGAATTTTTTTCACTATTATAATAATAATAGGTAACAATACCAATTGGTTCTATTCATAATTATAATACTATCAATTATAATATCATTTAAATTCTAATTTTTATTATTTATTATTTTTTGATATTTATTTTATTTATTTATTTATATCTCAATATGTCACAAATAGCATTAAATCATTAATATATATTATTATTATTATTATTTATTTATTTGCATTTCAATATGTTATAATTTTGGGGACATGAAAGTGGAACATATTATGCCTTTTAGAGCTCATTGTTGAAGGATTATTTGGAATCTCTAGGATTCGATGTTTGGATGTTAGTCATAAACACCTATGTTCCTCCCTCTACTCCTCTCACTGATACTGCAGGAAAGGATTATGAGAACAATGAAAAATCAAGGTTTTCCATTATAAATAATTTGCCTAGATCTATGCATGGAAATATTATAAATTGTTAGATTGCACATGATGTCTGGGATAAATTAAAGAAAATTTATGAAGGAGATGACACGGTGAAGTTGGCAAAGCTTCAAGTGCTGAGAGCTAGATTTGAAGGTCTAAAGATGACTGAAGAGGAGAAGATTGAAAAATATCTTCTAAGAGTTGAAAATATAGTAAACTCTATTAGAGGATATGGAGAAGAAGTAAAAGAAAATGTCATTGTATTGAAAGTTCTAAGGTCAATGATGACCAAGTATGATCCCTAGATCCCTACAATTGAAGACAGAGAGAAATAAACAAAATCACTCTTGATGAGTTGCATGGTATATTCACTGCATATGAAATGAGGATGGGAGATGCAAAGCCATCTAGAAGAGAAGCAAAATTCAATATTGTAAACAAGGAGAAGGATGAAGCAACAAGGAAAGACATGGTTCATACAACTACATCCAGGCATGAAGAGTATGATGATGAAGAAGGAAATTTCATCAGAAGACTAAGAAGAGGCTCTGAGAAGTATAAAGGTAAGTTACCCTTCAAATTCTTTGAATGTGGTAAAGTAGGTCATTTCATTGCTAAATGTCCCTACAATAATAAAGGTAACTTTGAACAAGAGGTAGATGATAAAATGAAGAAACCCTAATACCCTAAAAGAAGGAGCTTTCAAAAAAAAAAGAGTATATACATCAAAGAGGATAGTGATGTATCAGATGACAATAATAGCTTAGATGATGAACAGAGTTGTGCTTTAGTTATGAGAGAAAAAATTCTTTTCATGGAAAAAGAGTCTGACGAACATAAGGGTGGAAAGGTTGAAAACATAGGTGAAGAAGAAGGACAGTTTAATCTAGAAGGAGAACTCATATGTGCTCTAGATGAGATTAATAATCTTAGAGATGATATTAAGGAGCTGAAAAAGGAAAATAAATAACAGAAGAAACTTGCATAAAAGGAGTTAGACAAACTAAGAAAGGATCTTGAAGAATCTACCCAAAATGTGGTAGATTTGAAGCTATAGCTTGAAGAAGCCAAAATAATAGAAGATGTGCTTAAGTCCAAGCTGCAATCAGAGGTAGACCGTTGCATAAAGCTTGAGGAAGAAATTGTGGATCTCAGAAAAGACTTAGAAAAGGCAAGAGAGAAAATAAATAGAGGACTGAAATTGAAAGGAGTCTTAGAAATTTAAGATGAGCTATTAAGAATACATAAGCCCTCAAACAAAGAAAAATATGGACTAGGGCTTGAAAAAAGTAAGAGCACATTCATAGACACTTCTACAAAATTATATGAAAGATTTAGGGCAAAAGAAAAGTCTAAATCTTTCAATGAAAGTGATTGCAAAGGGAGTGAACTCAAAGAGAAACCTACATAGGTTGAGAAAACTAAGGAAGAAAAGAAGCCTGCTTTTGACAAGAAGGATGACCAGTCAGTCCCTGATCAACAAAAGAAGAAGTAGAACATGACAAGAATATATTTTGATAGATTTACAAAAGTTCATGATCCAAGGAGGCCAAGACAAAGAAGACCATCTCATCCAACTCAAGGAAATGCTATGACCAAGTATTCATCATACTTCTATGCTTATTGTTATGCTTGTAATAAATTTTGTCATAGGTCTAGAGAGTGTAGAGTAGCCCCTAAAAGGAGTACAAACTTTATTAAAAAAAAATCTTGTGCTCCTTTGATGGATATGAATATAATCTATTACAAATGGAATAATTTTGTTCATGTAGCTAGAAATTGTAGAGCAAAATTTATGATACAAAATGTTACGTCTGAGAAGAATAAAATCATACCTCCTAAATTGAAAAAGGGAACTAAGGTTCTTGAGAAAGAGGAAGAGAAATTTGAAAATAAACCTAAGAAGGTGTGGAAGGACAAAGAGCAGAGTTCCACTCAATCTATGATTGCCCAAATAACACTGCATGCAAAGAAACAAAATTTATGGGTAATAGATAATGTTTTCTCCAAGCATATTACTAGAGGAAAAAGTAAGTTCATCAAACTCAATAAATTCAATAGAGGATCAACGAGTTTGGATGAAAATACATTAGTAAAAATATGTGGAAAAGGCATATTAAGTTCCGATGGTAAAAACCCTACAAAATATGTCTTGTATGTTGAAGGATTGAAGCATAGTCTGTTGAGTGTAAGTCAGATGTGTGACAATGGCTATAAGGTCACATTTGATTTAGAAGGATGTAAGATAAGAAATAATGGAAAGACATTTGCAATAGGATTAAGAACTGGCAACAACCTTTACAATCTTTGTGAAGTAGAAGGTAAAAGTTGTCTGATAAAATAAGCTAATGAAAGCTAGTTGTGGAATAAAAGATTTGGGCATGTAAATTTTGATAATTTGGTGAAAGTAAGTTCAATAGGTTTGGTAAGACATGCCTAGAATAAATAAGCTTGCAAATATCATATGAAAGGAATGTTAGCAAGGAAAAAAAACCAAGGCTATTTTTCCAATTAAAGAATATTCAACTACTAAGCCAACACAAAGAATCAAACTACTGAACTCCCCCTGAGGATTTTATCCCAAACAATGTAAAAAAATAAAAATTTTACCTAGAGGAGGGAGCACTTTGCAATTCCTGAAGAATGCCTTGCTAGACCACTTTACCACTCTCCCAACTTTGTTTGGCAGATATTAACATTTTTTTCAAAGATTCTAAAGAAATGAAACTTTCTTCAACTTCATCTAGAGTATCTGGAGATAGATTGATCTTATCCAAATTCTCAGCATTAGCCAAAGCATTGGCTACTAGAGCATACTCCATCCTTATGTTGCCACCAAGCAGGCCAATTTTTTTGATTATCCCTTCCTTCTAATTCTGTAGCATGATTTTTTTTGTGTGTGCATAGAAATATAATTCCAAGTTGATTTGTCTTTTACCATGGATACATTGTAGGTGCTGGAGACAATGGTCAATTGGGACTCAGTGGAGTCCATGAGATCTTTTATGCTTTGAGTGGCATCAGGCCACCTTATGCAATAGGAAAACACAAAATTAGCTTCAAATTCACAAGCCTTTATAGATTCAAGGCTCTTTTCTACATTGGCATGTTCCAAGGAACACTTGTCATGAAGGATCAATAGCCTTTTCTCATTAAGTTTCTCTTTAACTTCCTACTTTGTTTTCTCAATTAGTTCAGTGGCATACTCTTTGAAGGAGTCCAATAAAAGTTTGATATTTTCAACTAGAGTAAGAGATGTATCTATAGACGTATCAGGTGTGACATCCTACAAAGCCTTAATAGAATCTTCAATAAGCTCAGTTCCCTTTTGATGCATTTCTAATATTTATCTTCTATCAGATGCATGAAATACATCACCTAATACCATTTTATGTACAAAATAAATATTTTTATCCACTGATTCTCTTTATGCCCATATTTGTTGCTTGTATAGAAATAGCTAGCAAGGGATTGATTCATTCTTCCTCCATTAAACTAGTTCATCATCTGAGTCATGCATTCACTAGCTCTATTTCCAATCTTATTACAAGGATAGCATTGTCCAGGGAAAGAACCAGAGAAATGATTCATCCTAATTCTACATTTAATTGCCTTATGTCCAAACTTGTTGCATGAAAAACAAGTTCCATTGAAGGATGGGTACCTTTGTGCATTTGGCTATCTGGTAGGTGGTTTCCTTCTTGAATTTATTTTCTACTTCCCTTTATCTTGAGTCTTTTGATCATTTACATATTTTAAGCTTTCACCTGCTTCTAATATCAATCCACCTTTGTCTTTTAAGGGTTTATATCCTGCAATCAGTTCATCAAGCTTGGTAGAGCTTTTCTTGAAACTAACTTAACAATTTTTTTCTTTTTCCAGTTCTTCTCTCAGATTTACCACTTTTTGTTCAAGCCTAGAACATTCATCAAACTTGATCTTCATTTATGCATTTAAACACTCTTCACTTCTCTTTTTTTTTTCCACTTGTAGGTTCAGTTTGGTAACATATTCATTTTCTTGTTTCAATTGGTCACTTACTTCTCTATGTCTCGCTTTAAATTTATTTAATTACTCCTTCAACTTCCAAACTCATTCATTTTCGTCTTCAATATTTTATTTTAGGTTTGTATTCTCGTTTTTAGCTTTGTCAAGATCATTAAGGTCAGCCCAGAGCTCTGCATTATCACCCATTTTTTCAATCTCCAAGATCTCCCTCAAGCTGTTAGACTTCTCCAGAGGAACCATGCTCTGATACCAATTGTTAAATATCCAAGATATTGAGAGGGGGGGGGGTGAATCAATATCTCTTTTAAATTATTGAAAAAACACCATCCAATTAATACAAAGCATATGATAATTAAGACAAGAAGAAGAACTAACTCAACATGAAGCACATGACACAAAAACACCAATATTTTTACGTGGAAAACCCAGAATCCAGGAAAAACCGTGGTGAGGATTAACTCACAATATAGTATAACCAGTTATAAGATATTACTGTTGATTAAGTTACCTTTATTCCCTTCTTAAGATTTCACGTTAGTTTGCATAAAGTGACATTTAATAAATATATTAATTATTAAATGTTTTCTTATTAGGGCTTCTATTAGGGTTTTTCCTATTAGGATTTTATTAGGCTTTGCATGATCTCCTTTTTATAAGGATTGATCCCATTGTATTTCATATCAATTCATTCTCTCATTCTCTCTGATATAGACATTTTCAGTTTTCAGAGAACCCTTGCTTGTTTGTCTTCGTCTCTTCTTTTGTGACAGGTTATTTGCATGTAGGTGATCTTCGGGGCTTGTGAAGTTGTATTTTCTCAACTCCTACATGGTATCAAAGCTCCAGACCCGCTGCTTCTTGTTCTTGTTTTGAAGATTTTTGGAGCTTCAAGGGTTTGGCATTTGTTTTCTTGATCCAGGGCATACCTGCAATTTTGAAGCATTTTCAGCTCAAACGGACCTCGCCATTGCATTCGCAGTGGTCCAAAACCCCTAAATCGACTGTTCATTCGTCCATTTTGGACAAAGTCAAAATTTGAGGCAAAAAAAAATTGTTGGTGCCGCTGTACGGCTGTTCACCTGCCTGGTATTTTTTTCTGGAAATTTTCTTTTCATAAAAAAATAATATATTATTTCTGCAAAAAACATTTTTGCATTTTTCAATCAAAAATTTGATTTATAAAATAAAATAAAATAAAAAAAAGCCTTTTTACGGCTTGCTTAGGCCGGTGACCTATGCAAGCTAGTACCCTGCACAGGGTTCCGCACAGGGCCGTACCTGCGCCGACCTACGCAAGGAGCTTGCGCCCACATAGGGTGCAATGGGGGTGGCCCCCACCAAATTTTTTATTTTTTTAAATTTATTATTAAAAAAATTCAATGTTTTTTTATAAATAAGCCTAATTATACATTTACGATGACGGTTGTTTGGCCATCAAATTTAAGCCACTATTTTCACTGTGATAGTCGTATGACCGTCAAATTTAATCCAACGCTAGTTTTTTTCCCTTTTGGACCTGATTTCTTCCAAAGGCCGTAACTTGGGCATACGATATCGTTTTTTGGAAAACAAGATATCGTCAAAAAGTTGGTTTTCTCATCTTTCCATTGGTGTAGGTTTCATTACTTCATTCTTTTGTTGGTGCATTCTACAGTCAGTTGAAGACAAAAGGGCTATTTTCAGCCTCAAGCTCATAACTTTTGATCAGTTTCTCCATTTTTTGCAATCTCAGCGGCGTTGGAACCGTATTTCAGAGCTCTTCAATTTCATCCATTCAATTTTTCTAGATTCCACTCCAAGTATATTTTATTCATTTATTTGTGTTTTCACACTTTGGTGGATTACCTGGACATATTTTCTCTTGGAAACTTTTTGTTTGCATGGGATGTTTTGTTTTTGGTTGTTCTTCATGTATTTCTAGCATTTTGTCCTTTGAGGGTATTTTGAGCATCATTTGCAAGCTATCTTTTATTTAAACGCACTGAGATAAAGTGCCACACTATTGTACATGTATTTTTGGGGATTTTGCACATAAGGTTGTGCCATATTTTGTACTCGCACTGTTATTATAAAGTGCCATGAGGGGTTGTGTAGTTTGCCATTTTTTTTCCATCACATCTTTGTTCGGTGAGTGTCCCTCCACGACGACAGTGAATCCATACCATGGGTTGTGTAGTTTTCCTTTGTTTGCCATCACACCTTTGTCTGGTGAGTGTCCCTCCACGACGACCATGGATCCATATGATTCCAACCTCATGCATGTTTGCTTTGTTTTGCACACCACTTTTTCAGTTGCAGGTGCTATCTTGCACACTTTCAGATGTTTCTTCTCCTTCATGCACTACAGGGTGTTCAACATCATTTTAGTCGATTTTTCAGGCTCTCCTAGTTCAGCATTATGGGGGGTTATTATATTGTTCGTGCTAATTCTTCCTTGGTTTCGCCTTGGAAGGGATCTTCCATCTTCAGCGGAGGTTCTTCAGCACCATAACAATCATCTTTTGACAGTTGTTTGCAGCTTCTTCTCCTTCAATGATGTTTCTTCTTGGATTTCTGCATCTCTTTTTGGAGTAGAGCTTTTTCCCATGAGGTTTTCTCTATTTCTCCTATTTACAGAGATTTGGTTGTATTTGGGTACTTGATCTGACCTAGTTGTCGGGACCCATGTTTTCCTTCTTGCATTGTAGTTACTTTTGCTTTCTTGCATTTGTTTGTAGCTGCACTGTTGCTCATCTTAAGGGGGGGTGTTAGAGTAAAGGTTTTAACCTAATTATGTTGATTAAGTTACCTTTATTCCCTTCTTAAAATTTCACGTTAGTTTACATAAAGTGACATTTAATAATTATATTAATTATTAAATGTTTTCCTATTAGGGTTTTTCCTATTAGGGTTTTATTAGGGTTTGCATGATCTCCTTTTTATAAGGATTGATCCTATTGTATTTCATATCAATTCATTCTCTCATTATCTCTGATATAGAAATTTTTAGTTTTTAGAGAACCCTTGCTTGTTTGTCTCCATCTCTTCTTTTGTGACAGGTTATTTGCATGCAGGTGATCTTTAGGGTTTGTGAAGTTGTATTTTCTCAACTCCTACAATTATAAAAGGGTAGCTCACTGCCAGGAATCACTGTCCAAAATGGGAGGTTCACTGCCTACAAAAGTGAAGTAACAAAATGGCTAACTTCCAGAATTGAATTGCTGAAAGTACACCTTAGAGTTCAAATTCAGTTCCTTTGAATCTCAAGGATTTGCATGCCCAAAAATCACTCTTCACTCTTTTCACTTCCACATATAATTTACTAACACTTGCATACCTCAACTCACATCCATGAATTTGTCTCAAAAAACATCTTGAATATATATTTGATTTGCCCATAGATAGCAATCAGGTCGGCTTCACAAATATTCTCAATAATAATTCAAATTTGTGGCATGCCACAATATGTTGGCATGGATTACACAAAAAAATTAATCCATCTCATCTTCAACCACTTATTTGGTTGGCCATAAATAGACCTAATAACAAAAATATAATCAACAAAAAGATACCAGTGATGACCACGAGCATCTGTATGCACGAATTCCTATCCATGCATTTTTCTAACAACCAAAAACTATTTCCCAAAATATGAAGTAGCAACTATTTACAAAAGGGAAATCCAAAGAAAAATACTGGAAGATGATCCTGTATTACCAGTTTAGAATACTGGATTTAATATAAATTTGAATCTTATAGTTGCAACTCATATAACATGGTGACATCAATGAAAAAAAAAACTATATCAAGAGATGTGATCTTAATTTTTCCAACATCATGGACTGGCTAGTTGACCTCAACATCACCTTCTAATGATTTTAACATATTAGCTACCTCTTCAGTGTCTCTCACCCCTTCACTTTCTTTATAAGGGACCAATGGTTCAGTGCTTTGTGTCTTTTTTCATTTAGGAGAAAATTTCTCCATAGGATATTCTTAAGTTGTGTTTGGGGTGTGCTATGTAATTGCCATACCACTGTGTTCTTGAAGAAGTGATCCTGTTTTTCCATATAAGTCCTCAAACTTATCAATCATCAAATATATCATTTTCATAGGGTTGTTCTCTTCAACAAAACAACCTAGGAAATATTTGTATTTTTCCTTCCTCTCTTCTTAAGGTTTCCTCAGAAGTTCCAATTTTTTCTTTCTATAGAATACTTCTTGAAAAATAAGGAAGTTTCTTATCACATCTTCTTCATAGTCTACTTGGTGCACAATTGTTGACCTGGTGAGAAGGTTATGTCTTATGTGATTCATATTATTTTTAGGATAAAAAAATATTCCTTTTCCCGAATCTAATGAATATCTTGTCTTTAAATAATATTTCAACTCCTCGAAGGTGTCTGAGCTTACTGACCAATCTTCACACTTGGTTAGGTTTGGTAGAAATGTGCCCTTCTTCTCTTTATGCATCACATATTTTTCCATCCACATCATTTTCCACCTAAATTCTAGAAATGCTAGTCTAAGGGGCACAAATTTTGGTATTATGTGCAGAGCAATAGGGCACCCATAAAACCTTATTATTGTGACTTCAGGGAGGAAGAACCAATTGCCAAATTTTGTTTATGACCCTGCTCTTGTTTTAGGGCTTGAGGTCTCAATAGTTGTAGAATTTTAGTGGGAAATCTCTGTATTGAGTAACCAAGAACTCCCAAGATTTTTTGCACAAAATCTTCATAGAATATCACCAAACTTGAGTTTTTACATCGACTATCCCAAATATAGCACCACCTCTGAATAGGTGTAGGATTCTCTCATTCATCAATTCTAGCCAAGTCCATTCATTTGGTCCATTTGTGTCGATTCGGATATAATATCAAATGGAACAACAAAAAATAGTGTCTAAATGTAATGGGTGCTCAGTCTTTTATGACTTGTAAGAAATTTTCATGCAATGCCTTTTCAAGATATGAAGTAAAATCATATTCTATATTAGTCTCATGATTATGGATTCTCATGGTCATCATCATTAGGATTATTGGCATCTTATTCTGAGCATCCATCGCCAATATTTGGCATAGAGCCAAATATGTATTTACAAAGTAGTATAAAAAGTATGCCACAGTGATTGGCTAAGTAATGGATGGGGAAATGGGGATTTTTTTTTTCCAATACCTCTCTTCATATGTAGGTGAATATCATCACTTCTGTAAGTTATTTTCAACCTAGTATACTCTTCCTCACTTTTTCACAGGTTTATCTTATTCAAGTCCTATTTGTTTAAGTTGAAACACTCAATGATAGGTATCCTGATTAGCTCAACCAACACTGAACCATTTGGAAACCTTATAATTTTAGTGGTAGGGTGATTATTTTTAGCTGATAATCTGATAAATTACAAATCAATAAACACATTTGAGACAATCAATTTGGCCAAGTCTAACACCCAAGGGTTTGACATTGAAATTTTCCCATCTATTTACTGTAAAAATACCAAAATAAGTCCCACCCAGATTTAGGAATGAGGGCATCTCTACAACCTTGTGCGGTATCTATGAGGAATTTTTTATTACCTTCCTTGGTGGACCATAAGAGTATATCTAGAATGGATTGGCAGAGAGGCCTCTTTTTTGTGTTGGGTTCTTCATCCTTAATTTCAATTTTACCTTTCTTTTCTTCAAGTTGTTTTCTTTTAGATGACATGATTCTTCCCTTTTTGCTAAATCTTCAAAATGACAGAGCTTTGAAAATTATTTACACCAATCGAGCTTCTCTAGAGATTTATTTGTGCACTTTCCTAGGTTTTTGACATTTGCAGACCTCCTCTTTCAACAATCCTTAGCTCCCCCATGACAGTGTATTGCAAATGAATGCGGTAGTCTTGCAATGCTCTTTTTTTTAATGGTTATTACATTAAGTCATGTTGGCATTAATATCAACCTTCCTCCAAATATTTTTGCAATAAGCTCATACCTTAGATATTGTTATTTATCATTGGATTTGTGCATCAAAGTGATTGATGTGATCTCATGGATTTATTACGACAATCTATAATGATGCCACAATAGGTTTCACCATACTACCGATGTCACTTGCCACACTAGATACAATATGGCGGTATTGTTTTTTATGCCTTTTATCTATTTTGTTTTCTATCTTTATTATTGTGGAACAGTGGTGTATGTACTGCCATGTCGTGGCTATAATATCCCCCTTATGCGGTATTGGAATGTCTGATTTCCTTGTTTAATATTTATCGCACTATTGCTCTGCTTAAATTTTCTTATTGCAGGGTGGCGGTACATATCACTTTACCGTGTATGCTAATTGACCGCTTGGCAGTATGGTGGTTTATGTTTTATTACATGAGTTAGGATCCACCCACCCACTTGGGCTTCATTTTATTATTGTTGTATTATGATAAAGGCATAGATTATTTTCTTAGTGATTGTATTAAAGGATAAATGGATATATACAAAGGGAATGGCATTGATTTAATGGATCTTGTCACACAATTATTTGCATTTCATGTTGAATACAATCTAGAACCAAAGATAGTAGATCTTTTTATGTAGGTGAAATGTGGATGGGAAAATGGAGATCAATGGATATTGAGGGGAAATGTTTAGCTCTAACAGTGGCTCCAGTTGGGGATGAATGATCATGAGGTCATTGTAGTTGAAAGTATGGATGTGTTTGGTGGTGTTGTCATTAATGTTTTCATTTATGTCAACACTATTAATGTTGATTAAGTTATGTATTTTCCAACTGCTTTTGAGAAATTTGAGAAATAATGAAAGTTGTGTTGAAGTGTGTTCTGAGTGTGCTCTGGTATTGTGGTCCATACTTTTTCTATGTTGATCCTATACCTATGCAGATCTGTAGGTTTTTTTAAGCTTAAAATGATTGTATATTCTAAGTTTCAGCTTCTGGTTTGATGGAGAGTAAAATTTATGTTCACTGGTGTATGAACTAGTTTGTCAAAGTTATCTGGTTGTGGACTCGAAGAAACGTTTTGGCTTCGTAGTCTTCTGATATTTGGTTTCAGATCTTACGGATCTGGGAGATTACTCTTTTTGATGGTTTATGTGTTCTAAATTTTTTCTTATGGTTTGGCACTTTGAAACACCTGCTTTAGAGCTCCTGTGTTTTTGTTGGTTGTTCCAGTTGAACTAGTGAAGTGTTCTCTACAAATGAAGTTTGTTGAATTTGTTGTGGATGTATCTGAGTTGTTCTTAGAGATGGTAAAATGATTGGTGAAGCATGTTGAGAAATCCATGTGTGATTATCTTATTGGTGATGTGTTTAATTCAAATATCACTGGTGTTTTCATTAGGCTTGGCTGACCTTGTGGTTACACAATACATTATGCTTTTGCATCAATTTGAGAAAGTCTGTGTGTGATCCAAGATGTTGTTTGGGTCCTAAATCAAATATGTATCTGGTCCTCTCACGTTCTTATCCACCATGGGAATGTTGAGTAGTTGACCTAGTTTGAATTTGTAAATGAAATTGTATAGCCGACCTTGGAGAATGTTCTTGAGGTTGAAGATGGTATAAATGCAAGTTAAGTTGTAGCAAATTTTATATTCATCCATAATTCGATTTGAGCAAGAGAAGAGTGTGCGAATAAGTGTGAAAAGAAGAGTGTGGAAGAGAGAAATGTGGCAACATTACTTTATTGTATCTATAATATTTTGATCAAGTTGCAAAGTGTTTGGAACTCCTAGTAGTGGATCTCTATCTATTTCTTTGTATTATTTTGTAGGTAGTGAGCCTCTCTTTATGGACAGTGAGTCCTAAGGTAGTGAGCCTTCGTACTTGGGCAGTGAGCCCTCTGGTAGTAAGCATTTGTATCTGGTATTGTATTACTACTATACTATGAGTTAATCCTCACTGTGGTTTTTCCCTCATTGGGTTTTCCATGGAAATTTGGTGTCTTTGGTGTTGTGTTTCTATTATTTGAATTTCATGTTCGCACTTAATAACAAATTGAAGATCGAGTGAAATTGATTAAGTTAAGAAGTAAAGAATTTGATACAACTGATTCACCACCCCTCTCATTTGTCTTGTACAAAATAACCTAGTCTAGAGTGTAAGAAGGATGAATAAGAAGGTACTCTAGTAACTGATTTTCATACCAAAAAGGATGAAGAATTTTGGGTAATTGACAACAGATGTTCAAATAATATGACTAGAGCTAAGAGTAATTTTATTGAACTTGAAAAGTATGATGGAGGTATAGTCATGTTTGGAGATGATTTTGGTGCTAAGATTTTTTGTAAAGTAACAATTAGCTTTGATGGAAAACACAATACTGACGATGTTTATTATGTAAAGGGTTTAAGGCATAATCTCTTAATTTTTGGAAAAATGTTCAACAAATGTTTTAATCTTGTGTTTCAGGGTAATACTTGTGAGATAAAAAAGGATCTGAAACTATAGTTGTAGCTAGAAGAAGAACTCATGGAAACATCTATCAACTTAAAGATGGTTATGGTTAGTGTTTTGTTTCTCAAATTAGTGAGAGTTGGCTCTAGCACCAAAGGATGGGACATGGAAAATTTGATAATATGGTTAGGATCAGTTCTAGAGAAGTTGTGACAGATATACCTAGAATCATAAAGGCTTCAAATTCAATCTGTAGAATTTGTCAAATAGGAAAACAAACAAGGAATTTTTTTAAAGCAAAGGATCAATCATCTACTGAAATGCTAGAATTAATTCATATAGACCTCTGTGGACCTACAAGAACACAAAGCCTGAATGGTGACAGGTACTTTATGCTCTTGATTGATGATTACTCTAGGATTACATGGGTTACATTTCTTAGAGAAAAGGCTCGAGCTCTTGATAGATTCAAAGTGTTTAAGGAAAGAGTAGAAAATGAGGCAAACCTAAGAATAAAATGTTTAATATCTGATAGAGGTGGAGAGTTTACATATAGTGATTTCAATGCATTCTATGAAGAGCATGGCATAAAAAGACATTATTATGCTCCTAGAACCCCACAACAAACTAGAGTTGTAGAGAGAAAGAGCCCGGTTGTGCAAGAGGCTGCCATAACTATGATGAAAGAAGAAAATATGCCTGATGTATATTGGAGAGAATCTATTCACACTGTTGTTTACATTCTTAACATAGTTCAAATTAGTGTTAACAACACTAATACCCCTTATGATTTAAGGACTGGTAATACTCGTATTGTAAAATACTTTAAGGTATTTGGTAGTAGATTTTACATTAGAAGAGATGAAGAAAATATTGGAAATTTTGATTCTAGAAGTGATGAAGTAATTTTTCTTGGATATTCAAATAACAACAAGGCTTAGAGATGTTTTAATAAGAGGCTGAGGAAAATAATTAAAAGTACAAATGTGAAGGTTGATGAAGCTATGTATAGACCAATGGAAATAACTAAATTTGAACCTAATGAGCCCATTTGTGTACAAATACAAGAAGAAGAAAAGGAAGAGAAAGAATAAAGTGGAGAAGAAGAAATTATGGAACCTACATCTAAGACTCCTAAATATGTTCAGAAAAATCATCCAGAGGAATAGATAATTGGAGACAAAAGTGAAGGAGTGAAGACAAGAAGCAAAGTGGTTGAGGTAAACTTGTGTTTAATTTCTAAGATAGAACCTAAGACTGTGAATGAATCATGTGATGATGTAAGTTGGGTAAGAGAAATGAAAGAGGAACTACAACAGATAGAGAAGAATGAGACATGGGAATTAGTCCCTAGAGGTACAAACAAGAATGTGATTGGTTTGAAATGGGTATTCATAAAAAAAAATGAATAAAGATGGTGAAATGGTAAAGAATGAAGCAAGACTTATATGTAAAGGATATTCACAGGTTGAAGGAATATATTTTAAAGAAACTTTTACACTTGTAGCAAGAATGGAAGCCATTCGGATGTTATTGGAATTTTCAGGTCATAAATACTTCAAAGTATATTAGATAGATGTCAAGTCTACATATATGAATGGAGAATTGGAAGAAGAAGTATATATGGAGAAACCAAAAGGTTTTTCACTATCAGGAAAAATGGACATGGTTTGTAAATTAAAGAAATAACTATATGAACTGAAGCAAGCTCATAGATCTTGGTATGCTAGATTGGATAGATACTTGACTAAGAAAGGATTCAAAAAAGGGTTTGCATACATAAATCTTTACTTCAAGGTTGAGAAAGACAAGTTTATGATATTTTTGGTCTATGTTGATGAAATCATCTTTGGTGGAAATGATGGTATGTGTAAAAATTTTGCTGAAGAGATACAAAAAGAATTTGAAATGTCAATGATTGGTGAACTAAATTTCTTTCTAGGACTTCAAGTAAATCGGACTGACAAAGGGATATTAACTTCACAATCCAATTATGTTAAGGAATTGTTAAAGAAGTTTGGAATGGATGACTCTAAACCGGTATGTACCCCTATGGTAATTGGATGCAAGCTGAGTAAGGATGATAAATCTGCTAAATTTGATTAGAGAATGTACAGATCCATGATTGGTGGACTGTTATATCTTACTACTAATAGACCAAACATTATGCATGCAGTATTTTTAGTTGCAAGATTTCAAGAAAAACCAAAGGAAGCACATGTTAAAGCTGTGAAGAGGATATTCATATATCTTAAAGGAACTCCAAAATATGGACTATGGTATCCGAAGGACAATGATTTAAATTTGAATGCCTGCATTGATGCTAACTGGGATGGATGTGTAGATGAACAAAATATTACAAGTGGAGGAGCATTCTTCCTTGGCAGAAGATTAGTTTCATGGTTGAGTGAGAAACAAGATTTAGTTTCTTTATCCAGTTCAGAAGCATAATATATTGCAACAACATCTTGCTATACACAAGTATTGTGGATGAAGAAAAATTTGATGGACATAGGTGTGGTAAGTGATGAACCTAATTCTATTTATTATGACAATACAGGTTCCATAAAAATTTCAAAGAATCCAATTATGCATTCTAGAACAAAGCATATATCTATCAAGTATCACTTCTTGAGGGATAAGTTATTAAGGAATGAAGTTAGACTTGAATATGTATCTACAAAAGAACAAGTTGTGGATATATTCACTAAGGTCCTTCCAAAGGATAATTTTGAGTATCTCAGAGGGAGGCTATGGGTTACTACCCCTCCTTCTTTGAACTAAGTGCACATGGAGATGCATTTGTCTAGTGGATTCACAGACCTTTTATTCTAGATTGATGATTGAGGTCTACTCCTCGGGGGAGTAGAGAAGTGCATTTTTGCAGTATGTGATGTGGGTGTACTCATTAGGGTGAGTGAACAAAGATTTATATGGAAATAATTTCCTTTTCCATTGATGTCAAAGGGGGAGAGAGAATCATGTGAAAATATTATGCTTGGCAAGTTGTCACTTTTGAAAATTATGTAAGTTGTCTTTGATGGTTTTGCACATTATGTGTTTCCATCAATGAAAAAGGGGGAGATTATTACAATTATGGATGTGTTTGGTGGTGCTTTCATTAATTTTTTCATTGATTTCAACCCTATACAGGTTGAGTAAGTTATGTATTTGCCAACTGCTTTTGAGAAAAATTGAGAAATAATGAAAGTTGTGTTGAAGTGTGTTCTGAGCATGCTCTGATATTGTGGTTTGCAATTTTTCTATGTTGATCCTATACCTATGTGGATTTTAGGTGTGTTCATAAGCTTAAAGTGATCGTATATTCTGAGTTTCAGCTTCTTGTTCAATGGAGAGTAAAATTTATGTTCACTAGTGTATGAATTGGTTTGTTAGAGTTATCTGGTTGTGGAATGGGAGAAATGTTTTGGCTCTTCAGTCTTCTGATATTTGGTTTCAAATATTGCGGACATGGGAGGTTACTCTTTTTGATGGTTTATGTGTTATGACAATATTTCTTGTGGTTTGGCACGTCGGAAGAATTACTCTAGAGCTCCTTTTTTGTTGGTTTTCCCGATTGAACTGGTGAAGTATTCTCTACAAATGAAGTTTGTTGAAGTTGTTGCATATGTATCTGAGTTGTTCTAAGAGATGGTAAAATAACTAGAGAAGTGTGTTGATAAATCAACATGTGATTATCTTATTAGTGATGCGTGTACTTCAAAGATCATTGGTGTTTTCATTAGGTTTGGACGACTTGTTTTTTAGACAATACATTATGCTTTTGCATCGATTTGAGAAAGAATGTGTGTGATCCAAGATGTTGTTTGGGTCATAAATTAAATATGTATTTGGTCCTCTCACATTCTTATCCACCACGAGAATGTTGAGTAGCCGACCTAGTTTGAATTTGTAAATGAAATTGTATAGCTGACTTTGGAGAATGTTCCTAAGGTTGAAGATGGTATAAATGCAAGTTAAGTTGTAGTGAATTCGGTATCTCCATAATTATATTTGAGCAAGAGAAGAGTGTGGAAGAGAGAATTTTGGAAACAATACTTTATTGTATCTATAATCTTCTAATTAAGTTGTGAAGTGTATGGAAGTCTTAGTGGAGGATCTCTATCTATTTATTTGTAATCTTCTGTAGGTAGTGAGCCTCTCTTTCTAGACAACGAGTCCTAAGGCAGTGAGCCCTTAATCTTAGTAGTGAGCCTTTATACATGGGTAGTGAGCCTTTGTATCCGGTATTGCATTACTACTATACTGTGAGTTAATCTTCATCATGGTTTTTCCCTCATTGGGTTTTCCACATAAATCTGGTATCTATAGTGTCGTGTTTCTATTATTTTCATTTCATGTTCACACTTAATAACATATCGAAGATATAGTGAAATTGATTAAGTTAAGAAGTAAATAATTTGATACAACTGATTCACCCCCCCCCTCTTGGTTGTCTTGTGCATTTAAACAATTGTAAGAATCCACAAGTGAAATCTGTGATGCAAACCATGGGAAAATGTGATTGAATGGGATGGGGAGGGGGAGGGGGAGGGAAACCTAAATCACTATGCATAGAAAATTATATTTTATAAGAAAAGAATTGTTTCAAGAATTGTCCATGAACTGGGAATTCCTGATCTTCTCCTGACATATTTTGAAGATAAGAAGAATCTTCACCACCTTTACCAATAATAATAAATGGTCCCATCCATAGAGCTTCAAACTTACCATGCTTCCCTTTGTCTTGAAATTTGGCATTCCATAACATAACCATGTCATTCACCTCAAACTTTCTATCTTTTGGCATTTTATTAAACAAGTATTTCATTTGTGATTGCATTTTTGTGTTATTATCCTAGGCCATGTTTCTTATTTCATCCAACTCTACTATTTGTTCCATACTATCCTCCATAAGTTCAGGAATATCCAAATCTTCCTATAGTATAAACTTATACACTGGTAAAAGGTTATGCATGGGAATTCTTACTTGTGTTCCATAGATTGATTCAAAGGGTGATTTTCCAGTTGATTTCTTGATTGTGATTCTATATGCCCATATTTCCAATCTTAGTTTAGATTCCCATGCATTTTTATTGTTGTCCAACATCCTCTTAATTATCTTTAAGATAATTTTGTTGTTGGACTTGACCTGCCCATTTTCTTGTGGATGGTATGGGGAAGAGTACAAAATTTTTATACCATAGCTCTCAAAGAACCTTTTTAATTCATTAGATCTAAAGGACATGCCATTATCTATTATTTTCCTTACAGGCACTCCAAATATTGTGATAATATTCTCCATCAAGAAAATGTGACAACCTTGTTGGTGGCTTGCTTTATAGGTATGACCTCTATCCATTTTGTGAAGTGATCAGTAGCTACCAAAATCCATCTATGGCCTCCAGTAGATTTATCTGCAATATCTCACATGATATAAATTCCCCACTAATGGAATGGAGATTTAACTTTTATGGGTCTTAATGGTAATGTTCCCTGATATTCCATCTTCCCAAATTTTTTTTGACAAGATTCACACTTTTGTATGTAATCAAAGGCATCATTGAAGACCCTAGGCCTATAATATCCAACCCTTAGAATCTTGTGGGAAATAGTTTTTTCTAAAAAATTCCCCCCACAAACACCTTCATGCATTTATTTTAGCACATGCTTCACTTTTGATTCATCTAAGCGTAACAACAACATGCCATCTCTATTTTTCCAATATAGCTCTCCATCCATAAAGACATACTTTGATGCAATTAACTTTAAATTTCTCTTTTGATTGTCACTCAATCCCTTAAGAAACTTTTGATGTTTGAGGTAATACATCAAATTGGTGTACCATGTGTTGGAATTTTTTAATATATTTTCATTGATGTCACCATGTTGGTCTGTTACCCTGTACTAGTGTATAGATCATGCTTAGCCTATCTGATTTATTCAACAATTAGTATCAGATCTCTAGTTCCTCGGTGGAAAATATTGATGGCTTGAGGGAGATCCTGTAGATTGAACAAATGGATAAAGAAGAGCTTCAGACTGCCCTTGAAGATCTTGACAAGGTTGCAATTGAAAATAGAGACCTGAAGGAAAATCTTGATGAAGCAAATGAATGCATCCAAAAATTGAAAGAGAAGTTAAATAAATTTAAAGAAATATATAGAGAAGTAAGTGAGGAATTGAAACAATAAATTGATGAGAATACCAAATTAAAATTGAAGATAGATGAAAAGAAGAAGGTTGAAGAATGTTTGAAAACAATGATACGAAGCAAAGTTGATGTATGTTGTAGGCTTGAACAGGAAGTGATAAATCTGAAAGCAGAACTTGAGAGAGAAAAACTCTATGAGGATGACTTTAAGACAAGCTCCACCAAGCTTGATGAATTGATAGCAGGAGAAAAAACTTATAAAGAGAAAAGTGGCCTAGGTAATGAAGCTGATGGAAAAATGCAAAACTCAAATCCAGTAATCAGTCAAAAGACTCAAGACAAAGGGAAGAAAAAAAGATACTTTGGAAGGAGACCACCTATCAAATAACCAAATGCACAAAGGTATTATTTATTCAATGGTGTTTTTATTTATTTAATAAACATAGTCATAAGGCAGCAAAGTGTAGGAGTAGGTTGAATCAGTTTTCTAGTCCCATCTTCGGACAATGTTATATATGAAAGAAGATAGGACATAAATCTACTGAGTGCAAATCTATGGTAAAGATGATGATGAATAGGTTCAATGGAAAAAATGATGAATCAATCATTCAATGGCTATTTTTATACCTATAACATGTTTGGACATAAAGCGAATCAATGTAGAAAAATGAATAATGGAAATAAAACAACTCAATAAATGTAGTCTATTACTATTGCAAGAAACCAAGGCATATCTCAAAGGTATGCAAAATCATAAAGGAAAAGAAGTATGCTCTAGTGGAAGATAATAAACTAGTGGAAAATATTGAAAAGGGAGAATTTAAGCAGGAAATGAGCAATATATGGAAAAATAAAGAAGGATCAGAGTCTACTAATGTGTTTGTACCCTCATCTGGTGCAGATGAATCCTGTGGGAACTAGACCTAGCTCAGTCTTAGGGGGAGCTTTATTAGAAAATAAATTAAACCCCCAAAAATACACTATGTTAGGTGTTGGCACGTGGATATGATGTAAATAATGAAATGACATAAGTAATGCAAAAGAAACCGGAAGACAAGGTGTAAGCATGTTCTTTTGTGGAGTAAATTAGGGTTTCTCAGTACAAATGGAAGACAAGTTTGTCAGCTTTTTGTAATTAATGTGAGTTAGGGAAAAATGATGAAGTATAAAGAAAATTTCACAAATCATTTTGATCATCAAATGCTTTCAAAGGATTTGTAGAGTGACTTCGAACTCTCTTGAAGCAACTTTGAAGAAATTTGAAGAACCTCAAAGAAATCATTGTGGACACTCAAAACAGGTGTCAGAAGATTCACTATCTTGCATATGTAGAAGAAGGAACTAAATATTTTTTATTTGTTAAATTTTGAGAGCTATAACGGAAATATCTAAAAGAGGATTGAGTGGGAATATCCATCCAAAGTTAAAGGGTATTGAGATGGATGAATTCGATCATCAGAAAATAAATAAGTTATAATTAAGGTTGGAATTGAATGTTTTACGGAACATACAAACCCTAGGTTTGGATATATGGGGAGACTTCCCGTGGTTTGCTGAAAAAGAACTCATCTTATTCCTTTTGAGAAAATTGAAGGATGGTAGTGTTGGATTGGGAAAAACTTATCTCATTTTAAAAGAAGCAATCAAAGTGGTTACCGAACTATGCAGTGTTGGAGAACTTCTTGGATGAAAGACTATACAATACAAGGAAGTAGAGGAAATAATGGGAGTCGAAAAGGACCCGTAAGCACTGTTTATTGGTACTATTGGTGATTCCTCAGTTAGGTATGTTGCATACAAGATTTATTATAAAATCTATTTCAGAAATCATGAAGGCTCTAATTCGGCCATTTTAGTTTATTTGGCACATAAAATGGTAAAAGAGAACATACAATTTGATTTGTGTAAGATAATCCTTGAAAATATTATTGAGAATATACAAATGTCACTGGGAGAAGGATACTCATTCCGTTTTGGGTCCTTTCTTACATGTTTGGTATTTAATTTTCTGAAATCACTACTGGGAAAGAAATATGTTCAGTGGGAATCTAAGATTCCCATTGCAAAACAGATATGTAGTCACTCAAAAATCTTGGAGGATAAAGCTAGTGTTTGCAAAGACTTATTCTTATCGTTGCAAAATGTAATGAGCTCCGGTGAAACTAGGCGAAGTCAATTTGAGGAAGGATCTTCGTCCAGGACAAAAGAAGTAGGAATAGTCACTAGTGATTCCCCTCCATAATCAAAGAAAATAAAATCTCTTTCTGAAAATGTCATTGTTATCCCTGAAGAAATGAAATAAGAAGAAGAATCTCTAGTTGGATCAAAAATTTTTGATCTAGAAGGCATCTAGACCATGTTAATAAAAGGAAAAAAAATTAAGAATTGGTGATGTATGGAGTATGAACTCACCTATCGACAGAAAAAATTGATGATGGTTTAGTTGAATATCTACTTCGTAAAGGTATTGATGTATCTACTATTTCTGATTTTTTACCTAAAAATTTAGTTGAAATAGTTGAAGAGAGAATGTTGCTTGAAGGTCTGGGAGGACATAAATTGGAAGTTCTATTTGAAAAGAGATGTTCTAAAGCAAAGCAGAGGTAATCTAAACTAATTGTAGAGACAAAGAAATACATAAAATAAATGTCAGACATATACAATTATTGTCGTTGGTGGCCTATTGTAGTTGCTAACTTTCAAAGAAAAATTAAGGCAATAAAATTTGAAGTAAAGAACATTGGAAATAAATTTGATATATTTGAAGACAAAGAAGGAAAGAAAAGGCTGAGAGTTGGTGAACTTCAAGCTAAAATGATCATTGTGTAGAGGAAAATGGATGATGTAGTAAAAACCTTCTATCTCCTTAAGGAGGTTGTTGAGGTCCGGTTAGATCATGTTTCCAGAATACTCTTTGATGTAGAAGACTGTGAGAAACAATAATCATCCATAGATTTGTCATCCTCCCTCACACTATTCATGGTATTTAAAAGTGTGTGCACAAGAATGGACTCTATAGTACTAGAATGGAATAAATTACATCTCGTGATGAAAGAAAGGTATTTCAAGTGAAAACAATCTTTCTGGTTTGAGAAATTGGATGCTTGAAAGTTTTGAATATTTTGAAATTTTGGATGAAAATATTCAAATATTGGATATCACCATATCTTTTTTTATCTTGTTGGTGCCCTTTTCCATTGATTTCAAAGGGAGGGAGATTTGGAGAAAGTTGGAGAGTTTTTGGAAAATTTTGAATCAGACTTTTTTTGCACATTTTTCCATTAGTGAAAAAGAGTATATTGTTGGAAGTTTGTCATATATTGTCATTGATGTCACCATGTTGGTCTGGTACCATGTACCAGTGTGTAGATCACACTTATCTTATTTGATTTATTCAACACCATAGAGTATTTTCAATACTAGAAATCATGCCTTCTTCTTCCCCTATATTAGAGATTTGTGTTTCTTGAAAATTTGAATCAACCATGAGCTTGGAAAAACCTTTTCCTCTTACCAATTTGGTGATTTTTACTTCAATACCAAACTCTTTAACTCTATTAAACAATCTATACCTTCTCCCCATAACTTCAGTTTGCATAAATGAATCCTTGCCTACAACATTAGGAAAATATGCAATTACCTTAGCACCTACCAAATAAGGTCTAAAGGCTTTCACAAATTTGACAAGTGCATACGCTTGTTTCTCTATAATATCATACTTGTGTTATGCTCCTTGAAGGGATTTGTTGAAGAATTATATTGGTTTCTTATACCCTTCATTATTTTTCTACAACATCACTGTTGCAATTGTGTGGCAAGATGTAAATGAGAAAATACGAAATGGTTTGCTGAAGTCAGGTGAATTTAATATTGGGGCCTCCTTGATTGATCCTTTTATAGATAGAAATGCATCAATTGCTTCTGCAGTCCAATCAATTTTAGCTCCCTTTTTCAACATCTTTGAAATGGTCTTGACAATCTCAACAAAATTTGATATGAACCTCCTTACCAAGTTTATTTTCCCAAAGAAAGATTGAATGGATTCTACAATCTTTGGGATAGGAATCTTATCTATAGAATCTACTCTCTCTGGGTCAATTATTACTCCATCCTTGGAAACTATGTGGCCTAACAATTTTTCTTGAGTCACAACAAATGCAACATCCATAGCTCTTTGAAATGTGGCCCCAACATTTGTGAGGCCGAATGGTATCCTCACATATACATATGTGCCCCAAGGTGTAGTAAAGATAGTATTATACTATTCTAATTCTTTCACTTTCACCTAGTTATACCTCGAAAAACCATCCATCATGGATAATAGCTCACATCATGTTACCTTTTGTAGCATAACTTCCATGTTTGGGAAGGGATAATTGTCTTTAAGAGAGGAGACATTTAAATTTTGAAAATCTACGCACAACCTTATGTCCCCATTCTTTTTTCTGACAGGTACCAATTTGGAAACCCAAGTAGAGTGTTTGATGGGTTTAATGATGTTAGCAACATAAGGGATGACAACTAAGAGGGGGGGTGAATCAGTTGTCACATAAATTATACTTATTAAAATTATTCTCAGATCTAATAAATAAACATGAAAGCATAAGCCATCACCACATCAAAAACACACATAACACCAATATTTTTTTACGTGGAAACCCTGTTAGTGGAAAAACCATGGTGGAGGTTAGTCCACAAGATTATATTCTGTTAAAAGTATTATAAATGAGGAATTCACATGAATTCAGGCACAATACCTAGAGCTCAATGCTCAAATACATAAGGCTCACTCCCCAAAGGAAGACTCACTCTCTTACAGTCACATTCGGATTACATCTGGAAGATTTTGAACTAAGAAAATAACATCTTCTAATGCCTAATTAAAATTATGGTTAAGCACGTAAACACTTTCTTTTGCTCACTCTTCTTCACACTTTACTTTTGCCTTCGAAAGATTAGAATATTATTTGCACATAGCACACAACATACATTGCACACCATGTCCTCAAATGGTATAAAAAAATGATGATATATATCCACAACTAAGGATAACATCAACTACATGTCAACCCAACAAAATATGAAATGTGTACAAACCATCGACCCAAATCAATAATTTTTTAATCAATGTAGACCAAACAATGTTGGCCAAAACATAATAAGGACCCAAAAAAACATGTATCGAACATGAAACACCTTAAAAAATTATGCCTTGAAGATCCACAACACACTACAATCACCACGTTGGCCATGATCATGAAAAACATGAACTCACAAAATAAAATAACCAATCGCAAGCACAACAATCTATACAGACGAACAACATAGATAAACCATGATCTAGAAACATCCACAAGCATCATGAATCACCACATAAGAATACACAACAACTGAAATTAATAGAATCACATCATCTTCTTTCAGGAATACCAACTAAAGCAACATAACAATTGTCATAACGCAAATACTCATAACTTAATCAAATATTCATGCGAACATCTAAAAATTATTGTTGATAAACTAAATATACTGAGCTAGCCATGATACTGAACTTCATTGCATCATCGACAACTTGCAACTTATTTTATTTCACTTTTCTCAATATCCTCGACATACACAGCCTTAAAGACATTATTGGAAATAGTGTTGACATCAATGACAACCCCATATCAAAAATATCGAACAATCTCCCCCTTTGGAATTGATGGAAACACATGATGAGAAAAAAACCATCAATGATACTTTCTCTTAGCACTTGTTCCCCCTTAGATTTTGACTCTTTTCTCCTTAACTCTTTGACATTTTTTCACAAGACTCTTCTCCCCCTTCGATATCAATGAAAAAGTTAAACATTATCTTTCTCCACGGAAGCTCTAAACCACACTTTTGAACATCTGACTACTCCCCCTGAGTAAAAATTTGAGTTAAGTAAAAATTTATTATATCACTTGCAGCTCTGAATTAAGATATCCTTAGGCAAGGGCTTGGTAAAGATATCTACAATCTTTTCCTCACTGGGCACATACTCCAATTTGACTTCCTTTTCACTCACCTTCTCTCTCAAAAAGTGAAACTTTATAGATATATGAATGGCTTTTGAATGCAACACAAAATTCTTAGAAATGTTAAGTCCACTTGAAATATGACAAAATATAGCAATAGGTTCATCATACACAACTTTGATATCTTTCAACAAATTTGCTTCCTTGAGTACAACTTTTAGCATTAGTAATGTATTTTGCCTCTCTTGTAGATAAAGAAATGATATTTTGCTTCTTACTTAACCATGAAACCAACTTCTTTCCCAAGAAAAATTCACCACCACTAGTACTCTTTTTGTCATCCACATCTCTTGCCCAATCATCATCAGTAAAATCACTCAAAGTGAGGTAATCTTCTTTAGGATACCATAGGCCAAAATCAATTGTCCCCTTCAAGTACCTGAAAAATCCTCTTCACAGCTGTCACATGAGATTCCTTGGGATCAAATTAAAATCTTGCAACAATGCATACAACATTCATGATATCAAGTCTAGTTTGAGTCAAATAGAGCAATCCATCAATCATGAATATGTATCTAGTCTGATTTGTTTTAGGAGAATCATCATCTTGTGTCAAATTACATCCAGACACCATAGGTGTACCAACTGGATTTGAATCTTCCATACCAAACTTCTTTAGCAATTCTTTCACATACTTGGATTGAGATATAAAGATCCCTCTATCTAGCTATGTAATTTTCAATCCCAAAAATAATTTCATTTCTCCAATCATAGACATCTCAAATTCAATCTGCATCTCATCACCAAAATTCATGCACAAACTATCATCTCCTCCAAAAATGATATCATCAACAATTACTTCAACAATCAAATCTTTATCATGATCAATCTTGAAATATAAATTACTATCAACAATATCTTTATTAAATACAAGATTCAAAAAATACTTGTCCAATCTAGAATACCATGCTCTTGGGGCTTGCTTAAGTCCATACAATGCTTTCTTCAACCAGAAAACCATATCTCCTTGATCAGACAATTGAAATCCATCAGGTTGCTCAATATACACTTCTTCATCTAGTTCACCATTTAGAAATGTTGACTTGATATTCGTATGATAAACTTTGAAGTTTTTTTAAGAAGCATAAGAAAGAAACAGTCTCATAGCTTCAATCCTAGCAACAGGAGAATTTTTTTCTTCAAATCCAATTCCTTCCATCTGAGAATATCCTTTACACACCAGTCTTGCTTTGTTTCTAACAACTTCACCTTTCTCATTCAGTTTGTTCCAAAAGACCCATTTAGTTCCAATTACACTTTCATCCTTAGGTCTAGGAGCAAGAATCCATGTATCATTCTTCTCAATTTTTTGTAATTATTCTTTTATTTCTTCCACCCAATGTTCATCTTTGCATGCTTCATTGACAATAATAGGTTCAGTCTTTGAGATCAAACAATATTCTTCTACAATTATTCTCCTAGTTTGAACACCTTTTTTCTTATCACCTATAATCTAATCTTCTGAATGATTTAGTCTTACAAACCTTGGATTCTTAGGGTGTTCTTGAACTTCAAGCTCTTGTGATCTCATGTGTGCACTTTCACTAGCTTCTTCTTGATTTTCTTCATTCATCGGAATGATTTGAACTTGATTTAGAGTCTGAAATTTCTTTCCTTTATCTGAACTATCATTTCTGATCATCTGAATCATATCCACAAGTTCTGGATGGTCTAACTATGTCTTCATCAACCTTGAAATTAACACTTTCAATTAATTTCCTCAATCTCTTATTGTAGCACTAGTAGGCTTTAATTTTAGTAGAATAACCAAGAAATATTCCTTCATCACTTCTAGCATCAAGCTTTCCTATATCTTCATCTCTTTTGATATAGCATTTACTCCCAAAGATTTTGAAGTATTTAATAGTAGTCTTATGACCAAACCATAGCTCATAAGGAGTCTTACCAGTATCACCTTTGACATGTACCCGATTGAGAGTGTAAACGACAACACTCAAAGCTTCTCTCTAGTAGATATGTGAAACATTTCCTTCTAGCATCATGGTCCTAGCAGTTTCTTGAATTGTTTTGTTCTTCCTTTCCACAACTCCATTTTTTTGAGGGGTCCATAGGGCAGATAATTGTCTCTTTATCCCATGCTCTTCACAGAAAGAATTAAAATCACCAGAAGTGAATTCACCACCTCTATCTGATCTCAAACATTTAATCTTCAGACCTGTCTCTATCTCAACCATAGCCTTAAAAATCTTGAATTTATCTAGAGCTTCACATTTTTCCCTTAAGAAAGTAACCCACATTAATCTATAATAATCATCAATAAGTAACATAAAATTCTCATCTCCTTGTAAACTTCTAACTCTTGGAGGACCACACAGGTTAGTATGCACAAGCTCCAACACTTCATTTGAATAATGTTGTTTTCTCCAGAATGAAACTCTAGTTTTTTTCCCTAACTGACATTCCTTGCATATAGTATTAGTAGCACTTATATTAATAATATTGTCAAATTTTACATGACACAATCTCCTATGCCACAACCAACTTTCATCAACTTGAACAATCAAACAAATTTTACTAGTAGCACTTAGGTGAAAGATATTACCTTTTTTTGTGTACCAGATGCAATCACATTTCTGGAACTCACTAATATTCTACACTTTTCATCCTTGAATTGAAGATTGTATCCCTTGTCAACCATCTCTCCAACAATTAAGATATTATGCTTCAATCCTTCCACATATAGGACATCATCAATATTATTCTTACCATCAAGAGAAATGGATCATTTTCCATAGATTACAGCATCTTTGTCATCACCAAATATTGCAACATGACCATCATACTTTTCCAAGCTCACAAATTTACTTTTATCACCTATCATGTGATGAGAGCATCCACTGTCAATCACTCATTCATCTTTTTCTTCAACTCCGACAGCTAGAGATTTCTCCACATTTATGCATCTAGTAGATTAAATAGGTACTAGATCATTTTCCTTTGATAGCAATAAATACCCATTCATCCTCACTAAAATTCCCTTTATTAGATTCATCATCTATCACACCTTCATCAGCAACATAATAACACTTTTTTTGGAATCTAGGCTTGTTAGGTCTTGTCTTAGGAACACTTTCCAGACACCTTGACAAAAAATGACCTATCTTATTGCAAGACAAACATTTAAGAGGAAATTTCTCTTTATACTTACTTTCTCCCTTGGCTACCCTTTTGACAATAGGCGCTTCAGGCTCATCTAATTTTATCTCTTCTTCTTGAATCTCTCTCATTTCTTGCGCATACTTGGACATATTTCTAGAAGAACTTTCTCCTGGATCATATCTCTGCTTATCTTTTCCGGAGATAGTATCTTTGAATGTAGATTATATCTTAGGAAGAGATTCACCTAACTCACTTAACTCAAAAGCAGCAAGGTTACCAATCAACATGTCTTTGGTTACATTTGTCACAGTTCGGATCTCCTCAATAGCAATAGATTTGTGTTTGTATGCGAAAATCAAGGATTTGAGCACTTTTGCAACAATATTTGATTCTTCCAATGTTCCACTAGCACATCTGATTCATTCACTCTTTGCATAGAAGAAGTGGTGTTCTCATCTTCACCCATTCAAAATGTTTCATATTTCCCTTTCATGCTTTGCAACTTAGCAATCTTCACATGGGTATCAACTTCATACAAGATTTCAAAAATTTTCCAGATCTCATAAGTAGTCTTCAGCTCCATTACATTTGTCATCTCAGAATTAGTTAGAGAACTCAATAATGCTTCCTTAGTCCTGATATTGTACTCAACTTCCTTAATATCACCTGTAGTAGAACAACCATTCTGTGGGATGATATATCTATTCTTTGTAATTTTCCATTAAGGTTCACCAATGTATCTCAAATGGCACTCCATTCGAGTCTTTCATAGAGAATAATTTGTTCCATCAAATCTTAGACTATCTTTCTTATATGTCGCCATCCCGGATCACCTCAAGTGGTCAAGCTTCTCAAGAGGAATTTTCTCTGATACAAAAATTTTGCAACACAAAGGCTAACAATTGAGAGGGGGGGTGAATCAATTGTCACATAAATTATACTTATTAAACTTATTCTCAGATCTGATAAATAAACATAAAAGCATAAACCATCA
This sequence comes from Sequoiadendron giganteum, assembly GCA_007115665.2. Lineage (NCBI taxonomy): Eukaryota > Viridiplantae > Streptophyta > Pinopsida > Cupressales > Cupressaceae > Sequoiadendron > Sequoiadendron giganteum. Next base: position 150,021,286 of record CM021100.1, on the reverse strand, counting down.
CCACATCAAAAACACACATAACACCAAGATTTTTTACGTGGAAACCCTGTTAGGGGAAAAACCATAGTGGAGGTTAGTCCACAAGATTATACTCGGTTAAAAGTATTATGAATGGGGAATGCACATACATTCAGGCACACTACCTAGAGCTCACTACTCAAATACAAAAGGTTTACTGCCCAAAGGAAGACTCATTGTCTTATAGGCACATTCAGATTATATTCAGGAGATTTGAACTGAGAAAATAGCATCTTCTAATGCCTGATTATAGTTCCAATTAAGCACATAAACACTTTCTTTTTCTCACTCTTCTTCAGACTTTACTTATGCCTTCAAAAGATTATAAAATTATTCGCACACAACACACAACATATATCGTACACCATACCCTCAAATGGTATAGATAATCGATCATATATATCTGCAACTAAGGATAACATGAACTACATGTCGGCCCAAAAAAATATGAAATGTGTACAAAATTTCGGCCCAAATCAATAAACAATTTATCAATGTGGATTAAAAAATATCAGCCAAAATATACTAAGGACCCAAAACAAAATGTCTCAAACATGAAATAACTTAAAAAATTATGCCTCAAAGATCCATAACACACTACAATCACCTTGTCGACCATGATCATGAAAAACATGAACTCATAGAAGAAAATCACCAATCATGAGCACAAAAATCAATGCGGACAAACAACACAGATAGAGAATGATCTAGAAACATCCACAATCATCATAAATCACCACAAAAGCATCCACAACAACTCGAATTACTATAATCACATCATCTTCTTTCAGGAACACCAACTAAAGCAACAAAACAATTTTTAGAACACAAATAATCATAACTTAATCAAATCTTCATGTGAACCTCTAAAACTTCATGTGGGTAAACTAGATATACTTTTCAAAAAACTATTCAATCCACAACTTCTTATCATCAATATACTGAGCTAGTCATCATACTGAACATCACTGCATCATCGACACCCTACAACATATTTTATTTCAATTTTCTCATTATCCTTGACATATATATCCTTAAAGACATTAATGGCAATAGTGTTGACATCAATGAAAACCACCTATTAGCAATGTCCAATAAATGATACCTCCTCTGATTTTCATGAGTTCTTCATGCATCTTGGCTTCTAGAGTAGGATTTATTGGCTTTTGTTTCTGTCTGGAGGGTTTTGCATCAGGCTTCGGTGGAATTTCATGTTGAAATAAATATTCTCTATATGCTTTAAGTTCATCATAATACCATGCAAAAACATTCTTATATTTTCTCAGCAGTGCAATCATCATATTTCTAATTGCAGGGTTTATGTTTTTTCCAATGTACACCTTTTTTGCAGCAAATTCAGTCCCAAGATTAATCTCTTCAATATCCTTCCCTCTTATAGGTGTTTAATTCATGATTGCTCGATCACTCCAATCGAACACTCTTTCCAATGCTACTAACCCTTTAGGAATATTCTTTTGTTTAGTTGCACTACTTCCCGGCCAAACACAATTTTTTTACCATCCACTTCTTCAACAAATATATTGAAATCAATCTCTTGGGCTTCATGCTGATCAATGCAGTGTAAGAACTTGATCATATTTGTGTCATGATTGAATACTTTCGAACTATAAATGTTGTTAGGAACTATAGGTCTAGTCTTGAGTTCCAGTTGTGAGATTCCTGCCAAGGTAATGCCATCCCTTTTCAAGGCCACATTTTCTAAAAATTCAGCCATTAAGTTTTTGATCTATCCACCCATTCACTGGAGAAAGCATCAAAGATTTCTATAGTATCCACACTGTATTTATTTATTGCTTCAATCTCTTGATTTTTGTAGAATACTCTTCCCTCACTTGTGAAACAACCAACTCTGAATCCCCATAAATGGCTAAAATTTTGATCCTATTCTTCGTAGAAATGTTTAACCCTAGCAATAATGCCTCATACTCTGCTATGTTATTTTTACATTAAAATGTCAGCAGAAATGAGTACTTAAATGTTGTTCCATTGGGTGAAATTAAATAATTACAGCTCCATTCCCCTCTTTACTACAGGATCCATCAAAATACATTTGCCATATGTCATGTTCATTTTGAGAAACATCTCTAAAAATTGGATATGTGCTCAACAAGCCAGGGTTTGAATGCTAAATTCTAAAACTTACAAGGTCGACATCATAAAAGCAGTTCATTTGATTAGGTTCAAAGAGATCAATGAAATGTTATGATCTAGGTTCTTTGTACAACTTGAATTTCCTTCCATTCACAAGTATTGTGGCATATGATAAAACTAGTTGGACATTTCCACCTACTGCTTGGGTCTATTGTCTAGACAACTACATTCCATAATAAGGAGGGTGTATACCACAATGATGTATGTCTTATATGTTTTTGAAAAGTTAAGCAAAATTTATAGGGCATCGTACCCTTCACAATGAGCCACTAGAGCCAAAAAGGAACAAAATTAAATGACACACATAAAGGAAAAAAACCAAAAACAACCCATAGGCAGGATAGTGACCACAGAGAAACAACCGATAGATAGGCACATGGAGCAACTAACTGGCATTGTCCCAATTTTTAATCAAGAGGTCCACCACCTCATCACCCACACACTCTTTGTTCTCCTGGCTATTGTTTCCCTCCAGCTCTTCTTTTATAGCATTGGACATGGTGCTCATGACGAAGTGACCCAACTTCATGGTGAAGCGAGTTAACCCCCGAAACCTTTTGTCAAGAGTGAACATTCTCTTCACCACATCACTATAATCCACCCCAAAATCCACAGTCCCCTGAACCTCTCCAGGCTCATCCACCAAGAGATGCAGAGAGTGAGAGGTAGAGCCATCAATAGGAAGCTTGTTGTCCACCAGAGTAAACTAGGGCCTCACCACATTTTCTTCCTCCTCATCTTTTGATTCTTCTTCCTTGTACCCTTTACTGTCAGACTGCTCCTCCTTAGAGTCTTTAATAATCAACCTCTTTTTTTTGTTCTTAGCCAACCTCCTGGATCTCCTCCCGATATTTCCCCCACCAATTGTCTCAGTGGTCCCCACAACCGTATCACCCCTGGACTCTTTACTTATAGCATTCTTGCCCTTTCCATCCATATTCGTCGAGGCCAACATACTTTTCTCCTTTCCTCTTTTAGCTGAAGTGGCCTTGTAGGCCGAGTCTTCTTGAGTGGATTTTAATTCAAAAATTACTTTTTCCGCGTTGCCATGGGCCTTGCCCAGACCAACCTTAAGTTTCTTAGTGGTTATTCTGGCTTTAGGATTCCCCACAATGCCTGAATTGGATTTCCTAGGTGGGCTTTTAGACTCAGCCAGGGAAATCTGCACAGTTGAAAGGGGTTCTATGTTCTCAATGTGGACAACCATGATAGTTTTGGGTGGATAGAGAGCCATATGAAAGTTATATAGTCTTAGAATAAGCCCCTGATGGAGCGGGAGTGGCGGGAGATCACAAGGATTACAGCTGGCCGACTCTTTGCACTTGTCAATAGAGTTTTCAAGGTCCATTAAAAAAAAATAGGAAACTGAGCAACATCTTATGTCCAAGATGATTTAACAAAGGGAAGTGGTAAAAGAAACAGGTTTTGAACCTACCTTCCAAAGTAACATACTTCATCAGCGCCATGCACACCTAATCCCAGGGCTTGGGGAGAGCATCCCTCTCAAAACCCGAATGGTTCCGCATTGGGGCCTCCTCTCCTCTGAAAAAATATTTTAAGCTTTCATGATCCATTTTCATGGTGTGTTTGGGGTATTTTTTCCCAGAACACAATAGCCTTGTATCCTGCGCTATGAATTCCTTAATGATTTCAAACGATATACCACCAATGGAGACCCGACGGTCATTCCACAAACTCGCAAACTGACCCGATAAGATAGGATCATGACCGACCAAGCACTCCATAATCAGAGCAATTCCACCCTCGACACAAATGTGTTAGACCAAAGGCTTGTTCTGAAACTCCTTGCATTTTTCAGGTTCAGTCCTAACCCGCTCACCACCCATCCTATCAATCTACAAAAAAAACACAAGAAATTGCAAAAAATACCAATTACAGTAGTCACAAATAATAATCACAATGTGATTGTTAAGGAAAGGTATACAACAAAGAATAATAGAACCCGCGTATAGGTCGCATGCACAGAAAGGAAAATCACCACAGGGTGATTTGACACTAAATTTAATGGAGTTATGATTACGGCCAAGAAGGCAAGAATTGGCAGATATGTAGGGAATGCACAAAAAACCATGCGGAATGGCCAGATAACTAAAATTAGAAACCATCCAAATGGAGCCAAAGAAGCCCCGTGCTAAACTAATAGGCTCGAAGACCCTAGAAGGAGGACATCTCCCATCATGACTAGTCAAATCATTATAAATACACTCGCACCACCATATGCAAGGAGGAGATAAAACAAGAAATCCCACAATCCCCAAGAGAATAGATCACATAGTATGGATCCACAAATTTAATGAAGTCATGTCCTTTCAACTATCCTTCATCAAGCTGCCAAAATTATACTTGTTACCATATTTTAAGTCCCAACCCCACCACATCATCGTTACCTTAGAACCCAACCCCATCCACCATGTACAAAGGCAAGACACGTGGATCCTCCATTCCGTGCCCCACACACGAAGATCTCTACCAAGAATCCTCCACCTGTACCTCATTTCCATATTGACACTCATCCACCAAACCCCCCAAAAAATCTAGTTGACCCCCCATTCAGCTCCCATCATCCAAAGATTTAAAATCATTCTAAACCATGGTGTCTTTGTTCTCGCATGATTAAATCTTGAATTTTTGGACGTAACTTTTCCTTTTTCCTCCAAAATTTAGCAGAACCCCAGCCTGAGCCAAGATTAGCCAAGGCATCTGCCACATGATTGCCTTCTCTGAAGATACGAGTCACCTTTTTATCCCTAAATTTGGATAAAAGGAAATTAACATCCAACAAAATGTCCTTAGTATTCCAACCAATTAATCTATCTCTATTCACAACATTCGTAATTGACTTGGAGTCTCCTTCAATGTGAATATAAGCAATCCCTAGAGAAACAACAATATTGAGGACCATTATTAGCGCATGAGCCTTCGCTACTAAAGCATACTAGAACCCAATACCACCAACAAATCTCGCCACCAGAGCACCCATAGAATCTTTGATAACTCCACCAATAGTTTTCCAACTTGGGTTGCCCTTAGCAGCCCCATCAAAATTGAGTTTAAACCATCCTCTATTTGGAGGCTCCCATTTAGTATTTTTTCCAGCTAAAAGTTTTGAATTATCAAAGGAGTTAGCCGTTAAATCCTAGTGCCACTCCTTAGCCATTTTTATTTCATTATCCAATGGCCCCATCTCCGGGGGTTTCCCATTAAAGAGAGAGATATTCTCCTCAATGAGCCTAACTCTAATGCCAAAAATATCCTTGGGACTCCTCTCAACATTCCTGAAAACTCTGTTATTCCTCTCCTTCCATAAACACCATCCTAAGACAGGGGGGACTTGCTTCCAAATTTCACTAGGCAGAGGGTGGGAATACAGGCCATACCAACCCAGAATGAGTGATAAAAGCTCCTTTCTCATAACCCAAGGGACATCAAGTTTCTCAAAATCCAACCCCCAAACTTCGATAGCAAACAAGAAGTGTAATAAAAGGTGACTGACAGTTTCCTCCCCTTTCTTGCAAAGAAGACATGTATTGGGGAAAAAGAAAACTCCGATTCCTCAAATTGTCCTAGGTTAGAATCCTATTATGACAAGCCGTCCACCAGAAAAAATAATTTTAGGAATCATGTGGCAATTCCAAACCTTCTTCCAGGGTTCCCCAACATAATTTTTGTTTGTCAGCAATCTTTAAGCTGACTGCACAGAGAGATCCCCCTGTTTATCAGAAGTCTAGAAAAACTCATCCTCCCTGTCATAGGAAGGAAACCTGGTGCTAGAAAGAATCACCTGAAGGGATCAAGCCAGACAAAAAAGGTCAAGATAATGGGGGTACCAAAGGGTAAGATCCTTCCAAATCCTAGCTTTGGGAGGTCCAGAAACATAGTCACTGATATGGATGCCAAAGAATCTCTTTGCCGCTCCTATCATCATTCCAAAGTTAGAGCAAGCCAGAGAGGAGTCAATCAGCCAAGTATCTTCCCAGAACCTAATTCTAATCCCATTTCCAATTTTCCACTTAATCCCTTTCTTTAAGAGGCCTTGTATGCTGCAAATGCTCTTTCAAACAACAGAGCCCTAGGGTGAGGCTTCAAAAGACAATCAATCAAGGTCCTATTCTGGAGATATTTGGAATTCAGAATTTTACACCAGTCCTTAGTGTTCCTTAAGTGGTCCCAACCAACCTTATCCATCAAATCCCTGTTAGAGTTGACAATCATCCTAATACCAAGCCCACCACAATTTTTAGCCTGGCAAACCCTTTCCCATTTCACCAAAGCGAGTTTCTTCTTTTCCTTAGTAGCGAACCATAGGAAATTACTTTGAATTATTTCAAATTTATCAACAATGTACTTGGGAATCTTAAAAATGGATAGAAAGTAAGTAGGGATACCTTGGGTAGCCCAAGTGAGGAGTTGGAGTTTTCCAGCATGTCTTAGCATAGAGCCCCTCCACCTAGCCAATTTCCTTTGAATCCTTTCCAAAACCGAGTTCCAAAAATCCATGGGAGCCTTCTTAACCATGAGGGGGAGCCCAAGATACACCAACAAGAGAGAATCACCAACACATCCCAAAACCACAGTCACCCTATTTTTCAAATTAGGCATGCAGTTAAATAAATAAATCTTTCTTTTATTGTAATTGATGCTTTGACTAGAGCAATATGCATAGTTGTTAAGACAAGCTTTCCATTTCTTGGCTTCCACCACAAAGGCCTTCCCAAATAGAAAAGTGTCATCCACAAATTTTTCCACAACAATCAGATCCAAAGAGGAAGCCGCTCTAACACTTGAGATGGAGCCCTCTGACAGTAGACCCATGAAATTCCTACTAAGAACATCAACAATCATTATGAAAAGATAGGGGGATATAGGCTCTCCTTTTTCGAGCCCTCTACCAAAAGAGAAGAACCCATAGGGGGAATCCATTAATCATAACCAAGTACTTGACAGTGTTAACACATTCCATAATGAGTTTAATGACCAAACTATTAAAGAAAAACTTAGCCAAGACCTTCGCGATGAGATCCCATAACACTTTATCATAAGCTTTGGAAATGTCAAGCTTGAGATCCATCCCCATATTGTTACATATATCCATTGAGTGGATCAATTCATGGGTTGTTATAGTGGCATCAAGAATATGTCGCCTAGGGATAAACCCCTTTTGAGTGTGACTAATGATTTTTTCTAGAAGAGGTTTGATACGGTTAAAAAGGATCTTAGAAATGATCTTATAAAATGTGTTACAAAGGCTAATTGGTCGGAAGTTAGTCATAGAAAGAGGCTCACTAATCTTGGGGATAAGAGAAATGAAAGTGTGGTTCAATTATTTGAGGACCCTACCATATTTGAAGAAATCCCTGGCTGCAAGCACAAGGTCCCCACCCACAGTACCCCAGAAAATCTGAAAAAAAAAGCAGGATGAAAACCGTTAGGTCTCGGGGCTTTGAAATCGCCCATGCTAAAGGTAGCCAAGCGAACTTCTTCCATATAAATAGCTCTAAGGATTCCCAAATTATCTTCTTGAGAGATGGAGGCAGGAAGATGTTGGAGAGTCACATAGTCCAAATCCAGGTTGGGCGCCTTGGTAGGGGCCGAATAAGCCTCCTGGAAATAGTTAACCGCATAGATCCCAATTTGAGCTTGATTTGAAATCACCTACCCAATGGTATTTGTCAGTTTAGAAATTTGATTTCTTTTCCTATGCTTGAAAATAGAAACATGAGAAAAGGAGGTATTCCTATCTCCTTCCATCAGCCATTGGACCCTAGATTTTTGCTTCCAGAAAAAATCCTCAATTTTTAGAACCCGTTCCCATTCCATTCTTGCATCCCGTTCTTGGATGTGAGTCTACTAACTATCATCACGTTCTTCCATATTTTTTTGTAAGGTCTTCAATTTTCCTTCAATCAATTTTTTCCTTTGAAAAACATCCCCGAACACATTCTTGTTCCAACCTTTTACCATATTTTTAATATGTTTAAGTTTAAAGAAGATCCTATACATAGGGGATCCTTTGACAGGAATATTCCACCATTCAACAATTTTATTTTTGAAATCGGGATGAGCGTTCCACATTAATTCAAAGCAAAAAGGAAAGGGACAAATAATAGGATGAATATTAGTGGTCAACAGAAGAGGATTATGGTCAGAGACCATCCTAGGAAAGGTTATTAGATTGGCATCTAAGAAATTAGTCCAATGAGGAGAGCAGAGGAAGTGGTCAAGCCGGATCTGAATTAGGTTACCAGCAGCCCGTCTATTAGACCAAGTGTAATTCTGGCCCAGGAGCTCAATATCAACTAAACCCAAAGAATTCAAAAAATTAGCCAGATTAGACATGTTGTCAGAGTAATCTAGAAGGCCACCATTTTTTCAAATGAAAAAAAGGGAGAGTTAAAATCTTTAGCAACAAGCCAACGACCTCCATTATTCAGATTACTCTTGGTCACCATATTATTCCACAAAATACTTCTCGTATTCCTCTGATTAGGAGCATATATATTAACTATAGAACAAGCTTCAACAAAATAAGAGAAAGAAACCCCTATACTATTTTTACAATGAAATATTTTAGCACCATGCAAACCAGAAGGGTTCCAAAGAACTACCAAACCCCTGAAGGCTCCCTCAACATCACTATAGACATAGGAAGCATTAGGCCAGAAAAAGTTAGCAATTTTATCAAAATTAACCATTAATATTTTGGTTTCTTGAAGAAGGAAAACATCAAACCTATGTTCCACTATATAGTCCTTCAGAGCACGTTGTTTGTGTGAGCTATTAAGCCCATGAATGTTTCATGACATAATTCTCATTTTTGACCTTTTTTTGAGGACACATCCAATGTCCTCTGCTTTCCTAGGGCAATCTCATTTTTTGTTTCTCTCATTCTAGTGTACCTCTGAGAAGGTATCCCTAGTTTAGATTCCCCTCCTACATCGGCCTTCTTCTTCCTTCCTTTCTTCTAAGGTGTTGTCCACATCCCTTCATCCCCAGCTTTCTCGAGCTTCAAACTCCCCAAACTTTTAGTAGATTCATCAATCATACCAGAGCTCTCTTCCTCCCAGATTTCACCATCCTCGATCAAAAACCCATAGGTCCCCAGAGAGATAGCATTAAACATAGAATCAAAATCTGAATCGCCAGGAACATGAATCCCACCAAAGACCCCTCAAATAGTTAACAGCCGAAGTGCCATGGTCCTGAGACAAAAGGACAAATAGGGGTTTAGTGGCCGACTCCAATGAGTCACTAGGGTCAAATAATTCAGAAGGTGGACCGACGGGGGAGGGTGGATGTGGAGGAATCTCAAGTGACTAAATAGCACTTGGGAGAACAAACCTAGAGTCACTCGGTGGCCTCAAAATATTTTCAAACAGAGTAGTGGGATTTATCACATTGTCCTTAAACTCACGACTGACTGCAAATTTGCAATCAGAGATAAGATACCCTTCTTTGGCACACTTTTGATAGTATACCACAATGTTTTCATAACACACAGGTTGAATCCAACTGCCCAACTTAGAACACAACTTAACAGAGTTTGGTAGGATTTTATCAACACAAATATTGACATAGAATCTCGCAAAGACTAACTTGGATTTTGATTTTGTGATAGAATTCATGGACACAAATTGACCCAACGAATCCCCAATAGCTTTGAAGATGGATTCATCCCAAAAATCCAAAAGAAATCCTGACAGCCTTACCCAAATAGGGGCTGATTTATTTAGATCTATTGTAGGGTCGAAACCAAGTTTCCACCTACACAAAGCCAGACTATGCTTCCCATAAACCCACGGACCCGATGACAGAGTAGCCACCATGTCCTCCACAACTGTGAATCTAAATAGGAAAAGACCACCAACCATCATGCTAATCTCCACACTACCCTTAAGGCACCACTTCACTACAACCCATTTTAGAACCATATCCACCGTTGGATGGTAGGAAAGAAATCTCCCCACTACAACATTCTCCATGGAGGAGACGATCCTGTCACTGATCGAATCAGGAATGTCAAACACAACACTAGAGTTCAAGACAATATCAGGTGTAGATGAAAACAAGGAGGATACTTTTTTTCCATTAGATAGCACATCCTTCCAATTGACAGTCGGAGAGATCTTCACCGCCGGCACAGAAGATTCGCCCGGAGTCTCCAAAGTCTTCGAAAAGCCCGATGGTGAAAGCATTGTCCCCGCAGGGGTGGTACCCGTCAGACACAGGCCCAAGGGAGAGGAGCATAGGTCAGGGGGGGGGAGGGCAGAGGGGGACCATTGGGTACCCCCAAGATAGAGTCCACCATGCACACATAAAATTCAAACTCAGAGGAGCGGGAAAAAAAATGTTGCTAATTCACTGTTTGTCCTATATGTTGCCTCAAGGTATGATGCCAATTTCAATTCTACGTTCCATATCACTCCAACCACTAGGACCAAATTTTTATCCATGGTGTAGCACTTTCCATAGGTGGTGTTCACCCAGAGACCTAATTCCTTCATTATATCCAAAGGCACGATATTGATTGCTGCTCCTGAGTCAATCATGCAATGTTTTACCAAATTGTTATTGATCACCAGTGTGGTGTAAAATGGATCCACTTGAGAGGGTTTTTTGTAAGGGTATCTCCCAAATAGAGCTCTGGTGCCTCTGTAACTTCCTGCTCAACATCATTGATCTCTTTGTTTTGACTCATCTTCTTGTGAGACGAATTGACAATCAACTTGAGGGTTGTGTCTTTGTACTCATCAAATTTCATCATCTCCATCAAGGGCACTGCCACTATAAATTTGGAGACAGTTGTAGACACTAAAAAATGTCCTAAGTCTGTGAGCAACATTTTTCCTTAGTCGTCACCCTCTAATAATTAAATAATTTTAATTATTTAATTATTCCTGGTCATATTCCTTTATTAATTTTTTTTTTAATTATTTAATTAATTCACTTTCTAATCTCTATTCTATCATGATCAATTAAAATAAATTAATTGCATCACTAATACCCACTTTCTTCAATAATTAAATAAATCATTATTTTTTTAATTATTTATCTTTCATCACTTGTCTATAGTCAAAATAATAATTATTATTTGACCCTTTTATTCTTCTATAATTAAATAATTGAAGAAATTATTTAATTATGTGTTATTCTTCTCTTTTAAATAACTGATCCAAATCAATTATCCATATTTAATATCTATCTCCTCCTTTAATTAAATTTATGGATTTAATTAAATCTCTTTTTTCATTTCCTCCAAATAAATAATTTATTTGTCACTTGTCCTTCTCCTCCATTTTTGAATAAATAATTTAAAGTAAATTGTTTATCCCTCCATTTTGGTCAAAGATCCCTTGTCATTATTTCATGTCATAGCCTACATTTCTTGCATGTCTTTCATAGTCATTGGGCATCATAGCCGTCGGCGTCATATCTTTTCCATGCATGGCATATTTTGGTTGCATCGATTTTCAACCGTAGATCTTGGAATATTTCTAGAAACTCAATCTTGGTCATCCATTTCGTAACCTCCCTCTCATGAATCCTCATCCATTGATCTTAGAATATTTCTAGAAGATTAATCTCAGTCATCCATTCAAAAGGTTTTCTATAAAAGCAACCTTTCTCCTCCATTTTCAATTCAACAACCATTTTGTCTCCAATTTTCTAGTTACAATTTGTAGGTGTTTGCACAAGTCTACTTAAAAATCTAAGGGAAAATTTGCATAAGGATAAATAGGAGAGCAAGAGAATTGATTCAAGATCAAGCATGGGGAGTATTATTATTTGATGTTTTCATTTTATTGATGCTTCAATTGTATTCTCTTGTTTAGATTGGTATTTTAGCTTAGATTTGTGTTGGTTGTCACTTAGTTTATGATATTTGATGTTTACAAAGAATTTAGTATCAAGGAAGAGGACTAGGCCTACATGAGAAAGGCATTCGAGAACCAATACAATTTTATGCAAATCCCAGACATCAAGGTCTTGGTTATTCTTCAATTAGAGAATCAAATTATGTTAGTGATACCTCCTCGATATTGGGGGTGACTTTATCTGATACAAACATCAAAATGGGGGCCATGAGTAGTACTTGTTATAAGGTTTCTTCCAACACTCCTTCCATCCATACCATAATCCGTCATTCCAACATGAATAAATCTTCCATTTGGAACCAACAAAAAGAAAATTATTATAAATCCAAAGTTCAAAATTAAATGTCAGAGGCCATTGAATCAAACAAAAATACAAGTGGACAAATAAAGTTAAAATGGATCACAAAGAAAAATGGATCAAGCAAAGAAAATATTCCAAATCTAAAAGTCAATCAAAGAATGGAGCCACAAGAAAAGAGGACTCCCACATATAGTAAATTTCCACCTCCTTCAAAATGGTCATCAAGAAAGACATATAAAAGTGTTCATTCCAAACTCCATCATCTACCATCCCAAATTTGGAAAATAAAATTTGCTACATCCAAAACACCAAATAGTTCATTCACACCTACCATCATTCGTCATAATCCTACATCTCGCCTAAAGTCTAAAAATCCTACCTTACAAATCTATCACATCTTGGAAAAAACTCTTTATCGTAAGAAATCTCATGGTAATCTATCACGATATATGTATTTTGATAAATCCAATTCTAGTATCAACAAGGATCAAAATGACATCAATCAATTGTATGCAAGTGATATGATCCTAACAAGGCAACTACTTCATGAAGGTCATTATTGGCATATCATGGCACCAATCTCCACATAAACACCACCAAAGGATTAAAAGAGATCAACAATCTTCTAGAACATCAAGTCGATATAAAAAATAGTAAAGAGAAAAAAATTCATCCAATAGTGAAAACCATTTTTATGGCGCTTTGGATAAGTACCATGATGAAAACCTAGAAAATAGGCATCATGTGTAAAATAAATTATCTATGTGGACCATTACACTTGGGGGCAAGTTGTTTCATCTCACATGCCTTTCTCATGAAATTTCCATCTATCCATCCAATCCATATCATTTTCATCCATTTTCCCACCTCCCTTGATCTTGATAAGAAATGGGGCACAAACATAAATCATGCTTTGGCAAAATTCTTGACATGTCTATCCTTTGGTCATACACTACCCATGAAATATCATTTCATTACCTTCATAAAATTTATCCAAACTCATATCTTGGAGAAAATAAATTATTCCTATGTGAAATATTCCTTGGAGATCATATCCCAATTCTTCCATCCAATAATCCTCAGGTCTCTTATCCTTTGCCAAAATAAATCCATTATCCTTCCATACCTATTGCAGGAATTGGTTTTCCCTTGTCAATGGTTTAAGGATTCTAATCCACTTATCCAAGTGCTCTCCATAACCCCATCTAGTCCTAAGGTTATTCATTTCAAATGCAATAAGCCTAATCTATACAATCTTGCTATGCACTCTAGTGCGTCATCCAAAACATTCATTGTCTTTGTTCTCGGCCTTCCTAAAAACATTGATCCTTTAGTTACATTATCATCCACGGGATATGTCTTTCTAAATCCTCATGTTGTTTCAGGATGTGTCCTTCCCATATCAAACAATGTTGTCATCATCATCATCATCACCTTTCAATTCGTTTCCAGCTTGACTAGGGGCAAGATCATGTTTGTCATTGGATCCTTTTGCATGCATGCTTGGTTAATTGTAGGTATCTTTCACATGCATTTGTCATTATCCCAATAGTTATCATACATAATAAAGCGTCATCCTTCGCATGGCCTGAAGACCACTGACATTTAACATCCTTCACTTTCATATCCACCCATCACATTCGCTGCTTCCCCTCACACATAGTAAACTGGTCCTATACCTGATTGGGGGAAATTCCTTGACTTACATCTTCATGGGAAATAATGCATGGTATCAGCCCTTTAAAACCTTTAAAATCCATAAAAATCATAAAATATCCCGAAAAAAGATTAAAAAAAATTACAACATTTCAAAAATCCAAAAAAATCAAAACATTTCAAAGTCCAAAAAATCAAAACATTTCAAACTCCAAAAAAAACATCAAAACATTTCAAAATCCAAAAAAATCAAAACATTTTAAAATCCAAAAAATCATAAGATCCTCAAAATCCAAAAATATAAAAAAGCTTCAAAACTTCTAAAAACAAAGTCCAAGTTTGAATTTGAGTCTGAGTCAGTCTACATTAGAGTGGTCGAACTACATTGCCTCTGCATATTTTCTATGTAGGAAAGGCTCATCTTAAATGAGCCCCTGAGGCATTAGGTCAATCCCTTTAGGCTGTCCAAATAAAATTATGACTCAGTATTTTTTCGAACAAGACAAAGTCAAGTCGTGTTGAACTAGGAAGTCTTTGCGCACTACTACGTAGGCAAGGCCATCTATCAATGAGCCCTAGAGGCCCCCTCGGTCAATTCCTTGGCCCTGAAGCAATCATTATTCAATCACAAAATAACAAACAAATGAAATCCTCCATCAATCAATTGTCTTATCATCCATCAACTTGGTCATTCGGCTGGAATGGGGCATTATGTCATTTGCCTCATCCAGTCTTATCTCTTGTCTCTTATCAAGATGTGTCCTTCCTGAGATTATATTTTGTCAATTTGGGCATTTACCTTATGTAGGATATGTCTTTCTTGCGGATAGGTGCCTCATCAACACTTATCATTTGGTCAACTTTATCAGATGTGTCCCTCTTGCGGTTGGGTATTGTCACATCGCTTGGTCATATTCATCAATATTTATCAAAAAAATGATCAATCTTTGTCAACCTATCAATCAAATTAATTTTTCAACTATTGTCAATTTTTTAATTAATCTTTGTCAATCTATCGACCAAATCAATTTTTGATCTTTGTCAATCAACTGTGTCACACTAATAAATCTTATCAACATGGTCAATCAATCTTTCCTTCATCAGGATGTGTCCTTCCTGATGCTAGGTGTGGTCAATCAAGTCACTTTATCAATCCTTATCAATCTATCAATCAACTTAGTCATCTTGGTCAACCTATTCAACCAATCAAACAATCATCATTATCACAGGAAAATACTATTTTGGCAAACACTTTGTTAGTCTAGATTTTCTTGTCTTTTCGATTTGTTTTGAGTCATGTGACTAGTCTCCTCGAGGATTTCCTATCAATGGATTTAGAGGGACGATGATGGATCATGGCCTCTTTTGTTTGTTTGTTGCTTGTGATTTGTCTTGGCAAAAAGACTCAGACAATTGGGTCCCTAGTATGAGCTGGGGCATTCCTTATCTTTTTTACTATTTGTCTCTCCCAATGGTCACCTTGCACACCTTGGTTTATGTCATACCATGGTGTTTGTGGTCTATTTGTGACATTTTTGGATGCCCAATGATGATAAATATAAAAATTTAAGCATGAAAGTTGGTTTCCTTATCATTTCATGTCTATCTTCTTTCCCCTTTTCACACCAACATCCCATCTCCCTTGTCTTTTCAATGCTAGCATCCATCTCCTTCATGCTAACATTTCTTCTATCCTTTATCTTCTAGGCTTATCTTCCATTTCGAGAGCATATTCATGTTCTTTGAACCCGCTTGTCCTCTCGAGGGGGCATACAACAACCCTCTTGGTCATCCTTCCCCTTTCTCTTCACACTATGGCATATTTTAGAATTAAATTTCTTTGACACAACGCGATGAACTACATTATGTCAAAGAGGGGAAAAATGTAGACACTAAAAAATGTCCTAATTCTATGAGTAACATTTTTTCTTAGTCGTCATCCTCTAATAATTAAATAATTTTAATTATTTAATTATTCCTGATCATATTCCTTTATTAATTAAATATGAAAAAGGAGAAAGTTCTAGAGAGGTATTGGAGAATGTTCTAAGAGAGGTATTGGATATGAAAAAGGAGAAAGTTCCAGACCTAGAAAAAAGAATTTTAGACAAAAAAAGTGGAAGGTATCTGGTAAGATAACCTAATGCTCAAAATTTTAATGGGTATTTTTTTTCTTTTAATAAGTTCGGTCATATGGTTGCTCAGTGCAGAAGCAATATGAAGTCAAAAAAATTATCATTCTCTGGTCAGTGTTTCAATTGCAAAAAATTTGGTCATAAATCAATTGAATGCAAAAATGTGTCAAGTTACTCTGTTGATAGAAGAAATGTTGAATGTTATACATGTGGTAAATTTGGGCATGTTTCTAATCAATGCACATCTAGAAGAAATCAATAGAATGGACAAGAAATCATTGAGTGCTACAACTGCAATAAGTATGGTCACATTGCAAGATTTTGTAGAAACAAAAATATAGATAGAAGAGGTCTAGTATACAAAAGCAAAAATATAAAGAAAAATGATAAAGGAAAGGTGACTACAGATGAAATCAGAGATCAGATGAAAAATATATGGGTAAGGAAGAATGATTCTGATGCTGGAAATGGTTCCATACCGGAACCTTCTTTCGATAATTGATTTCAGGCCACTGGCCTAGGGGGAGTTTTTCAATAAAATATTTTCTCCCTTGTCTATGGATGGTATTAGAACGAAGAGAATAGTTGAGAAGTTGTATTTATGGTGTACAAAATTTTTGGATATCTTTTGCAAAAAGAATTCAAACAATTCATAGGTTCGCAAAAGATTTTTCTATCACAGTTTGGGAAAATAGAGTTTCTGGAAATTTAGGGAAAACACATTTATTGCAAGTATGCAAGCTATAAAAGGAAAGTTTAAACTATCATTTATCACTTTGCATCGAAGAAGGAAAGAAGGAGAGCACTCAGGAGCAGAATTTCGAAGCAGGAAAGTTGATTCATCAACAAATCTCGAAATCTATCAGGTATTTGAAATTATTCTCAAGATATTCATACAATTTGGTGTGTGGTTGCAAACCCTAAATATGAAAATAAAAAGGAACAAATCAAAGGGTCGATCACTCTAGATGAATATAACAATGCAAAGATTAGGTCTATGAGGAATTTGTTGCTACCTGATGAATTGAAGCGATTGAGCGAAGCTAAACATGGGAATTTGGATATTTGGAACTGTTAGAGTAATAAGTTATTACACTTAATTAATTATATCATATTGGTTAATTAATTAAGTCACTTATTCCTTTATTTTCTTAAGCTAAACTTAGGCACATTAATAATTGATTAATTATTAAGTGTGCACACTAGGGTTATGCATACTTTTCTTTTATAAAGCAAATCATCTCATTGTAATCTTTGAATTCTGAATATATCAATTTGCACATCTCCATGCAAAGCTCTTGCTTTTAATTGTTTTTCTCTTATATGGAAGGCCTTTTTGTTTGCATGTCTGATCTTGGTTTCTAACATGGTATCAAAGCCTTGACATGCAACCCCTTCTCAGTTTTTCGAGAAAATCATTACAAAGTTCGTTCAGGGTTCCTCGAGGTTATCATGCCTTGAGTTCATCTATGTGGAATTTTGGATCAGATTGGGCTTCATCATTGGATTGAGAGCGTTGGAAAAAGTCAGGATTGACTTTTATTTTGCAGATTTTGGTCATCATTTTCTAGATCAATGAGGGTTTCATGTTCGATGATTTTTTGGAAGCTCTAGGGGTAGCCTATTTTTCAGAGCATCTTGGAGAAAAATGGACACTTGCATTGTGTTCGGAGTAGCCAGAAAACCTAAGATTGCCCTTCGTTTTGTCTATTTTAGAGAAGTTGATCTAGAAGGAAAAAAAAATTGCCATGGAGGTCGTACGGCCTCCCCACAAGCTCCCCAAGGCATGAAAATCGAAAAAAAATGGTGGTTTTTTGGTTTATGTGTGGTGCCTCCAATTCAAAGGGCTTTTGCCACTAGGTGGCCACCAGTCCGCTGTTTTCGCTGGTGGCTCCCCGCTAGCCCCTATGGGCTCCTTTGCAACTCTGCCCCAGTCATATGGAAGACCAAGGGTTCTTCGCCAGCCCCTGAGGGCTTCCTCTCTATGACCCATGGTCATATGGGGGACTAGGCCCCTTGCGCATAGCCCTTGCCGACTCCAACCCACTGCACTGTGCCTTTGGTCACATGGGTGACCAGGGGCCCAAATGTTTTTATAGGGGGGCTGATCTTTTGAGGCAATGGCCAGATGGCCGTCAATTTTATGCTAATGAACCGTAGATGTCAGTGACTGTACGACCCCTCTTTGTCCCCTCCTAACCTAGTTTGCCCTAAAAGAGGATTATTTTTCTTTTTGGCATAACTTGGGCATACGATATCGAAATCAAGAAAACAAAATATCGTCGGAAAGATGGTTCTGAGAACTATCTTGTGATATAGTTTATTTTTTAGTATTTTTTTGTTTAGCTACATATATTTCTATTTGAAGTTAGATGTTCATTTATCGCTTTCGAGCTCATAACATTTTGCCACGATCTCCAATTTTCGCTATATTTGCGGCGTTGGAAAGGTATTGAGGAGCTCTACATAGTTGTCCATGCAATTTTTTATGTATCTTTCCTAGGTTTATCATTATTCCATATTTGGCTTGATGGGTGTTTTGGAGATTACTTGGATATTTTGGCAGTTGCGAGGATGCAACTTGCATCTTTGCACTTCATTTCAGTATCACATCATTCATTTTATCTACTATTGTTTCATAGATTCCAAGATTGTTCTACTTTGGATTTTTTGAGTGTTCTATGGCATCGGGTCTACTATTGCATTATTATGATTCCGATATGCTTTCTTGTAAGCAAAAGTATCTTTCCTTGCTTTCTGGATTGCGGTTCCAGTGTTACTGTATAGTGTTCTTCCAGTGCTTCTTTGCAAAATTTCATCTCATTGTAGGGGGGTTTTGTCTCACTAGGTTTTCCTTCTCCCACTCATTCTTGCATTTGTAAATGGGTACCTGATCAGGCCTAGTTGTCAGGACGCATCTTTGCTTTCATGCATCTTTTTTCTAGTTTTTTAGCTACTTCCTAAGTTCATCTTAAGGGGGGGTGTTAGATTAATAAGTTATTACACTTAATTAATTATATCATATTGGTTAATTAATTAAGTCACTTATTCCTTTAGTTAATTAAGCTAAACTTAGGCATATTAATAATTGATTAATTATTAAGTGTGCACACTAGGGTTTCCTTTTTAGGTCAACATTAGGGTTATGCATACTTTTCTTTTATAAAGAAAATCATCTCATTGTAATCTTTGAATTTTGAATATATCAATTTGCACATCTTCATTCAAAGCTCTTGCTTTTTATTATTTTTCTCTTCTATGGAAGGCATTTTCATTTGCATGTCTGATCTTGGTTTCTAATAGGAATGACTTTCCATACTTTGAAAATGTGAAATTAGTGAAATTCATATTGAGCAGATTACATGATGATATTCTAACTTTTGACAAACCCTACATCATTTCAAAGGAGGTAATTGAGAATTTAACTAGATTTTGCAAAGTCAGAGATATACCAAGGAAGAAATCTATCTGGAACAAAGAGGTCGAAACCCTAACTAGAATAATTAGAGATCAGAAGGCCTTGATAATTACGACAACCAAGAATCCTATTATAAAGTACATTACACATGGAATAACATATAAAATATTCTACAAAACTCGAGAAGGAGCCACATTGACTGGCGCAGTCTACATTTCTCACAAGATTATAATTGAAGGTCAAGACTTTGACCTATGCGGGTTGTTAAAGGATCAACTCATGGAAAATGTACAACTGACAAAGGAAACAGGTTATCCTTTCAAAAAAGAGAAAAGGAAATTGTTGAATACAACCCTTCGGAAAGAAAATTTCCCATAATTGAGGGAAAAGGAGAAGAAAAAGAAATTGTGGATATTCCGGATGAAGAATTTGATGAAGAAACTGAGGATCCACTGAAAAATGAATTTGAACTAGAAAAAGGTAGTGAGGAAGAAGAAGATCTAACAAAATAAAAGCTACAACAACTTATTCAAGGAGAAGGTGGAATTTAGAAAATAGCTAGGTTATGGTCAGTCAGACCATCGTATGATCAAGAAATGATTCTAAGTGATTTAAATGCTCATGTTGAGAAATGCAAGATTAGATTGGAAAGCTTGTAGAAGATTTTGCCCGATGAAATTATTGAATGTAGCAAAGAAACATTCAATTCTGAATCTCAATAAAAGGAAGATGGTGAGGTTATCTCTCACTTGAAGGAGCAATTTAGGCTATCCATTTCTAAAATAAAGAAGAAAATGAATGAGTTAAGGCAATGCATAAACTCAGCCACCAAAATTTACAACTATTGCATCTGTTGGCCCTATGCAGTCAACAATTACAAAGAGAAGTTGGATCAGATTGAAATAATATTGAATGGAATTGGTAAAATCTTTGACATGTTGTAGGATCCAGATGGCATCGTCAAGAAAAGAATTTGGGAGCTACAGTTAGAACACACAAAAATTCAACTCTCCAAGAACACTCTTGTGGATACTTTTTGGAAGGTAAAGGATCTAACCGAATGCAAATTGGAACAGATGGTGGAAATATTGAGGAATGGTGAGAAACTCGAAGAAGCAATTATGATTCCTGAATCTCTAATTGAAATTGTTAACAAGACTTCCAAGAAAATATTTTGATCATTATCATTGGAATCACAATAGATGCTTGGAAGAAATTCCTTCCGAAAGTGAATAAAAATCATAAGATAATCTTCTAAATGTAGCAGTTAATTATTTTTAAGTTTTTTTAAGTTTTGATCAAAGAAGGAGAACTGTCGGCATATATGTGTTAAAGTTTTGAAGCTTTGAGGATTTTGAACACATGTTTTGTCACTATCTTGTCAATATCAATTTTTTTCTTTTTGGCATATGGCTTCCATGCTTTGTCACTGATGTCAAAGGGGGGGGAGAATGCACTGAAAAATGACTCATAGGGGGAGAGAATTCCTTGTAGGGGGAGAGAATGCTTTATAAATCTCAGGGGGGAGATAGTGTAGTAAAAAGTTGGGCAGTATACCTATAATGCTTCAGACACTTAGTCATTTTTCACTAATTGTTGCCATCAATGCCAAAGGGGGAGATTGTTGGCATATGGTTTGTAAGTATTGTCATTGATGGAAACCTAAGCAATCTAAATGGCATCCTAAGTCTTACATCTGGTCTACAATATAATTTTGGTTTATATCAGCAAAACAAATTAAAGAACAGGGCATCCAATTACATGCATAAAATTTGATCTGAACACCTTACCGAATAGATATTTTGGATTGTGGATCTCTAAGGAAATATTTTTGATGTTTTTAATACCTTGGTGAAGGATAGTTTTGATGTGCACTCGCTGGTATGTGACCTAGAAGATCTGATGCACTAATCCATTGGTTATGTGTGCTAGAAGGCCGACCCGACGAGTATAGTAATCATGGATGTATAAGATGTAATTAATTAAATGATTTTGAGCTTGATTAAGTTTTTTTTGGGTGTCTCTTTGTCTTAACTGACTTTGGAAGATGCACATAAAGATTTAGTGGTGGATCTAGCCGACAA
This sequence comes from Sequoiadendron giganteum, assembly GCA_007115665.2. Classification (NCBI taxonomy): domain Eukaryota; kingdom Viridiplantae; phylum Streptophyta; class Pinopsida; order Cupressales; family Cupressaceae; genus Sequoiadendron; species Sequoiadendron giganteum. The sequence goes on along the minus strand of CM021100.1, from coordinate 149,999,609 downwards.
GATGAAAGTAACTTAATACTTTATGAAGTCAACTAATGAATGAGTAAATATTTGGTAGGGGATATATATATGAGATCAGTTCTATCATTTGAATGTATGTGAGAGGTGTTTCTAGTAGTGAAGAAGTGTTGAAATGTGTGAATATGTGTTATGTGAAAATTAACATAGAAATGGTGCAGATGTTGGATTTATGAATGGAGAAAAGTGGAGCAAAGAGAAGAATCAGTCTGCATATCCAAAATTCAATCTATGAGCTTCACTAGAACTGTAACCTGGCATAAATAGATGCTATCATCTCAATTCAACCTTTAGATGGTTTTAATTTGAACTTTTATATGACAATGAGCCTCTACTTTTGAGCAGTGAGCTCTAGGCAGTGTGCCTAAATGCAAGTGAATTCTCTTTTGTAAGCAATTATATTTGAGTACTCAAATTGTGGATTAACCTCCACCATGGTTTTTCCCCTAACAAGGTTTCCAAACAAAAATTTATGTCCCATGGTGTTATGAATGTTTCCTTTGAATGCTTGCATCTTTCTTTTAATGTAATCACATAATGGTTTAAGTTTAAGAGTAATAAAAGTTAAGATTTGTTGAACACTGATTCACACCCCCCCACCCCTCCCCCCGTCTCAATGTTCCCTTGAGTCCAATAGACTTGTCCCTAAATCTATTGGGTTAATGGAGTTGAGGGTTGGATGATGATGATGGAGCTAAATATGTAAGATATGTATATCTACTCCTGAATTAAATGTAACTTTTTGGGCACTTTTAGATGTTTGCACCTTGTACAAATGTGTAGGATTTTTTAGTTATTGTACTCTTCTTTATGAATCCTAGTGTTATTCTCCCAAATTACTATGATATCATGAAATTATTTTTTAATTCTTAACTTGAGGGAAACAAATAAGAATAACTAGTTTAAAAGGATTTTATTCCCTGGTGGGAACCAATTAAAATTAATTATTTGAAAGGATTTTAATTCACCCTAGCTAGAACCCAATCAAGAAAACCACATAGCCACAACAAATGTGTCATGATAAAGTGTATAAATTTGAATAACTTAGGAAAATCACTTTGGAGATATCACAACAACATATAAGAATGAATATTATTACATCAGTTGAACACTGGAAATAGATCACCGATTATGAACAGTCTTCTCCATTATATTGTTTCAAATGATATACATTAATTAGCCAATAGGCTTTTATTGTGGATTTTCCATTCCACAAGCCACCAACATACCTATCTCTCACACCCTGAATACCATTTCACGGTCCAATATACCATTTGCATCCCTCTCTAGGTCAGTGTAGGATTTGACAACAATGAATATTTGTTGACAGGTCTTTAAATCATGTACATCAAAAACCATCCCATTGCTGAAAGAAAATCATGATTTTACGTAAAATCTTGTAACTTGCAATAGCTCTTTTTTCCACTCCCTTGTCAAATCCTATAACTTGCAACAAATATTTTTTCCACTCGCCTTTACTCTCCTATTAATGACGAATAATATCATGACTTTAAATGCTTTCATATTTACATTCCTTGTTGTTAATATTTGTCACCTTTCATCACAGCCCAAAGTGTCCATAAATATTTGGTAGATCCACCATGAACTCTCATTTCCCACTCCAAAAAAATGTGTTAAGAGAGGCATTCAATAAGAATTTACCTGCACCAAAAGAAGACATCTCACTAAACTCTAGGTTTTGTCATTGTCTTTTTTTTATTTTCATCTTCCTTTTTATTTTGTATCCGAAGAGGAATCAAAAACACCTCATCTTCATGACCTGTTTCACAAAGAACACAAATTATGGTTTTCAAAATGGAGTGTCCAGGTAAGTGACCATTGCCTCTCATTTCAAGAGGCAATTTGGAAGCCATGTCTCTTTTTTGGCAGCACAAAAACCATCTATTAATGTAAAATAATTTATTTTCTTGATGATGGCTTCCCTCCTCCTCTTCCCTCATGCCATCCCCATCCCCCTCCTCTAACCACTCCTCTGCTATTTTCACAAGCCCTCTATTCTTCCTCTTCCTGCAAACCCCTTCTTCAGCTTGATCACTCTATTTTCCTATTTTCTTAGTGAAGAGGGTGTGCATCTCATCAAAGAATGGGCATATGCGTGTTCTTAGGTCAACCTCAGGTGAAGTCTCCTACAATTTTTGCACTATAACCAATGTTAAAGAGAGATTTTTTCCATATTATTTAGTACGGAATGGGGAGAACATCAAAGAAAATGATGGTTGGAAATAATTTTCAACTTGCAACTAGTATTTTCGATTTTTTTTTTTTCAAAGGGCTGCAAAAATCTTGTGTCAATCTCTAGAATTCACTAGCTCTAAAATGTCAATATTGTTCAAAAAACATTTCACTTACTGTGAATAGATTAAAGCAACAACTTGAAAGGAGAGTGGTTTTGGTTCTCTCATTTTAAGAAAAAATATGATTTGCTAATGTTTCATATTATTTTTCTTGCAAAATTGGTCCATTTTTCTTGCTATCATCAATGACAACAAACCACAATTTGTTCAGAATATTGAGGTAAGTCACTTGCCATGGTTTCAGTTAAGGACTTAAATAAATTATTTCTCATGTGTGATTCATCATATCTTTTAAATAAATTTGTCAAATTGATTTATTTATTGCAGTTTAAAATAAGGGTTTTCCAGGAATTCCACAATTGTTGAAAATTTTCTAGAAAGGGACATTACATATGCTAGGTGACATATGTTAATTAACTCACCATTCAAATGAAAGTCTATTTCATTTCCTTAAGCTTAACTAGCTTTGAGAAACCCCCAATATTATGTTTAAAATAAAGCAATGTCTTATATACTTATGCAATAACACTTGCAATGCATATTTTAGAGAATGTTGCCCAAAGATATGATATCATTCTTTGCTAAAATACAGTTTCTACTCTAGAAAATAATGTCAAAATGGAAGGTCTCGCCCAACTAAAATTTTTATAGGTTTATGTGGCTAAGTTGTTATAGGAAAATATGTCAAATAATCATACACAAGATGCATGAAATGAATTGTCATTACAGAATTCCTGAAAAAGAAATCACCTTCAATAATAGCAATAATTATCTCCTCTGGAAGTATCCGAAATTCAACATCCCCAATACCATCTTTATGCACTGTCTTAGGTACACAAGGAAGAATTGTTGTAGGAAGAGATGCAGTAGATTTCCCAAAATCAGTAATATATTCCAAGACTTTTGCTCCAGTAGAATTAACCTAGACAAAAGAGTAGGTGTTAGAAACCTCAAATATAGCTTAGATTCTTATACTCTTTACATTTCAAACTTGAACTTCAATGAAAGTGCCTTTTTTAGAAGAAAATTGCAAGTTTATTTATGATTTAGCAGATATTGGAGATGAAGAGCTTATAGGAACCGCTTCTGATTTTTTAATTCGAGAACTAAAATTTTCATATTTTGGTGGACATCACACACCTTTGGAAATTTTCTACCTTTTTTATTTAGATATTCTATTCGTATTCTAACACTTTTTATTTCATTTTATAATTAACTCATCGGGCTCCAATCACTTGAGTTGGCCTTGGTTAACATGTGTTCATTTATGCATAGTCAAACCTATTACTATGATTTTCTCTAGAACTAGTGGAATTATTTATTAAGAATCATTTGTCGAGTAGGTGAGAGATAACTAATTAGTTAGGAAGCAATTTAGCAAAATCCTCTGGGATTATTCTAATCTAGAACTGGGTATATTGAAACAATGTTACAAGTGGAGATTATCTGTTGTTTCCTTGTATTTTTGAATTTAAATTGATATGTATATTTAGTTCTATTATTTTTTGCAAATTAATAGTAATTTGGAATGTTTTGTTTTTCTCACTTCTATGGGTTTTTTACGTGTCATGGAAAATGCAATCACTTATATTTGGTAGTTGGAATGATGGATATTTTACTAGATATGTTTTTGGACATGTTAGCAGTTTTGAAATATTTTTGTATGGATGCTATTTTTGGCACTTCATTTGACCTAGATATTGTTGATAATGGATGATTTTTATACTAGATCTAATCATCATATGCCAAATACCAATTATTTTTAAGGAAGTAAGCTTACAATGATTTTTTTTTGCTAAATTGTGATGTTTTTAATGATGAAAAAAATAATGAATGAACTAATACAATTTTATTTTTGTTGGTTATGTTTCTTTATGGTTTATTTGTTGCATTGAGTGTTGGTGCTATGAATTTGAATTAATATGAATATTTGGTTCACAAGTTTACAACTGATAATTTAAAATTTAAATTATTACAAGGTAATTGTGCTTTTGGAAAGGTTGTCTCAGTTTTCTTATTAGTTAATCACTTGAAATTTTGATTGAGTGCAGCTCCAGGTGGTTTTTATTGTGATAAACTAGGACATAGCACAGTCATTGTCAATTAATATATATTTTTCTCAAAATTTCTATTTAGGAACCATAAATAAATACAATTTTATATGTTTTTTAGCCTTCTATTCTTACATGCATGACTCTTGATCTTATAACTTCTCATCATGACTATTTATCTTTTGACTTTTGATGCTCTTCACTTAATGACCCTTTATATTCTTTACTTTAATTTTTCATTTGTGGATGATTGATTATTACAACAAAGTCCCTAATGGATCATCCCAGAGAAGTATTGTTTCATGAAATAATGCATTAATGAGGTCGGCTCCAATGCATGAAAAACTAGGAATAAGCTAATCGGATCTTCTAACTTTCACATGAACTGATATGAGCCATTGCACTTCTGTAGTAATAGAGACAATATGCCAAAAATCATTTTCTGAGATGCACAACACAAAATAGTAACTTGAAATCTTCATAGGGATCGATGAACACTATGCTACCAGATACTCTATTCTGCCTTATCAATCATCAATTTATTTGTCGGTATGATCAAATGATATGTTGTTTATCTGATCATCGATTATAGTTGCCATCAATGACAACACTAAGTGGTACTGTAGTGTCTCTTTCCAACAATATCCCCCTTTGGAATTCATGGAAACACTTAGTGAAAAATGACTAAGTGTCAAATCAGTACCAAGATAAACTACACTGCCTACTCCAAAAATACAATTCTCCCCCTAAGATGATTAATAATTTTTCACTCCACTCTTCTCCCCCTTTGACATCAATGGCAAAGGCAAGGGTGTGCATACCAAAAATGGATCAAACAAAAATGTTATACAAAAATGCTTCTTTAACTTACAAAAATTGAAAAAAATGTTTGCAAAATCTTTCTTCAACTGAATTAAATTTGAATCCAAAACTCTTTTGAGACTCTCCATGATTTTGATATGGCCAAAGATTAGGTAAGATTGTGTCTCTACAAATTCCAAGTTGTTCAGATCACCAACTGCCATAGATTCCTCTCCTTATTTTAGAGAACTTGACAATATGTCAATCTTTAGACTAGTTGTCCCTCTAAGTTCACATATTCTAGTAATAATTTTTTTATTTTCATGTTCCAAGCTCTTTGTATTATCAAGAAAAGACATTAATTCATCTTTTGTCTTTCCAATACCACCAGATAGAGGATCAAATGCTTCAGAAATAACACTTAACTATTTTTCTAAATCTTTGATCTTCTTTTCATTAGCTTCAGTAAACTTTGAAAAAGACAAACATGCTTTGTAGATCTTACCACCTTTTGATAAAGCATTTTGTACATTCTTTATGCATGTGGCTAAAATATTTTTATCTTTGGAAACCATTTCCTTCAATCCACGAAACCTTTTAAAAATCAAATTCTTGTTTTACTTTCACCAAAGTAGATTTTTTGAGTGACTCAAAATGAGTACTCATCGAGTTGATAAGCCTTTTCAATTCACCGGTTGAAGATCCAATCGGGTCTTTCACAAAAGAGGGCATAATATTTTCTAATACTCTGCATGCAAGGTTCAATAGTTCACCATCTTCAATGTGAGATTTCAGTAGCTCTTCTTGGGATTTTTCTTGAGAAAATAAAGCTACTTTCATTTTTTGGATTGGGCTTAAGGTGGACAGGTCAATGGGACCTTCAATTATTTCTGTTTCAATCTCTTCCTTGTGAAGAACCAAGAATTTCTTCACTACCTCAGCAGTGTCTCTTGCCTCAATTGGAATTGGCTTCACATTATCTTTCTTTTCCCTAATTATTGCTTCCTCAGTTGAATGTTTTGATTTGTCTTCAGAGATCTCTACCTTTTCAATTGATACATTCTCAGGTGCCTCAACTTATATAGGTATTTCAATGTTATCTTCTACAAGACGAATCTGAGTATCCTCAATCATATCATCATTTATCTTTTCATCTTTAGGATCAACTGCAATTTTTTCAACATTTTCCTTTTCAACTTCTCTTTCCAGACCAGGTGGAGCAACTTCAACATGTGCTCCTTCAACAACATATTAATTCTCTCTTTTAGCAAGATATTTCTAAGGATTTTCTCAATTTCTTTTATGACTTCATCTGTTTGACCAATCATGAGCTTGTTTACCCTTGATTTTCTCTTGAATTCTCTATTAGCTCTTTTCAGGAATGAATTCATATCTTCTATAGACATTAATGGACATAGTTCTACTAGGATTCTTTCTCTCATCCTTTCTTCTTCAGTTCTAGAATTAACTCTCCTCATTTCCAGTATGCCATATAAAATTTTAGGTAGATTTGGAATTATTTCAATCAATGCTTTATTGAAAGTATTCATATGTTTTATCATTTCATTTTCAAGAATTATTTTGTTAGATTCATCAAAAGAATCATACCATTTGCAAAGTGGTTTTAGATTTCCATCCTTAACCAAATATTTTTCAACTACTTGTATTGGCATACCTCGTTTGTCAATCTTTGCTTTCTTCTTTGCCTGGTCATGTTCACTAGAAGGATTTCCTTTTATGACTATTTTTTCCTTGGTGCCCTGATGCCTGATCTCTTGGAATTCTTCATCAAACTTAGTTTTCTCATCATCAAAAACAACCATATACACTCTCTTGCTCTTTTTCTTCCCTTCCTTTTTGGATCCCTTAGACTCAATTTTTATAGGGGTGGACTTTGTTGTGGGAGTTGAATGAGCTACAAAGATTCTAATTGTTCTAGTTTGGGTAGATGGTGCTGCCAGACCAGCTGATTGAGTTTTGGCTACCTCCTTTGTTTCTTTCTTTTCTACTTTAGCGTCTTCCTTTTTTGTCTATCTTCTCTTAATAATTCTGCAGATACACCCATACTCTCTGCAAGAACTTGTACTTCTTTTCTGACTCTTTTAGTAAACACAAGTTTCTTGAGCTCATTATGGACCTATGTGTCCTTCTCTACATATGTGTCAAACCTTTCCTCTATCATATCCACTGGTTTTCTCAATATGTGTTGAACGTACATATCCAAAAATTTCCCATTGACTTCATATCACATGGGCATGATCCAGATTGTTCTGGGATCAACTACTTCCATCATACACTGATCAACATCCACCATGAAGAAAATTGAAATCTTTGTACTTCTCTACAATAGAGGTAGAAATCATTTCCATTGCTTGCATCATAGTCTGAAAACCTTTAAAGTATCCCCACATAGTTGCATTCCTTGTTTTGATACTTGCAATATTGTACAACATATCTCTGATCTGTTCGGCTACCGGCTTGTCCTTTTGCCACTAAACCTTTCCAACTCCTGGAAATTCACCCATGAAATAATAGAGTAAACACAAGAGCAAGTTACCATATTTGAAATATTCTTGTCTTTATTTATCTTTGCAAGATTCTCCATTAACGAAATTCTTAGTAATTCATAGAGGTCGTAATCAACATTTCCTTCATCATTCAGTAATTGAAATAGATTGTTGTGCCAGACACTGAGTTGTCTCAGCTAGAGTGATAAATCTTGTATCCAATGACCATGGATGCAAATTTGACATCTATATCGACAATGTTGTCAATAGTCATTACTCTTCTATCATAATTTGATCCTGTAGCATTAGTGATTGTTTGGTTTTTCATAGACTTCAGAATAGGTAATCCACCAAAGAGTTAAGACCGATTACTGCACTAATAGCTTCCTTTGTAATTTTGAATGGAATTCTAAGCCACATAAATTCATCATGTACTTGAATCAAAACATAACAGACCCACTCTAACTCTCCAAATACTAGAAATTTGACAATTTGTGCGAACTTCCTTGTTTCCAAGATTTTATGTTTTGGATTTACACTGTAATATTCACCAATGATATGATTATTGTACAATTTTAGTAGTTGAGAACTTCCTAGTTCTTCAATATTGGCATGAATATAAACCCTAATGTCCTCCGTGTGTAAAACTCCATATGGAATGGACAAAAATGCTCCTAATGGATCAGTCTCTAAAGACTTGTAAGGATGCCATTTTAATTTAGGATTAGGTATGTCCTTGAATTTAACTACTAGAGGAGCATTCATTTTGACCAAATCACAAGTTCATGAAGTTTCCAAAAAAATACATTTTTCGTCGGATCGCAATTTAAATGTAGAATCACCTTGAAGGTTGAATCTTTGCCTCAAATCAAGAATGATCACCTAAGAGATCTCCAAACTTCTTTTATCTAAAATGCAAAGTGAAAAATGAAGAGTAGAAATGACTTTTTATCACTTGCATACCTATCCATTTTTTCACAATAAATTCTTTAACCTTAATACATCTGATTACCCTGTTCCTATACATTGTGATGGGTAAAATTTTTGCGGACCTCCAATACAGCATACTACTTCCTCCAATGAGTTCAACAACATTTTTTGAGAATCTATGCATCTACTGAACACACCCACCTCCGGTGTCACTTATTGGTTAGGGGATTGTATGATTTTCTTGACTACTCCCCCTAGGCCAAAGGCCTGAGACTAATTCCCGAAGGAATTACCAGAAGTAGGTTTTGGTGCTGGCACACTTTCTTCAACAACAAAAGAGGGATCTTTCTTCAACCATTTCTTTTGCATTTGATGTTTGACTACATTTGTAGTGAGTTTTCCTTTTCCCTTGATATCCTTCTTCATATTTTTCTTTTGATTTACTTGACCTTTTTATTCCAACAAAATGTAGCAATGTGTCCAATTTTGTTGTAGTTATAGCACACAACATTTCTTTTTCCAGACCAATTATTCCACTAGTTTCCTCCTAATTTTTACTAGTTAACAGTATGGCCAAGTATATTGCATGTATAGCATCTATTACTTCTATGAAATTGATTCATCACATTTCTACATTTATTTGACTTATGACCAACCTTATGACAATTAAAACACTGACTTGAGAATGATGGACCACTTTGATTCATCCTACTTCTACACTGAGAAGCCATGTGTCCAAAATTATTGCAATTGTAACAGTGTTTATTAAATCTCTTAGCATTAGGTTTCCTTACTGGATACCTTCTAGATTTGTTCATTTGAGTTCCTTGCTTGAATTTCCTTTGCTCGGATCTGGAGCTTTCTCCTTCTTCATATCCAAGACCTCGCTTGTCACCATGAGTCCTCTGATTGCTAATTAGTTCATCAAGCATGAAAGAGCTAGCTTTAAAATTCTCTTTGTACTCATTTGTAGTAGAAATTTCATTTATGAGATCATCCAACTACCTTTCAAGTACCTCTTCATTTTTCTTTGATTATTCTAGTTCATCATCCAATCGACTGTACACTTCAGATTTTTCTTTTAGGGACTAAGCTAGGTTCTCTTCATTTTTCTTTACATCTTAAATATCCTTGGTCATCTTCATCATGATAGATTCCATCTCATGCTTTAGGATTGTATTGTCTTTGGTAAGCTTTTCACATTCCTTTGTATTTTCTTTCAAGGCTTGACTGAGTTCTTCTTCATCAATGCTCTTACTGTCACTTTGTTTAATATGATCATAGATTTCCTTTCTCTTCTCTCTAGACTTATTGATTTCATCTTTTAGAGACTCAATGAATTTCTCAGCATCTGAGTGGTTTTCTTGCAATTTCTAAACTTCAGCCTTTGACTGATCAAAATCATCTAGGGCCACCAAAATTTGTTTTTGAAGATTGCTTAAATCCATTGAAACACCTTCCAAGATCTCCTTAAGTTATTAGACTTCTTTCAGAGAAACTAGCTCTGATACCAATTGTTGGAAACAAGATACAATGAGAGGGGAGTTGAATTAGATTTATGCAAAAATTAACTTTATTACCTTTAGCTTCAAAGAATTAACAACATTAAATCATAATGCATAAACAAGAAAATAAACACATCACCATAACACCAAGATTTTTACCTGGAAACCTTGTTAGGGGAAAAACCACGGTGGATAGCCAATCCACAATTATGATATGATTATACTCAAATGAAGATTACAAAAAGGGGAATGCACTTGTATTCAAGAACACTACCTAGATCTTGCTGCTCAAAGGGAAGGCTTGTTCCCTTACAAAAGAAAATCAGATTAAAACCATCTGAGAGTTTGAACTAAGAAATTTAGCATCTACAAATTCTTGATTATAGTTTCGATTAAGCACTATAATAGAATTTTTTCCTTACAAATTGATTATGTACTTCTTCTTTGTTATGCTCATACACAAAATATAATTATTCTATGCGCAAGTGAAATTGCACATTATTGCTCTTCTGATTTGTTGTTATTCTCAATTTTCACCAAATTACACTTCATACATACATCAAAAAGAGACAAACGATCTTATATATATATCCACAACATAGAATTCAAGTACACCTTGTTGGCTTCAATAGAACACAAATAATTACTATTGTCGGCTAGATCCTTAATTAAATCTTTATGCGCATCCTCCAAAGTCGGTTAAGATGGTTAAGACATATAAGGGACCCAAACAAACATGATCGAGCATGAAATTTTTTTTAATTAAATACACCTTATACATCTGCGACATAATGCATTCATGAGGTTGGCTCCAATACAATAAAAACTGGGAATAAGATAACCAAATCTTCTAACTTTCACACAAATTGATACAAGCCACTGCGCTTCTGTAGTAACAAAGACAATATGCCAAAAATAATTTCCTGAGATTCACAACATAAAATAGTAACCTGAAATATTCATAGGGATCGATGAACACTATGTTATCAGATACTTTGTTCTACCTTATCAATCATCAATCTAGTTGCCGGTATGATCGGATGATAGTGTGTGTATTTGATCATCGATTATAGTTGCCATCAATGACAACAATAAGTGATACTGCACTGTCTCTTGCCAATAATTCTTAGGTCTGATTCCTCTCAATCTACAAATTTTTTTCTTTCATTGCTTCCTTACAATTTTCATATTTACTTGCTTCACTTACTATCTTCAACTCAATCTCAGAGAATAGACACAAATTTAATTTAGCAACAACTTTACTTCTAGGTAACACGCCTTTTTTCTTGTCTTCGATAATTTTTTTTTCTAAATGATTCCTATGTACATATTTCGGTGTCCTAGGGGACATCACTAGAGAATATTCTTCTCTTTCATCATGTTCATCCATCTTGTCTTGCTCATCTTTATCTCGTTCTTCCATAATTTCTTCTATTTTTGCAAAATCATGTTCATCAGACACATATCCATCAATATCAATATAATTCTTCATTGTCTCATCAACCTTCACATTCAAGCTCACTACAATTTTTCTTAGTATTTTATTGAAACATCTATATGCCTTGCTTTTAGTAGAATACCCAGGAAATGTGCCTTCATCACTTCTTGCATCAAACTTACCCAAATTTTCCTCATCTCTTTTGATATAGCACTTGCGTCTGAATACCTTGAAATATTTAACTGTAGGAATTATTTTGTGTCATAGCTCGTAGGGAGTCTTTGTAATACTTTATCTTGCTTGAAATCAATTGAATATATAAAAAATTGTATGAATAGTTTCTTTCTATTAAACTTCTGATAAACCAACTTCAATACTCATTGATCTAGGAACCTCTTGAATTGTTCTATTTTTCCTCTCAACAACTCCATTTTGTTGAGGATTTCTCGGGGTAGATAACTGTCTCTTTATTCCATGTACTTCACAAAACATATTGAACTCGTGGGAGGTGAATTCTCCACCTCTATCAGATCTTAAGTGTTTTATTCTCAAATTCACTTTATTTTCAACCATAGCCTCAAATGCCTTGAATCTATCTAATGCATCAAATTTATCTCTAAGAAATGTAACCCATGTATATCTAGAATGATCATCAATTAAAATAATAAATTTCCTTTCACCAAGTAGACTTTGCACTCTCATATGACCACAAAGATCTATATGAACTAAATCCAGTAGTCTAGTAGTAGATTGTTCATTTGATCTATAATGATTTCTTGCTTGATTCCCAAATTGATAATTCCTGCAAATAGCATTAATAGGCTTTGTGATTCTTGGTAAATCTCTCATGACCTGAACAACACTAATCCTTTCCAAGTTATCAAAATTCATGTGACACATTCTCCTATTCCATAACCAACTGTCATTTGTTTGAGTCATAAAGCATCGTCCATTAACACCCTTAAGTTGATAAATATTCCCTTCATATTTCTTTCTTGTAGAAATCAATGTTTTGGATCCTTTTCGGATGTCTCATTTCTCATCCTTAAACACATGATTATATCCTTTTTTGCACATCTAACCAATTTTCAACAAATCAGGCCTTAATCCCTTAACATAGTAAACATCATCAGTATGATGTTTGCCATCAAAACTTACCGCAATTTTTTAGCACCAGTATCATCTCCAATCATAACCAAGCCTCCATCATATTTCTCAAGCTTAAAAAAATTAATTTTATCACTAGTCATGTGATGTGAACAACCACTACCAACTACTCAAAAATTCTTTTCTTGTTTAGCATGTAGGGAAAATATAACCGTACCTTCATTTTTATCCTTCTCCTTCTCTAGAGGGATTTCTTTTACCTATTTTTTCTAAATTAGTAGAAGTAGGTTCATCCTTAATTTCCAAGAACAAGAATTCATTGTCATATGGATCTTCAATTTTGTAATCTTCATCTGAAATACTAGAATTCCATTCACGTAGTAAGCTCTGTTAATCTTCTTTCCTTTATTTTCTTTCTCATATATTTGTTTATTACTTTTAGCTCCTTCTAGACACTTTGTAACATATTGACCTATGTCTCCACAACTAGAGCATTTAAAGGGAAACTTACCTTCATACTTATCAAAACCTTTTCTCATTTTTCTCAAAAATTTATATTCTATTTCATAAATGTTCTCTTCATCTAGATCTTCGACTTTTGTAGCTTTAAAAACAATTTCTGATTTGCCTCCATTTCCTAGACTCAACTTCCTCATTCCATAAGATGTCAAAAATCCTAACAAAAAATCCTTAGTACAAGTCTTATAATCTATAGTTTGGTCAATAGCACTCACCTTCTCAATGTAAGCATCAAGAAGAGTTTTGAGAATCTTCTTTACTATCATGGTTTCATCTATAGCAGCACCAAGATATCGCATTCCAGACACTACCTCATCCAAACTCTATACATCAGCTTTAACATTTTCCTCTTTGGATGTATATGTATAAGATCGAACCGTGTTTCTAAATTCTGCAATTTCACCTCTTTATCTCTTTCTAAATCATCTTATACTTCCTTAGATGTATTTAAATTCTTAACCTTAATGAACTTGAAATGTAATAGACTATTCTTCAAGATGAAATTCACCTTATTGTTCACTTCATGTAATTTGATTTCTTCAGGTGTACTCAAACCATTACTAGGAGGAGTGTAAGGATTATTGTAAGCTTTCTCCACATCATATTCACAATACTCCAGATATTCTTCCATCAAAACTTTCTAGATACCATAATTTGTTTCATCAAACCTTGGATAATCAAAGACCATATTTCTAGCCATCAGGTAGACCTTCCTCAAGTAGTTAAGCTCTGATATCAGTTTTTTAATAGGAAAAATAAGAGGGGGGGTGAATTAGTTGTTATAAATTTTAAAATTTAATTCAATCACAGTAACTAATATTTAAAATAGCTTAAATGATTAATCATCAAATTCCAATGTAGAAACTCAAATCTAACACATTAACGCAATAACACCAGATTTATGTGGAAAACCCAATGAGGGAAAAAACATGGTGAGGCTTAACTCACACTATAGAGAATATCAAAACCAATTACAAAAAGGCTCACTGACTGAGATAAAGCTCACTGCTTGAAATAAAGACTCACTATCCAATAGGGCTACAACCTGGAGGCCTCACTACCATAGAGATACAAAGAAGACAAAGAAGACTTTTTATAGAGAGACTACAATCCCAATGGAACAAAGGATTCCACCACAATTACTTGATCAACTTGCATGAATGATAGAGTTCACCTTTTTGTCATTGCATCTGGAAACTCAACATTAAGATTCACACTGATCTACCACACACATCTCACACACACTTTTTGAATGGCATAAATTTCTCATATACTCTTTCAATTATCTTCCTTCTTTCCTCTTGTACATTTTTCATTACTAGCTCATCCTGTATTTATACCATCACCAACCTTGAAAAATAATCCAAAGTTGGCCATCCAATTTCAAATTCAAATTAGGTTGGCACCAAACATCCTAGGGTGGAATCAGAATGAGGGCGACCCAAACACACGCTTCACCAAGACCCAAAATAGATCGAACATTCTTCATTAAATTCAAAGATAGTGCTTAACACAAGGTTGGCCAAACCAATGTAAAACATATAGAACAATTAAGCTCAAAACTTTCAAAAACCAAAAATATATTCAATGCAACTAAAACATCTTAACTATAGAATTGCAAGTCAAAATAATTCATCAAAAAGAAATCTAGACCAATAAAATTTCTTTGAGACCTCAACTAGAACACCAAAAAACATAGTTCACGATTGGTGAGCACAACTCAAACTTCTCAACGAACCAAAAGCCAAAAATCTAGCTATAGCAACCTTGAACGACCATAACCACATATCTAAACCACACGAACATAGGGGAAAATACTGGAGGAACAACTTAATACCTATAAACTTTATTTTATAAAAAATTCTCAATATCCTCAACATATACCACCAAAAACAAATGGTAGATAACTAGTTGACCAGGTGACATCAATGAGAACACCTTCAATCCTTTCTTCATTCTTGCAATAAAACGTACATCAACCTTGAAAAAATTCCTTTGAACTTGAATATCGGAGAGAAAAATATTCTTTTAATTCAGCAACAACCACTAACATGCCTTTGAACTTGAATATCCTTGGATTCTAGTTCTAATATAAGCATTGTATGTACTTCCTCCAAATTATAAAAAATGATAAATCTTGAATTTGTACAATGGTAAGACTTATACAAACACTATTATTTGCATTATTTTTCTGATTTAGGAAATGAAATTCTCTTTATAGATCACATATCACTTTACACAAGCATAACAGTGAAAAAAGAACTAAAATGAATGCTTAACAATTCTAAACCAACACAAATACTATCTATCCATTACAGACATTTCCATTTCTTATTTTTGTTCACCATTTGTAAATCTTTTACAAATCCTCATAAACAATCTTTTACTTTCATGTATTTACGTGGTTGAGAAAATCCCTCAAAGACATGACTCTTGAGGTTTTCAAATTAATTATTGTCCCTATTCACTTGATAAAGGACTACCCCTTTGTGAGTATATTAGGCCTTATATTATTATACTATGAAGTGTCCTCCATTCCTTCCATTGACTATCATTTGTATGACTATCCTCTAATATTTATATGCAACTCATTGCCTTTAAAACCTAAGGACTACCCTCTTGAATCCTTATGGACTATATTTCCTCTTGTGATTGCACTCCCTTTAACTAAGGTCTGCAACCTTTTGTGAAATCTTCCATTAATGAATGTCTTCAAACACCTTCAAGTATTTCCTTATAACTCTTGTTCTTAAAATATCATGGTTGCCATGAGATTGCTGCCCCTTTTATGATTGTGATCATGCATAACTTGTAAAAATTAATTGAAGTCAAAGGTACTAATAATACTTATGAGGATGAACAATACAATATAGGTTAGCACTATGGATCACTCAAGGGTCCATTTAGTAAGGAGAAATCAGAGGTAATCTTACGTAGAAATGTATGGTTTGTAGGATTTCTCCTAGTTAATGAACATGTCACTATAGCTTCGCAAGCTTTCTTCATATCTACTTAACTCAACATATCCATATGTCACTAAGCCCAAGGTTGGCTCTCAATAGGATATATCAATATGCAACCATAAAAATAGGAATCTATCGTACTTGTAGTTATACATGTAATCCAAGGGTGGGTACCTTGTATCAAAATCTTGAGCATACACAAATTATATATTGGGTGTTTTCAAACAAGAATCACATAATTCATTAACAAGGATTGAAAATATTTGAAACTAAGCTCAATATTGTTACCTATGGGTATTATTCATCATTTAATACTAGAATTTTATATTATTTGGTCTTAGTTTTCTTATTTTTTCGCCCAAGTCTAAGTCTTTGTCATTATCTTCACCTTTTTCACAGGGTCTTTGTAATTTCTAACCTCCCGACGTGCATCCCTTAAGTTTTGAAACTTAGGTTATTGGCACCTAGTACTTTAAACCTTGTCATCGGGTTCATGTATTACCTAACTTCCTGATGGTCTGACTTGTTCCTTATTTATGGTGTCAGATGTGTTGGTCTTTGTGTAGTCGGTGAGTTAGAGGTTTTTAAAAATTTACAATTCATGACTTTAGGTTATAAGGTTTCAGTTTTTCGTGAAAAGGTGATGTGTTGTTCATTCCATGAGCTTCGAGGCATCACCTATTCATTTATTGAGGTGTACAATACAACTTGGATATTTTTGATTAAGAATTTTTGTAAAGTGCACCTATCTTGAGGTTTGCTTTACTGGGGATTTAAACAAGTTGTTGCATTAATTCATCACCAAATGCACGTCTTATTGTTCTCATGTAATTAAGGGTGGTGAAGATTTTTTCATTTGATTTCTTAGTTGTACCTCCACCTTTTGCAATTATTCTCTTAAGCAAACAGGTTTTCTTTTGTTCATTGTAGGCTCATGTAGTCTGAAATTGGAAATTGTTGGCTTGGTGTGAGGGACACAAATTTGGGATATTTTAAGCTAGATGAATTTTGGGTGCGATTGGAAAGTAACAGAAAGCCTACTATAGATGAAAAAATCCTAGAAAGAATATTAGCTCATGTCAAGGGCTTCCTAGAAGTCATGTTGAGTGTGGACCTAGTCAGCGCATGCACAAGAAGATATATTCTAGGAATGAGGGAGATAAAAGCTATAGATGGAACTATTGTTTCAAGTATTACCCTTGAAGTTGTTTCTCACGCACTAAAGATCCCTAAGAAAGCATTTGTAAAGGAGATGTCAGTTGTTGTAGCTAACGTGTTCTTTGAGAGACTGGTCAAAATATTCTATAGCCAAATGTAAGCTGGAGTCGGAGAAGAGAGGTAAGTCATAGTTACCTGCTAAACTTAAAATAATAAATTTCAAAGGATAAATTGTAGATTCCTTTGCTTTTTTGCATCACATTATTGTTTTTCCTCATTCCCATGATCAAAATGATAAGTGCAACTATGACAATTAACAGGAGCAAGGAAGGATAGAACCTGGATTTCATCACATGGAGATGGCAACATTTGACAATCAAGAGAAAGCATTGCATCGTCAATCTTTGCATCAACAACCTCAGGCGGGCATGGTGGAGGGTGCCGCATTTTAGGAATCAAGTCAAAGAATAATCGAGACAATCGAGTACACCACTTCTTGCAGTTGCTTCAAGGACAGAATGTGAGGACCAAGAGCCCAAGCCAAGTGACAACTCAGCCAAAGGCAGTTCACAAGAGGATGTTGGGACAACAATAGAAGAAGGAAAACAATACAATTTTGAGCTTTCAAGCGATGAAGTAGATCAAACAGGAATGTTGTTCACCAGTCATCAAGAATTTTTTCCTCTTAAAGAACATTTGTGCACCATGGATGATGGAATTTATGAAAAGTCCTTGTAGGGAGATTGTGTGGTGGATTTTGGTCCCCTTGATGAGGTGCCATCAATTGATGACTTCTTTCTATAGGGAGTTGTACTACATAGGTATGCTCATGCTGAGGAAGAGCACATCCTAGAAGATGGTAGCGATGAAGACATACTCCTTGAGCCTCCAGATGGTGATGCACTAGATTTTATGGATTGGGAAAGGGGTTCCTTCTCTGTCTATAGCAATAGAGATCAAGGGGAAACAAGTGACCGTAATGATGAGATGCATGAACAACAAAGAGAAGAAGACAAAGGCGAGGGTGCTGAGATTGGTGCAAGGGCACCTACACCTTATGGAGTATAAGTTGGTATAAGTGTCTCTTGAGTTAATTTATGTTAAATAAGGTCTCAATGACCATTTTATATTGTATTTAAAAGTTGTGAGGATTAGTTAAGAGGGATTTATAAACTCACATTGTAAAAGGGATGGTGTTTGGGAGCAAAAGTGGCAAAATTACCATTTTAGAGTCTAACTAAAGTTGGTTAAAGTACTTGTTCGGTTCTAGGAGGTATTTGGATGTATAAAGCTTACAAAACAATGAAATTCCTCATGATAAGGAGGTTGAACAAGTTTGGAATGGGTTTCTAAGAAGAAGTTTGCTGTTTTTTTGGGTTTTCATTAAGAAATTGCTGATCCCGTGCATTGTACGACCTATACGTATTGTTCCACACTACCAGAATATAATGGTTGGATAAATAATTGAATAAAATTTCTTTTGGAATTGGAATGGTGTGTTATCATTGAGAATTGAGCGAGATATTCCCATTTTACTACCAGGTGGTCTCAAACCCCATGTTTTCTCCGTTTTCTTGAATATGTAGGCTTGGTACAGATCCGTATGGTATAGTTTGGTTCTAAAATCATTTTGAATGTGTAGATATATGATTTATCTTTCAAATTAATTTTATTTAAGGGTTTGAACGTTCATATTGAGGGAGAAATCATTATTTTTCTGAAACTGCCTGTTTTCCCTGAACCAAGGGTTTGAGAGAAGTCAAAATGATGAACTAAGCCCTCCACCTACTGTGAAGACCTGTGACTCAGTGGAAAGGCTTAGATAGGCTCATTAGATATGTTAGTACCTTTATTTGTACAGGGAAGATGACTGTTCCAGTTGTGGGGTGTTTGTAGGGTGGAAACCATTGGAAGGATGTGTGATTTGGTGAGGACAGTCGTGCATATGGTCAAGTGAAGATAGAAGTGGTCAGTATTATGCTTTGAAAATCTTGATGGGGTCAAAATAAATGTGTTTGAGAAGTTGATGTGGCCTGGGATAGTTTGGAGAATGTATTTTCAATAAGGGGTCCCTAAAACCTTATGTTTATAGGCTTTTAGAGAGGTTTTTGGCATTGGTGATGAAGGTGAGCCTTTAGGGTATTAGAACTTGGAGAATCGGGAGTTTGAATACCTTTCCTAAGACTATTTCAAGTTAACTTGGGTTGGAATTCAGTTTGTAGAGGGGTTCCTTTGAAAAAGAGGGCTAATTGTGAGGCCTAGAACCCGGGTGTGTGTACTAAAAGTCCATGTCGGTCCAAAAGAGTGACCCCTGATCTTTCTATATGTTGTCTAAATCTTAAAAGGGTAGCTCAATACATTATTTAAATTCCAAGTGCTTTGGGAAGGTTGTGGATAAATTAGCCTGAACTGGTTTTTGAGTACTACAAGGGGTAACCATTGTGAGAGTTGCTGAATGGTGACTTTGGAGTGATAAGTCATTGAGATTAAGGTTGAATGCTCAAATTGCAATTGTATTCATGTTGAGAGGTCTTGTAGATTCTGGGTGGAGGTCTTGAGTGTTTTGCAAACTTGGGGGATTAAGATCCTTGAGGGTGAGTTGATGTCCATGAGATTGGAGTTGGGTTCTTGGTAGAGAGTTTAAGTTTTTGTTTTGTGAGTGATCTCCACCTAGCCTCTACTTCATAGTGGTATCAGAGCAAGGGAGTAGGTCTTTGTGAAGATCGGGATTGAATTTTGTGTGTAGGAAGAAGAAGATAGTTGGAGGGAGCAAAATGCCTCCTAAAAACAATGTTGTGGCAAGAAAACTTGATACTCATGAGAAGGATATAGATATACTGAAAAGGGAGATGGCTGCAATGAAAACTAAGGGCAAGACCCGTCTGGAAGAAAGTGATTCTGAAGAGGAAGAGACCTCTAGTGAAGAAGAGCAGATGGATCCAGATGATGTTAGAACAATGAAGCTTTTGAAGGCTGTGAAGAAGGATGGACATGGCAAGATGGATGTGCCTATGTATGGCGGCAAACTTGATAGTGAAGAGCTCTTGGATTGGATAGGGGCTTTGGAGAACTACTTTGATAGTGAAGATGTTGATGAAGGACATAAATTGAAGAGAGCAAAAACAAAACTGAAAGGACATGCTTTGGTGTGGTGGAATTTTGTGCAAGAAGATAGGGAGAGAAAGGGAAAAAGAAAGATCATTTCTTGGGAGAAGATGAAAGAAAAGATAAAAGGTAAATTTCTTCCTTTTGATTACAATATTAAATTTCTTAAGAAGTTGTCGAATCTTAGACAAAAAGAGTTAGAGGTACAAGCATATACTGAAGAGTTTTATAGGCTAAGCATAAGGGCTAAACATGAAGAAGATGAGGAAGAGATGACTGCAAGGTACTTGAATGGGTTGAGGTTCGACATTCAGGATGAAATCAGCATGATGGCACCAAAATCAGTAGAGCAATGCTTTCAAATGGCAATGAGGGCAGAAGAAAAGCTAAAGAGGAGACAAGAGAAGGCAGCAAGAGGAAGAGGTAACACTTCTAGGGGAAGGGGATTCAATCCCAGTTCAAGGACAAACAATGAAGGCCAAGAAGATGACAAAAAGGATCAAGAGCAATCTGATTCAAGAGGTGGATGGAGAGGTTCAAGAGGCAGATTTAGTGGAGGAAGAGGATCATATCAGTTCTCAGGAAGATGCTACAATTGCAACCAGCCTGGACATCCAGCCTTTAAGTGCCCTGAGAAACAAGGCTCAAGCTCTCATGGTGGAGAAAGGAGGAATCAATTAGTGCATGAGGATGAAGAAAGTGTGACTACACCTATAGTGAACCTTACATCAGAAGAAGGAGAGGCACTCATGATAAGGATAACTGTGTTGCAAGCATCCAAAGAGGAGGATTCAAGCCAAAGAAGGAGCCTATTCACTACATGCAAAAGCAAAGGTAAAGTATGTCAAGTTGTCATTGATTCTGGTTCTCAAGATAATCTAGTGTCTAGGGAAATGGTGGATAGGTTGGGTCTAGAGAAATTACCTCATGAGGCACCCTATAGAGTCTCTTGGGTCAATGATAATCAAACCTTGGTGGTAAAAGAGCAAGCATATGTTGATTTTCAGATTGGGGAGTATAATGATAGGGTCCTATGTGATATTTTGCCAATGGATTGTTGCCATGTGCTCTTGGGAAGGCCTTGGAAATTTGATAGGAGGTCTATGTATGATGGCTGGGAGAACACATACACCATCAAGAAGGGGGACAAAACCTTTAAGTTGCTTCCTTTAAAGACAAATATAAGGGATAAAGGGAAGGCTAAGGTAGTATTGTTTGGCTATAAGGAGCCTTTGAGGCATGAGGACAATAGGTCTGATGTGATTGCAAACATAGAGCAAGTTGGTGGAGTTATGACAGCAAGGAGAACACCTACAAATGGTGTTAAGGCAGTAGGAAGTTTGTTTTTGCAAGAGGCAGGGAAGGAACTTATGCCTAAGTCTGATTTGATCAAGGAAAATGCTAAGTGTGCAAAGGAGTATGAAGGATAGGGTGAAATTGTTGTTGGGACCGTGGTGTGTCCTATCACTAGGAGGATTGATGAAGTGAATCTTGGTAGTATAAGGGAGGATAAGGTTGTTAATGCAGGGGTACAAGAGAATGGTATTATGAAAGGTCTAGGAACAGTACAAAAAGAACACATCAAGCAGAGGTATACAAGTCTGATCACAAAGCCAGTAAGGCAAAATGTGTAAGAAATTGTGATGGGCTATCCATGTAAGGGTGGAGCAAGGAAGCGAGTAGGTTTATGTGATACTAATTTTTGTTTGTCTACAGGTCTAAGGCCTAGAACAACACCAAATTTTGATCCAGGACTAAAGAGATCAGTGCAAAGTCTGAAGATGCTTGAAGCAACAATGAGGAGGCACAAAACAAGTTTCCACTCTTGGGGCAAGAGTCCTTTTTATGGGGGGGTGTATGGTGCAAGGGCACCTACACCTTATGGAGTACAAGTTGGTATAAGTGTCTCTTGAGTTAATTTATGTTAAATAAGGTCTCAATGACCATTTTATATTGTATTTAAAAGCTATGAGGATTAGTTAAGAGGGATTTATAAACTCACATTGTAAAAGGGATGGTGTTTGGGAGCAAAAGTGGCAAAATTACCATTTTAGAGTCTAACTAAAGTTGGTTAAAGTACTTGGTCGGTTCTAGGAGGTAGTTGGATGTTTAAACCTTACAAAACAATGTAATTCCTCATGATAAGGAGGTTGAACAAGTTTGGAATGGGTTTCTAAGAAGAAGTTTGCTGTTTTTTTTGGGTTTTCATTAGGAAATTGTTGATCCCGTGCATTGTACGACCTATACGTATTGTTCCACACTACAAGAATATAATGGTTGGATAGATAATTTAATAACCTTTCCGTGTTAGAATGGTGTTATTTCATTGAGAATTGAGTGAGATATTCCTGTTTTACTACCGGGTGGTCTCAAACCCCATGTTTTCTATATTTTCCTGAACTTTGCAGGCTTGGTACGGATCCATATGGTATATTTTGGTTCTAAAATCATTTTGAATGTGTAGATATATGAGTTATCTTTCAAATTCATTTTATTTGAGGGTTTGAACGTTCATATTGAGGGAGAAATCATTATTTTTCTGAAATTGCCTGTTTTCCCTGAACCAAGGGTTTGAGAGAAGTCAAAATGATGAACTAAGCCCTCCACCTACTGTGAAGACCTGTGACTCAGTGGAAAGGCTTAGATAGGCTCATTAGATATGTTAGTACCTTTATTTGTACAGGGAAGATGATTGTTCTAGTTGTGGGGTGTTTGTAGGGTGGAAACCATTGGAAGGATGTGTGATTTGGTGAGGACAGTCGTGCATATGGTCAAGTGAAGATAGAAGTGGTCAGTATTATGCTTTGAAAATATTGATGGGGTCAAAATAAATTTGTTTGAGCAGTTGATGTGGCCTGGGATAGTTTGGAGAATGTATTTTCAATAAGGGGTCCCTAAAACCTTATGTTTATAGGCTTTTAGAGAGGTTTTTGGCATTGGCGATGAAGATGAGCCTTTAGGGTCTTAGAACTTGGAGAATCAGGAGTTTGAATATCTTTCCTAAGACTGTTTCAAGTTAACTTGGGTTGAAAGTCAGTTTGTAGAGGGGTTCCTTTGAAAAAGAGGGCTAATTGTGAGGCCTAGAACCCGGGTGTGTGTACTGAAAGTCCATGTTAGTCCAAAAGAGTGACCCCTGATCTTTCTATATGTTGTCTAACTATGAAAAGGGTATCTCAATAAATTATTTAAATTACAAGTTCTTTGGGAAGGTTGTGGATAAATTATCCTAAACTGGTTTTTGAGTACTACAAGGGGTAACCATTGTGAGAGTTGTTGAATGGTGACTTTGGAGTGATAAGTCATTGAGATTAAGGTTGAATGGTCAAATTTCCATTGTATTCATGTTGAGAGGTCTTGTAGAGTCTGGGTGGAGGTCTTGAGTGTTTTTCAAACTTTGGGGATTAAGATCCTTGAGGGTGAGTTGATGTCCATGAGATTGGAGTTGGGTTCTTGGTAGAGAGTTGAAGTTTTTGTTTTTTGAGTGATCTCCACCTAGCCTCTACATCAGAGATAGATACCAACAAGGATGAAGCACCCAAGCAACCACAAGATGCAACTTGGATTTCTTCCCCCATGATCGTTGTTGCTTGCGGGTTGAAATAAAAGAATTGAAAAGAGAAAAGAAACAAAAGACAAAAATTAAATATTGAAAATCAAAAGAAAATAAATTCATATTGTTAGGGGTATACAAATAACTCTATCGGGGCTATGGATGGCCAACTGACAGTAGTGTAATGCTTGGGAGAATCACAGCGACAACCTCGTCAGGGCTATGGATGCTTGACTGGCAGTGAGGCAATGTCCCAGATGCTTTTGGAGTTAGAATAAACTATGTAGCTTAACTTGATGGAGCTTAGGTTCTTACGCCAACTGAAGGATGGGAATTAAGGAAATTGCATGCACTTGGATTTTCAGCATACTAGAGGTTGGATTAACTAGTGGTTTTAATCGTTTGGTTCGGCATGAAGATAAGAACTAGAGATTCTGAGTTTGTGATTCCAGCTTGTCATCAACACAAACTTTTTACCAATTGAAGAAATTACAGTTCATGCACTTTTACCAATCTTTTCTTTCACCCCCTTTTCTCATGTATCATGAGCATTTTCACATCTTTCTTCCATGCTCCTACTTTGATAATTTTCTCACCTTTCTCCCCCTTTGACATCAATGGAAAAGGGTTAATCTATATTCTCTCCCCATGAGGATATGCTCCCTCTTTCTAAGAGAAAGAGAAGACATGTAATCTGCAACCATCAATTCGTTAGAAATTTATAAAACCATTTTTACCTAACTTGATCCACCCTTTCCATTTCCAGGGATGACTGAAGTACCAATGAAGCTCCCCTTAGACTCATTCCTTGTCACTAGAGTCTAGTGATATGATGTGGGATAAATCACTCCCAAATTCTACCTCAGATATTTAAATTGCTTCTTGGGAAGAGGCTTGGTGAAAATTTCAGCCACTTGTTCCTTTGTGGGAACATAATCCATGTTGACTTCCATTTTTGCAACCTTCTCTCTAGTGAAGTGATACTTGATGGATATGTGCTTTGTTCTAAAGCACATCATAGGATTCTTTGAGATTTTTATGGTACTTGAATTATCACAAAGAATAGAGATAGGTTCTTTGTACTCAACTGTGATGCCCTTAAGTGTTTGCTTCATCCATAGGACCTAAGTACAACATGTTGCCACTTTTGTACATATTTTTCTTCTGTTATGGAAAGGGTGACTGATTCTTGCTTCATTCTCATCTAGGAAACTAACTTGTTTCCAAAGAAGAATGATCCTCCACTTGTGGTTTTTCTATCATCTGCACATCTATCCCAATCTACATTTGTATATGCTGTCAAGGAAAAATCCTTACTCTTGGATACCATAGCCCATAGTCAATATTACTTTTGATGTATTTGAATATTATTTTCACTGTATTGACATGAGACTCCTTTGGTGCAGCCTAAAGTATTGCTACCATACATATTGCTTGCATAATATCTTGTCTTTATGCAGTCAAGTATAGTAAGCATCCAATCATTAACCTATACATAGTTTGATGTGCATCTGCTGACACATCTTATTTTCTTAAATTACAACCAGTTATCATAGGGGCACTAACTAGTGTGTTATCCTCCATGCCAAAATTCTTGAGAATTTCCTTAGCATACTTAGTTTGAGATATAAATATCCCATTATTATTTTTCACTATTTGTAAACCAATGAAAAAAGAAATTTTTTCCAACATTGGCATCTCAAATTCATCTTGCATGTGTGTAGCAAATAATTTACATATTTTATCATTTCTACCACCAAATATGATGTCATCCACATATACAACAACAATAATCATATTCTCACTTTCTGGTTTAAAATATAAGTTATTGTTTGTACATCCCTTTTTGAATCCTTATTGTTGAAGGTGTTGGTCTAATCTATAATATCATGCTCTAAGTTCCTGTTTTAGACCATATAGCACTTTCCTTAATCTGCATACATAATCACCATCTTTTGATAGTTTAAAACCCTCTGGTTTCTCTATGTAGACTTCCTCTTCAAGATTTCCATTCAAAAATTCATATTTAACATCCATATGATATACTTTATATACTAAAAATTCGAAAAACATTTTTTTGCTTCTAATCTTGCCACTAGTCCAAATGTTTATTTGAATTCAATGCCTTCAACTCGTGCATACCCCTTGCACACCAACCTTAAATTATTGTGTTCTACAGCTCCATCTTCATTGAGTTTGTTTCTAAACACCCATTTAATGCCAATGACATTTTTGATTGGGGGTTTGGGAACTAGTTCCCATGTCTTGTTCTTCTCAATATGATTTAGCTATTCATCCATGACCTTCATCTAGCTCTCATCCTTCCTAGCTTCAGCAAAACTCTTTGGCTAATTCTAGGACAAGAGAGACAAGTTTACTTGTTCCTTATTCTTTGCAAGTCTTCTCCTGGTCTGAAATCCTTCATTTTGGTCACCAATTATTTGATTTGCAAGATGATGTTTTTCCACATATTTTGTAGGTGACTTCTCAAATTCTTCTTGAAATTATTCTTCATTATTTGTAGCATTATCTTCAAAATTTGAATCATCTTCAATTTCTTGTCTATCTAATTTGATATGCATTATTCTTTGATCAATATTAACATTTATGTTTTCCACAATCTTGTTCAGCATTTTGTTATAACATTTGTAGGCTTTACTTTGGGTGAAATACCTTAAAAATATTCCTTCATCACTCCTTGACTCAAAACTTCCCATGTTTTCATCTTCTCTTTTAATATAGCACATGCTACCAAATACCTTGAAATTTTTAATAGAGGCTAGTCTATTGTACCATAGTTCTTAGGGTGTGTTGTCACTATGACCTCTTATTTGAACTCTATTCAAAATATAAACTACAGTCTGAACTGCCTCCCTCCAAAACATATCTGCTAATTTGGCCTCATTTAACATTTTGTTGGCCATGTCCTTCACTACTTTGTTCTTTCTTTCTAAAAATCCATTTTTCTATGGATTTCTTGGTGTTGAGTATTGTCTTTTAATTCCAAGTTCCTTACAATACTCAATGAATTCACTTGAAGTGAACTCTCCTCCTCTATCTGACCTCAAGCATTTGATTCTTCTTCCTATCTCTTTCTCCACAATTTTTTTGAATATTCTAAATCTTTCAAATTCTTGGTTCTTTTCTTTTAGAAAGGTTACCCATGCCATCCTAGTATAGTCGTCAATTAGTAACATGAAGTATCTTTCTCCTTTTAGTCCTCTTGTCCTTGTAGGTCCACATAAATTAGTATGGATCAATTGTAATGTACATTTCAGACCTTGTGTACATGTTTTCATGCTTTTTTGTCGACCTTTGTCCTTCATGTCAAAGGGGGAGAGTGGAAAGAGAAATAAAATATAGAAGTCTATAAAGTCTTTTGGCACATGTCATAAATGAAAAAGCGGGAGATTGTTGGAAGAATGAAGAAGATTGCATCTCTTGATATAGTTTTTTTTGTCATTGATGTCACATGATATATGAGTTGCAATTGCAAGATTTAAAGTCATGTTAAATTTGATATTCTGAACTGGTAATGCAGGATCATCCTCTAGTATTTTTCTCCAAATTTCCCTTCGGTAAATAGTTGCTACTTCAAATTTTGGGAAATTATTTTTGGTTGATAGAAACATGCATGAATAGGAATTCATGCATATAGATAATCATGGTCGTCACAGGTATCTTTTTGTTGGACGACCTAATAAGAGATTGAAGATGAAATGGATTCAATTTTTTTTGTGTAATCCATGCCAACATATTGTCACGTGCCACACATTTGAATTATTGTTGAGAAGATTTATGAAGTCGACCTGATTGTTATATATGGGTAAATTAGATATGTATTCAGGATATTTTTGGACACAAATGCATGGATGTGAGTTGAGGTATGTGAATGTTAGTATATTATATGTGGAAGCAAAAAGAGAGAAGAGTGATCTGTTGGCATGTGAATTCTTGAGCTTCAAAGGAACTGAATTTGCACTGTAAGGTGTACTTTCATGAATTCAATTTTGGTGGTTAGCCATTTTGTTACTTCACTTCTATAGACAGTGAGTCTTGGCAGTGAGCCACCCTTTTGTAATATCTTATAACTGGTTATACTATATTGTGAGTTAATCCTCACCATGGTTTTTCCCATTCTGGGTTTTCCTCATAAAAAATGGATGGTGTTTGTTCAATAAGTTAAAGGAAATATCGATTCACCCCCCCTCTCAGTATCTTGAATATTTAACACATGAGACCAATGCCCATAAGCCTGAAGAAAGGATGGATGATAAAGAAAAGGAAAATACAAAAATACACAAAGATGAAAGGAAGGTTGTAGCTAGGCGATTCATAGAAGATGATGAGTTTATTATAACTTTAGAATTTAAGGAATTTTGGACAAAGATGAAGGTGAAAGAATTTTAGGAAAGAATGGAGATAAATAAGATGGGAATTGAATAATTCCAAAATGATCAAGTAGTGGCACAAACCTTGATGGAATTGAGAATTGACAATATTGACATCAACCCTCAAAAGGCTAGAGAGATGATTTTAAAAAGTAACATGCTCATTTTCCCTTTTTTGGAACTGAAGAATATGCTTTTGCTTGACCAATTACGGACCCAAGAAGATCCTATTCTATCTAAAGAGTTTGATTCTGATGAAGGAGTGAGTGGTATAGGATATAATCCCAAGGTTGAGACCCTAGCTATATGGAACAAGTAGAATAATACACAAAAACAAAATCTATTGGATGTGATACAAGGAATGAAAGGGGCAACCATGGTAAGAACATTACAAGACATATCCCCTTTGGAAGTTGCCACCATGACTATATATTCAGCCATGTTTACTCATGAAACTATTAAAGGATTGGAGGATAGAATAAAAGAGTATGAGATGGAGAAAAAATTCATAAATGATGAAGTAAATAATTTCTTCATGGAAAATGTAAAACTAAAAGAGCAGTTAAGAGGAGTAGGAAATTCACAAGGAAAAGAGGTGGTGTTATATGGGCCTCCAAATGTTGTAGTAGATGATGTACAAAATATTTTTTCTGAACAAATGAGAGCTCTTGATAAGTAATAAGAAGAAATGAAGAAGATCAACAATAAAGCCTAAGAGAACGTAAGAAAGAAAATCTATGAGGCTATAGAAAAAATTCTTGAACATAGAGTAAAGTTGGTTGTAGATAGATTGGAAAGTGTATATGATAGTTACAAATTAATTTAACAAGATATTGATCAAATAAAAGCACACATGTTTGTGTTGGATCCCTTGTTCAAAAAGTGGCAACCTATACACCACACTTTGTTTAAGTTGTGCAAAGTTCTACAAAGGAGTATTGATGCTCCTGTAACTTTGAAACAAATTGAGCAAACAGTTAAGATGATCATAGATGAACTTCAGTTTATACAGGGAGAGGATTAAAGATTAAGACACAAATGGATTCTTTCCATACTCTAGAGAAATGGTATATACTAGAAATAGTAAAAGATGATGGCCAACTTAGAAACCCTAAAGAGTGGAAAAAGGAGTTTGGTTAGATTGTTCATAAGTGTATTGCCCACATACAGAAGGATGGTGACATTAATCTTCATAGGCTTAATTTGATTTTGGATGGATTAATTAATTTTGATATTGGGTATCTAAAATTCATTCCTGATGCAAAGACATTATTAGATAGCCGGTGGAAGGTTCATATCACAAGTATAACAAGGATTCAAGAATACAAATGGCCATCAGATTTTATAATATATCAGTGGGAGGAGAAGTATCTAGCTCCCAAGGAGTAGGTCACTGGTACAAGAGAATTTTTACTTCTATCTAGAGATGAAGGCTTTTCCAATTCAAGGATCACTGACCTTCTATGATGATTAAAAGATTCACAATGTCTCGATATCTTGAATTTTGTAGATTTCTTTAATTATGTTAATCAAACAAATAGTTAATGAAGAGGTGTGGTTTTGAAACGTTGCCTCATTTTATAAAAGGCTTGAAGTTTGTTTTCTTCCTATATAAAAGAGGAAACCAAGGCCTAGTAATTATCATAGTTTAGTAATAGATAGGTGCATTCACTAGTATAGCATATTACACCCATCTATTTTCATATTTCAAAAAAAAATTCTATTAATGTGTATCATTTGAAGCAATATAATGGAGAAGAATGTTCATAATTGGTGATCTATTTCTAGTGTTCAATTGTTGTGTTGATATTCATTCTTATATGTTGTTGTGTTGTCTCCAAAGTGGTTTTCCTAAGTTATTCATATTTATAAAAAAATTCAAGACACATTTGTTGTTGTTATGTGGTTTTCTTGATTGGATTTTGGCTAGGGTAAATTAAACTCCTATCAGATAAATCATTTTAATTGGTTCCTGCCAAGGATTAAAATCCTTTTAAACTAGTTATTTTGATTGGATTCCCTCAATATTAGAATTAAAAATCCTTTCATGATATAATAGTAATTTGGGAGAATAACACTGGGATTCATAAAGAAGAGTAAAGTAACTAAAAAAATTGCACACTTGTACAAGGTGCAAACATCTAAAAGTGCCCAAAAAGTTAAAGTTAAGTTGAGGATTAGTTCTACCTATCTTACATATCTATATCCATTATCATCATCCACCCTTAGACTTCATTGACCCAATAGATTTAGGTACTGGTCAAGTTTAGGATATTCTCATACAAACTCTACTTATACACTTTATTCTCAAAACATCTATAATAGGAACTAGCTATTATCCTTGCATCTACTTCAAACCCATGTGCCATTGTGAGTAGATTTCTCAAATTAGATATCATATTCAAACCTTCAATTCTACTTTAACACTTAGGTACACCCGCCTAGGTTTAGCAAAGCCTATAGAGCAGGTGGTTATCAATCATATTTTCCTTGTTCGTTAGCCAAAAACATACAAAGAGACTGGCACCCTCCTAAGGTTCAAAACCTACATTTTTGAGACCTAACAAATTGGTGAATCCACTAGGAAAGATTCAAGAAATATTTGATTCTATCTTATTCGTTTATAGAGTCAATAAAGTTTCAAAATTGGTCTTCAACCAGAGGTTCATAATTGAGTCATTTGCACTCCCCATATGAGCCACACACATAACAAATTGACAACTATGTTGGGGACAAGCCTATAAACTTCAAATCTAGACCGCTTCATTATAGAGTAATAAAAGCCTTTTACATCTTGTAATTACACCTCACATAATTGAGTAGGATATTCCATTGGGGAAATTTAAGAACAACATCAAAATCCATTCATTTTACTACTTATGATCAGAGAGATTAGATCACAAACATCAGAGATATACCATATCAATCACAATGGATGGTAGAAGTTCATTGCACAAAGGGAGTCCAAAGAAGAATAATGGTAGGTTGATAGACAAGCATGGATCCCCTCCAAAGGAGGACACAAATAAAAATGAAGTAGCATCTAATCAACCAAATTCAATGTGTGGTGATAAGGGTAACACATCATAGTAGCCTTTCACGGTGCATAATAGCCCTTTTCACACTGATGAAGGATACTACTCAATACCACTTGAATGAAGTAATATAACTAACAAAATTCTCAATTTTAAACCAGATCCATAGATAGAAAGTTAATTCTATGCATGTGGAGAGGAAATAAGGATCCAAAACCAAAAGGAGTGTGACTACATAATTTCCTTACAACAGGGCTAAGATACCCAATATGGACTCATGGATCACTCTACTCCTGCTAAGAATTATGATGAAATGACCACTCAAGCATTGGAATAACATGTGGAAAAATAGAGGGAGGATCTTAGGAAAAGGGGGCAGTTGATAAAGAAATCCAAGACATAGATCAATGAATGTCTCAGCTAAATTTCCATTCATCAAAACCACCAAGATATTTTCCTCCCCATAAGCAAGGAGAAAACATCAATTGGCATGGGTCATCTCATAATACAGGTGCTCCAAGTACATCAAAAGCACCCCACAACATATTTGGGAAATCAAAACAAAATATGCAACATAATATGCCATCACAACATTCACATCCACAAAACACTAGCCATACTTCACAATCTTACCCTTTGCTAGGATAACAATATGTCCCACACTATTAGTACTATGTTTCAGAACAAAATGTATACTCTCACCAAAACATTCAATAGAGTGTATACCATCCTCAACAGGGATTCCAATGCTACTCTAATCCACCGCATCAAATTCCTTGTCCATATAACCTTACTAGTATGAGTAGACAATTTGACTTAGTCGGGTATCCAGTATACCCCATTGATAGTAACTTGAGAAGTATTGTCCCCAAATTTACATGGAGTAATGCAATTACATCAAAGGAAGATATAAGAAATATCAATGTTTTTATTCAAGACCTAGGCATGGAAGAGGAAGATGTCCTTATCAAAATATTCATGATTTCCTTGACTGAAGAAGAAAGGGACCGGTTCAATAGCCTACCACATGCTTCAATTACCTCTATAGTAGACTTTAAATATCAATTTTTATAGTAGTATGGAAATCATTGTGCTCCTTAATTTTCCTTGCACGAGTTAATAAGCATCCAGAAACATCATAATGAATATGTTTTTGAATTCAACCAAATAT
Organism: Sequoiadendron giganteum; assembly: GCA_007115665.2. Lineage (NCBI taxonomy): Eukaryota > Viridiplantae > Streptophyta > Pinopsida > Cupressales > Cupressaceae > Sequoiadendron > Sequoiadendron giganteum. The sequence continues at coordinate 149,967,045 of CM021100.1, read as the reverse complement.
CCTCCAAGATAAACTAGCTCACTCAATAGCTTTAAAAATCTATTTAAAAGCCTTTGATCCTAAAACAATGTATGAAATCAAAAACATATGTCCTAGAAGTTTAACTGAAGCACAAAAGATAGTCATAGTCATTAAGAGAAATAGGAAAGTCATCATCATGATTGGTAAAAGATATAATCTTAGGATCCCACAAAATCCTAACAATCTCCAAAATAGACAAGAAAATCATTAGAAAAATGAAAGAACAAGATTGCATGACATGCCCTGTAACAACACTTAGACGAATGGGCGACCAGTGGGAAAGCCAAATTGGAAAGATACTCTGGTCCCTTTGAAAAAACACGGAGCACATGTAGTGGAGACCACACCATGGTGTCCACCATGTCATAAATCCCATGCCCCATAATATTGTATAGTGGCTCAAGCCTACCAAGAAGATGAATGGTCATAACAGATGGATAGGGATGGCCACACCATAAATATGTTAAGATCGGGGTCCCATCAAACCAATTATGGATACTCATCCTTTGAGGATGGATGTGAATACGATGTCAAAAACTAGAAAAATAATGTTAATATGGAGCAAGAAGTGTTCTCTGACTTAGAATAAAATACAAGATAAATAGCCTATGCATACAATACAACACCACAATTTCATTTGAGAACACCAACAGAAGAAGAGAAGAAGGCCATCAGAGACAAATTTGTGGTTGAAGCCAAAATAAAATACAACCTAAGAAGTAGACCTGTAGATGTAGTTCAGGGAAAACCTAGAGGCATGTTTATAAAACAAGAGAAGAACTAGGAGAATGTCTCATTTGACCAAAAGAAGGGTGAGGCAAATAAGCATTAGAATATTTTTTAAAAGAAGGCTAAAAATATTGAACCTGAGAAAACACCAAAAAAAATTTAAACCAAAGGGAAAGGGTCTACTAAAATAGAGAAAACCAAACAAGGGATGACTACCCCTTCATTTCATATTTCTTAAACAATAACTAAAATAACGGTGACAGTGCCCTTGATGAAGATGATGAAATTTTTTGAATACAAAGACACAACCCTCAATTTGATTGCTAACACATCTCACAAGTAGAAGGGTCAAAACAAAGAGATCAATGTCATTGAACAGGAAGTTACAAAGGCACTAGAGGTCTATTTGGGAGATACCCTTACAAAAGTTTACACCACACTAGTAAAGAGGGGAATGGAGTTGGAATTTTTTTCATTTCACCCAATGACACAATATTTAAGTACTCATTTCTGTTGACATTTGAATTTTCAAATAACATAGTAGAGTATGAGGCATTATTTATAGGGTTAAACATTGCCAAAAAGAATAGGATCAAAATGTTAGCCATTTATAGGGATTCAGAGTTGGTTGTTTCACAAGTGAGGGAAAATTATTCTACAAAAAACAAGAGATTGAAGCAATATATAAATGCAGTGTGGGATACTATATAGCTCTTTGATTCTTTCTCCATTGAATGGGTTGATAGATCAAAAAACTTAATGGATGACTTTTTAGAAAATGTGGCCTTGAAAAGGGATGAGAGTACCTTGGTAGGAATCTCACAATTGGAGCTCAAGACCAAACCTGCAATTCCTGACAACATTTATAATTGGAAGGTATTCAATGATGACATAGATCTGATCAATTTCTTACACTGCATTGATTAGTATGAAGCCCAAGAGATTGATTTCAATGCATTTATTGAAGAATTCGATGGTAAAGAAATTGTGTTTGGCCAAGAAGTAGTGCAGCTCAAAACAAATAAGATTCCCAAATGGTTAGTAGCATTGGAAAGGGTGTTCAATGGGAGTGATTGATAAATCATGATGTAAACACCCGTAAGAAGGGAGGATATTAAAGATATTAATCTTGGGATTGAATTGGATCCAAAAAAGGTGTACATTGGAAAAAAGATAAGCCCTATGATTAGAAATATGTTGATTTCACTTTTGAGAAAATACAAGCATGTTTTTGCATGGTCTTATGGTGATCTTAAATCATACAGAGAATATTTATTTCAACATGAAATTCCATTGAAGCCTAATGCAAAACCCTTTAGACAAAAATAAAGGCCAATAAATCCTACTCTAGAACCCAAGATGCATGAGGAACTCATGAAACTCAGAGAAGGAGGTATCATGAAACCCATTAGACACTCTACTTGGGTTTTCAACTTGGTACCTATCAGAAAGAAGAATGGAGACATAAGGTTGTGTGTATAAATTTGAAATTTAAATGTCTCCTCTCTTAAAGACAAATATCCCCTCCCAAACATGGAAGCTATGTTGTAGAGGTTAACACGATGTGAGCTATTATCCATGATGGATGGGTTTTTGAGGTATAACTAGGTGAAAGTGAAAGAGTCAAAATAGTATAAGACTACCTTTACTCCACCTTAGGGCACATATTATATGTGAGGATGCCATTCAACCTCATAAATAGTTGGGTCGCATTTCAAAGAGATATGGACATTGCAATTTCTTATATGATTAATAGAATAATGGTGGTGTATTAGGATAACCTCACATCATATTCTAAGAAAGCTGAAGACCATATTGAACATCTAGAAAATATCTTCCTCAAAGCTTTGGAGTATGGTATTTCCTTAAACCTTAAAAAATACCATTTTTTGTGACTGGAGGAAAATTGTTGGGCCACATAGTTTCCAAGGATGGAGTTAGAATTGACCCAAAGAGAGTAGATTCTATAGTTAAGATTCCTATCGCAAATATTGTAAAATTCATTCAATCTTTCTTTGGGAAAATACACTTTGTAAGGAGGTTCATATCAATTCTTTCTAAGATTCACAAGCCCATTTTAAAGATGGTTAAAAAGGGATCAAAGATTGATTGGACTGCATAAGCAATTGATGCATTTATCTCTATAAAAGGAGCAATCAGTGAGGCATTAGTATTGAAGTCACATGACTTCATAAAACCATTTCATATTTTCTCATTTGCATCTTACCACATAGTTGCAACAGTGATGTTGCAGAAAAATGATGAAGGGTATGAGAAACCAATATCATTCTTCAACAAATCCCTTCAAGGAGTAGAACTAAAGTATGATATTATAGAGAAGAAGGCATATGCACTTGTCAAAATTGTGAAATCCTTCAGACCTTATTTGGTAGGTGCTAAGTTAATTGCATATGTTCCTAATGCTATAGTCAAGGATGTATTTATGCAAATTGAAGTTACAAGGAGAAGGTGTAAATGGATTAATAGAATTCAAGAGTTTTATATTGAATTACAAATCACCGAATTGGTAAGAGGACAAGGGTTGGCCAAGCTCATGGTTGAATCAAATTTTGAAGCAGTACAAATCTATCATATAGGGGAAGAAGAATGCATGATTGCTAGTATTGAAAATACTCCATGGTACACCAATGTGATGTATTACCTAAAACATAAAATGTAGAAGTTATCAAAACCAACTTTAGACTCCAAGATCACCTACATGCAAATGGATACCTATCACAAGGAAGAGAATGGATGGATAAAACAAACAAGGGTTTGAAGAAATATTCAACCAAAAAGAAAGTATTGACTGATTGATATGTAGATGAATTATAAAGAGTACATATGCCTGATTATATAGGCAAGTGCTAAACTTAGAATGCAAAGGATGTTGCCAAGTGTTCAAATCACACTTCATGTGACAACAAGAAACCCTAACCAACTACCTAGGGAATGATAACAAGATGGAGATAAGTTCTAGAAAAGACAACTCATCTTCAAGAAGAGAATTTTATCTCAACAACTTTATTAAATGATTAATTAAAACCTAAGTTAACTTATGCTAGTGTAATAATTAATTAATTAGACTAACACCCCCCCATAAGTGCAACTTAGGGAGACTAGATAAGCATGCACCTAAAACTAAGATGAATGCAAGAAAGTATGAATGGGTCCCGACAACAAGGCCTAATCAGGTACCCATGTACAATTGCAATAATGATTTAGAGAAGGAAAACCCAATGGGACAACCCCCCCTACAATGAGATGACTACAACAAAGAAGCACTAGAAGAACATTGTGGAGTAACACTGGAACAGCAATCCGGCAATCAAGGAAAGATACTTTTGTCTACAAGAAACCATATCAGAATCATAACAATGCAACAGCAGACCTGATGCCACAGAACACTCGAAAACACCAAACTGGAACAACCCTGGAATCCATAAAGCAACAATAGAAGAAAAGATGATGACAGAATCTGGAAGTCGTGAATCTCGATGCCAATGTCAAACTGAGACTAAAACTTTTCCATGAGAACAACTACCATAAAGACTTGAGAAAATTAACCACAAATTTAGTGGCCCTCAAACTGAGATGGATCCAATGTGAATCTGATATGTGTCAAACTAAGACAAAATAGTGGCCAAAAGAAACTAAGAAACTAGATTACAACCCATGCGAGTTGTCATCAAAACACAATGAAGATCAAAGTGCATGCACACTCTAATCAGATTATCATGCAAGAAACCCCCCTGATGGAACTTTATATTAGTTCATTTATTACAATACCCAATGATTGCAAAATGAGAGAATGCCTAAATATGCATAAATTAAAAATAAAATGCAAACCTACTGCATGCAAACAAAAAAGAGCGCATGCGCAAACCAATGTTTACATCTGCCTCCATGATTTGTGTAGATGACCAAATCTGAAAACATGGCATACACCACTATGAAGTGCTTGAAACAAGCTTTCCGTCAATATCTCGTTTGCCAAAAATGGACATCGTGGCCAAAAGTTATGAATTTTTCAAAAACTAAATTTAGTTTGCAGGAAACGAATTTTCCAGCAAAAAATATTTATTTCTAACTTGATTTCTGGAAAATCTACCCACTGTTTGTAAACGAAAATAAAAACCCAGAAATATTTTGATGCTAGAAACAAAACCTAGAAATCTTTTTTTGATCCAACAAGTAGAAGATGAAAATTTGTTTTTTTTTAACCTTCAGCTAGGAGAAAAATGATGTGCACCGCTTTTTCAACAGTGATTTTCTCCATATCTGTGCAAGTTATGCAAAATAAAAAAGATATCCAATTCATATTTTGGCGCTGGCTACAAAACCCAGAACTCGTTTTTCTTGCAAATGAGTGAAAATTGGATTTTTGAAGCAAATATGATGACGGCTCCAATAAAAAATGACATGCAACACACCCTTGTAGCTCCAAATAGCTCCAAACTCTTTAAACAAGAACAAGCATGCAACAAGAAAGCTCTGATACCATGTAGAAGTTGTCAAAACCAACTTCAGACTCCAAGATCACCTGCATGCAAATGGATACCTGTCACAAGGAAGAGAATGGATGGCGAAAAAAAACAAGGGTTTGAAGAAATATTCAACCACAGAGAAAGTATTAATTGATTGATATGTAGATGAATTAAAAAGAGTACATATGCTTGATTATATAGGCAAGTGCTAAACCTAGAATGCAAAGGATGTTGCCAAGTGTTCAAATCACACTTCATGTGACAGCAAGAAACCCTAACCAGCTACCTAGGGAATGATAACAAGATGGAGATAAGTTCTAGAAAAGACAACTCATCTTCTAGGAGGGAATATTATCTCAACAACTTTACTAAATGATTAAATGCAACTTAGGACTAATATGATTAATTAAAACCTAAGTTAACTTATGCTACTGAAATAATTAATTAATTACACTAACATAAAAAGTGTTCTAAGGGATTGAATGACAATCAGAAGAGAAATTTAATTAAGTGCATCAAATTATGTCTTTACGTATGGAGAGTTATGTTGGAAAAATAGATATGGCATGTTACTTTTATGCTTAGATGAATCGCAAGCGAAGCATGTGCTAAAATAAATGCATGAAGGTGTTTGTGGGGGGAATTTTTCAGAAAAAACTATTTCCCACAACATTCTAAGGAATGAATATTATTAGCCTAGAGTCTTCAATGATGCCTTTGATTACATACAAAAGTGTGAAGCTTGTCAAAAAAAATCTAGGAAGATGAAATATCAGGGAGCATTACCATTAAGACCCATGCAAGTTGAAGCTCGATTCCATTAGTGGGGAGTTAATTTCATAGGCGAGATTGCAGATAAATCTAGTGGAGGCCATAGATAGATTTTGGTAGCTACTGATCACTTCACAAAATGGATAGAGTTCATACCTACAAACTAAGCCACCAACAAGGTTGTAACAAAGTTATTGATGGAGAATATTATCACAAGATTTGGAGTGCCTGCAAGGAAAATAATAGATAATGTCGTGTGCTTTAGATCTGATGAGTTCAAAAGGTTCTATGAGACCTATGGTATAAATTTTTGTAATATTCCCCATAAAATCTGCAAGCAAATGGGTAGGCTGAGTCCACTAACAAATTTTTTTAAAGATAATTAAGAGGATATAGGACAACATTAAAAATGCATGGGACTCTAAACTAAGATTGTCAATCTAGGCAGATATAATCATAATCAATAAATCAACTAGAAAATCTCCCTTCGAATTGGTCTATGGAACACAAGAAATAATTCCCATGCATAACCTTTTACGAATGTTTAATTTTATACTATAGGAATATTTGGATATTCTTGAACCCATGGAGAATAGTATGGAACACCTAGCCTAGGAGCATAACACAAAAATGCAGTCACAAATGAAATACTTGTTTGATAAAAGTCCAAAAGAAAGAAAGTTTGAGGTGAATGACATAGTTCTGTTATGAAAAGTCAAATGCCAAGACAAAGGGAAGAATGGTAAGTTTGAAGCTCTATGGATGGGAGCATTTATTATTATAGGTAAAGGTGTCGAAGATTCTTATTATCTTCAAAATATGTCAAGAGAAGATCAATAATTTCCAGTGCATAGAAAATTCCTGAAATAATTATTTTCTTAAAAAATATGACTTTCCATGCACAGTAATCTAGGTTTCCCTTCGCCCTCCCCATCCCATTCAATCACATTTACACATGGTCTAAATCCCAGAGATCACTTATCGATTCTTGCAATGAACTCATGATCATTCATCCCCAATTGGAGCCACTATTAGAGCTAAAAAATTCTCCTCAATATCCACCAGTCTCCATTTTCCCATCCACATTTCACCTACATAAAAATATCTACTACCTTTGGTTCTACATTGTATTTGACATGAAATTCAAAAATTTGTGTGACAAGATCCATAAAATTGATGTCATTCCCGTTGTATATATCTATTTATCCTTTTAGACAAGCACTAGGAAAATAATCTATGCCTTTACTGTAATACTGAAAACAATAAAATGAAGCCCGAGTAGGTTGGCGGATCTTGACTCATGAAATAAAGCATAAACTTCCATACCGCTAAGGGGTCAATCAGCATATGCGGTAAAGCGATATTTACCGCCACCACACAATAAGAAAATTTAGGCAGAGCGATAGTGCAGTAAATATTAAACAACAAAAGAGGACATCACAGTAATGTATAATTGGGATATTATAGCCGCAGCATGGCGGTATGTGCACTATTGTCCCAGGATCATAAAGATAGGAAACAACATAGATAAAAGGCATAAAAAATGATACCACCATACAGCAACAAGTGTATCAAGTGACAATGGTATTACGATGAAACCTGTTGTGGCATCATTATAGATTGTAGTAATAAATGTGTGAGATCACATCAGTCACTTTGACACACAAATCCAATAGTGCATAATCAAATCCAAGGTATGCGCTTGTTGCAAAAATATTTGGCAAAAGGTTGATATTAATGCCAACATCATTGAATGTAGGTGCCATTAAAAATAAGAGCATTGCTCAACTACTGCACTCATTTTCAATACTATCATGGTGGAGCTGAGGATTGCTGGAAGAGGATCTATGTAAACATCAAACACCAAGGTAAGTGCATGAATAAATCTATAAAGAAGCTCGATTGGTGTAAATAATTTTCAAAGCTCTATCATTTTGAAGATTTAACAAAAAGGGAAGAATCATGCCACCTAAAAGGAAACAACTAGAAGCAAAGAAAGATAAAATTGAAATTAAGGATGAAGAACCCAAGACAAAAAAGAGGCCTCTCCATAAATCCATTATAGATATACTCCTAGGGTCAACCAAGGAAGGTAATAAAAAATTCCTCATAGATACCGCACAAGGCTATAAACATGCCCTCATTCCTAAATCTTGGTGGGACTTATTTTGCTATTTTTACAATAAAAGAGATGGGAAAATTCCAATTTCAAACCCCTGGGTGTTAGAATTGACCAAAATGATTGTCTCGAATGTGTTTATTGATGTGGAGTTTCTCAATTTATTAGCTAAAAATTATCACCCTACCACAAACACTATGAGGTTTCCAAATGGTTCACTATTGGTTGAGGTAACCAGGATAGTTATCATTGAGTGTTTTGACTTAAAAAATAGGCTTTCACTAAGATAAACCTACAAAAAAGTGAGGAAGAGTATACCAGGTTGAGAAGAATTTATAGAAGTGATGATCTTCCCCTATACATGAAGAGAGGTATTAGCAACAAAATAAACCCCATTTCCCCCTACATTACTAAGCCAATCACTTTGGAAAACTTTCAATACTACTTTGTAAATACATATATGGCTCTGTGCCAAATATTGGGGATGGATGCTCAAGATAAGATGCCAATAAGCCTAATGATGATGTTCATGAGAATCTATAATCCCAAGACTAATATAGAATACAAATTTTCTTCATATCTTGAAAAGGCATTGGATGAAGAGTTCTTATAGGTCATAAAAGACAAAGCACCCATTACATTTAGACACTATTCTTTGTTGTATCATTTTTTATTATACCTGAATCGAGACAAATGGACCAAACAATGGACTTGATCAAAATTGATGAACAAGTTAATCCTACACATGTTCAGAGATGGTGCTATATTTGGGATATTTGTTGTCAAAACTCAAGTTTTGTGATATTCTATGAAGATTTTGTGCACATAATCTTGCGAGTTCTCAGTTACTCAATACCAAGATTGCCCACTAAAATTCTACAAATATTGAGACCTCGAGACCTAAAACAAGAGCAAGGTCATACACACAATTTTTGTGATTGGTTCTTCCTCCTTATTGTCACAATAATAAGAGTTTATGGGTGCCCAATTGCTTCACACATACTACCAAAGTTTATGCCCCTTAGACTAGAATTGCTAGAGTTTATGTGGCAAATGATGTGGATGAAAAAAGATATGACGCATAAATAGAAGAAGGGCACATTTCTTCCAAACCTAACCAAGTGTGAAGACTATTCAATAGCCTCAGACACCTTGGAGGAGTTACAATATTATTTAAAGATAAGATATTCATTGGATTCGGGAAAAGGAAGAGTTTTTTATCCTAAAAAATCATATGAATCACTTAATACATAACCTTCTCACTAGGTCAGCAATTGTGCACCAATTAGACTATGAAGAAGATGTGATAAGAAACTACCTTGCTTTTCAAGAAGTATTCTACAGAAATAAAAAAAATGGAAACTTATGAGGAAACTTGAAAAAGAGAGGAAGCAAAAATACAAAGATTTTCTAGGATATTTTGTTGAAGAGAATGACCCTATCAAAAGGATAAATTTGATAATTCATAAGTTTGAGGACTTATATGGAAAAAGGGAATAAATTCTTGAAGAACACAGTGGTAAGGTAATTATAGAGCACACCCCAAACACAACTTTAAAATATCCTATGGAGCAATTTCCTCCTAAAATAGAAAAGACACAAAGCACAAAACCATTGGTCCTTTTTGAAGAAAGTGAAGGGGCGGGATACACTGAAGAGGTAGAGAATGTGTTACAATCATTAAAAGATGATGTTGAGGTTGACCAACCGGTCCATGAGACCAGCTCCCATAAGCCTAAAGAAATGATGGATGATAAAGAAAAGGAAAATACAAAAATACATGTAGATGGAAGGGAGGTTGTAGCTAGGTGATTCATAGAAGATGATGAGTTTATTAAAACTCCAGAATTTAGGGATTTTTGGACAAAGATGAAGTTGAAATAATTGGAGGAAATAATAGAGATAAATAAGATGGGAATTGAAGAATCCCAAAATGATCAGGTGGTGGCACGAACCTTTAGGGAATTGAGAATTGACAATATTGACATTAACCCTCAAAAGGCTAGAGATATGATTTTAAAAAGTAACATGCTTATTTTCCCTAGTTTGGAACTGAAGAAGATGTTTTTTCTTGACCATGTACGGGCCCAAGAAGATCCTATGCTAGTTGTAGAGTTTTATTCTGATGAAGGAGTGAGTGGTACAAGATATAATCCCAAGATTGAGACCCTAGCTATATGGATCAAGCAGAAGAATACACAAACACAAAATCTATTGGATGTGATACAGGGAATGAAAGGGGCAACCATGGTAAGAACATTACAAGACAAAACCCCTTTGGAAGCTACCACCATGACTATGCATTCAACCATTTTTACTCGTGCAGCTATTAAAGGATTGGAGGATAGACTAAGAGAGTATGAGAGGGAGAAAACATTCCTAAATGATGAAGGAAATAATTTGTTCATGGAAAATGTAAAACTAAAAGAGCAGTTTAGAGGGGCAAGAACTTCATAGGGAAAAGAGGTGGCATTATATGGGCCTCCAAATTCTCTAGTGGATGATTTATAGTATATTTTTTCTAAACAAATGAGAGCTCTCAGGAAGGAATTGGAAGAAATGAAGAAGACTAGAAATAAAGCCCAAGAGGAAGTAAGAAAGAAAATCTATGAGGGTATAGAAAAAAATCTTGAACATAGAGTAAAGTTGGTTGTAGATAAATTCAAAAGTGTATATGACAGTTAAAAATTACTTCAACAAGATATTGATCAAATGAAAGCACACATGCTTGTGTTGGATCCCCTATTCAAAAAGTGGTAGCCTATACACCACACTTTGTTTAAGTTATAAAAATTTCTACAAAAGAGTATTAATGCTCCCGCAGCTTTGAAACCAAGTGAGCATACAGTTAAAATGATCATAGATGAATTTCAGTTTATACAGGGAGAGGACGAAAGGATTAAGACATGAATGGATTCTTTCCATACTCTAAAGCAATAATATATACCATAAATAGTAAAATATTATGGCCAACTTAGAAACCTTGAAGAGTGGAAAAAGAGTTTGGTCAGATTGTTCATAAGTTTATTACTGACATAAAAAAGGATGGTGAAATAATTCTTCACAGGATTAATTTGATTCTAGCTGGATTAATTGCTTTCTATGTTGGGTATCTAAAATTTGTTACTCATGTGAAAACATTATTAGATAATCGGTGGCAGGTTCATATCACAAGTATACCAAGGATTCAAGAATACAAATGACCATTGAATTTCACAATATATCAATGGGAGGAGAAGTATTTGGTTCCTGAGGAGTAGGTCACTGGGACGAGAGTGTTTTGACGTCTATCTGGAGATGAAGGCTTTTCCAAATCAATGATCATAGGCCTTCTATGATTAACAAATTCACAACATCTGAATATTTTGAATTCTATATATTTATTTAATTATGTTAATCAAATAAATAGTTAATGAATAGGTGTAGTTTTGAAACCTTGCCTCATTTTGTAAAGGGAAGCTTGTTTGCTTCTTATCTAAAAGAGGAAAGCAAGGCCTTGTAATTATCATCATTTAGTAATAGATAGGTGCATTCACTAGTATAGTTGTGAATGGATATCTTAGACTTGCACCAAAGTGACAAAACAACACAATGTTAGTCAAGAAACGCATCTAAAATACACATTCCCCATGAAATTATTTCAAATGTCAAGAACAAGAAATGAAGTAAAGTAATCAAATGAAGCTATCAAATCCTATTCAAAAAACACTCAAACCCTCAATCTCATGGGGAATTGGTACCATTTTGATGTGGAAAATGGCCCTTTCCCAACTCCTTGATGTGATTTGATGATATTTGATGATGATTGTTGATTCCTTGATGCAATTTGTCAATAACCTTGATAAAACATGAAACTTGAAAGAAAGTGGATGAAGTTATGAGTGAAATTGAGTAGAGTAATCTTGCTTGGATTGTGGATGATCAATTCAATAGGAGAATACCTCTATTTATAGATTTGAAGAATGGAAGATTGAAGGATTTGGATGAATGTGGGAAAAAATACCAACCCATAAGAGAAGGCCACTTGTCCACATGTGATTGGAGGAGGAATGAGCACATTTTGATGAATGTGCAAATAAATGCAATTAGGTGGAATTTGAAATTTGTGAAATGACAAGTTGGAGGGAGAGGAGAAGTGGAGTAAATGTCACTTGTCTCAAAGAAAAGGACATGTATGAGGCCTTTAATTCCTTGTTGGATGTACTCATCCCTTTTGGAGGGATTTTCAAATTTTGAAGAATATTACCTTTTGATGCCAAGTTGAGGGTAAATAGATGAATTAATAAATCAATTAAATTTATTTATTTTTGCAAGTTGCAAAATCAAGAGGATTGGAGTGATTAGGCTTAGGATTAACCATGGTTTGATTAATTTAGGTAGAAATTACATGATTTAATAATTTTGACTTAGATTTTAGGATTTAAATAAATCAAAGTTGAGAGGAATAATGATTTTAGATTTAATTAAATAAAAATTGATTTATTTAATCAAAAGAGGGTGATGTTAGATTAAATCAAATAAATATTAATTTATTTAATTTAAAAGAGATGACTTTAGAGAGTAATTAAATAAGGTGAATTATTTAATTACCAGAGGGGTTATAAGATTAATTAAATAAAATAAATTATTTAATTAATAGAAGCGAGTGACTTAATCAGATAAATTTGATTTATTTAATTAAGAAAGGAAATACGATGAATTTAATCAAATAAAGATTATTCAATTAGATTGATTAGTAAGGGAGATGATTCAGGAATAAGTGATGTTAGTGAGATTAGGATCGGATGTGTAGGATTAATCTGTATATTTTACATGTCTACATTTTTCCCCTTTGAAGCAATGTACATGTTGCATTGGTTCAAAGAATAAACTGCCAAGATCAATTTTTTTTTTTTTTTTTTTAAATTCAGATGCCCCACTGCTGCTGCAATGAGAGGATTGCGTTGGTATACTACCCCCTCGAGAGACCGGACGGAAATTTTGGATTTTTAGGTGATCTCGCGAAAAAAGAGGATAAGCTGCCAGACGGGTCCAGAAAGGGTCCAGGATGCCCAAAACATGCCAAAACATGAAAAAACAATGCAAAACAACCCTCGATCAGGCAAAAACGAGATCAGGGGTCCAAAACCCTAGCTAGATAACTAAACAGGATTAAAAAAACCCTAATTTTCAAGCTTAAATAGGCCCCAAGGGGTCACTTTCAATTCATTTATACACTTAGCCTTCTAAGATTTTTCCATTTTGAGCTTTGAGCATTGATCGAGATGGCGCAACGAGTGCTTCTCTGACACATGTCCGATCGACTTCAAGTGTACCAGTGACCAACCGACACAGGACCACTGGTATGTGACCCTTACCACCTTGTCTTTTCAATTTTTGAGCACATTTAATAGGGGTCAAAGTCAAATTTAGGTCAAGTGACATAGTTTAGCATCACTGGAAGGTCAAAAGAGGGGCCGCATTTGCAAAATGCACCACCGTGGTGGAGTTTGGAAATTAGGGTTTTAGGCAAACTTAGGTGCATGTGTAAAGTATGCAGCTGCAGTCCAATTTAGGTCTTGGGTCTAGGGTCATGGTCAAACTATGTCGTGGCAGTGCAGTTTGGAATTTCTAAACTGCGTTGCAATTACAAATATCACCACAATTTTTGTTTCAATTGCGAATACTCAAGGTGGGATGTTGATTTTTTTACGAAACTTGACACTTCGTCTTTTCTTGTGCAAGAGGACCTCAGGATACTACATTCATGGGAGGACCGATCCCCAGTTCTTAGTCAATTAGTTGGTCTACATGAGTTTCTCCAAGAGCACCTCAGTGTGATTGGGTTGTGGTATGTTGCATATGCAACCCCCGTTAGGACACACTTGGGTATGATGACTTCTCTAGCAAAGAAATGGCATAGTGAGACATTCTCATTTCACTTGCCCACAAGAGAGGCTACAGTCACATTGTAGGATGACTAGGACATTCTTCAGCTACCCATCCATAGAAAGAGAGTTATCTATTATGTGGATGCTAGGAGGGACATGTGCTTCGAGGTCATGGAGCTCGATGAGATTATATTTTTTGAGGGTCATATAGAGCTCGAGAGGTGTAGGGGCATAATACCCACCTTCAGAATGATTGTAGTTGCTATAATTTTTGGTCTTGTGGCACCAAATCAGCACAGGTGATACTTTAGCCCAGGATGGTGTCTGGCATGGGAGTGGATGCTCCACCGAAGGGAGTACTTTGCATGGGGGCCAATGATGCCAGCCTCAATCTGTTGTGATTTGTATGAGTTTGCATATTTAGATACCAAGGCCATTGGGACAGGGGTCACACTTCTGCATGTTTGGGTTTGGGAGGACATAGCAGTGCTTCATCCATAGGTGACACCAATTTTATTAGGGCCAGATGATCCCATCATTTAGCAATACGGAGGGCCACATACCACCTTCACACATATAGGGGTAGGTGGCATCCCTCGCTAGAGGAGGGTTATTGATGAGATGACCATCTTCACTTGGTGGCCCTGGCTTGGTGTTGGTCCCTGTTATGATGATGTACAATAGTTAGTCTTTGCACACCCAGACAAGCTAATGCGGGGAAGGGAGCATACTATTATAGAGAGGTATCTCACAGACAAGGTTGTGAGATAGTTTGGTGACAAGAATTATCATCCTGATGACCAGTACATGGCCATCTTCGCCTATACTATGAGGGAGACAACATGGGGCAGACTCATCCCGACCGATGAGGTTGTTACTTCTTTCAAATAGTTGGTGGATAGACCATGGCCATATGATCAGGGTCAAGGGGATGCAGGGGCTACAGCAGTGTATACAACCTATTTCAGGCCACCCCTTTGACTTACAGATCCAAGTGCAACACCCATACGGTGGAGGCCCAGAGGCAGGTCAACAGGCCAAGACGCAGAGGGGATGGGGATGGAGATGGGAATGGGGGGAGAGTAGGAGGATCAATCCACACCAGCCACACAATAAAAACCACCATGAGAGAACCACGATAGACACCACCTCGAGAGTAGCCACAACAGACAACACCCTAAGAGCAGCCCAGAAATGGGGATGGAGAGAGAGGGTTACCAAGGGATCACCACCAGTAGCCTCTGCCACCACTACCACAGCAACAAGATCACAAATATGTGGTTATATAGTAGCTTCAAACATAGGTGTAGGTGCTCACGGTCGAGAGGGACCAGGCTAGATAGCAAGTCCAGGCCCTTATCATAGAGAGAGATCAGACTCGATCAAAGCGGGACCAAGAGATAGGATGAAGATTGTAACTTGAGAGTATGGCCTTTGTATCCTAGGGTATGACAATGGCTACACAGGTATACCATGAGGAATTTAGAGAGGAAGAGTACTATAGGTTGCATTATAGGTAGGTGGTACCAATAGCAACTTGAGTGCCTGAATATTCCTAGCAGACGACGATTAGACAGCTCGAGGATCATGCCGAGAGATAGGTGGGAGAGGGCAGCAGCCACCAGGGCTAGTTCCTCATTTTCATAACATTCATTTTTGATCCATGGGCTCATTTTTGATAGCCCCGATTGTATTATATACTTTGATTCATACACATTTCATCCCAATCTTTGTACCATGACAGTTACATTTATATATATGTATATATATATATATATATATGTGATGTCCTACTTTATTGATGCATGATGGATGGATGTATTTAATTTCCTATATGATATGATATGTAGATGTTATGATTCTATCTTATGAGATGCATTTATTTTATGTGATGCGGTGATGTGTGATATGATGATGTGATGCAGTGATTATGCAATTCTTTCATGGATGCACATGGTTATGAATGCATTTGTTTTTGTATATTTCCTATGCACTTTATGATGATGATGTATGGATGTAGCATGCTATGATGTGCAAATGATTCTCTAAATCACATCTTAATGGATTATGTGATATACTATGATTATGAAATGTATGCAATGATATGTAATGTTTCTTTTCCTTATGTATTTATGATAGATTATATATGGATGCAATATCTTATGATGATGCTAATGTGATGCTTTTTTATATAATGGAATATGAATGTAATGATGTGGGATGACACATGGTATTTATGATATATGATATGAAATAGTAATATGTATAAATGTAATGATAAAAATGATGTGATATGTAATGGTATGTGGTGATGATGTTGTGAGCTGATTATGCTTTATATTATGTAATATGGTATGTGATGATTCTTGTAATGAATGCAATGACATGTTATGAAATAATGGTTAATGATTCGTAATGATGTGATAATGTGAGATGATCATGATATGATTATGATGTAATATGAATACGTAATTAATTTTGATATGTGATCATATGTTATGTGATTTATGTAATGGATGATTTGATAATGCCTATGTGACAATGAATGCAATGTTGATGTGAAATGACTATGATATGCAAATGACCGTAATAGAACAATGTGAATTTCATAAATGTAATCATTTAAGATGATTGTGTGATGCGATGTTTATGTGGTAATGTTTTATGATATGTAATGATTCCTATTTTGTAATGATCTGTGGATGCAAATTTTATGTTATGAAATGATATTTTGTGATATGCCAATAATATGATCATGTGGGATGTAAGTGAAATGTAAATGGATATGGATATATAACAAGATTATTATGATATGATGAATACGGATATGTAATGATTTATGATGTATAATGATGATGCAAGTGATTATGCAATGGATGACTTAATAGTGCCTATGAGAGTAATGAATCTATATTAATAATGAAATGTAATTTATGTATGATTTCTATATGATATGATATGCATTATGCTAATGATTTTTGGATGCAGGGTGGATGCATTTTAGTAATGTTTTTGATTAACTGTCATGGTACCCTGTTAGTAAAAAAATAAGATAGAAGAAAGAAGATCCAACAAGCCTACTTTATTAATGATGATGATGATAATGATATCAGGAATTGGGATTTTAAAAGGGCCATTTTACCTTATGTTTGATAATACACATAGGTACATTGCATCAAGGTATAAAGAACTAGGATGGCATTGTACCCAATGTGATGAAATTTGAATCGACGATCAGATAGGAGTACTCCTATTCACATGTGACATACAAAACCTTATTCAAGATCTATTTTAGATATTATAAACATCTCAGACCAAAACATAGAAAAGAAAGCCTTCCTATAGGGTCAAAAAGACATTTAAAACACCCTCCCTAAAGACCAAACAAAGCATGCATGACCAAGTTATTTTACAAGAATATCCAACAAGCATAGTAGATAAAAATATAATGATCATTGCCCCATTCCTTTCTGTCTAAATCCTTTTGTTTGGACATCATTGAGAGGTCATTGAAATGAATGCAAAATATCATAAGTCAAAAAGACCAGATAAAGTAAACAAACATGGTAATGTTCTTCATACTACTAGCCAGGACTAAACTACGGTGATGCCTGATGTTGATGTCCATTGTAGGAAGGATGCATCCTAGGAAATGTTTCTATCAGATGATTTGGAATTGACTGGATGATAAGCTATTGATACTCTGATTTGATTAATTTGCTTACTTACTGACGTAGGCTTGAGACTTTGATGATTGAGATTTCACTTTAGAACCTATTAGACTTGCTTTCGACTGCTTTACCAAAGGATGAAAATGATGATTGATTTATTATGAATGAGATTATTTTGGGTGAAAGTGAGATGGAGAAGGCCAAAAATTTTCAAATATTTGGATGTTTTTGGTGTTTTGAAATGTTTTGAGGTTGTTTTTGGGATTTTAAGTTTTTTCAAATTTTTATGAGATTTTGACCAAGAGACTAACCTAAAGACTTATCCTGGGGGTCTCGAGAGCTGATCAATAGATTAGCCTTTCCTATGTTATACATGCAGAGACCACGTAGTTTGACTGACGCAAACTCAATTCAATGATGAGATAGATGGACAAATAGAATTCCAATTTATTGTGAAAAACTCTTAAAGGAATGACCTAGGATGTCTTGGGGGATGATCAATGATCAACCTTTCCTACATTTAAGCTCAGAGATGATTTATTTTGATAGGATGACTCCACTGCTCTAAATTTTTGGATTTTTGACATGTTTTGGATATTTTTGGCTTTTTGATTTTCGGATGTTTTTGGATTTTTTTTATTTCAAGGAAGACTTGCAAGAATATACATGGATCTGATCCAATGCAAGTAAAATAATGTGCCCCCAACATGATGTGATAGACTAATTTGATATAGGCAAGACAAACTAACCTTAGGAATGTGCCAAGTAGTACTAGGGTGGAACATGATTCGAACACAAGATCAAGCTATGATACAAATGTGAATGGATGATGGGAGAATGTGATGGAATGCAATCTATAAATGAGTGATGTAGGGTCAATCGTAAAGATCCTAGTTGATGGAGAGTTATTTATTTACACAAGGCACCTATTTTCTAGGTTTTCACCAAGGTACTTGCCCAAAGTGCCACCGAAGTGGTTTTCACTAGAGGATGATTTTTTATCTTTACTATTTTTAATCCTTTTTTTTTTTTTTTTTTGAATTTTTGGATTTTTTTATATTTTTGGTTTTAACCTTAAAAGATCAGGCATCAAAAAAATTTCGATGAGATTTGTTCATGGGCTCCTGTAGAGGCTCCCCTTTGGGTGTTGATAGCTGGTATGCTCTTGATTTATAGCTCACAAAGATGATGAATGGTCCCAACCAGTTGGGCTCAAAATTTCCTTTGCCATCTGCATTTGGTACATTCTTTTGATTTTCCTTCACTACTAGCTCGCCGACTTGGAGGATTTACCTCTTGATTTTCTTTTTGTAGCTTCGCTTTAGGTGATTATGATAGACTTGTAAGTGGTTTAAGGCATCCACATGCCGCTCATCTAGTAGCTCTAACTCATTTAGTCATGAAACCTGGTATTCTTCATCTGTTATGAGATTCTGCAGTGATATTCTCATAAACAAGAGCTCGATCTCAATGGGAAAGATGGCCTATGATCCGTAGACTAGAGAGAAGGGGGTGGCACCTGTTGGTGTGTGGATTCTTGTGTGGTAGTCCCATAAGGATGGATTTAGATGCAGATACCAGTCACGACCATCATCATTGACTATTTTCTTTAGGATCTTCAACATGGTATTATTGGTAGCTTTTTCTTGGCCATTGCCTTGGGGATAATACGGAGTAGAAAAGCAATGTTGGATATTGAATTTTTGGCATAATTCATGAACATCCTAATTTTTTAAATGTGTCCCATTATCTAAGATAATGGCTTGAGGGACACCGTATTGGAAAATAAGGTAATTTAGGATGAACTTGGATATTTTCTCCTGTAATGTAGGTCATGGGAATGGCTTCCACCCACTTCATGAAGTAATATGTGGCGGTGATGATAAATTTATGGCCATTGGATGAGGTGGGAGTGATTTTACCAATGAGATCGAACCCCCGTTGTGAAAAGGGCCAAGGTGTGATAATTGGGTTGAGCTCCTGAGTTGGTGCATGGATGAGTTCCCCATGTTGTTGACACTGCAAACAACTTTTTACATAGTCATGTGCTTCTCTTTCCATTGTAGGCCAATAGTATCTTTTCCTCAGCAATTTCTTGGACAAAGTCATATCGCTCAAGTGTGAGCCAAAAATGTTGTTATGTACTTTGGTTAGAGAAGTCAGGGCTTCCTCAATGTTTTGGCAATGTAAACGGGTCCCTTCAATGCTCCTATGATACAAGGTATCTCCTAGGATGACAAAATAGGATGAGTTTTTGACAAAGGCTCTTTTGAGGTTCAGGGTTATGGCAGCAAGGACTCATATTCTAAGGTAGATGTAAATATCATCGTACCAAGGATCATCGGGACTAACAATTTCGCACACCAATTCAGAATCTGGTACCTTGAATACTAGTACGAGAAGCTAATTTATGAGGAATTCCTATTTCGGGACATTGTGCGGGATCTCTAAGAGTGATCTGATCATAGCCATTGCATCCACTTCTCTATTGTTTTCTCTAGGTAGTTGTGAGTCTTTGTAGACCTTAAGTGCCATGGTCTACCACTGCACTGTGATCCTCAACCTTATCACAAGAGCCTCATATTCCATGATGTTTTTTGTGCATGGAAATGGAAGTTTGTATGATTTAGGTATGCAATCTCCTTGTGGAGTGATGAAGAATATTCCCACTCTTGACCCGTGTTGTGTGTAGGATCCATCAAAATACATCTTCTAGTGATCTGCTATACTGAGGTTGAAGATTGATTCATCGGGGAACTTTGAAACAAGTGGATTCTCTACATATATATGTGCTTCTACCAGTTGATCTATGATTGCTTTTCCTTTGATAGCCTTGTTTTCTACATACTCGATTTCATGCTCGGTCAGGATCATAACCCACTTTGTCATTCATCCTATGAGAGTTTCTTTGGAAAGTAGGTACTTGAGTGGGTCTATATTTGCAATGAGCTTGATCTAATGTGCTAGCATGTAATGTTTGAATTTCTATGTTGCAAACACAAATGCTAGGCAGGCTTTCTCAATGGGTGTGTACTTTAGCTCATGTCCCACCATGGTCTTGTTGATGCAATATATAGTCCTTTCCTTCCCAGTTTCATCATGTTGGGCTAAGAGAGCACCAAGGATTACCGATGTTGTTGAATGTATAAGATCAAGGTTCTACATGGAATCGGTAGCATAAGGACTGGTGGTGTGAGAAAATACTCCTTGATCTTGTTAAACGCTTGGTCATATTTCTCATCCTCTTTGTATGCTACCCCCTTGTTGAGTAGATGAGAATATGGGATTGCCTTGTTTTTTAGTTGCGCTATGAATTGGTGGATGGACAGGAGTCTTCCTTGTAGGCCTCTTAGCTACTTCAATGTCTTGGGTGCTTCCATTTCAAGGATTGCCTTGAATTTAGTAGGATCTACCTAGATTCCACTTATTGACATGATGTGACCCTAGAGCTTGCCTGATTGTGCTCCAAAGACACACTTTTTTGGATTAAGTGAGACCTTGTAATTTTCCAGTCTGTCCAAAATGGAGCTTAGGGCTGATATGTGGTCTCATAATTTCTTTTATTTAGCCAATATTTTGTCCACATAATCTTCCATAGTCTTATAAATCATGTCATGAAAGATAAATGGCATGGCCCTCTAGTAGGTTTCTCCTGCATTCTTCAAGCCGGATGGCATCATATTCCAACAATATGTCTCCCATAGACAAGTTAAAGTTGTCTTGTGTTGGTCCTCTTCTACTATCATGATCTAATTATATCCTGAGAACCCATCCATTAATGATAGCATCTCATGTCCTATTGTCATATCCATGATCATGTCAATGTTTGGTAGTGGAAAGTCGTCCTTTAAACATGCCTTGTTTAGGTCTCTGAAGTCTGTGTAGATGTGGATGCCCCCATTTGGTTTTTAAATAGGTACGAGGTTTCAGACCCACTCTGGATAGTCAATCATCCATATTAAAATTGCATCTAGGAGCATTTGTAATTCCATTTTGACCAAAAATGTTATTTGGGGATGCATTTTTCTCATCTTTTTCCTCACAGGCTTCGCTTCAGCATATACAAATAGGTGATGAACTAAAAATTTTGGATCAATCCCAGGCATATCAACATAATTCCATGTGAATTTTACCTTTCTTTCCTTTATGAATGTAGCTAAGAGTTTTTGTTCTTATATGAGAAGTGATTTGGCATAGAATGTCATGTGTGGTAGTTCCTCTATTCCTAGATTGACTGGATTGCATTCTTTTCTAGAACCACTGACTTTTCCTAGTGAATGGCACTAAGAAGAAGATTGAATCCTTCATCCTCTGGTGCCTCAGAGAGGTTTTCACTATTGGATGCATCCTTTATTTTTAATTTTTTTGGGTCAAACAGTGTCACAATGTGGTTTTTACTCAAAGACCTTGAGATTATTCTCAATTTCTCACTTTTGTGACTAGAGAATTCAATCGTTTCCCCATATTAGGCTTGTGTATCCAGTATGATGTCGAACCCAGCTTTATGGTCTCCATATGGTACCATATCCCATAATCCCATGAATTTTGAGAGCATTTCATCATTTTTTAATGTGTCTAGAATTGGTGGTCCTTGTTGGTTGTAATTGATGAGTTGGGGATAGACTAGGATTATTTAATGGTTTTGATGGTCTGACTCAAAAGATAGGGTGCTAATCATGAATAGAGAGGAATCTTTGAAAAGAATTGAAGGTCAATTATGGGGTCCTCGTCATTAGTACAAACATTGGTTATGTCAAATGTAAAGTTATCTAAAGGTAGACCTGTAGATACTAGTAGTTGAAGGGCAACTATTGATAGTTGAAGGGGAGTCTTGAATACTTTAATAGGAGGACTTTTTCCATGTATTTTTACACTTGGAGGGATACATCCAAGGCCAAGATTTTTCATGCAATTTTTAACAATGATAGGTTCCAATCGGCCATTGCTATTTTTTCCAAGACTTTCATTTATGTTATAGCCCATGCCCAACATTAATTGAAGTCCTCTATTGGCATCATCCATAGGAAGGGTTGGTAAAGGTCTTGCATCTTGATAGAGGAGATTGGATACATCTCTCTCATCCACCACTTCTTGGCCTAGATCCCCCCAACTTCTGAATCGAGAGGGATCCTTTCTAAAAGTTTGAGTTGTTGTATTTGTGAGTTGTGGTTGTCCATGGGATCTATGGGATTGAGGTAACTCCCCTACCACAAAGGCTCCCTTCTTCATTTTTTATTCCCCACACCCATTGTCTTGGATTATGAGCTTGATTTCATATATGTCAAGAATGGTGGGTTTCTTTGTCCCATAAGTGGAGGCTATGTTGGTTAATTCTATATACAGAGTTGAAGGGCCTTCATCGTTCTTTGGGACTTGGGGGATTTTATAGCACTTTTCTTCCAAGTTCTTGTAGTAGGCAAAGGGCTCAGGATCACCATAGATTGTGACATCTCTAGTTTGGTATGAAAACTTGACATTGATGGAAGTTTGATGTGACTGATTGCATCCCATGGATCCACATATGCCCCAGGAGGATATTATAAGGCAAATGAAGGTCAAGAACTTGACATGTGGTTTCCATAATGGCTGGCCCTACTTGAATAGGGAGTTGGATAGTGCCCTGAAACACTCTTTCTTGGTCATCATAAGCCTTGATTGTGATGCCCTTGCCTTTTTCAAGGGAAACCTCAGATAATCCTAGATTCTTTATGAGCTTGAGAGGACATATGTTGAGGCCTGCACCCCCATCCACCAAGACCTTTTTGAGCTTGTTTTTATAAACTAGGACCTCAAGGTGGAGTGTGTGATTGTGAGATGGTTGGGTGGGGAAGTCTTGATCAAAGAATGTGGGGAGATTTGGGGTGGTAATGTTTCCGACCATAGCTTGGAATTGTTTTGTATCAATATTTGCAAAGACGGTAGATGAAGCTAATGCTTCCTCAAGGATTTCTCTATGGGTGGATGAAATCTTCAGTAACTCCATGATGGAGATCTAAAAGGGGGTTCTTTTCAATTGGTCCAAGACATTGTAGCCATTAGGAGGGGATTTAAGATTTGAAGTGGATGCCCTAGGTGGTTGTGATGACCCAAAAATGGTGAATTTTCTGCCACATGTGGTGAATCCACGATCAGCTTTGGCTCCCATGATACTAACAATAGTGACCAATTTATATAGGGATGTGACAAATTTGTTGTACACATGGTTCACATTGGCATACTTTTGTTTCCCTTTGTTATTTCCTTGCTTGTGGTCCAACATCAGATTTGTGTAGATCTTAAGATCTTGATTTCCTATTGGTTGTTCCACATTTATGATCTTGTCATCGATGAGGTCTTGGATTATACTTTTCAGCTTCATGCAATTAGTTGTTGTGTGCCCCTTGATTTTATGATAATCACAAAGGTAATTTTCATTGTACCATGGTGGTTTCACTTAGGGCTCTTGATAATTCTCATAGGTGGGCATTTTGATGAGATTCTCATTTACCAATTTCTTCATGATTGATTCAACTGATTCCCCAAGGGCTGTGAACTTCCTCTTGGGGGGATATTTTTTTGTGGGGGTGGTCCTCGATTATTTAGATTGTTGATTTGATTATTAGGTGGTTTTTTTGCTACCACATTTCTCTACGTGTTGTTGTGATTGTTTTTTTGTGGTTGTTGATATGTTTGGGTGTTCTATTTTGGAGCACTGATTATGACCTTGGCATCAACCACTCCATCATTAGGGACATTCCTATTTTTCACCCACGTGCAAGGTTTTTAATTATAGCTAGTGGAAAGGATATTTTCTTGATGTTTTGGATATGTGGGTGTACCTGTTGTGCAATAAGGGCTTGTTCGAAGTTCGGCACCTTGGGAATCAATTGGTCGTAAGTGGTAATTCGCTGAATTTTTAGATGGAATGCTAAGGTTTTCTCTAGATTGGAAATGATGGTGCAAATTTTTTGCTCCTTCAGCATGGCCCACTTGCTCCAATTTTCCTTGGATCACCATCATTGTAGGAAGGAGGCAAATGATTCCCCCTTTCCTTTTTTGAGCACAGATAGTTCCTCTAGACTAACATCCATGCAAATGTTGAATACATAATTCTTTATGAATGCATCGACAATCTCTTGGAATGTTTTCATGCCAGTAGGCAAGCAAGAGAACCACTCCATAGCGAGACTAGTCAAGCCTTGAGGAAATAGCCACATCATATATGAATCGTTGTATGCAACTTCCATGCAATGTACTTGTAATTCCTTGATGTGATCCTTAGGGTTTCCCAACCTACAATATTTGTCAAATTTAGGGGTTTCAAAACCTTTTGGGAATGGTATCATTGCAAGGCTCTTGTCAAAAGGATAAGGACATAAATTTCTTGGTGCCCTTATTTTTTTCCTTGATTGAAGATCAAGCACTTTCTTTGAGAGAAATTTGATTTGTGTTGTCACATCATCTTGTGGATCAAGAGGTGGAGTGAATGTGTTTTGAGGTGGTTGAGGTATTCTATTGATAGGTGGAGTGTGGGTGGGAGTTTTTTGCAAGCTCTGTTGTGCGAGTAAGGCTTGTTGATATGCTTGTATTTTTTGTTGTTCCAACAAATTTTATTGTTGTTCCTGTTGTTGTTGTGCCAAAAAAATTTTTTGTTGGGATTGTTGTTGACCTACCTATTATTGTGCTTGATACTATTGCAGGGATTGTTGATACGCTTGTTGTTGAGCTTCTTATAATTGTTCCTAGTATTGAGCTTGTGCTTGCGCTTGCTGAGCTTGATATTGGGCTTGAGCTTGAGCCTATACTTGTTGGGCTACTTGTGTAGCCTAGGTAGCCTATGTGGCTTTAGCTACTTGAGTTGCATGCGTAGCTTGGGAAGCTTCTTGTTGTTGTAGTAAAGCTTGGGCTTGGGCAACCTGTTGCACTTGTGCTACTAATTGTGCTTGTGCTTGTTGAGTAGCTAGTTGTGCAACTTGTTGATTTTGAATTTTTTGAAGTGATTTTTGATAGGCGGTTTGTTGAGATGCTTACAACGCAATGCTAAATGAGTTGGTCATGTTGGGTTTTGGAAGGGTTGGTGGTGGATTATGAATAGTGTTGGTTGTTGTGATGAGAGGGACCATTGTATTAATGATTGGGGTTTGGGTGGTGGATGGTGTGATTGAGATGCTTGGTTCTTGGGAGACCATGTTCTGAGATATTTGGGGAATGGTAGATGATGTATTGATTTTTGGGGTTGCTTGAATGGTTTCCACCTATTGTTGTGATGTTGATGGCAAGATGGGAAGATTTTTTATGATGTTTTGATTTATGATTAGAGGTTTTCTTGGATTTTTTTGATTGATTGTGGGTAAGGGAGGAAGGCCTAACCCAAGGGGTGATGCAAATGTTATAGGCAAAGGTGTAAATGGTGGAAAAGCAGGTGGTGCATTCCCTTGAAGAGATGACAATAATGACAAGGGATCAAAGACTCCCCCTACTCCAAAAAAATACCTTCCCCTTGTGAGGTCATGGGGAGAGAGGTTTGCGTGTTGAGAGGATAAACCGGTGTTGCATGAAAAGAGGATGAATGGGTAGGATCATGAAATGAGAGCGAAACATATGGATGTAATGGATTCAATGGGACAGATTGGCCCTGTATGGTTTTTAAATACAAATCTTGGTTATTCACAAGGGGATGTGATTGAACTACATGAAGCAATGAGCTTCCCTTGTAGATAATTGGTGGAGTCAGAGCAATGGATTATGTGATTTGCAGAATGATTTGGGTGATGCTTTGATATGGAGGTATGGGTGCGATTGGGGGTATGATCCCAAGAGGTTTCTCCACAAGGGTGCTTACGTTATAATTGGAAGGGAGTTTAACCCCTTCCTTTTCCAATTCAAGCATGAATTGGGAGGGATTTAACCTCATCATGACATTGAAAATTCTATGGGTTTCGGGATTTTGCACCATTTCAAGGATTTAATCTTGTGTCATCCCCAAGATATTGTCAGTGATGTCCTCTACTTGACCTTCCTCTTGAGGATTTTTTGATGATAGAGGAATATTTTTTAGGGGATTTCTTGACCTAATGAGATTCATTTCAGGAGTGGTTTAGCTTAGGTCACTCGAAGTTGATGTTTCTTTGTTGATTTCCATGTTCTTCTTGTGTTTTGGTCTAGTTTGCACCATAAGATAGGGATCAATTTTCAAGAATGTGTGAGATCAACCTCTAATTATTTAGATTGATCTAACTTTACGCACAAAAAGAGAAGAACTAGGATGATTAAGGATCAAAGTGTGATGATGAGATAAACGGAAGATGGATGATGTGAATGATTTGAACTCTTGAGATATATTGAAGGAGATACTAGACTTTAGGAGCTGATTTGAGTTGATTTGGTTTGATTTGATTTGATTTCAACCTTGGTTTGATTGGATTTTGGTTTGGATAGTGAAATCATAAACTCTAAGAGGTTGGATGTTGTCTTAGAGTAGACTTGTACAAAAGATGATAATTTGGCTAAGTGTGTAAAGAAGGATTCATCTATACACCCTTAGTCAAACAAGATGATTTTGGTTTTGGATAATGAACTTATAAACCTCAAGATGTTGGATGTTATCAAGAGGTAAACTTGTTCACAAGGATTGATAATTTGATCAAATATGTGGAGAAGGATTCATCTTCACACATCTAAACAAACAAGATGAATTCGATTTTCCAAAAGTATAGCATGAGTGATTTTTTCAAGATTTCCAAGTCTTGTTGATGAGATGATTTTGATTGATGTTTGAGGGATGGATGATAATGATGAATTTGATCCTAGATTAGACCTAGATAAAACTCTTTTCTACAAGACCTCGGTATTGAAGAACATGCTTGGTACTCCCTATGTGTGAAAAGAAAACTTTTGAAAGAGACTTGGATTTTGTTGACAATAAAACTCATAAAAATTTGGATTTTTCATTGATGCAAGTTTGTAAAAGTTGAAATTCAATCTTTCTCTACATTCGTAAAGCATAGACAAACGTTTCTTGTGACGATTTTGACTAAGACCTTTTGACTTTGGTTTTTCATATTTTGATCTTTCGAGATGTCATTTGAATGAACACATGTGTGGGGTTCAATTTTTTCTTAGCTTTTCTTAATGACTTTCTTTTACCACAAACAATTCTTGATTAAATTTTCAAACTAGATGTCTAATGTCCTAATTTCTTATCATCCCACAAAGTACATCATGTGGGAATCAAGGAAATTAAGGAAAAAAATTCCTAATCTTGACTTTTGTTGCAACAAATTTGATATAAATCCAAATACTTAGAAGCCTCTAAGGATGGAATCCCTAGGGCAAGCAAGAGCACTCAGATTTGTCAAAGGTATTTGTTCCCCCTAAAGGGTTTGAAATTTTCAAGGCTTCGTGAATGTTTGTTTTTCAATTTTTTTAGCTCCAAACAAAGTATTTTGATCTTAAAGAATGTACACAACCCCATGGATGAAATAATTAAATATTTGTTGAGTTCCTACTTTGATAAATCCAGCTACGCCTACTCTTAGCAGCTGATTAGATGCTTGAACATTCAAGCTCCCCCTTAGAGTGCACTCGCTTCTCAGGTTAGCCAAGCATCAGTACCCATGAAACTCCCATGGCATACTTCTCATCTCTACAAAGATCCATAAAAATGTGGGATGTCTTCAGAACAATCATTCTTGCATCAACAAATAGATAGGGATTTTGGCTTTTACACAATCTTGGTTTTTTAATCAAGGCACACGAGAGGCAATATCAACCTATACAAATAGTATCACCTGCTTGTCCGTAGGAGTTTCTAGAATGATTGGATTTCCCCAACATTCAAATTTATATACCGGTTAGGAGAAGCTTGGCGTTTAGCTCGTTACTGGTTTGAGTCGTTCCCTTGCAGTGAGTACTTTTTCCCACCAAGGCAGACTCTTTAGGTGTGAACAATAGCGAATGAGTGTATTTTTATTTTGACCACCTAACGCATTTTAGGTGGGAGCACACATAATACCTTTTCTTCAAACTCCCAAATTTTGTTCAATTTTAAGAATCCAAATTGAAGTGTGGAGGTAATCACTCATACAACCTAATATCACAAAAAGAATTTTGGTTCTCAAGATCACAATGAAGCACGAGAGAAGTGCATAATTATTTTTTAAATGATATAAATTTGGATAAGGGATTACAAAATAAAGATTATACATGTTCATTTTTACCACAAAACAATGATATAAATTATTTTTAAGCACAAATTTTGAAGTGTGAGATTTGATTGTTCATTGATTAAGCTCAAAACAAAATATAGTGAGTTTACCTGTGATTCTTTTAACCCTTTTTTTTTTTTGTTTTTAAGCCCAAAGGAAATTTAGTAAGTCCTGAAAATCAAGAGTATAGAAAATCCTTAGAAGAGGGATTATAATTTTTCCCCAAAGTGTTTAAAAACACTTGATTCAATGACATAGTGATAACATAGAGATTTCTTGGTCTTTGTTTCCTTCCTTCACTTTGATCAAGTCAACTTGCAAAAACCGGTTAATACTGCAAAACAGAGACTAAAAAACCAGTTAGAAGTTTGAAATAACTAAGATTAAAAAAGCACATTCTTAAAATAACTAAAATTTGTCTTTTACCCAACTACAATGGCACAATCCACGAGTGTGGCGCAGTTTGGGAAGGTCAGCGGTGCAATATAGCATCGCTAATGACTAAGAGTGCCCCTTTGCACAGAGATAGTGGCTATGATTGCAGCCCTGTTTAGCAAGTGGCACGTTTGGGATTTGTAAACCAAACGATGCAATTTAAATTTTGAAATTTTTGGGTCGGAAGACTCCAACAACATAGTTTGGAGTTTGTAGCGACACGATATAGCGCCACTGGATTGATAGCGGAGGATTTTCCTATAGACAGCAAAAAAAATTTAAAAGCACAATTTTTTTAGAAAAATGTGATGAATTTCTCTAGATTCGCCATCCTAGCACCAAAATGTGAATGAATATCTTAGACCTGCACCAAAGTGACAAAACAACACAATGTTAGTCAAGAAACACATCTCAAATACACATTCCCCATGAAATTCATTCAAATGTTAAGAACAAGAAATGAAGTTAAGTAATCAAATGAAGCTATCAAATCCTATTCAAAAACACTCAAACCCTTAATCCCATGGGGGAATTGGTGCCATTTTGATGTGGAAAATGGCCCTTTCCCAACTCCTTGATGTGATTTGATGATCTTTGATGATGATTGTTGATTCCTTGATGAAATTTGTCAATAACCTTGATAAAACTATGAAACTTAAATGAAAGTGGATGAAGTTGTGAGTGAAATTGAGTAGAGTAAGCTTGCTTGGATTATGGATGATCAATTCAATAGGAGAAGCCCTCTATTTATAGATTTGAAGAATGGAATATTGAAGGATTTGGATGAATGTGGGACAAAAGACCAACCAATGAGAGAAGGCCACTTGTCCACATGTGATTGGAGGAGGAATGAGCACATTTTGATGAATGTGCAAATAAATGCAACCAGGCGGAATTTGAAATTTGTGAAATGACAATTTGGGGGGAGAGGAGAAGTGGAGTAAATGTCACTTGGCTCAAGGAAAAGGACATGTAAGAGGCCTTTAATGCCTTGTTGGATGTACTCATCCCTTTTTGAGGGATTCTCAAATTTTGAAGAATATTCCCTTTTGATGCCAAGCTCAGGGAAAATAGATGAACTAATAAATCAATTAAATTGATTTATTGGTGCAAGTTCTAAAATCTAGAGGATTGGAGTGATTAGGATTAGGATTAATCATGATTTGATTAATTTAGGTAAAAATTAGATGACTTGACAATTTTGACTTAGATTTTAGGATTTAAATAAATTAAAGTTGAGAGGAATAATGATTATAGATTTAATTAAATAAAAATTTATTTATTTAATCAAAAGAGGGTGATGTTAGATTAAATCAAATAAATATTAATTTATTTAATTTAAAAGAGATGAATTTAGAGAGTAATTAAATAAGGTGAATTATTAAATTACTAGAGGGGTTATCAGGTTACTTAAATAAAATAATTTATTTAATTAATAGAAGTGAGTGACTTAACTAAATAAATTTGATTTATTTAATTAAGAGAGGAAATACGATGATTTTAATCAAATAAAGATTATTCAATTAAATTGATTAGTAAGGGAGATGATTCAGGAATAAGTGATGTTAGTGAGATCAAAATCAGATGTGTAAGATCAATCTGTATATTTTACATGTCTACATTTTCCCCTCTTTGAAGCAATTTAATTGTTGCATTAGCTCAAAGAATAAACTAACAAGATCAAAAAAATTTTAAAAAATGATTTTTTAGATTCCCCGGTGAGAGGATTGCACTGGTATATTGCCCCCTCAAGAGATTGGACACTTTTTTTGGATTTTTAGGTGATCTCGTGAAAAAAGAGGACAAGCTACCAGACAGGTTCAAAAACGGTCTAGGATGCCAAAAACATGCCAAAACATGAAAAAATGATGCAAAATGGCTCTCGATTAGGCAAAAACGGGATCAGGGGTCCAAAATCCGAGCTCAAGGGCTAAACAGGGTCAAAAACCCTAATTTTCAAGCTTAAATAGGCCCCAAGGTGTCACTTTCAATTCATTTGTACACTTAGCCTTTTGATATTTTTTCATTTTGAGCTCTAAGCATTGATCAAGATGGCGCAATGATTGCTTCCCCGACACATGTCCAATTGAGTTCGAGTGTACCAAAGACCAACCAGCGCAGGACCACCAACATGTGACCCTTACCCACCTCGTCTTTTCATTTTTTGAGCGCATTTAATAGGGGTCAAAGTCAAATTTAGGTCAAGCGACATAATTTAGCATCGTTGGAAGGTCAAAAGTGGGTCTGCATTTGCAAACTACACCACCACGGTGGAGTTTGGAAATTAGGGTTTTAGGCAAACTTAGGCGCATGTGCAAACTATGCCACTGCAATCCAATTTAGGTTTTGGGTCTAGGGTCACAGTCAAACTGCATTGTGGCGGCACAGTTTGGAGTTTAGGAGGGTCCTATTAGTGCAACTTGGAATTTGTAAACTACATCGCAATTGCAAACAATGCTAAATTTTTTGTCTCAATTGCAAACACTCAGGGCGGGATGCTGTTTTTTTTACGAAACTTGACACTGTGGATTTTCTTGCGTAGGAGGACCTTGGGATACTACATTCATCGGAGCATCAATCCCTAGTTCTTATTCAATTAGTTGGTCTACATGATTTTCTCCAAGAGCACCTCGATGTGA
This sequence comes from Sequoiadendron giganteum, assembly GCA_007115665.2. Classification (NCBI taxonomy): domain Eukaryota; kingdom Viridiplantae; phylum Streptophyta; class Pinopsida; order Cupressales; family Cupressaceae; genus Sequoiadendron; species Sequoiadendron giganteum. The sequence goes on along the minus strand of CM021100.1, from coordinate 149,935,117 downwards.
TTGGGTTGTGGTATGTTTCGTACACAACTCCCATTAGGACACACTTGGGCATGATGACTGCCCTAGCAAAGAGATGGCATAGTGAGATTTCCTCATTTCACCTAACCACAAGAGAGGCTACAGTCACATTGGAGGATGTATGGCACAACCTTCAACTACCCATCCATGGAGAGAGAGCTATCTATGATGTGGATGTTGGGAGGGACGCATGCTTCAAGTTCATGAAGCTCGATGAGATTATCTTTTATGAGGGTCTGATAGAGCTCAAGAGGTACTGGGGCATAATACCCACCTTCAGATTGATTGTAGTTGCTATCATTTTTTGTCTTGCGGTGCCAGATCAATGAAATCGACACTTTAGCCCATAATGGGGTCTGGCATGGGAGTGGATGCTCCATCGGAGGGAGTGCTTTGCATGCAATCCAATGATGTTGGCCTCACTCTACTGTGATTTACATGAGTTTTCATATTTAGATAGTAGTTCCATTGGGGCAGGGGTCACACTTCTGCATGTCTGGGATTGGGAGCACATAGCAGTGCTTCATCCACAGGTGACACCGATTTCATTAGAGCTAGATGATCCCATCATTTGGCAATATGGAGGGGCACATACCTCCTTCACATAATACAGGGGAAGGTGGTATCCCTCACTGGAGGAGGGTTATTGATGAGATGACCGTCTTTACTTGGTGGACTTGGCTTGGTGTTGGTCCCTGGTATGATGATGTACAACTATTATTATTTGCATGCTAGTATAGGCTTATGTAGGGTAAGGAGCATACTATTATAGAGAGGTATCTCCTAGATAGGGTTGCGAGACGGTTTGGTGAATTAAACTCCTTTCAAATGATTCATTTTAATTGGTTCCTTCTATGGATTAAAATCCTTTCAAACTAGTTATTCTAATTGGTTTCGTTCAAGTCAAGAATTAAAAATCCTTTCATGATATCACATCAATTTGGGAGAATAACACTGGGATTCATAAAGAATATTACAGTAACTGATAAACCTACACGTTTGTACAAGGTGAAAACATCTAAAAGTGCCCAACAAATTAGATTTAAGTTGAGGAGTAGATAAACCTATCTTACATATTTGTCTCCATCACCATCATCCACCCACTGACTCCATTCACCCAATATATTTATTCACTAGTCAAGTTTAGTACATTCTCATACAAACTCTACTTATACACTTTATTCTCAAAACATCTACACTAGGAAATAGTTATTAGCCTCGCATCTACTTCACACTCGCATGCCATTGTGAGTAGATTTCTCAAATTAGAGATCATATTCAAACCTTTAAAATATTCTTTAACAACTAGGTACACCCACCTAGGTTTTGCAGAGCCTAAAGAGCAGGGGTATCAATCGTATTCACCCTATTCGTTATCAAAAAACGTACTCAGAGACTAGCACCCTCTTAAGGTTCAAAGCCTTCATTTTTGGGACCCATCATGCCCTATCCATAGCTTGTTTGAAAGCACTAGTTTTAGGATGTTATACATATCAGCAAGGTGGTAAACCGTTTGATAAAATGCTTTGGTAGACATGTACAAAAAAATTGGTAGCATAGAGAAGGTAGTGAATTATTTGAAAAAATGCCTCAAACAAATATTATTTCAGGACCTATGTTTGCTTGGAAATGTTGAAGAAATACTTCAACCAATTCATTGAATGAATTTATAGAGTTGTTCGACAATGATCAAAACCATTCCAATGCCATGTATTTGAATGATCTTGGAAAGAGTTTAGCTAGGAGTTTATCTTCAAAGATGAAGTCACTATGCAATGTCGTGTAATCCAATACATGACTATTAGGATCTCCTTTTCCATTGTACTTCTTAAATCTAGGAATTTCTATGTTTTATGACATGGGTGTTTTTAAAATTTTAATTGAAAATGGGATCCGCTTAAGATATAGTGGTGGTTTTACAAGTTGATTTTGACTCAATGTGGAGATTTTTTGTTGAAGTGAGGTTACTGTTGACAATGATTTCACTCGCAGCAATAGTTTGAATAAAATCTTCATAGAAAAACAAAAAAGAGCCTATCCTTCTTCAAAGATATCGAAAAGGACAATCTAAAGGGGGAATCTTCCTTAACAAAACAAAAAATTGGCTTAGTTCAATCCCAAGTCTACGATAATCAGGCCATGATCATACTAAGTTCGCTCCAGGGTATGATGTGATTTTTCTATTAATCTCAAAGGAAATATGATCATTTTTTGTTTTATCAAGAATCATAAGCTTTTTATACAAGATTTCCGATTCATTCATAAAAATAACATCATGAAATCGAAATATATAAAATAATCTTTCATGAATATCAACAATTTCATTTTCTATCACTTAAGTAGATTTAGCATTAAGCATCCAACAATTTCATAGAAAATGAAATATTTTCAATACATTTTAAAAAATTCAAACATCTACTCTAAAATAAAGCATAAAAATACTGAAAATTAAAATTTATCTCGGTTATTCTCCACACATTCCCCAAAGAATTGATTAAATCAAATAAAAGTGGTTTATACTTCACCAAATTGCTTCACAGCTACATATAAAATAGTGTGAGCTTTTAAAGAGAGGCCAAGATTTTCTTCATTTTCAACTTCTTCACCTGGAACTTGTGTAGCTTCTTCCTTTTCAAATTTCGCTTCAACCCAGTCTTCTTCTAATTTTTCAAAGACCTATGATTGTTCATTATCATTTGAAACATTCCCAAGCGAAGCCTGACAATCAAAAGTATCTTCAACAATTGTTTCATCAATAGGATCTTGCTCTGCAGCCTCCCTTGTTAACATCTCAAGAATATCAGGGTTCCCTACTTCTGAGGTGAGTGTTCCTTGTATGAATTCTTCTTCTTCAACATTTATAGGGGTGGACCCTATATCAGGAATTTCTTCTATCACTAGTTTTACCATGGGTTTATCTTTGGACTTCTTTTCTTTTACCTTCTCCCACATGGCACCCCATTTATCCATTTTTTTGTTTAATTTTGCCCTCATCTATCTCAATAATTTCATCCAGGACCACAAGAGTTATTCCCAATGCTTGTTTCACATTATCCATGTTAATAGAGGGAGGAGAAGTAAATAGTGTTGCAGCCCTTTGAGGTGCAGACCTTGTCTATGTACCAAAATGTTTTGTTACTCTTGTTTCTTCTTTAATAACTGGTTTAGTTCTTGGTTTTTCCGTAGAGGGAGATGCACCTTTAGTTCTTAATTTTTATTTATCTTTATTTGATTTTGCATCCCTCCGCTTATCAGATGGTTTCATTCAAACTTCTTGTTTTGAAACCTCAGGGTTTTTCTCTTCAATTCTTATACTAGGAGTCGCCTTAATATTTTTCCTTTTCTTTCTAGCAGGTTCCCCACTCTCAAATGCAGTTTCATTTCTCTATTTTCTTCTCTTTTCTTTGTAGAACATGGGATCGATTCCTCTTACTCTCAAAGCTTTACAAAATTAAATTATTCAGTGTTGAGTATGTAACAAAACTAGTGTACAAAGCTCATCAATTAATATCATTTCTTCACCCGCATAATCAGGTTCTAGAATAGGTTCATCATACACCCTATCTTCATTATAGGCTTTATTCAACACTTCTTTGTCATCCTCTTCCAATTGGTCTGGAATATCATGAAGCATAAGAATCCAATCAGATTCTAAAGATAATATTTTATACTTTCTTAACCTTACTTTGTGCTTATCTTCACAATTAAGCCAATTATCTTCTAGGTGTTGGACATGAGCACGGTATCTAGCAATAGTCTTGGCAATATTCCCTTCGAGATCATAATACATTTTTTGAAGTGTAAAGAAATCAAAATTATATGTTATCAATTCTTCCTCACGCAAGCCAGACACTCTTATTGCATTGCATTTATAATTCCCTAATACTATAGGAAATCTAAAAGAGGCCTTCTTGTGAGCCTTGTTATAAAGAGCCTGAGACAATTTTAACTAACTGACCAATAGTAATAAAATAACTTTATTTGTTGGGTACCTGGGTAGCATAAATGGATGTCCATTAAACCCTTCAATCCTAATGTAGGAGTAGGTGGGGAACTGAATATACCAGCCTCCCATTGGTTTAATACCACTTTGTGCCTCCAAGGATAATCTTTTGGCTTTATCACCTTCCATCATTCTGACCAGCTTCATGGAGAACACATCATTAACTCTCCTATAATTCTCTTTATATCCATAGATAGTGATCTGGGGTAAATGAGCATATATCAAATGGTTTCCTAGCTCCCTTCCTAGAGTACCAACCCTTTTCAACCCTTGTTTGTTTGCCCTCATGGCGCAAGAATAAATCACATATGAAGACATATAAAAACATCTAGTTTTGGGAAATGCCTTTATCTATTCATATAATTTTTCACTAATAAATTTCCCCCAATACATTTGCACAGGATTTTCCATCAATCCGGATATTATTACAAACATCCAAGGTACAAATTTACTGGCATTTCTTAAACCAACCATCCTACTTAGCAGAGTTATAATATATTGATTTTATTGGTTGAACATAGACCTTTGAATTACTTTGGTTTGTTATGTAATTGGCTCTTAGCACCATTGGGTACTCATAATTTCTCTATTGTGATTTTTAGCACTCTTATATGTCTTGGCCTTCGTCTTTATATCAAAATTGTACATTTGAGTGAAAGTAGGAAGCCCAAATATGTATATAATTCCTTTTGACGTGAGATCTGCATAAATTCTTCCTTCTTTCTCAATAACTATTTATTCAGGGTTATAATGATTCATACATTGCGTAACCAATTCAAGGGCCTCCATTGTTGGCAAAAACCCTCTTGCTAAAAATAACCCACTTTCTATAACATTCCAATTACATTGAGAAGAATTATCCTGCAATACCTGAGTGCAAATTTCAACATCAGAATACAACCCCATATGAGTGTATGTCACTACCACATTGATTGGTATGGCCTGTGAATTGAAATACTTGAATTCATCTTATGCCCTTGTGTCATAAGTACCTATTTTCACTGGTGTTTGTTGCATTTTCAAATGTGTGCCTTTTCTGTGAGTTAGAGTTAAATTTGACCAAAAGTTTCTTACAATTTATAAAACTTTCATTCACCTTTAAGTTAAATTCAAAATCATAGAATAATCATCATTTCAATTTTTAAAGGGAAAAAAAATCTTTCGAGATCTTCATGTATAAAAATGGCTAACATAAAATTAGTTATTTAAAACATACCTAGTTCTCGCTGATAATGAAAATATTTTGAAATGGAACTCCAAAACCCTTGGTAGTTTTTGTTCTTGGTTTCTTGAAATTTACCTTTCCTTGCGCGGCAGTATTATTTCATTATTTCCATGTCCTTTGCAAATTTGAAGCATGACACGAAGTAGGGTGTTACCAAAAGCCACTGTATGCTTAAGGTGATGCCACGTACGTGAGTAGTTCACCACCTTCATTAGATCCCTATTACAATGCATTAATTTCTTGAATAAATTTGCAATCATTATGGATTAGGGTTCTAATTATGAACGCCTATATTTTTGCACGAGATCACTACTAGAGGAGAAAGATGGCATGGTGATCATATGTGGCACTTTGGTGCCACTCCAATCACCACGAGGCATAGACCATTAAAGATACATGATCAATTTATGATCACCGGGATCAACAACTTTTGGTATCAACTTTTAGGAGAAATATCAAGATCCAGGGAACTTACCTCCAAGATTTAGAGAGAAAACAAACAAGACCGAAAGAAAAGACCAAAAAACAAGCTCAAGAGAGATCAAAATAGATCCTATGATTTCCAAGTTACAAATAAAATTACCAGACTCTGATAGAATAATAAAATATATCATCGAGATCGACACTCTCCGTTGACGACTTACTAGGTGGGGCTAATACTAAACAAAGATACAATTCACTTTGATACAATCACATAACTCCAAGATTCCAGTTTTTGGTAATATATCAAAATTCATAACAAGACCGAAACACTGAATCCGAGAAAGAAAACATAGGGTAAAATAAGGACCAAACAAGTTTTTTTTTTTTTAAAGAGGGCAAGAACCGACCAAGTTGTAGAACAACGCCAAAGCAAACGAAAGCGAAAGGGGACAAGGAAAAAAATAGAGGGGTCCACATTTTTCCAAAGGGCAAAATGGGGTGTGTTGTGAGACCACACAACAACTAGCAACCAACAAAACTAAACAAAATAATAGAAAGTCAATTATGGATTTAACATCGGTGCACCAAATTTGTTTAGTCTTCTAATTATAAATCACTGGATCCTTATTCCAACATTAAATTTTCACTTCAACTAGCATACAATATTAAGTATCACTGAGCTCACGTGTGTGCAATTGGTTATTTCTTCCATAGTACAACTTAGAAATAACAATTGTTTGCATTAAACTACATAATTTATCAATTCCTTTTAAACCAACTAGGGATAGAGCCTTGTTGCCACTCAAGCATCCACAGCCCCGAAAAGTTTATCTCTATAATTCCCCCAAACATAGCTCTACTACCAGGTAGGTGTTTATAGCCCTCGTAGAGATATATGGATAGCCTAAAGAATTGATTTATCTTTTTTTTTTATATTGCAATGATATCTCATTTCAAATTGCAGGCAGTAAAGCCCACTATTAGGTTGGGAATTATAGTGGTAGCAAAGGTATTCTTTTAATTTTTCACTTAATGAAAATAGTTGCTATCCCAAATTTTAGTAGAATGATTTAAATGTGTGTGTTTGTAGCTCAACATCAACTGAATGATTCGTGCTAACTAGGTTATAAAGAATGAAACAATTTTCAAACAATTCATAAATAAAAGACTATTTTCGGTCAAAGCATAGATCAAATTTCTGGAATTGACATTCTATTAACCTATTCACCTTCAAAATTTTCTAATCACCGAAAATTCAAATGACACCACCCAAAAGAAAGTGAAAAAAAGCCACAAACAATTATTTACAAAACAACGACAGAACTAACCTAAAAAAAAACAATTTACAAAAAAACCATTTACCTATGACTAGAAATAAATCTTTAGGAATTTCCCATTAATAGGCAATGGGATATCTTCACTAGCCAAAGACTTCAATCTATAAGTGTTGTCACCCAAGATTTCAGAAAGTTGATATGGGCATGTCTACATCTTATCAAACTTACCATGCTCACCTTTTTGTTCATGGGATTTATTTCAATACATGACCAAGTCAAATATTCTAAAGTTATTTAATCTATCCCTTTTATCAAACCATATTTTTACCATAGATTGATGCCTAGAAAAGTGATCTATAGCTCGAATACACTTTTCATCCAAATGCATTAATTGTAATAATTGAGCTTCAGATTGTTCATCCAATCTGATATACCTTTGGGCAAACTGCCAAGTAGGGATTTTAAAATTTATTGGCAGTATAGGAACAACTCCATAAACTAAGTGATAAGGAGAATTCCCTAATGCATCTTTCATCCTAGTGTGATCTACCCAAAGGGAGAATTTTAATAAAGAATGTCATTCCCTAGGATTCTTTTCAATTGATTTTTTAATTATATCCAACAATTTTTTATTTGATGACTTAGCTAATCCATTTCCCTACGGGTAGTAGCTAGATGAGAATCTCAATAATACCATATTCAAATACCCACTCAAAAAAAATTAATGAAGAAAAGATAGGGCCATTATTACATATCAGTGTGTATGGTACTCCAAACCTAGTGATGAGATTCTCTTACAAAAATTTGATTACTACCTCTGTAGTGCATTGTTTATTGGGACACACCTTTATCCACCTAGTATAGTAATCAGTAGAAGTCAATATAAATCTATGCCCTACAAATTATGGAGGATAAATAGTTCCAATTAAATATAATCCCCATTGTGAAAAAGGATGCATTTCCATCACTGGTTGTATTGGTTGAGCATTAAATCTGTTGGGGATACGAGATGGGTCTGTCAACATAGAACATGTCTAAGATAGTAGTGCCTTAGTGATTTTCATTTCTTCAAATCACATCAAAGATAAGTTATGCCATAAAGTGGAAGCAGGAACAGTGGATCCCCCATTGATCTTTCTAAGAAAAGTAAATGCTTAACAAGATAGCAGATTCAACACAAGCATAGATTCAAGAACATGAATTAGACAAAATGAAAGACAAACATATGGAAACATAGATTTATGTGGGGAAAACCTTTTCAGGTAAAAAATCCACCCTCCAAAACACTTAGCTCACCTGTATTATTTAGTAAAAAAAACCAGTTACAATACAAACACAAAGCTATGCCCTTCAAGAGAAAGCAGGCAACACATAAAATATAGAATATTCACACAATTACAATGTCTTCAAAAGACATACCATGTAGATTCCATTCAACTCCTCAGTTGATTGTCATAGCTAGCCTCATGGCCAGCCCAGCCACACGGCCTCCACAAGTTCACATCTTTGTAGAACTAAGAGACAAAGTGTTCATGGTCAGGACCAATTGAACACTCTCTATGCCTCTCACTCTAATTGCAAATCATCTTTCTACCGTGCATACGAGATTACTTAATCTCTTACCCTGTGCCAACCGGTTTTGCCTATCCAAAAACTCAACTGTCATCAGGATATTCACTAACAAATCTTCTTGCATCAGGTCGCCCAAGCATTCAATTCCTTGCCTCAATCGGGTCCTATCTTCAGTTGAAAACTCGGCATGCAATAATTGTCATACACTATTTTGGCTTCTAGCCAATCAACATCCTGACGCTGAGCCACGTGTTGCCTTTATGTTCGTTCAATGCGGTGACCTCTAGTCAAACTCAATCAAGCTCAGTCGATCGAACTCCCAACTCACCTCTGCCATTCACCATGCTACCGCATTGAGTCCAAACATCCACCATGGTATGGTGGTGAGCCCATGTCAACCCTCACACTCTGACCGTCCTATCGCCAAGCTCAATCTACCCAGACATAGTATTGTTGTGAGCTCACCCGAACTCTACTCACACTACCGCCAAGCCCACTAAGCTACCCCACGGTGTGGCAATGAACACGCCCGAGCTCCAACACTGTCTTCCCCATGCTACCAAGCCCAAACTGCTAGACAATCGCAGCAAGGCGGTGACCACCAGCACAAATTGCTAACGATCAACTATGCTACTGCAAGGGCTATCAGGCCACCCCGCAATAGGGCAATGATCACCAGGTAGACCACCAATAGTCTTATCATGGCCACCACGGTGAGTCTTCTCACCACCCATAGTAAGGAGGTAACTGCTTTCGCTGACCGCTAGACATCCATCATTACCACCGCAGCTTCCCCGAGCACCATCCATGGTAAGGCGGTAACCATCACTAGACTACCGCACTTTAACTTTTAGCTGCTACCGCTCCACCAACAAGCAACCTCCATGCTAAGGTGGTAAGGCCTTGCTCTGCCAACATGCCCCCAACCGTGCTACCTTGCCACCTCTGAGCAACCCTTGGGGTATGGCAGTAACCACCACACCAATTGTTGCCACTCACTGCACCACCGCCAATATGGAAGAAGACCGTTGCGGTAAGGCGGTAACACCGCCCAACTGCCAAACTAAGCAAGGTGGCCCATGGTAAAGCGGTAAACTGCACAACCATTCCATCAAGGAAATTTTTTAGCAGTATGGTGGTAAAGGTCTAGAAACAAGGCTCCAAGGAAAAATGGAAGTCCAATCTAGGAAGATGAGGCATAAATATCCAACAATCTCCCACTTGACAAAGTCTTACTGACTTCCTCCAAAAAAAGTGAAAAAGGACCATTACCATGCTTCCATGCTCCGACCAAAACATCTGCAACGACATTCAAAAAATGTCCACCATCTCATGCTACAACTCCAAACATCCAACACAAGAAAAGGAACAAGCCAAGGCATATATACACCAGTCTTCGAAACACAAGCATCAGATCCTTCAGGTGGAAAAGGCACCACAGTAGCAGCAAAAAATCACAACGCAAACACAGAATGACCAAAAAAATCCAAAACAAGAGAAAACCATCAGCTAGAACAACATTCATAAAATAGACTACCCTCATCCAACTGATCAAACCCACGTGACTGAAAAACCATCACCCACAGCTCATGCTATTACATCCAATCACCCATACCTCTCGGAATTAAACATCACCGAACTCATGACATCACACAACCAACCCATCAACAACAAATACAAGCACCATGTGTCAACCAGTCAAAAAGATCAAACACATCTAGGTACTCCCACAATAAAGGTATTGTCTAGATGAATGCAAAAAAAGCACCATCACACACGATTCAGGTATACCAAGTCCACCAAACTCTACATATAGAAAAAATTTAACCATGTAGTTCCAACGAACATCCACATTGATATGCACAACCTGCAACCACCTACTGCAAGAAACATTTCTCTCAATAGTCTTCTACATTCTTCCAAGTTTCCATATCTAACTGAAGAATGAAACACCATGGCTCCACATACATCTAAAGTCAGATGAACATTCAGAAAGAAAATACCAAATAAGAGAGAAACAACAAATCAAAACATGTAGCATCCTCCTACATACACTTCTAAATGCCAACTGTGTGAAGAATGATCTTCTTTATATCCCAAGGGAAAGGCCTTAACAACATCCAACAAATTCCATGAATGTAAGCATCTCAAAAGAAGATCAAACTAACCCATATAAAAATCTCCTATCAGTCCTCAAAAGCACAAGGAGATACACTATGCTATCCACCTTCCATTATGAATACTCCAGAATTTTAAAACAACTCAAGGTTCATATCCATGGAAGATAAAGTATATCACATATCTGAAAGCTATAATGGGAAAATACCTTTCAAATAAACTTCACTTCCGAGCATACCAAGAGGAAAGAGATGCTCCTCCAAGATATACAAGTCACTGTGACTTACCTAAGATCATTCTCCTCACTGGTCTCTGTTGAACTCGCATTCAACCAAGGTGTAGGCTACTCGGACTTTCAACTGTAAAAAACAACATTCTCAAAATAATTTCAGCCTCGCCTTATTCTTCATGTATCCATGAGCACCCAGAACCTATCATCTCATGCTAACTCCAAACTGCATTACTGCACTTAACATGAATTCCACCAACATATGACCAAAGTACTCAAAACATAAAGAAACACCAGACCACTATCAAAGCTCCAAACCAATAGAACAAGAACTTATCATGACACCATGATCTTGCACATCCCCCTTAAGTGATACCATGCTTCAAGTGAACTATCCATGGTCTCAAGACAAAAGCAACATGCCAAAACTCTAATGCACAAGAAAGAGTATACATGACATCAAGAAAAAAAACTCTAAACCAACATCACCTATCAAGCACCACCAACATCTCATCCAAAACTACCAAGGTCCTTCATGGCTCCAAGATGTTTCACATCTTCAAATAGTGACCATACAGATGCAAAAGAACTCTTATGTAGCAAGAGGATCTAAGAGTCCCACCAGAAGCATCTGCAACACCAAAGAAGATCATTCATCACCAAATGATGAATCCACAGTCATTGCTAAAGCTCCCACTAAACCATGACACCGATCTTTCCAAGCATCATGACCAAACATCTGTTGATCTAAAAACCTTTAGGTACAAATGACAACATGTCCATCAGACAACACTGAAAAACACCAAGATCACCAGATCACGTAGACCACACCATCAATGTCAAAATATTACACAAGCCAATGTATCCAGCTCTCCATGACATCGTGATTCACATGCTACTGGTCCATAACTGACTATTCAAGTAATCAAACACCATTCCTCCTATCATCTCAAAATAGCCACGCCAATGTACAAGTTACTATAGACAAGGTCAGCTAACAGATCTGCATCACACTGTTACAACCTCGTGGATATTGACAGTCCACTTCCGATTTGTCCCACAAGAAACATGTAGGTAAGGATAACCCACAACATTACACAATTTTTGGATGCAACAAATGAAACCTACAAATTTATCATCACACTGGAAACTTCAAAACTGAGATCATCAAAGAGAACAACCAAAGTAGACAAACATGACTCAAACACCAGATCAGCAACATATCCGATTTTCCAGTCACGTCCACAACTCAAGCACCATAGTCTAGGAAACTAGCAAAGCAAACATCACAAGAATTCTAAATGAAAAATACATACCAACATTCCTATGCAGAGAAGACATCACACCTCCTCAAAACATGTTGAACTGCAACTATCTCATCCAGTCACACCCCAAAAGCTAGGGTCTAGAAAAAATAGTTGAACAGTAGCTCCAAAAACCACAAGTTTTCCTTGACCGTGTAAAACCTGTAAAACCATAGTGTTTATAAAATACCCACGCACCTCCATATTCACTGCTCATCTGGATGACTCAAGATTTTGCACATAACCAGCATGGTTAACAAAAAAAATGAAAGACATGAATATGCATGATAGACTTTTTTAGGAAAATCTACAAAAAACTCTTCAGAGCCAAAGACATGAAACTGAAACATGTGAGTGCAAGATATAGGTAAGTGGGAACAAAAGGTCTGTTCCAGACCAATTCCAAAACCACAACCATGCATAAGCATACAAGAGAGACAAGCTATACAGAAGTTACAAACCACCCAGATCAACTTCATAGCCTTCATGCAATCATAGCACCAGAGAAACTACCTTCAGTGCTAAGTCAGAACACCAAGCACAAGCACACTACTCCATGGATGAATAGCAACACAAGCAACTCCATACCACTAGGGAGCCTCTCACACAGACACCCAGTATGAAACCATGCACTGCTACAAAACAACCATAAGCATATCTCACGCCCTTCGCAACAGGATCATTTGCTGACAGTCAGAAGCCTCAGACCACATTGCCACAATATGATCAACTCTAGTCTTCTCTAGCGTCTTTCAAGCTACGTGTTGAATCAAAGAAGCAAGAAATTCCACTCATTGAAGGATCAATCAACAACAGATTCCTCCAGATTTCCTCAAGTTTGCCAGGCTAAGAAATCATCACAGGAGAAAATCCCAGAACTTTAGTAACCAAGAGAAGGCTCTGACACCACTTGTTGGTATCATCAAGCCTTGACCTCCCTTAACCAGCTCTGATACCACTTGTTGGGGATACAGGATGGGTCTATCAACATAGAACACATCTAAGACAGAAGTGCCTTAGTGATTTTAATTTCTTCAAATCACATCAAAGACACAAACTATGTCATAAAGCGGAAGCAAGCACAGTGGATCTCCCATTGATCTTTCTGAGAAAAGTAAATGCTTAATAAGATAGAAGATTCAACACAAGCATAGATTCAAGAACATGAATCAGACAACATGAAAGAAAAACATATGGACACATAGATTTACGTGGGGAAAACCTTTTCAGGTAAAAAATCCCACCCTCCAAAACACTCAGCTCGCTTGTATTATTCAGTAACAAAAACCAGTTACAATACAAACACAGAGCTATGCCCTTCAGGAGATTACATCTTTTCCATCTCGAGAAAGCAGACAACACAAAAAATACAAAATCTTCACACAGTTACAATATCTTCAAAAAACATACCATGTAGATTCCCTTCAACTCCTCAGTTGACCATCACAGCCAACCTCATGGAAAACCCAGCCACACGGCCTCCACAGGTTCACATATTCGTAGAACTGAGAGACAAAGTGTTCATGGTCAGGACCACTCGAACACTCTCTCTACCTGTCACTCTAATCGCTCATTATCTTTCTACCGTGCACGTGAGATTACTTAATCTCTTACCATGCGCCAACCTGTTCTGCATGTCTAAACAATCAATTGTCATCAGGATATTCACTGACAGATCTTCTTGCATCAGGCCGCCCAGGCATTCAATTCCTTGCCTCAATTAGGTCCTATCTTTAGCTGAAAAATCAACCTACAATAACTGTCATACACTATTTTTTCTTCTATCCAATCAACATCCTGACGTTGAGCCATGTGTCGCCTTTCTGTTTGTTCACTGTGCTGACCTCTGGTCAAACTCAATCAAGCTCAGTCGGCCAAGCTCTGAGCTCACCTCTTACATCCACCACACTACCGCACTAATTCCAAACACCCACCGTGGTATGGCAGTGAGCCCATGTCAACCCTCGGCCTCCAACCATACTATTGTTGAGCGTAGTGTATCTGGCCGTGGTACTGCGGTGATCTCACCCAAGCTCACCCCGACTTTACCCACTCTACCGCCAAGCTCACTAAGCCACCCCATAGTGTGACGGTCAACATGCCCGAGCTCCAATAGTGTCTGCCCCGTGGTAACAAGCCCAGACCGCCAGACAACCTTGGCAAGGTGGTGAGCACTAGCACAGACCGCTAACGGTCAATCATGCTATCACGAGGGCCGTTAGGCCACCCCGCGGTAGGCCGGTGACCGCCAGGCAGACCACCAACGGTCTTACCATGGCCACCGTGGTGAGTCTTCTCACCACCCACGATAAGGCAGTAACCTTTTTCAAAGACTTCTAGCCATCCAGTGCAACCACCGCGGCTTCCCCAAGCATCATCTGCGGTAAGGCGGTAACCATCACCAAACCGCCACCCTTCAACCACCAGCTATTAGCACGCCACCACGGCTTCCCCAAGCACCATACGTGGTAACGTGATAACCATCACTAGACTGCTGCCCTCCAACCGCCAGCTGCTACCACGCCACCGTACCACCAACGAGCAACCTCCATGGTAAGGCGGTAAGGCCTTGCTTCACCAACACACTGCCAATCATACTACCTCATCACCTCCGAGCAACCCCTGCAGTATGGCGATAATCGCCATGCCAACTATCATCGCTCACCACACCACCACCACCCCAGAAGAAGACCGTCGCGGTAAGGTGGTAACACCGCCCAACCGCCAGACCAAGCAAGGTGACCCACAGTAAAGCAGTAAACCGCACAACCATGCCACCAAGGAAATCTTGTAGTGGTATGGCGGTAAAGACAAGAAACAGGACTCCAAGGCAAAATGGAAATCCAAGCCAGGAAGATGAGGCATAAATATCCAATGGAATCTTCCTTTGTTTGATGCAATTTGACATGTATAGAAATGTTTCACATGTTCATATGTCTTTGAAAATTATAGGCCAGTAGTAACCAACTCTTAAAATGAGGTGTGCAGTAGCTAATGGTGATTCATGAACTGTTCCAAATTTATCATGTAGTTCCTACAACACATTTTTTGCTTCTATTCTATTCAAGCTTCTTAAATAGACTCCTTCATGATTTCTTTTGAATAGAGCTCCTCCTTTGATCATATAACTTTGTGATTTTATCTTGAGGGATCTTCTTTGATTTCTTTGCATATGATCAGGGAAAGTATGACTAACCAAATAATTTCATATATCTTAATACCAATCATCTTGGTCTTCTACATCCAATGTATATTGCTGACTTGAAATTTGTGAATCTATTTCTACAATAGACTTGACCAAAGCTTGTCCTTGAACCAATTTCATGGGTATGATTTCTAGATCAAATTCTTGTAGGATGGTAACCCATTTGGCTCTTTTTTCTCCAAGCTCACTCTACATTAACAACATCTTGACTATAGAATCTGGAACAATAGCCTTGACCATACTCTTGAAGACATAGTGTCTAAACTTGCATACCGCTTTGACCAAAGCAAAGGCTTGTTTTTCAACATCTATAAATCTCAACTCCACTTCTTTGAATGGAGTGTTTATAAAAGCAATTGGCTTTTCTTCTTTGTTCTTTCCATTCTATGTTAGTACTGCTACACAAGTATGACCATAAGCAAAAGAGTAAATATAAAAAGGTTTAATGTAATCTAGACTTACCAATACCGAAGCTTCTATAATTGTAGTCTTTATATTCTCAAAGGAGATTTTAGCTTCATTTTCCCACTTTATCTTGACATCTTTCTTCAACATATCATTAAGTGGTTTCACTATTTTTGTGAATCCGATAATAAACTTTCAAACAAAGTTAATCTTACCGAAATAGGATTTCCACTCTTTCTTGCTTCCCGGGGGTTGTAACTTGAGCAGTGCGCTAGATCTGTCTAGGTCTATTGAAATACCTTGTTCAAAAATAATGTCTCAATAACTTACCTTCAGTTACCGTAAAAATACACTTTTTAGGATTCAATGAAACTCCGTGGGTTTCACACTTCTGGAATATTGCTCTGAGATCTCGAACATGATCTCTTCTATCTTTCAAAAATACTGTGAGGTCATCCATGTAAATAGTAATGCACTTTCCTATCAACTCGTGAAAAGCATAATCCATGGCTCTTTGGAATGTAGCTCCAACATTTATCAATCTGAATGGAATCAAGTGAAATTTCCCCACTTCATGGTGAATGTTGTTTTCATTTGATCTTCCCTAGCTACCATTACTTGATTATATCCAGAGAATCCATCCAAAAAGGACATCATCTATGAACCATTAACTATTTGTAGTACTTCTTCTAGTGAGGGTAGTGGATAGTTATCTTTCTCAAATGCCTTGTTGAGATTCTAGAAATATACACACAACCGTATATCTCCATTCTTCTTTCTCATAGGAACCAAATTTTCCACCCAAGTAGAATGTCTAATAGGAAATATTATCTTAGCTGATAAAATTTTTTGGAATTCCTTTTGAATTAATGGTTCTAAGAGTGCATTTACTGGCCATTGTTTCTGCCAGAAAGGATTTGCATTAGGATTTAATGGTATCATATGAGTAATGATGGAAGAATCATAAGTCTTCAAATATTCATATGTCCAAGATATAACCTTCCAATAATCTTTAAGTGCCTAAGCAATATTTCTCTTCTCTTCCTCAGTACAAACCTTTCCAATTAGCACATTCTTAGGATCTTCCTTAGTATGTAAATTGTAGAATTCATATTGCCCCCCATCACTTTGAGGAAAATCCTTTTGTCTAATTATCCGATCAATGTTAAATAATCATTCTAACAATCATTCCTTTCATAATACTATATCTCTTGCTTGAGATAATTATTTGTCTTGAATTTTTCCATCAAGGCAATCTATTTCCTCAATTATTTGTGCTTTGAAAATACCTAAATTAGTGATGAAATCCAATATGTCGGTCATCTTCGAACACTTGCAAATTAGTAACATTATCAAGAACCCAAGATAACTGTGCCAATTCAACTGTGAATCTTTTCAAATCAGAGACATCTAGAGATTTTAGAGTACTTTCAGCAGTAGCCAAAGCATCACCTCTTTGATTAAATCTTCTTGGGATATGAGTAATGTTGAATGCATCGAAACTTTATTTTAAATCACATACTTTGTGTCGATAATTGGACAAATGCTTGTAGTGAAAAATATATTGCTTTCAAAATTGTCTCACTACCAATTTTGAATCACCAAATACCTTGAGAATTCGGACTTTATTTTTTATTGCTAGGATCAGGCCATGTATAAGGGCTTCATACTATGCCACATTTTTAGTACATTGAAATTGTAAATGATGTGCAACAAGAAAAGATTTACCTTGTGGGTCGATGAGTTCAACTCTGACTCCAATCCCTTATTTTTATTTGGATCCATCAAGTTTAGGAATACAAGCTTATCATCTATAGCTTGTAACTTACCATTCTTCGATGTTGTTGGATTATTCCTTTCGGTCTGTGTATCATGGATTCTGTCTATATGTGTTCTTGATTCAGACCTCTTTGACTCTATCATGTTTTGGAAAGTATTGATTCTTGATTCTATGAATTATCTCCAGACACCTCATACAACTATTTTCTGAGTCTGCACTATCATTAACCTGCACCAATCTTGCAACAACAAACTTTTTTAGTGAAATTTTAATTTTTTTGCTCTTCTAAGATTCTATAACAATATTCTTCTGAAATTTATCATAAGGGCTATTTTCTTATTCAGAAGAATCACAATCTGATTCAATTAAAATATATATTCTAGGATTTAAATGAATACGTTTTCTAGCATCACATATAAATACTTCTTCTATTTTGATTCCTGAACTTCGTACTTTATAAACTCTTGGTTCTACATCAATATATAGAACTTCATTTTTTCTGATTATATTCAGTGATCATATATTTGATGTGTGGTTCTCTTTCAATCCTAATTTGATCAGGGAATCCCTTCCATGGTAACCACATATGTGAAAATTCAGTAGCCATATATCCATTCAAGACCTTGGACCAATCCCAGATCAATAACATATCATAAGTGTTAGGTATCTCAACAACTTGAATGTCTATATGATATAGAATTCTAGGATTTGGTGCTAATTGCATGTGAATATTAATCATCTCTCTGACTATATTTTCCTTTATTTTTATTGAGGTGAGTGACCTTCTTTTAAGGACTTGTTGGAGTTAACCCTGGTGTTTCACATGTGGACAAAGGCATCACATTAGTAGACACTCCAGAATCTACTAAACAATTATGAAGATTTTCACCAAATATTCTCAAAGTGAGTAAAAATGGTGGAGCTCTAATTTTCCTTTTTAAAAGGCTACGTGCACATTTGTTATAAGAAAAATTCTCTTATCTTTTGTTTTAGCCTGATTATTTTTCACCTAAGTATCCTTGAGCTTGCCTTCTTTTGAAATATCTTCTAGATAATTTAGAAAATCTTTCTTGATTACAGGTGTTTTGAGCAATTCTCACAAAGAGAGGCCAATCTTTACCTTTTTTATTTCTTCCACTAAATAGTTAGTCAATTTTTTTTGGTTAGCGGAATCTATCTTTTCATTTCTTGAAATATTTGATGAATTATAATGAGAGATTACTTTGGGCAACCCTAGGTTATTACTTGATTTATCATCAGGTGGAGTATTAAAGTTATTAAGCGGGAACGACGTCGTTAATGGCCCATTGAATTTATTTCCACTATTTTTATTTATTCTTAGGTTATGATTATGTCCTTTCTGATACTATTGAAAATCATGAATTTCATCGATTTCTTCTTGAGATTCATTTTCATCTTGATAGGGAAATGTGTATGTTTCTAGAGTCATAGTTGAATTTTCTCCCTCATTTTCATGAGTGTAACTTGTGATGATAGTAGATGATTTAATGCGTTCATCGCTTTCAAGAACTAAAGCCAAATTATATCCTACCGGAACTAATTTTTTTCCCTTAGGAGGGTGAGAGTCACATTGTTCATTATAATGTGTTGCAGCTAGAAAAATGTCTAAAGCAATTTTGAATTGTGAACAATCTACTTCAGCATGAGCATTTGTGCTATGAATTTTACACCAATTATTTATTGCGAGATCAACTAAATTCACTTTTGATGTGGATCTTTGATCTGTAAGATCAGTGTGATATAAAGGTGTTGATACTCCTCCATTATTTGGTCATGTATTCCAAGGTCTAGGTGGTCTAGGAGCATTATACATCCGATTTTTAAAAATTTGATTGTTATTTTGGACTTAAAAGTGTTGATTTCTTAATTGTGTAACCTTTTTGATTAATCTTTTAAGTTGAGTTGTGATTTCTTTCATATCTTCCTTCTCTTCTGAAATTTTGATATTTTTATTTTCCTAAGTTTGTGAGAAAAAATAATTTTCATTGGGACCTAGCTCTGTGATAGTCGGACCAAGGTGAGGGACTAAAGCTTGACTATTTCCTGGTTGAAAGAAAGTATTATGAGGAAATGTCCCATTTTGGACCACTGAAGAATAAACATTAGGATTTATAGGATGACTGAAAGGGAATCCATTTAAGCTTGGGGTAGGGTAATTATTTAATCCATTTGCGGATGATCCATTTCCAAGGTGTTTCATTTCTAGATTTACATTTACGGCTTCAGCATAGGCTTCAGGTAAATTAGTAGGAAGATTTTTCTTTCACTTCACAAACATGGTGGTTAAAGGATCCAATGTTGTATAATAAACTATAATAGTAGACAAATTATCCACTACATAAGGTTCTTGAAATCTATAATAAGCCTTTTGAAACCTGTCAGTAAAATTAGTTATAGACTTTCCTTCAAACCTCTTAATTTGAGAAAATTGATGATATAACAAAGTAGGATCTGTCGATGTCCTAAATCTGGCGAAGAATTAAATTTCCATATCCACCTAGGATCTATTGGAATTGTGAGGTAGGTTTATATACCATTTTTAAAATTCATCACTTAATGTGTATGGGAACAATCTACATACAACATCTTCATGTTGAATCCTTTCACTAAAACATGTATCCTTAAAGACACTTATATGTTCTTCTACATATTTATAGAGATAATATTTGGGACACAACTTATCAATTTTTTTTCATAAATCATTGTATAAGACAAATTGGATTGGTGACTCTACGTTAAAGAATCCCATCACTATAGAGGGTGATGGTATAATAACAATTGGATTTTTCGGAATCACACCTACACTTCAAAACTTCTGAGTTCTAGACAATATTCAACCACTAATATTGACTAGAGTCACACGAGGATCACTAGATTGAGATCTAGTGACCTTACAAATCTAGTTTGAAGACCTAACAAAGGCAAAAAGGACAACAATAGGCCCTCCTTCTAGTGCCAATTCATGTTGACTATCGACCTCCTATAATGATTTTAATAACTAAGCCTTTATAGCCACAATTTATAGATTGGACATCTAACCTGAATAGCCATTTTAACCATCATGAAGGTACATTTAAATTTTCAGCCCAGGGATGTGAACTTGAAATGGGTTAGCACTGTATGTGCACTAGGAACTTCAATGTTGTCATCCTCATTCTACAACTAAGAGAGACTTAATACTAAAATTAAATTGCATGGAAGGAAACAAAGTAAATTTTGAACACCATTCAAAAATAAAACTCAAACTGAACATGCATAATAGAAATGAAAATATGAGCAGCAAACAAGAAACTACTTTGCCCGCTTTGGCTGCAGGAACAGTCACATAATGGAATTCTAGTGGCTGCAAGAACAGTTGGTGCTAGATTCTTAACTAAGGACTAAACAAAAGCTAATACTAATTTAGCTAAACTAAAGGAATAGATTACTCACCAAGTGGGCCCCCTTGGATGAGTATCCTCTAAGACTAATGCAAAATTCAGATACTCAACTCAGAATCTTATTTCATTCATTGGAAAGTGAAAATACAAAAGAGTATGTTTGTTTATCATATTTTAAAATAGCTTGGTGATCAACAACCCCTGGAGAAGGAGGATCCAACCTTATTTATTAACTAAATAGGGTATTCAACTTTGAATAACTGAGAGTATGCCACCCAAGGAAAGTAGAGAAGAGAGTACCAGACCGATTAGGCATGCAGGGGAATCCATTCAAACATGTATGTCCATACGTGGACTCGACCACTATAGTAACACCCACATTTCTCAATATCATTAAATATCGGCATGAGGTGGTTATAGGCGGCTATCATAGGAATCTCCCATCATCGTCCTCAATTGACCTTCGTGTGTTTCTTCTGCATGACCAATCGGCGGCTACGTTTCTCAACTTAGCATTCTCAATCATGTTTGTATGGCAATGTCAGTACACATAATAATTGTATAACTATAGCCACCTTTAAATAAAATTCATTAACCACATGCAATATTCATATAGATAGTCCACATAATAGGCTAATATCATTAAACTTGCAGAAATAGAATTAAACCCAAATGTGTTATGCTTTGAGAGAAATTATATAAAAGTATCAGCATGCAATATCAAACTCCATGGTAACTTCAGCAAATAGACTATAGATTATATCCATAACTAGACCAAAAACTAGACTCATCACTCCCCCCAACCTAATGTTTTTTTGGTCCTCCAGCAAGGGAAGAGTAATGCTTATGCTTGGTCAAGGCTCTGAAATCTGCAGTTGAAAATTGTCCAATATCAATATCTATTGTGGTCGAATCAAGATTCTAGTAGAATCCTCCCAGCTTATCAAGTCTTCTCCATATTTTTTTTTCCTTAGAAATGTCATAATAGAAGAATCTAAAATTTTGTACAAGCCACATGAGGATAGGTGGCTGAAAAGTCAGGGGAAGCCAGTCTCACCCCTTTTCTCTACCAATCTGAATGTACCTTTTAATTATTTTTATTTCAGCAACATAGTTTTTGATGGAATGTGGTTCAACTTTCTTTATCTCATCATTTAATGTGTTCCATCTTTGGGATAGGTATCTTCTCATAGTGTCCTCTTTTTTTGTTGTTTTCACCTCATAATCACTATAAACTGCCTCAATCCAAGGCATAATTTTGTTACCATAGCTCGGCCTAAAAATCATCCTATTCCATTTTGTGTAAATGTCCTTGGGGTTCCATAATTTAGCTCTGATGGCTAAGGGAATATTGGATTCCTTTCCCTTATAATCATTATATTGTTCAACCAGCTAATCTTATTTTGAACCCAAGACATGAATGCTCTTAATTGTATGTCCCCCACATAAAGCAGTGGATTCCAGTCTCGATCTTTAGTTACAACAAAGTTGTGTAAATAATAGTTCACATAGTAAATGTTTCATCTCAGGGGAGGCAATTCTATAAGAATTGAAAAATTTTGTAGGAGTTTCAATGGAGGGGTTCAAACTTGATATAATTCTTGACAGCTTGAAGGAGAGATACTTCTCTTTTAGGTGGAGAGCATAAACCCTTGCAGGGGTTCTGCATTCCACGATTTTGGGCACCAAGGTTGCAATGCTGCTCACCCTCTCCTTCAAAAAGACAATCTCTTCATTATTTTAATAATCTCATCCCTCTCTTGGCTTACCTTTTTCAATATTTTCTTTTCATTTTTCCATTCCTCCTCTCTTCTTTGTATCTCTTTCCACAAATTCAAAATTGTTGCATGCACTGAAAAATCAGGAGGGTTATGGATTCCTACCAGGTTTTTTGTGGACAGCTGCTCCCCATATAGAACTATCTACATAGATTCAGTATGTCCCACCGGTTCAGGCAATAGAGGTACAATTTATCTTTCTTCCTCTTGTTGCGGGTCATATTCTTCTTGTTCTTGTAGTTTCTATAGGAAATCTTGTTCTATTTCCTCATTTTCTCTAAAGGAAATCCTAGCCTTGGTCTTGCTAAAAGAAATCCTAAATTTCTTCGTGTTCTTAAGTCTCAACTTCTTCTGCAAGGGAAGCAAGATTTTCCAGGGTCATTTTTGTTGCCTGAACAAATATATATTTTTCTTCTACATTTTCCTGCTCCATTGGAGCTTCAATGCATTCACAAGATGTCCCACCAAACTTAGGGTTTTTCTGCGAAAGCATATCAACAACCAGTTTTTCTTTCCTGAGAGGTCTCTTACATTTTTCTTTGGTTGCAGGATGAATAGTAGTAGCCTTTCTTTTCTTAGTACTCGACACCTCTTTTTGCACAGGCTATGTTTTTCCTTTCCTTGCTTCGGCTTCCCTCTTTTGTTCCCTTGTTCTTATTACAGTTTCAAGTGGCACATCATCATCATCAGAATTTGATCAAGAATTTTATTTTTCATGCCCAGTATCAGAAGAACTAACATCTATAGTCCTTTCTTTAGTAGGAGGATTCACACTAGGGTCAGCACCAGAGGTTGAAGCACCAGGTGTGTCTTCAACCATGCTTAATTTTTTGCTAGAACTGTGTCTGAGGTGAAACCCTAGGTTGTAACTGCTTAGGTCTATATTGATCAATGTTTATAAAATCCTCCCAGGTCATTCCAATTGTTGCGTCATGTAGAGATTTTACAACCAAAAATTCAATGAGACAATGGTGGGATACAGAGTTGTCCCTACCTTATTGATTTTCATTTCCATGATGGAGATCAAAAGGTTGTACAAGATATTGAGCACATTCATTCTCCTCTCGTCCCTCATTTAACTCAACAGTGTGAAATGCACTTAATGCAGGTTTGATAGTCGACCCTCACAAGTGATATATCTCATAATGTATATAGTTGTCTGCTTCCATGGCTTGGGAAGAGAGAGTCTTTTAGCACCCTATTTTTCAATAGTCAATGGAGGGTCGCCATGTATTGTGAATATAGCTTTGGTTGACTTGGTGTCTTTAAAAATAGGGTAAGTCTCGTTGTCAGCTGGTAACCCTAAAACTTCTATAATTCGTTCCTCGGTTGCTATGACCTCTAGCCCTTTCACTGTGGCCTTTTCATTTGAAAATGTTTGGGGAAACTCCAATGCATTACCTTCATCAAAACTGTCAAGTTTCAGAAAATAATCCAACCAGCCACAATTTCAAAATTCGGCTAGGCATTGTGTATCTTGCAACAAAGTATCATTGTCTATAATCAATCTATTACTTTTGCAAAATTTCCTTCTATAACTCTCGTTTGTAAGCAAATTCCTTTATGCTTGCTTGCTAGCTGAATTGTTGACTAGATTTTTCCTTTACTCTATTTTTAGCAATTACCATTTGCATTTCAAGATTATGACAAGGTTAATAGTGGAATTAAATGGTAATAAAATGGATTTATGATGAAAGGAAATGGTGGCGACAGTTTAGTGTCACATCACATATGCGAACCATCTTTTATTTGAAATTTCAAATCAGCTCAGCAAGATTTGCTAACGCAAACAATCATGGATAGACATGTGGAAATATATTCGCATATTTCTTACCCCTCCCCCCAACCTAAATTTGGACATGTGTCCACACATGCAAGATGGCAACAGTGATTTGATAGGGGGGTTATAAAAATTATGTGAACGTCCATACTAACGTGCAATGATTAAATGAAATGCTCTAAAAGATAATTAAGAATGCAATTAATGCACACATACCTGAGTGTGTAAAAACATGATTGTGTAGAGTATTCATTGCAATGAGCTTGGAGAAAGTATCATTCACATTTTTAAGAAATAATTGAGCAATTAATGATGATGAAATGGAATGGTGTGAGGTGGAATGAAGTGATGGAAGAGAGATAAAGATGGTACAGATGGATGGATGGGCGGATGGGTGAAGAAATGGACTTCTACAAAAGTATAAGTCTTTATTATGACAAGTACATACCTTAATTAGGTAGAAGGAGGGACACTAGGTCCACTTCCCTTGGCTGTAGGAATTGTGCTTTGGTGTTGCATGTTGGATGAACTGCTACAGGAAATCTTCTTTGGAAGATAGCTTCTAATATAATCTAAGACGATGCCCGTTTACTAGTAATTTGAATCTGACAGGGTCAATGGTGGTGAGTTGCACAACTCCATTGGGAAATACCTCAGCAACTTCATATGGTCCCAACCACCTTTTCTGCAATTTTCCTACATTATCCTAATATCGTGAGTCATAAAGTAGTGCCCAGTCACCTGGCTGAAATTTCTTTTCTTTGATTATTTTATCATGTCATTTGACTCTTTGACTCTACATAACTTCAATATGGTGCAATTATGATTTTCTCATCTCATCTAATGCATCCAGTCGCATGATTCTTTCTTTTCATGCCTTAGAAATTTCCAGCCCCAATTCAATTACAGTTCTGAGAGTCTTGTGCTCAAATTCAATGGGCATCATGGTTGTCTTCTCATACAATATGGTGTGAAGCCTATAGTTCTATTCCATGTGGTTTTGTAAGACCAAACTGCTTCTAATAATCTATTTTCCCAATCCTTTATGTGGATATTCACTTTTTTGGTTAGGATAGCCTCAATCTCTCTATTTGTCACCTCAACCTGTCCATTTTCTTGAGGGTGATAAGGAGTGGACTTTATGTGCCTTATGTTATATTCATTAACTAGTGTTGTAATAAGTGTTGAGATAGACTGAGCTCCTTGATCAGTTACTATTTATTTGGGTACTCCCTACCGTGTAAAAAATTCTTCATAAATAAATTTTGCAACTTTGTTATCTCTTGCATGTTTCATGGCTTTGACTCCTACCCATTTAGTTGCATAATCAGTTCATACCAAAATATAAGACTTACCATTTTATGGGGGGTCAATGGGTCCAAAAAATTCCAATCCCCAATTGTCAAAGGGAGTGAATACTACTTGGGGATAGAGTGAAATCTCATCTAACTTGGTTGGCCTGCCCATCCTCTGGAATCTATCACATTTCCTTGTATATCTTCCTGCATCTTTGTGGAGTGTAGGCCAAAAGTATCCTGTGTTCAAAATTTTCATTGTTGTCCTCTTGGCTACAAAGTATCCTCCACATGGTTCATCATGGCATGCATGTATAATATCATAGGTCTCATCTTCCCTCAGACATCTTCTCATAACATGATCTGGTCCAGTATAAAATAGGCATCCATCTATCCATGAAAAAGGGAATAATTTTTCAATCAGCACTCTTCTCTCTTTTGGAGAGAAGTGAGGAGCAACTCTCCCTGTCACAAGATAATTAGCTATATCTGCATACCAAGGTTTTTGCACACTAATGGAGAATAGATGCTCATTAGGAAAGGAATCAACTATGGCTTGACTATCTTCTTATGTGGTCAGCCTAGAAATAAAATCTGCAACATTGGCCTTCCCCGATTTGTCCACAATAGTTATGTCAAACTCTTGTAGTAGCAATAACCATCTGGATAACCTTCCTAAGATAAATGGTTTATTCATGAGATATCTAATGGCTGCATGATTAGTGTGCATAAAGATTTGATAGCCTATTATATAATGCCTAAATTTTTTCAGGGCATAGATTACTGTCAGCATTTCTTTCTTTCTTATTGTGTAATTGAATTCAACTCCCTACAAGTTTTTACTGATAAAATAAATAGAATTCTCAATGGCTACTTCTTTTTATCCTAGGACTACTCCTATGGCATACTTTGAGGCATATGTATGGATGTGAAATGGAATTTCCTAATTAGGTCCCTTAAGTATAGGAGCATGAGTCAAAGTTGTCTTTAAATCATAAAATGTTGTATCACAACTTTCTACCCAATAGAACTCAATGTCTTTAGTGAGGAGACTATACAGTGGGGCTGCTATTTTGATAAAATCTTTGATGAAATGCCTATAATAGCCTGCATGTCCCAAGAAACTCCTAACATCTTTTTGTTTTGCAAGTACAGGCAAATTATTAATTACCTCAATTTTTGCAGGATCAAGTTGAATGTCATCATGGGAAATGTAGTGGACAAGAACTACACCTTCCTGCATCATCATGAAGCACTTCTCACTATTTAGAGATAGATTTTGGTCTTCACATCTCTGTAGGAATTTCTTCAAATTTTCCAATGCTTCATCAAAATCAGCACCATAGGAGGTAAAATCATCCATATATATTTTCATGTCGTCAAGGGAGATGTCTGAAAATATGTTGATGACTGCTCTCTGAAAAGTTACAGGTTTGTTGTATAACCCAAAGGGAAGCACTGCATAGGAATATGTCCCCCATGAACATGTGAATTTTGTCTTCTTCTGGTCTTCTAGTGCAATTTAAATTTGATTGTAGCCACTAAATCCATCAAGAAAAGAAAAATATTGCTTTCTTGCAAGAGATTCTAGGACTTGATCTACAAAAGGCAAGGTAAAATGGGCCTTCTTAGTAGCAGCATTGAGCTCCCTATAGTCAACACAAACTTTCCATTTTCCTCCCTTCTTGGGAACAATTACCAATGGAGACACCCACTGGCTATCTGAAATAGGGTAGATAAATTCTGCATCTAGTAACCTTTGCAGCTTTGTTTTGACAATTTCCCCCAATGCAAGGTTGATCCTCCTTTGTGGTTGCCTTACAGGTGTACAATCATCCTTGATATATATCCTATGAGTGCAGAGCTTTGGATTCAATCCCTTCATATCATGATAATCCCAAGAAAATTCATTTTGATGGGCTTTCAGCAAATTTTCCAATGTCAATTGTTGTACCTTACTCAATTTATTATTGATTTTCAGATATTTTCCTTCAGATACCTATACTTGTGTAACTAACTCTATCATAGCTTCTTCATTAATACATGGTACCTTAATTTTATGTGGAAACATTGTGTGGAACATACCTGTTGTTGTAGGAAGTTTTTTTTGCGGAAGAGTGGTTGCAGGAAGTTTGTCTGCAGAGACAGTGGCTGCAGGAAGAGTGGTTGCAGGAAGTCTTTCTGCAGAGACAGTGGCTGCAAGAAGATCATACAGAACTTACATAAGTGTTTACACAAGGTTCGAAGAACTAGACGCATGAGTGGGTGATGTCTCTTCTATCTGACAATGGTTCTGAATGATACTAGATAACACTTCATCCTCATCTTGAAGTTGCAGGAAAGGACTTCTTCCTAGCATCATGAGTTGTGCTACAGAGTTAACATCTTCGGCTTCTTCACCAACTTGTGGCCATACAGAATTATCTTCATCATGGGATGGTTGAGAAGGAGGATAAAGAACAAGCTTTTTGGTGTTCCTACCATCAAAAATGGTCATGTCACCTAATCGACATCCAATATAAGTGTTTTTAGTTACTAACCATGACCTACCAAGGATAATGGGATATCCGCCTAGTGTAGCTTTGGGAGAAACAAACATGAAGTCTGTCGGATACTCCCAAGAGTATAGAATCACCACAAGGTCTTCTACTATGCCATCGGTTTTAACAGTGGAACTATTAGCAAGTTGCGGAATAGTAGGAGTAGATCTCATGCTTGCAATATTCAAGTATTGCAGGATGTCCTTAGTCATCACTTTGAGTGTTGCACCTAAGTCAATCAAAGAATTATTTATGTTTATCCCATTTATGATAACTTCAACTAGAGGACTACCTGGATCATTGTACTTGGGGATAGTTACTTTTCCAAGCATGATGTCAGCCAATTGTCCCGCTACATGAACTGTAGTGGGGTCCTTTTTCCTGACTGGTTTCTTGAGGCATGCTTCTTTAATTTCCTTTCCATAGATAGGGACATATTTTATGGCCTGGAACAGGGGTATCTAGACACGTATATGCTTTAGTTGGTCTAGAATATCAAAATTGGTTTCCTCCTTGTCTTCTTTTTATTTGGCCACTTCCAATCTCTAGGGGAATGGTGGTTCTTGCATTGTTTGCTTGGCTGGAATTGTTTGAGGATTTTTAGGTGCACAAGGTTGAATGGGATAAGTCAGAGATTCTTCTTGCTCCTCCATAGAAAGCTCGGTGATAATGAGGGTGAAAGGAGCTGAAAAGGTAGTTCCTAAACATAGACGTATGTCACTTAAACTCACAACATATGCAAGAAATTGATTTGGGTCAGCATAATATACATGTTGTTGTGGTTTGTGTATACACCTAAAAATGGTCTACAGAATATAATTAATTAAATACAACTTATTTGATTAATTACCTAAAATTCCTCTACTATTAAATAAATAGAAATATTTATTTATATAGTTCATCATAAATTCTTTAATCTCTATTCTATTATTTTCGTCTTAATTAAATTAACAAATTTCACTTTGTTTTATTTAGTTATCATAGTTAAATTCATCTACTTAATAAATAAATAGAAATATTTATTTATATTAAGTTCACTATTAATTCTTCTATTTTTATCATATTATTTCCTCTTAATTAGATAAACAAATTTAAATACTTTGTTTTATTTAATTATTATCATTATTATTTTCTTCTATATTTTATTCATTTATTCTATACTGATTAAATAAGCAAACTTCAAAAGTTTGTATTATTTAATTATCTTATCATATTTCCTCTTATTTAAATAAAGATATCCTAAAAAAAAATTATTTAATTATCATATCCCTTTTTATTAAATAAGCAAATGTCAAATATTTGTTTCATTTAATTAAATATCTTATTTTGCTAAATTTTGAATAAATCAAAATATTCAAATAAAGGGAAATTTCCTCTATTCACTCACCAATAAAATTAGATATTTCAAATCTAATTAATTCAACTGGCATTCATGGGAAAGCTTTGGAGACAAACTTGCAGGCAATCCTCTTCAATCTCCTTTCTCTGATTCTTCCTATCATTTGGCCTGATGTTTTCATGGGGAGGAACCATTCCCATGATCAGCTCAAGCTTCTCCATCTCTCACCATTCAATCCTCCAGATTGAATCCAAGCCTTTGTTGTGCTACCCCTGTGCAAATGTGTTTTCGTGAATCTATAAATACAGCCTTTTGAAATAAAGAATGGATCCCAACTTTGTGCAAACTTACTCTGGAAGAATATAAATCAAGCAATCAAGCATCCTAGCAATAGCATCTTAGCATCATAGCATCAGTAGAAATCATATCACAGTTGCATCTTATTTTAACTGTAGCTTTCATTTATCAGTTTTCATGTCAGAATAGATTACAGTAGCTTCATATCATCTAGAAATCATTATCAGTCATTAAATAATTGTATCTAGTATTATTCCATTCTCTAGATTGGAATTTTAGTAGTCACAGTGCTTATCAAATCCGAGAGCCCTCGGTGATTTAATAAATCTTTGGAGATAGGAAACAATGACACGCTTTCCAAGTTTTTTGTTCTTTAAATTAGTTAATTGTCGTTAAATCTTGATATAATGTTTCATTAAGTGTTTCTAGTTTGTTTTACTTATTTACTTATTCACACTTACAATTTGGCACCCACCATGGGGCACTAACCCCATATTTTAACATTTTTTAATGAAAAGTGTTCGTACAGGATATAGCCGTGTTTTCTTTTAGCGTGATCAAGAGTTTTTGCAGCACTTCCACTAAAAAATTTAGCGCTTCTACTTGTTTTAGCACTCCTACCAAAAGTTCTAGTGTTTTGGCAACCTATTTTAGCACTTCTCAAAGTTTTAGCACTTTTACAAAATTCTATAGCACTTCTACCAAATTCTATAGCATTTCCAACTTTTGCAACACTTCTATCGAATTAAATGGCTCTTCTACAATTTGTTTTAGCACTTCTGTAATTTTGTGTTTGGATCTGACGTGACTGTGTCCAGAATTTTATTTTGATGCATTTGGACTAAAAAGAATCAATCCTAGGGTAGTCACTTGGTTTAAAATATATCAATCCTAGGGTAGTCATCACACTTTGTTGTATGAGTTAAAATTAACATCATGATTTTTGTGAAGCAACATCTTCACCTAGAATAGCACATCATCTTTTTGGGCTTAAAAATTGAGCATTGATTACTATGCTTGTGTGGTGAATAGGATTATGATCTCCTCTTAACTAGGTGATCAAAATTCCAGACTCATCCTTTATTTTCATGTAAATTACGCTTCTTTTTTTAAATCCTTTAGAACGCCTACCGTAGTGGGAAAAATTACTCACCCTACGGGAACGACCTAAGTGGGAATGCCTAAAGCCAAGGATTCCAACCCACTCTAATCAAAAGTGAGTTGTTGAAGAAAGTCCAACTCGGCAGTAGTGTGCAAGATAACCATCCCTAAAGCCTTTGTTCTAAAGGTTAGGAGGTCTCTTGAGGGAGTCTATCATTTGTTGCACAACACGAAAACCCTATCTACGAACCATAGTATAGAATCCAACTGAATCAGTAACCAGAAATGATAATACTCGCAGTGCAAGGGGAGGGAACAATCTACCCCCAAGACACTCACCATATAATTTCCAAGGACCATTTTCTCAAGGGATCAAGAAATCTAACCTTGAGTACGCACCTGGAAAAGACAAAAACACAGGCGCCCTCTAGGGGGTGACACGGCTATGTGAGTCAACACAAATTTAAGATGTGCGTTGTTGAGTATAACGATGACCTTTTTTACCTTAAGATTGAATCTGTCTGAAGTGTATTTTTATTAAATAAACAAGTGAAAATAGGACCATGTGTGGTTCTTGGAACATACACTCTATTTAGATTCTAGACTTAAAAAACAACTATTCTACAATTGATTATCGTGTTCTCAAATCATTAACTCAAATAAAGATCATCCAGAAGAACAAAAAAGAGTCAAACATAACCAAACGGTGAAATTTATGATTAGGGATTGGAAATCCACAACGTTTGTCAAAACATCCCTCACAAAAAGAGTCAAACAACCAAAGAAAAAAATCAGTTACAAGAAAATCTTTGAAAGAAGATGATTTTTATATGAAAGTAGGAAATTCTTACTTCACCATAGAACCTTCATCCATAGGTTTCATGATTTTTCCAGAGGATATACTAACGATTATTCTTTAGAACCTTTGTATTCATGAGCCTATTTCCAAAGAAGAGCCCTATCACAGAAAAATAATTATAGTCAACCTATTCGCCCATCTTCAGTCTCGCAGCCAATGATAGAATATCCCAACAGGCCTGATCAATTCTTACAATAGAGAAAACTTAGAAACATTAGGCTTGTCATCCAACATCGGAAAATTACTAGCGGAGGTATCTTGTCAAAATATCAAAAATCCCGAAAATCAATTGCTTCACGGGAAGGAAAATTAGACAACACAATTGAAACCTAAAGTAGCTCTTGCACACTCTGTTTTAGTGCTTTTGCATCCAAAATAGTGCCTCTATAGTTTGTTTTCACTTTTGCACACTTTTTTTTAGCACTTCTACATCGATAATAGTGCCTTTGTAGTTTGTTTTAGTGCTTACACACTTTATTTTAGTACTTTTGCATCTATAATAGCGCCTTTGCAGTCTATTGTAGCACTTTTGCACTCTGTTTTAGCACTTCCAAAGAGCAGAAAAATAGAGAGCTTCCAGACACATCTGTCATATTTGTTGACATCTAAAACTCATATTTTTTATCAGACTGAAACATCTTCTCGGTCTAGATAGTGTCTTAAACCAGAAATGAATAGGTTCTTATAGGTTAAAATTCTTTTCAACTTGAACCCAGATCTTGAAAACTATAAGATGTCCACAAATCAAACAAAAATCTTGGTTATTAGGTTAAGTTTCTTCATCAGGATATTATCATCCTACCATCATGAAACGAAACAGAGTAATCAATTTTTTTTAAATCTAGTCATAGGATATATCATCCTATTTGACTGTGTTAAAATTCATTTGACACTCATCCAAACCTGGAAGATAAAAGTTTAGTGAGAAAAAAAAACACTTGTATGCCAATCGTGACAAGGTTACAAAGATAGAGACTCATAGGAAAATAAATTGAAACGTCAAACACCATGCCTGAAGAAAATCCTTGGAATATATTACACCAAAATGACAAGAATGAAATAACCCGAGAGGACATTCAAACGACACAACAAGATCTAAACTTCCATAAATTTACGGAAAATATCTTAGAACAAGATATGGAAAAATACCTCTTTATGCTAGCTGAATCAAGTGCAAAACTTCCAAAAGATTTCGATGTCAATCAATTAAAATAAACACCTAGAGAAAATGAAACTAAAACACCACAACATACACAAAACACAGATCAAGTTGTTGTCCTAACACATCAAATGCAAAACTTACAACAACAACTTCAAGACATGCAAAAGGGAACCACTAAAAAGTACTCATTATAGGACATTTTTCCTTATCCTTTTGACTCGAGTGTGGACATGATACCATTCCCTAGACATTGCGAATTCCTGAAATATGACAAGTACAATGGTAAAACAAATCCAATTGACCATGTGAGGGAATTCAGAACCATGAGTTTATAATTTGCACGAGAAGAAACTTTATCTAATGAGGTTATTTCCAAGGAGTTTAGGAGGTCAATGTATGGAATGTTTTTCTAAACTACAACTAGGGATTCAAATTTTTGAAGAACTAGTCAATAGGTTTATATCACAATATTCCTTTAATATTCAACATGATGTCACAATAAAGGATCTTTACAACATGAAACAAAACAAAGGTGATAAATTCCTTTCATGTCTACAACAATGGCGAAGGTTGTTTGCTAGGTATCCTCAATCTATACCTGAAGAAGAAGAAAATGGAACTATTCATTGACAACCTAACTAAGGAAATGAGTTATAGGCTAGAACTAAAATGTCCACCCACATTTGAGAAAGTAATTGAAAATGGCCTCAAGATCGAAGAGGCCTTGGTAAAAATAGGCGTGATAAAACATTTCAATGAAGGATCAAATAACACCAATTCCTCCAATCACTATGGTAACAATGAAAAACCTAAGTTTTGGAAAAAGAATAGAAATACTGGAAATAATGATACCACAAATGATGCACAAAATACGAAACCAATATTTAATTTTACGGCTACTACTGCAAAGACCAACCAAAATAGTGACCAAAACATCAAACAAAGTGTCAATCAAAACAACAATTCAAACAATGGAGAATCTAAACCACAAACATATCAAAGATCATCCAACCGATGATGATTAACACCATTGGGACAAACACTTGAATCAGCAATGAGATAACATATTGTAAACGGACTTATCACCTCATATGAAGCAATATATTGGGATCCAAAAGTAAAACCACCTTGGTGGAATGACGAAAATTGTAGTAACTTTCATAATAACAAGGGACACAAGACAAATGATTGTGTGGAGTTAAAACATCTAGTCCAAGATCTGATTTATAATAAGAAGGTATACGTAGAAGGACATCAAACCAACAATGATCATACTGCATTTAAAGATCCTTTACCAAATTACGAAATGGGAGAGTCTTCTTCTATAAACGGTAAAGGTAAAAGTATTAACTATATTTATGATGGCACAATATTTTGTATTTCTAAAGCTGAGAGTGATACTATCACTGGTAGTCAAATTGGTAATGAGGAAACCAAGGACATTATACCATTAGATCTGATCCCAAACACAAACACATCTGACAATCAGATAAATTTCTTAAAAATCAAGGAATGGCAAGACTACCAACTGGTTAATGTAATGAAATGGGGGTAATCCAAGGTAAAATTGAAAGGAGTTGTATCTAAAAAAACCACTCCCCCACCAATTCAATACAACATTGTTGATCAACTACAGAAAATACTAGCACAATTATTAATATTAGAACTCCTTAAAATCTCACCAGCCCATAAGGAAGTTTTGGAACAAGCTCTTGTGGCCACTACGATACGCAACAATTTGGATGTCTGTCAATTTCAAGCTATGGTGGGACATTTGACCATGCCTCATTTTTTGTCATTCTCCAAACAAGATGATGTATCACTTAATCATCCACACAATACTACACTTCACATTGAAGTCTTAATCCACAAACATTGTTTTAAGTGTGTCTTGATAGATGGTGGAATTGGTTTAAATATTTGCACTTTAAAGTTGATCTATGTGCTAGGTTATTTTGATAATGCTATTGATGCCTGAAGGAAAATGAAAATAAAAGCCTATGACGAAGAGGAGAGATCATCTAAGGGATTTATCGTGTTGCCTATTCAAGTAGGACCAATGGTGAAGAATATAGCTTGGCAAGTGCTAGACAAATAGCTAGCATACAATATACTCTTGGGACGTCCATGGATACATGAAATGAAAGCAGTGCCTTCAACTTATCATCAGTGTTTAAAATTCTCAGTCAATGGACAAGACGTGACTATATCAGCTAGCTACAATAATCCCCAACATTGTAACACACTTAAAACATCTCAAGATACTTTTGTGCCCCATAATGATGAAGCAAACATTTCTTATTCATCTAACGATGAAAAACAACCAACCATTGTATCTAAATGCGTTGAGAAAAAGGGTCAATCAAAAGAAACAACTGTTGTTGATTCTACTTTGTTAGACAATAAGGGTCCTCTAAATTCTCTATCACAACAATTTCAAGAAAAGATTGAGTTAACTAGAAAAGGCATGGGACAATATTCCATTGGGAAATCACTATGTCTTTCACAGTTGTTGCCTCCCCAAGGACATATGGACAACCGAAATCAATAACACAACAACCATCACAAACTACCACAGTTCTAGATGAAATATTTGTAAAAGCTAGTACTCTAGAAGATGAATCAGAAGACAAGGCCATCCTCAGTTGGCTATACAAAGACAAAGAAGCCTCAACATTAGCAAATATCAGCACAAAGATGGATCGGTATGGGAAAGGAAAAGCCATCCTAGAGAAAATGAGTTATGACGGACAAGGACCTATTGGAAAAAGGAAAGAAGGAATCACATAACCCATTCAACCTCTCACACTTTAGTTGAAGGGCAAAACAGGACTAGGTTATTCAAGGGAATCAAAAGAGGAAATAACTCAAAAAGCTATTGAAAGAATCCTTCAAATGAGAGATAGTTCTGAAATGGATTCCAATGAATATGAATGGGATCTTTACTCTGATGTATCATACACAAACATTCATATTAACGTTATAAAGGAGTATGCACCCACTCATGAGGAGGGACAAAGCTTGGGGACTAGACCGTTTATATTTGAATCACAAAATATCGATGAATCAAGTGAGGATGGACAGACATCGAGTGAGCTAGATGATTTGGAGGAAAGTAAAATCATAGACCTCAACATCCCTAATGACAACCTTGACACCATAACTATTGGATCCCTTACTTTCATTGACCAAAGTCAATCTGATGTCTTTTTTCCCTTAATACATCTTGAACTTATCGACTGGGAACCAACTGAACTTATTAATGTACCCATCTTTGTGAATGATGATGCTATCGTAAACTTCCTTTGTTGTGATAAAAATGACACAAGTTCTAATCATAAATCTCATATATACACGTTTATATAGGAGGGTGCCAAATCTTCCAGTTGCAAAATTGAAAACAGGAATAATGGATCTAATGGTGAAAACCATTCTATGGCAGCATTAGATCTCAAAAAAGTAAAAATAAAGAATACATCAGATGGTGAAAACCTCTCTGAGGCATTGAAATATGGGATATTTGACACCCTTCCAAAGCATATCATGAAATTTCATTAGTACTGGTGGAGCCTACATAGTCTAATAACATTGGCACAACAGAAAAAGAAAATATTTTGCATCTGGTAGCATCTATGACTAAACAAGAAAGACCTAAATTTATCAAGTTCTTTGAAGAAAGAAGCATTAACTTTTCTTGGTCATACTCTGGTATGCCAGGTTTAGATTCAAATCTTTTAATGCATCATTTATCTCTACCTACTAGAATTAAACTTGTAAAACAAAAACTAAGGAAGATGCATCCACATATCGCCTTGATGGTAAAGGTTGAGCTGAAGAAATTGTTAGATGTGGGATTCATCAGGTCCATCAATTATGTTGAATGGATATTAAATATTGTCCCTGTATCAAAGCCAGACAATAGTATCAGAATATGTATAGATTTCAGAGATCTAAATAAGGCATGTCCCAAGGATGATTTCCCCTTACCTAACATCAATATCATTGTGGACTTAACAATAGGACATTCCATGTTATCAATAATGGATGGTTTCTTCGGCTACAACCATATCAAGATAGCACCAGATGATCAAGAGAAAACTGCATTCACATGTCCATGGGGAACTTTTTGCTAGAATGTCATGACCTTCAGGTTGAAGAATGCAGGGGCAACATATCAACGCGCAATGACTACAATCTTCCATGATATGATGCATACCTTTATGGAGGATTACATGGATGATATCTTAGCAAAGTCATATTCCAAAGAAGGACATTTGGATATCCTGGGAAAAATCTTTATAAGGCTAGAGAAGTTCAAT
Source organism: Sequoiadendron giganteum (assembly GCA_007115665.2). Lineage (NCBI taxonomy): Eukaryota > Viridiplantae > Streptophyta > Pinopsida > Cupressales > Cupressaceae > Sequoiadendron > Sequoiadendron giganteum. The sequence continues at coordinate 149,897,687 of CM021100.1, read as the reverse complement.
TTCTGACTAAATCCTAAGAAATGTGTCTTTGGGGTTAAATCCATAAAACTTCTAGGATACATAGTGTCAGAGAAGGGTATCAAATTGGATCCTACAAAGGTCAAAGAAACAATGGAATTAGTTTCCAAAGAATATTAGTCAACTAAGGTCTTTACAAAGCAGGCTACAATCAATCAAGAGATTTATCTCCCAATTAGCAGATAAAAGTCGTTCATTTAATCACTTGTTGCATAAAAATGTCTTGTTCAAATGGGATCGAGGGTGTGAAATGACCTTCAACCAAATAAAGCAATATATAATGTCGCCACCTATTCTCATACCACCTACAGAAGGTAGACCTTTAGTACTATACATTGCAACAGTAGACACTTATTTAGGAGCATTGTTGGCACGGGAAGATTATGAGGGAAGAGAACAAACCATTTACTACATCAGAAAGACTCTAAATGGCTATGAAATAAATTACACCTTCATCGAGAAAATATTGTTTAGCAATGGTATTTTCTACCCAACAGTTGTGACATTACATGTTGACTCACACAGTCAGGCTCATAGCAAAGATTGACTAGTTAAAATATCTACTCAGTAAGGTTGCTTTGACAGGAAGACTGGCCAAGTAGGTCATTATTTTAAGTGAATTTTATATCCAGTATGTGGAAAGGAGTCATCAAATGTCAAGTTATTTTTGAATAATTAGTCGAAGCTCCATTAAATGATGATTGTCCTATGACAATGGAGTTTCTTGATGTAGACATTCTTACTGTAACAACACAACAATGGAGGCTTTATTTTGATGGGTCATACACACAAAGAGGATTTGGCATGGGAATATTGTTTGTTACACCTCAAGCACACACCATCCCAAGGTCTTATAGACTCATGTTTCCATGTACCAATAATGTAGCTGAGTATGAGGCACTAATCATTGGCGTCAAGGTAGAAATTGAATAGAAGGTAACAGAGCTACAAGTGTATGGAGATTCATAATTAGTCATTTATCAAGTCAATGATGAATATTAGATGAAAGATGAGAATTTGATGCCATATAAGAAACTAATTGATGATCTCAAAAAGTAATTTGTGGATATCAAATTTGAGCAAATTCCAAGGGCAGAAAACAAAGCGGCAGATGTTATGGCGATAATTGCTTCTCTTTTGCAATTGCCAGAAAAACGTGGTCGTTATAAGTTTATGGTAGAACAAGTGTCAAATCTTGCTTATGATAATCCTGAATCTCAAACCATATGCCATTTAGATTTCATTGAATCCTCACTTTATGGAAAGACCTATGTTTACCTAAAAGACAACATCCTTCCTCTTGAACTTTCCAGAAATAAAAAATGCAACTTCATCCGCCAATTTGCCCGAGATACCTTAATCATTGACATACTTTACCATCGAGGTCTAGATGGTACTCTTCTCTGGTGTCTAGAACATAAAAAATTTGAGACAACCTTAAGTGGGGTTCATGAAGGTATTTTTGGAACTCATTCAAGTGGGATAACTCTAGCAAAGAAACTCCTCTGTTTGGGGTGTTACCGATCGAACATGGAGAAGGAGTCTTATTAGTTTGCTAAGAAAATTTGGAAGTGTCAGATCCATAGTAATCTAATCCACACACCAAATCAAGAAGTACACCCATTCACATCAACATGACCCTTTTTTCAGTGGGGACTAGATTTAATAGGAAAGATAAACTCGTCTTCATCCAATGGGCACAAATTAATAATCGTAGCAACAAAGTAATTTACAAAAAGGATAGAAGCGGTTCCTCTAAAAACAATCACTGGAAAGCAGATCTTGTCTTTCATACTAAACTATATAATATGTTGGTATGAAATACCTCAGTCCATTATCACTAATAATTGATGACCATTTAAGAACCAGGACGTCCAGGAATTGTGTGAAAAATTGCATATCCAACATTGTTTCTCAACACCATACTATCCTCAAGGAAATGGCCAGGCAAAGGCCTTCAACAAGATAATTTTGAAAATACTCAAGAAAATGGTTAACAATGTTGGATGTGATTGGCATGTTCAGCTCAATCCTGCATTATGGGCCTATAGAACCAATATCAGAACACTGACAAGAGCTACATCATATGCCTTGGTATATGGATCAGAGGCCATATTACCCATTGAGGTTGAGATTCCATCACTTCATGTCTCACTGAAGGATATCATTACAGATGAGGATTATAGAATCTCTAGACTACAAGAACTGGAATTGTTGGATGAACGTCGTCAACAAGTTGTCAACCATTTAATGACATATCAACAGAGAATGTCCAGGAGCTACAATCACAGGGTAAAGCCTAGAGTCTTTCAGGTTGGTGATTTGTTCCTAAAAGAAAACCCTAGGAAAAGAGAAAAGAAAGGGAAATTTGAACCTAACTAGCTAGGTCTTTTTGTTGTCATATCAGTCTATAGATCAGGAGCCTATAAACTGTCAACACGTGAAGGGGATTTGTTTGATGAACCTATCAAGAACATCCATCTCAAAAATTTCTACATCGAAATCACTTAGTGCATGGTTCAAAGTCCTAAAAACGGTTGCCTTGAAAATAACTTGGAAAACATGCATCTCGATGATAGAAAAATACAAAAAAAATGACAAAAAGATAAAAGTGCAATAAAAACATGTAGTGAAAACCTGGAAACAGGCGCTATTTGTGATTTAACCAGATTTTCCATCTTTTGGACACATGTCATGGTCGTTACTTTCACTATCACTTTACATCCATTATCATAACATTACAGGTGGTCATGTTTCTCACTAGCTTGGGAGCAACATCTAGACCTCATTGGGGGAAATAAGATATTCAGCTTAACAAAACGGGAAAACAATGATCGAAAAACAACCCAAAATGGAACATCAATCACCATCGGAAACACATTAGACATCCATATCACAACAAAAAATCCAAAAACAAGTCAAAAAAGTAAGTCTCAAAAATTCAAAAACATGAGTCTGTGTCAGTCGAACAACGTGTATCTACGTATATAACGTAGGAAAGGCTAATCTTTGATCAATCCCCGAGGCCCCTAGGATAGGTCTTTAGGTTAGGTTTGATCCAAAATCTTAGAAAATCACAAAAACATCATAAAGTCGGGATGGATGATCTAATATGGATAATGGTTGAAATACTTTAAGAAAAAGTTAAAATGTTTTACTTTGATATTTGTTATCATTTATTCGGAGCAACTCGATGATGTATTGAACTAGAGAAGGAAGGAAGAAATATGATATTTTCATTGTCTGTTGTTTATAAATTAATTATTTATTATGTGAATTGTCATAGGACGTGCTACATAAATGTATCACTGATGACATTCAGAATTCACACACTAAAATGATTAATCCTTGTCTCTTTATGAAAGAAATACTCAGGTCATCTCATTTGATTATACTTAGATTCTTGTGTTCACTTGCAATATCAAAAATCATGAAAGAAGTACTCAGGTCATCATGGTCTAAAATATACCATTGATGCTTGTACTCACTTTCAATATTTTTAAAGCTCTATGATGATACAAAGCACAAAAGTATTGTTAGAATTCCAATAATTGCATGTATATGTGCATGATAAAATTAGATTGCATTCATAATAGTTTTTACATATGCAGAGTGTTTGTTACAAAAGCTCGTAAAGGATTCAAATTGATGATTATATTTTCTCATAATAGATTGAGTATACTTGACATTAAAAAAACATCATCATGCCCATGTAGTTGCATCATTATTTTCATTTGCATACATTAGAAATAATTTTATTATCATTTCATCATTCATTGCTTTGAATCAAATAATGTTTACATTTATCATATCACATTTTCCATATCATATAAAATTTCTAAAAGAAAATTTCAAAAATAAATCATATCATTGCATTTCATTCATCCATCAATCATTTCTCAAATAACATATCATTCATCATTTCATTTATCATACATTTATTACATCATATCATTTCATTTCATTCATCCATCAATCATTCATCATTTCATTTATCATGGCATTTTCATTTTATTACATCATATCATTGCATTTCCATTCACATTCATTCATCATTTTATTATCATAAAACATTATCATCCATTTATTACATCATCTATTTACATTTACATCAACATAAAAATGCACACATCCCATTTACATCGCATATCAATAAAGTATTTAAACCATTACATCTGCATTCATGTATATAGATAAATCATCATAAATCATCATAGCATTACACATGATCATTAAATGCATCCATAACATGTAAATAATCATAAGAATATAGACATAGAAATACATATGCATCCATCATAAAATCATAGAACACATGTAAATCGATCAATCTCCTGCATATCATATAAATAAAAAAAATCATAAATGTCAAGTATACAAAGAAAAGATACAACATCCAAATTGGCTACTGCTAGGAATTTCTACTACCAGATGGTGCAGGCATCTCAAGACCAATACCTCCTCCACCAGATGTACCAATACCTCCACCACCAGATGGATCGAGACCTCCTGGATCTTTGTGTGGTGGTTGAGTCCCACCCTCACTAACAATCTGGGAATGGGTCCTGCCTGATCGTGACGGGGCATAATTGACTCTCTACTTAGAAGGGATGACATCATGGTAATGACCTTTGTAAAAATCTACCTCTCGGCCCACATGGAGAATCTCTCTCATATAGTCACCCATAGTGGTACCATTAGCTATCTGTTGTAATCTCTTTGCAGTAGCCTATGCTTGCTCTATAATCTATCTGGAACCATCTCACTTTGTTGTCAATGTGGCAATCTGTGCATGTACGGCTACCAACTATCCCTGTACCTATGAGAGATCCCGAGCCTAAGTTTGCATCTGTGTCTAGGTCTGAGCTAGTAAACCTCAAGCCTGTACAAGTTGCCCCTATAGAGTTTGTACCTGCACCTGAAGACTAGAAATTTGAGTCTGTTGGTGTTGGAAAGGCACCCCAATACGTACATGTTGCCCAGATGATGCTACCAGTGATCGCCTCTTACGATGCACCATCAACTCATGCACATCTATATCTCCACTGTCATCACCACCTCCACCATTGTCACCACCTTCGTTGTCATCATCATTGTCCCCATCCCCACTACCCTCCTCATCACTGCTGCTCTTAACCTCCTCCAACACATCCTCCAACACCTCCTCCACCACTGCCTCATCATCACCAATATCCTCTCTCCTCCATCAGTATTGGTGTGCGAAAAAAAATCTTCTCCCCAGTGGCTAATGGTGTTGGCTCATCAGAAACCGTAAGGCATGGAAATGGATGTAATAAAATATACTTTGCAAAATCTAATGTCACTGGTGGCTCCACAATATCTAGTCTGATATCCCACACAAGTGGCTATAAAGCTTGGAACTCCCGCACTGCCACATCATATGACAACCTAGGCCCCCAATATGTAGAATCCAACTATAGTCGAGCATAGTGTGCAACACCCTAAGGAAAACCCTGAACAATGCCATATTGATGAAGCACACATCTCCACAAAAATCTCTCCAATACCCACCATGTACGCCCAATCAAAATAAAAGACTGATGTAAATGTGGTAACTATATGTCATCATCATCCCAATGGTCACAATCTAAATATGGATTCCAGGTAACTACCTCAACATCATCCAATACTCTCTACCAATGATCCAACATACCCAGTCTAGGCTAAGTAAGTCGACCTGCATATATGTGCAAAAGTGGTCACCTAGCTCGATGCTCGCTCACCCTCATTGGACGTGTAACAGCTCTGTGTTCCCATGCCCACACCTGAAGTAAAGTAACATCAGCTGATAAACTTTGGCCTCCAAGGTACACTGTTGAATGAAAATCATGATAAAGGTGGGCAAGCATTCACATGCCCCAAGCATAGCTCGACTGGTGAACAATCATGCTCTCAAGTACATGGCCCCAACCAATAGAGAATCCATTTGACTTGCGATCAAGACAAAGGAAACCTCCAATGAATCTAGCAAGAAATTCTGACAAAGTATCATAAGAATCAAACATCTCACGCCATATAATCCACAATCCACCAATATGATCATCTTGAAACACCCTCCGAAGAGCATCAGTACCACCCTTCTCAAGTGAATCATAGAAAACAATATCCCCGACAACTGGTATCCAGAAAATCCTCCATACATCCTTTGGAGTGACTGTGATCTTGTCGATATCTAGGTGAAAGGTGTTATGCTAATTGTGCCACCTCTCCACTAAAGTTTTCAGGAGGCCCCGATCAATCTTAATCTAGGGCATATCTAAGAGAGAAGCCAAACCGAAATGCAAAATCACCATTGACTCTGGTTGGGTCAAATGCGGTATCAAATCAAATGTCTAATGAAACCGCTCTCTAGTTCGGAGGTTCGTCAGAGCCTCCTATCAACATGAAATATTTAAAATCAATACTCTTTTGTCAAATCATCAAAACATCAAATATCATGTCAACCTAATCAGCTCTTGATGAAATTTTTTGATCAAATCTCATGAGTGAACCTAATCAACCTCGCCTATCATGAGGTTTATCAATCAAACTATAATTATTCCTTGGCTATCATGAGGATAATTATTATCAATCAAACATCAAACCTCACCTATCATGAGGTTAAACATCATCTACTTGATCAAGATCATCAAACATATCAAAAACATGGCTGACATGAACAAAATTTGACAAAATCAAGGACAAATTTGACAAATTGTGTCAATCTGACTTAGAAGCGCTAAAACAAAGTTTCTACGCACTAAAACATCAAAACCGCCATTATAAAATGCAAAAGTGCTAAAATAGGCATTTAAAGCGCTAAACTATCAAAAGTGCCACTTTATCCGATAAATGTGCCATAGCAGATGGTAAAGGCACTAAAATATCAAAAGTGTTATTTCATAGGGGCAAAGTGCCATAGAATCAGGTAGACATGCTAGAATAATGAAAGTGCTAAAACAGTATGTCAAAGTGCTAACGTTTTGATTAAATGCACTAAAACAACAAAAGCACTAAATTATCCTACTATAGCACTAGAAGATTTTTCCAAAGCGCTACAAAAATCAAAGCGCAAGAATAGAAAGCAAAAGCACTACAATGGAAAGCAAATGCACTAAAAAAATGAAAATTTGAACAAATTTGAAAAAACCATGAAAAATGAGAAATGCACGTAAAACGAGGGAGTTCAGGGGTACATACCAAAGGTCCGTAGGTAGTCGGGCGGTTGTGTCATCGCACGTGCTCAAATCAGTGAGTGTGGTGGGGAATTGGCATCTTGTTGCAAGTTGCTCAAATAGTTGTCTCTCTCACAAAATTTGAAAACTCAAATGCACAAATGAGTTTGAAAATGACCTTTTTGACCTTTTATAGGTTATTGGATGTGGGATTTTGATGGGATTAATTAATTTTTTTACTGGAGATTAATTCAAATTCTTCCAGGGCCAAACTTTCTACATTTTTAATTGGGAGATAAATTATTTCACCAACGAGTCTTCAACAAATCATCATCAAATCATTGAAAAATCATTTAAAATTTGAAAAATTCCAAAAAAAAATTAAAAAATATTATTAATTTATCTCCCGAGGGGGCATATATTCATCAATCACCTGAAAATCAATGTCTGGGGCATATTGAATTTTTATTGTCGATACTAGCAACAACAGCACAAAATTTTCTTTGAAGCAATGGATAAACACGTCACTTCAAAGAGGGGAAAAATGTATACACCTAAAAATGGTTTGGAGAATCTATTTAATTAAATACGACTTATTTGATTAATTACCCTTAATTCCTCTACTATTAAATAAATAGAAATTTTATATAGATCATCATAAATTCTTTAATCTCTATTCTATTATTTTCATCTTAATTAAATAAATGAATTTCAATTTTTTTTATTTAATTATCATAGTTAAATCCATTTACTTAATAAATAGATAGAAATATTTATTTATATTAAGTTCACTATTAATTCTTCTATTTTTATCATATTATTTCCTCTTAATTAGATAAACAAATTTAAATACTTTGTTTTATTTAATTATTATCATTATTATTTTCTTCTATATTTTATTCTTTTTTCTATCTTGATTAAATAAGCAAACTTCAAAAGTTTGTATTATTTAATTATCTTATCATATTTCCCCTTATTTAAATAAAGATATCCTAAATTTTTTATTTAATTATCATATCCCTTTTTATTAAATAAGCAAATGTCAAATATTTGTTTCATTTAATTAAATATCTTATTTTGCTAAATTTTGAATAAATCAAAATATTAAAATAAAGGGAAATTTCCTCTATTCACTCACCAATAAAATTAGATGTTTCATATCTAATTAATTCAACTGGCATTCACGAGAAAGCTTTGGAGATAAACTTGCAGGAAATCCTCTTCAATCTCCTTCCTCTAATTCGTCCTATCATTTGGCCTGATGTTTTCATGGGGAGGAACCATTCCCATGATCAGCTCAAGCTTCTCCATCTCTCACCATTCAATCCTCCAGATTGAATCCAAGCATTTGTTGTGCTGCCCCTGTACAAATGTGTTACCGTGAATCTATAAATATAGCCTTCTGAACAAAGAATGAATCCCAAATTTGTGCAAACTTACTCTGCAGGAATAGCAATCAAGCATCTTAGCATCATAGCATCAATAGAATTCATATCATGACTGCATCTTAGTTTTACTATAGCTTTCATTTATCATTTTTCATAACAAAATAGATTACAGTAGCTTCATATCATCTAGAAATAATTATCAATCATTAAATCATTGCATCTAGTATTATTCCATTCTCTAGATTGGCATTTTAACAGTCACAGTGCTTACCAAATCTGAGAGACCTCGATGATTTAATAAATCTTTGGAGATAGGAAACAATGAGACGCTTTCAAGTTTTATGTGCTTTAAATTATTTAATTGTTGTTAAATCTTGATATAATGTTTCATTAAGAAGTGTTTCTAGTTTGTTTTACTTATTTACTTATTCACACTTACAGTTTGTTATTCGGGTTTGGTGTGGATTGGGTTGGTAGCTGAGCAGGTTTGGGAACATTTGAACTTGGATTAGCAAGAGGAGGAATTATAGCAAGTTGTTGGGCTTGAGAAGGTCATTGCATGTAGTTTTTTGTTTGGTTTTGCCACTAATGGCCACCTCTCCATTGAGATGTTTGCTGCCATTTTCCTGGAGGTGGTGTCCAAGGTCCTTGGAACTGTTGCCAATTACCCTGAGGTTTTTTCCACTGAGGTAAGGAATTTTGATAATTGGACCAAGAATTTGGAGGGTTACTCCAAGACTGTGGTGGATATCCTCCATAGTTGGTTGGACAAGGGGGTTGCCACTGGTTACCAAAAGAATAAGAATTAAAATATGGCTCAGCAAAATATAGCAGATCTGGTGACATACCTTCTCTTGAGGCCCTTGGCCTTTTCTATGCAACAAATTAGACTTGGTTTTCCTCAGTCTGAATTGGTTTGAAATTAGGTGGAATTTGCTTACTATCAATGTTACCTATCACCTTGCATCTACAGTTCTTCTTCTACTGTCTACAATGAGGGCAATATTTTGTTAGCATTGCCTCTACCTCCTAATGTTTCTTCTTAGCTTGAAGTGTATCCAGCTGAGTAGCTAGATTTTTGATGATATCCTACTTGAAATCTGCCATAAAATTAGTAATCTCCATTCTTGAGACTCCATGGGTGGATGACTTACCCATAGAGGATTGGTAAGCTCTTCCTTTCTTTGAAGCTGCCCTAAAATAGTTTTGGCATAGCTTCTCGATATCCTCCCAAAGCACTTGAGTGATATCTCCTCTAGCCATTAGGTCCAAGGAATCAATGCAGTTTTCACTAAATCCTCTTAGAAAAATTAAATTTTGTGAGTCTTCATTGAGTGTATGGTGTGGAAATTTTTGCATACAAAACAAAAACCTTGAAAATAAATCCTCCAGCCTCTCATCTTCCTTCTGTTGCATTCTGAAAATGTCACCTCCTCTCATGTCACTACCCCTGCAATACTCCTTATTTTTTTCAAGGAAATTTTTCTTCATATCTTCCCAAGTCGCCACAGTGTTTCTGCCAAGGCCCATAAACCATCTCAATGCAGCTTATTTCAAGGTAGTAGGAAATAGTTTAAGTTTGTGGGCATCAATGGTTTAATCATAGATTTTGCAAAGTATATCAAACTCAAACAAGAATGTATCACGATCTTTTGTGACAATTCCATAGAACTTAGGGAGGACTGAAGCAGGGATATTCTTGAGGTTATCTACTTCATTTTGTTGAGTAATGGGAAAAGGAAAATTTGGTTGGTTCTGCCTATTGGGTCTGTCTCCATTTACATCATCCATACCTTCTTGATGAAGTTCCAGAATAAAGGGTTCCTCAACTGGATTTTGATCTTCAAGGGAAACTTCAGAATCGGTCAAGTTGAGGAATATATCAACAAAGTGGTGTGGCTCTTCTTCTTCCTCATTTATGGGAATATTTGGAACCTCTTCTAGCTAAAATGGCTCTGGATAATTAGGAAGGAATCTCTCATAAGCATCTCTTCTTCTTCTATGCAAGTGGTATCAACTCGGTATCATCCAAATCACACAAAGAATGGGTGGGTAAAAATAGTGGATCATAACTTCTAACACTAAGAGAAAGCTTTAGAAATACTTTAGCAGAAAAACTATCAATGACTCCAAAGGATTCCCTAGTTTGACACCATCCCCGACAACGACACCAAAAATATCAGCCTCCTACAATGATTTTAATAACTAAGACTTTTACAGCCATGATTCAGAGATTGGAAATTTAACCTAAATAGCCATGTTAACCATCATGAAGGTACATTTAAATTGTCAACCCAGGGACGTGAACTTGAAATGGGTTAGCATAGTATGTGCACTAAGAACTTAAAAGTGGTCATCCTCATTCTAAAACTAAGAGAGAATTAATACTGAAAGTAAATTGCATGGAAGGAAATAAAGTAAATGTTGAACACCATTCAAATATAAAACTCAAACTGAACATGCATAACAAAAATGAAAATATGAGCAGCAAACGAGAAACTACTATGCCCGCTTTGGTTGCAGGAATAGTCACAGAATAGAATTCTAGTGGCTACGAGAATAGTTGGTGCCAGATTCTTAACTAAGGATGAAGTAGAAGCTAATACTAATTTAACTAAACTAAAGGAATGGATTACTCACCAAGTGGCCCCCCTAAGATGAGTATCCTCTAAGACTAATGCAAAATTCAGATACTCAACTCAGAATCTTATTTCATTCATTGGAAAGTGCAAATACAAAAGAGTATGTCTGATTATCAGATTGGACAATAGCTTGGCAATCAACAACCCCTTGAGAAGGACGATCCAACCTTATTTATCAACTAAATAGGGTAGTCAACTCCCACTAACTGAGAGGATTCCACCCAAGGAAAGCAGACAAGAGAGTGGCAGAGCGGTTACGCATGCAGGGGAATCCATTCAGACATGCATGTCTAAACATGGACTCGACCGATGCAGTAACACTCACATTGCTCAATATCATTAAAGATCAACATAAAGTAGTTATAGGTGGTTACAATAGGAATCTCCTATCATCATCCTCAGTTGACCTTCTTGCATTTCTTCTGCGTGACCAGCTAGCGGTTGCGTTTCTCAACTTAGCATTCTCAATCATGTCTATATGGCAATGTCAGTATATATAATAATTACATAACTATAACCACCTTTAAAGAACATTTATTAACCACATGCAAGATTAATGTAGATAGTCCACATAATAGGCTAATATCATTAAACTGGTAGAAATGGAATCAAACCCAAATGTCTTATGGTTTGAGAGAGTATAAAAATATCAACATGCAATATCAAATTCCATGGTAACTTCAAAAAATAGACTATAGATTCTACCCATAACTAGACCAAAAACTAGACTCATCATTGACGATGATTTCAATTGCAACAATAGTTCGAATAAAATCTTCACAGACAAACTACAAAGAGCCTATCCTTCTTGAAAGATATGGAAAAATACAATCTAAAGAGGGAATCTGCTTTAATAGAACAAAATACTGACTCAGTTCAATCCCAAGTCTCTTATAATTAGGCCATGATCGTACTAGGTTCACTCCAAGGTATGATGTGATTTTTTTGTTAATCTCAAGGGGAATATGATCATTTTTGGTTTTATCAAGAATCATAAGCTTTTTACACAAGATTTCCAATTCATTCATAAAAATAACATGTACCCTTAAATGGCACAACATACAGTCTTATTTAGCTGAAATAACAAAACCAACAAAAAAAGATTCATGAGATAGGTAGCTATAAAATTGGCTCTGATATTAATCAATGTATACATACAAGTTTTTAGACCAGAATGATTTAGAAAATAGGAAAAAAGAACAAAACTTTTAAGAGAAGTTTTGGCTCTTCTGACATCCACAAATTATGAACTTAAAATGAAAATAAAGTAGTAAATGGCCTTTTATACGAACAAGGCCCCATGAGTTTAAACTTAAAGTTTATCTAGAGAATCATAAATAATAAATCAAAAGGTAGCATGTGGCATACGCCAACTGTCATTAGAATATTCCAGATGAAGTCAAAGATTTGACTTCGTCAGCAACAACACTTTTCACCTCCTACTTCGGTATGCAATACTCCACATAAACCAAGGCTATCTGTTAAAGTAATTGGACATTTACTTTATTAATTAAACAAAATTTGTTTAATTACGTAAAGTTCCCTTTTACCTCTTTTTCACTTAAGCTAACATTAGGTGCATAATAATTAATTACTTTATTAATTATTATTGTGCAAGCCTAGGGTTTTCCTTTTTAGGGTTTTCATCTATATATGGTTGAAAACTATATTTTGTATCATTATTCATTTTACATTTTCGGTGAATACATTGCTCCACATTCTTGAGCATTTTCTTTGTTGCTTCTCTTTGCTTCTCCTTGTAACAGGTTATTTGCTTGCAGAGGTCACTAGGCTCCTATGAAGTTGTATCTTCTCAACTCCAACATGCTATCAGAGCTTCAGATCTACAACTACTTGTTCTTGTTTTGAGTTTTTTGCATTGGAAGCAAATCTAGGGTTCTAAGGTTTCTTCTTGTGGATTCAGCATACTCAAAATTTTAGGTTCACTTTGGGCCATTGGATTCGTAGTGCCCAAAAACTCCTAAATTGATTGGCAAATCATCGATTTTGGTTACAGTCAACCAGAGATGCAAAAAAAAATTTAGGGTTTGGTCATACGGTCCCCGCAGCAAAAAAATAAAAAAAACCAAAGGTTTTTTCGATTTTTTTTCACAGCCTATTCAAAACCGTCGGCCGCCGCCCATCCACCGCCAAGCAGCCACCAGCCACTGGGTCTACCCACCATGCTCAACTACCTCTCGCTCCATACAGCTCTGACACCACCCGCTCCACCCAGCTCGGTCGCCTCCGCTTCCTACTGCGCTCACCGACTTCACCGAGCTCACCGGCTCCACCGACCCCACCAAGCTCACCGGCTCCGTCGACCCCGCCATGCTCATCGAGCCCGCCAACACCCGTCGACGCTGACCTCCTATTATCCCAGTCCCAACCACAGGTGGTCACATGGGTGACTGCGGGTTAACCGCCCCAACCCCCTGGTCTGCCCAAGCGACCAGGGGCTATTTTTTTTTTTAGCTCCAGGGTGCTAAAGGGGGTCTAATCGGGCATTTTATGCTCTCACAAAAACAAACATAACTCAAGCGTTTTAGCTTGGTTTTTCGAATAGAAAGAGGTGTTGGAAAGCTGGTTTCAACACCGATCTATTGGTGTGGGTATTTTTTTAAAATTTTACCAGTCTATATTTTTTTTCCAATCAAAGTGAGGTCATCTTTCTTCATTTTCGGGGTCATAGAAGGTGCAAACGGACTCCGTTTTTCAAACTCAAATAGGCGTTGGAAAGCTCTCAACATGCTCTATTCAGTGATGTGATTTATTTTCTCAGAATTTTCACAAGGTACATGAGAATTTGTTTTAAAGTATTTTTTGCTTACGTATTGCTTCCTTCTTCTCATTTTGTACTAGGGTTTGGGTTTATCTTTTGTGGGGGGTTTTTTTCTCTTGCTTTCTGTCATTTATATCAGAAAATTGGAACACCAAAACTCTCAAAAATATAAACCCTTCTGCATCTTCTGTCTATTCTAAAAGATCACATAATAATAAACAAAACACAAGCAGGGTTTCATGGCAGACTCTTTAGTTGAGCTACTCACATCACATAACTATCAGACTTAGAAGTCTCGCATGATGAGGCTACTCAGGTCACGAGGGTTATGGTCTTTTTTAGATAAATTTCAACCTTAGTTGCAGCGTCCTTTTGAGATTATGCAGCATAGGAACAAGATGGATGAGGCTATGGGATTGATATGCATGCATGTTTCAGACAGTCTTTTATTTCACCTTAATGCTTTGCTCACTCCTCGAGCCATGTGGCTGAAGTTTGAGACACTTTTTGGGGCCATTAATGAGTTCCATGCATTACAAATTGAGGCAGAACTGACTTCATTGTTACCTGATTCATTTCCCACTATTGAGGATTTTTTGAACAAGTTCAAAACTATCCGCACTATTTTACAAGGTTGTGGCAAAAAAAAGACAGACACAGAGTGCATTTACTTGATTCTTTCAAAGCTTCGTGGTCCATTTTAGATATTTGCTTCCTCCTTCTACTCCACCATGGATGGTCTGGGTGCCAGTTTTACCATGCCTACCTTTAATTTGTTTTGTGAGCGTTTGTCTCGGGAACAGTCTCGCCTTTCTCAGATGGATATGCTCTTAGAATCAAAGAGCAAAGCATTGGTTGCTCAGTCACCAAAAGGGAAACAAAAGCAGAAACTGAGGCCCAAGAAATATTTTTCAAGTAGTGAGCATTCCTCCAAACCACCTCCTAAGTCTAATTCTAAACCACCATTTAATCCAACACATGGGAAATCTTCAAAGTCTGGTGAGTCTTCCTCCAAGACTAAGGAGAAATCAAGAGACACTTTTAGTTTATGTGGCAAGCAAGGCCATCCCATTTCCAGGTGTTGGAAACGATTAGAGGCTTTAGAGGATGACATACAGTAGCAACACATCTTCTCACCTCAGTCTTCTTCCTCTTCCACCACAGGAAAAGGTCATGCTCTCACTGCTAGAGCATCGACCAATGGGTCCACTTGGATTTTAGACTCTGGTGCTTCTCACCATATGACTCACACTCAGCAGTTGGTCACTTCTCTTGCCTCTTGTGGTACTTCATAGATTGCAGTGGGTGACTCTTCACAGCTTTCCGTCTTGGGTTCAGGTTCTGTCTCTTTGGATGGGGGCACTCTACAGGATGTTTTGGTTGTTCCTAACATCTCGACGAATCTCTTGTCCATTTATCATATTTTCCACAGTAGCTCTGATAAGACAGTTGATTTCTCACCACATGATGTGGTTATTCAAGACCTCCATGACTCTGATTTGGTTGTGGCTACGGGTAGTGTTGATATTGCATCTCGTCTTTACAGATTTGATGGATTTGCACCTTCTGAGGGTACAGGTTCATCTCTTATAGCACATGCAGATTCGGTGAGTAAGCTTTGGCATGAGCATTTGGGCCATGTCAATTATAGATATCTTCAGCAAATGAGTACACAGGCACTAGTTCTTGGTCTTCCACATATTTCCTGCACTAACGGTGTTTGTCATGATTGTGTGCTTGGCAAGCATCACAAAGATCCCCTTCCGAAGGGAAGTACCACTCGTGCTTTGGCACCCTTGGAGTTGATTCATAGTGACCTCATGTCATTTCTCACTCCTTCTTTTTCAAGGGCCAAGTATGTACTCACATTCATTGATGACTTCTCCAGACACACATGGTTGTACTTTCTTAAGTACAAGTTTGATGTCTTTGATTCCTTTCGTGTCTTCAAGACATTTGTAGAGAAGCATTCTGGTCTTTCTATCTGACAGATATGTACAGATAATGGGGGGGAGTATGTGAATCAGGCCTTCAGATATTTTTGCATTGAGCATGGTTTGCAGCATCAGTTTTTTGTTCCCTACACCCCTCAGCAGAATGGTATCGCTGAGAGAAAGAATAGGACTTTACGAGAGATGGCTAATTATATGATTTAGTCCAGGTCCATGGATTCGTCTTTTTGGGCTGAGGCAGTCAATTATGCCAACTATATTTAGAATCGAATGTCTCACAAGGCGATTCGACATATGACTCCTGAGGAGGCTTGGTCTCATGACAAGCCTGATATTTCATCATTTTGAGTATTTGGTAGTGAGGCATGGGCTTTTATTCCTGATGCTCAAAGAAGAGCTATGGAGCGAAAGAGTCCACCCCTCGTATTTTTTGGCTACTATGAAGATGTTAAGGCATACAAGTTATTTGATCCTAATTCTAGAGAGGTCCAGTTTCAACGGGATGTTCAGTTTGATGAGCGCCTTCCTCCAATTGATACCTTGTCTCCAGTGTCCACTTCACTACCTACTCCCACCACTGCAACTCTTCAGGAATATTTTGAGGATGATTCTGATGAGGATATTGATGATCCCCCATCTCCACCTCCACTTGCTCCACCTCAAAGGCCCAAATTGGCTCGCTTTACTATTGAGGCAACAGGATCTATGGCCGGTGATCCTTGAGACACTCGTCGCACCCGTTCTCATACTGCGGGTTCTAGTCTTTTGACTCATGCTCTTTCAGAGGATCCTCAGAGGTTTTCAGAGGCAATAGGTCACCCTGAGTGGGATAGTGCTATAGAGGAAGAGTATTCTTCTTTGATGAGGAATAGTACATGGGATCTTTATCCTCTTCCTAAGGGCAAAAATATGGTTCGGTGCCGATGGTTGTATTGCACCAACTATGTTGCTGATGGTTCTATTGATAAGTACAAAGAATGTCTTGTTGTGAAGGGTTTCTCACATGTTGAGGGTATTGATTACTGCGAGACATTTTCCCTTGTCGCCAAGATGAATTCTATTTGTTTTGTACTATCACTTGCAGCTTCTAGGGGATGGCTCATTTTTTAGATGGATGTGAAGTGTGCCTTCTTGCATGGTGACCTATAGGAGGAGATCTATATGGAGAAGCCTCAAGGATTTGTGCATGATGCTTCTTTGGTTTGCAGACTTCAGTGTTCATTATATGGTCTCAAACAGGCCCCTCGGGCTTAGTATGAGAAGATGGACTTTTTTTTGCTCTCCACTGGTTTCATTCGGTGTCATTCTGATCACACAGTCTATATTCAACATCTTGAGGGTGAGATCTTGACTCTTGTGCTATATGTTGATGATCTTCTCATCATAGGTAGCTCATCCTCTATGATTCAAAATTCTCAGCTAGCCTTGATGGAGCAGTGTGAGATGACAGATCTTGGCCTTCTGCTCTATTTTCTTGGTCTTCAAGTGATTCAGTCTTTAGAGGGGATCTCCATTTACCAGCAGAAGTATTCTCTTGATATGCTTTAGCCTTTGGCATTCTTGATTGCAAGCCTACCCCCACACCTTTTCAGTCAAGGGTTGTTTTGACTACTACTTGCCCCACTCCTTCAATAGATTCTACACTTTACAGGCAGTTGGTTAGCAGTTTGTTGTACCTAACTCACACTCGTCCTGATCTTTCCTTTGTGGTTGGTCTTGTCTCTCGATTCTCCCATGATCCTCATGAGAGTCATTGGCAAGCTTCCAAGCGTATTTTGAGGTACATTCAGGGCACCACTTCATATGGCATTCACTACACATCAGGGGATCCTCACATTGTTGGCTACACTGACTCAGATTGGGCTAGTGATGTCAATGATCAAAAGTCTAATTCTGGCTTTGTTTTCTATCTTGGCTCGGGTCCTATCACATGGCCATGCAAGAAGCAGACTGCTCATGCACTATCATCTATAGAGGCTGAGTACTGAGTTGTTGTGCTCGCTAGTCAGGAGATTTTATGGCTTCGTCAGTTGATGATTGAGTTTGGTTTTCCTCCTAATAGTCCCATTATTCTTTGGTGTGACAATCAGAGTGCTATACACATTTCACGCAACCTGATGGAGCATCACCGGACAAAGCACATTGAGCTTCATATGCATTTCATCAGACATTTGATTTAGGATGGTTCTCTCGTCTTGGAGTATATTCCCACTGCCGAGCAGGTTGTAGACATCTTCACGAAACCTTTTGCATCTTCATGCTATCTTCAGTTGTGCTCTATGCTTAGGGTGAAGGAAGTTGTCCTTGGGGGGTCTTTATGAGGCCTTCCTTCCTTCATGTTTCTTTCAGCATGTTCTTCTATCTCTTTTTGGAGAGGATTTTTTCCCACTAGGTTTTATCCTTTTTCTTTGTTTCATAGAGATTTCTTTGTACTTGGGTACCTGATCTGGCCTTGTTGTCGGGACCCATTGCTTTTGCTTTCAGTAGCTTCTTCTAGGTTTTAGCTTCTCCCTAAGTCTAGCTTAAGGGGGGGTGTTAGAGTAATTGGACATTTACTTTATTAATTAAACAATATTTGTTTAATTATGTAAAGTTCCCTTTTACCTCTTTTTCACTTAAGCTAACATTAGGTGCATAATAATTAATTACTTTATTAATTATTATTGTGCAAGCCTAGGGTTTCCTTTTTAGGGTTTTCATCTATATATGGTTGAAAACTATCTTTTGCATCATTATTCATTTTACATTTTGGGTGAATACATTGCTCCACATTCTTGAGCATTTTCTTTTTGCTTCTCTTTGCTTCTCCTTGTAACAGGTTATTTGCTTGCAGAGGTTACTGGGCTCCTATGAAGTTGTATCTTCTCAACTCCAACACTATCAGCATCATTTATAATACTAGACAAAGAACGTCCACCTAGACCAGGAACAACCTGTAAAATTGTAAAACAAGTATTCATGCAACATATCCAATATCTAATATCTTTTATCATTCAAGACTTGGGCTTGGGCTCTGAGATCTTTTATTTGTCTTTTTTCAATTGATATTCTCATAAAGCACTCAATGTTTAATGAATATTCTCTTTTGAAATCCCTTGTATAGCCCTCCAAGTGAGTTTAACCCTAGTATATTCTTTTGATACCTGGAGTATTATATCATTTCTCTGCACTTTGTTTGTATCATACTTATCTATAGTATTTTTACATTGTATGATCTCATCAATGACCTCCTGAGTTAATAACTGAACAATGTCTTTGTTTATTATTTCAATACAATATTTGAAAGCTTTAGCTTCTTTACCCTCCTATCCTGATTTTTGGGGATCACAAATTTAGTGTGCTAACAATTCAATAAAATCTTGATACTTATCAAGCAATTTTCTACTTTCCATGGTGACTTTATCAACATATCACCTTCCCACTTCAATTGTTTCTTCCATTTTTCTATCAATAGAGCTTCTTGCTCCAACATTACATTTCCTTGTATTGAACCTTGTACATCCATTTTTATGATAATTTCAATATGTTTATTTTCAATACCAATTTGTTCTTGATGAACCTTGCATTCACTTTCAAATCTTTTGGATTTTTCAGACCAAAGGTATGCTTCCTTATATTTTCCTATCACATTTGTGATGAATTCTTCCCCCTTTTTTACCCAATGCTCAATCCATTCTTCGAATACATTCATTTTGTGGTGGATCACTGCAATTGCATCCACCTATTCTTGTGACATTAGTACTGGATGTTGAGGCAATTCAGTTTGTGCTTGACGAGATAGGGTTAGAGATTATATTAAATTTTCTAAGGTATCAACCCATTCTTTCAATTCTCTTTTTTATTTTTATACTTTTATACTATGCCAATAGTGGCATCCAAGTTCACCTTTATTTCACCCAACTCCTTCTTCCAGGATGAGTGTCCAAGATTAATACTTGTTATCTTATACTCCTTAGGCATTATTTCATGTCTATTTTTATCAGCGATTGGAGTATCTATATGGATGGTTCTTTCAACATATATATTTCTCTATATGACATGTTTTGCTTTAGCTATGTGCCTAGGCTTAGGAGTATCTACTTCCTGTATAAAACTATTAAGGTCTAGAGGAAATATTTATAATTCCATTGGGGAAGCCAATTCCCTGATCAACCAATTAGTTGCATCATTACTTAGCTCTACCTCTATAGCATTCCTTTGTTCCCAATTTTCAGTAGATTTAGGAATCTCTTCTCTTATTTCTTCAACTTTATCTGTTACTTCTTCTGAAATGGGAATTTCTTCAACAATTTTTGGCATAGATTCGAGATTACTAAGATTTGGCACCGTCTCCTCTATTTGGAGACTTAATTTTCCTGTCTATCTAGATGTTCAATATCAATTTCATGAACATGACCTTTTTTATTCTCTGCTACACCAAGCTTTTCTTCATTTTCAACTTCTTCACCTGGAAATTGTGTAGCTTCTTCCTTTTCAACTTCAGCTTCAACCCAGTCTTCTTCTAATTTTTCAAAGACCTTTGATTGTTCATTATCATTTGAGACAATCCCAAGCGAATGTTGGAAATCAAATGTATCTTCAATAATTTTTTCATCAATAGGATCTCGCTTTGCAGTCTCCCTTGTTTCCATCTCAAGAATATCAAGGTTCCCCACTTTTGAGTTGAGTGTTCCCTGTATGAATTCTTCTTCATCATCATTTATAAGGGTGGACACTATATCAGGAATTTCTTTTATCACTATTTGTACCATGGTTTTGTCTTTAGACTTCTTTTCTCTTACCTTCTCCCACATGGCACCCCATTTATCCATTTGTTCTTTAATTTTGGCCTCATCTATCTCAGAAATTTCATCCAAGACCATAGGAGTTCCTCCCAATGCTTGTTTCACATTATCCATGTTAACAAAGGGAGGATAAGTAAATAGTGTTGCATCCCTTTGAGATGCAGACCTTGTCTATGTACCAACATTTTTAGTTACTCTTGTTTCTTCTTTGATAACTAGTTTAGTTCTTGGTTTTTTTGTAGAGGAAGATGCACCTTTAGTTCTTAATTTTGATTTATCTTTATTTGTTTCTACATCCCTCTACTTATTAGATGGTTTCATTGAAACTTCAAAACATGTTTTGAAACCTTAGGGGTTTTCTCTTCAATTCTTATACTAGGATTCACCTTACTAGTTTCCCTCTTCTTTCTAGCAAGTTCCCCACTCTCAAACACAATTTCATTTATTTGTTTTCTTCTCTTGTCTTCTGAGAACGTGGGCTCAATTCCTCTTTATCTCAAAGATTTACAAAAATCATTTATCCACTGTTGAGTATGTAACAAAACTGGTGCAGAGAACTCGTCAATTGATATCATTTCTTCACCCTCATAATCAGGGTCTAGAATAGGTTCATCATACACCCTATCTTCATTATAGGCTTTATTCAACACTTCTCCATCATCCTCTTCTAGCTAGTCTATAATATCATGAAGCATAAGAACCCAGTAGATTCTAAAGACAATCTTTCATACTTTCTTAAACTTACTTTGTGCTCATTTTCACAATTAAGCCAATAATCTTCTAGGTGTTGGACATGAGCATGATAACCAAAAATAGTCTTGGAAATATTCCCTTCGGGATCATAATACATTCTCTGAATTGGAAAAAGATCAAAGTTATATATTTTCTCAATTCTTCCGCACACGAGTCAGACACTCTTATTGCATTAAATTTATAACTCCCTAATACTATAGGAAATCTGAAGGAGGCCTTCTTGTGAGCCTTGTTATAAAGAGCCTGAGACAATTTTATATGTTGGGTTCCTCGACAGCATAAATGGATGTCCATTAAACCCTTCCATCCTAATGTAGGAGTAGGTGGGGAACTAAATATACCATCCTCCCATTGGTTTAATAACACTTTGTTCCTCCAAGTAAAATCTTTTGGCTTTATCACCTTCCATCATTCTGACCAGCTTCATGGAGAACACATCATTAACCTCCTATAATTCTCTTTATATCCATGGATAGTGATCTTGGATGAATGAGCTTATATCAAACTATTTCCAACCTCCCTGCTCAGAGTACCAACCCTTTTCAACCCTTGTTTGTTATTCCCTCATGATGCAGGAATAAATCACATATGAAGACATATAAAAATATTTGGTTTTATGAAATGCCTTTATCTAATCATATAATCTATCAATAATAAATTTCCCCATTTGCACGGGATTTTCCATCAATTTGGATATTATTACAAACATCCAAGGTTCAAATTTACTGGAATCTCTTAAACTAGCCATCCTGCTTAGCAAAGTTATAATATCTTGAATTTCTTGGTTGAACATAGACCTTTGAATTACTTTGGTTTGTGGTGTAATTGGCTCTTGGCACTATTGGGTACTCATAATTTCTCTATTATGAGCTTCAACACTTTGATATGTCCTAGCCTTCTCCTTTATATCAACATTGTACATCTGAGTGAAAGTAGGAAGCCCAAATGTGTATATAATTCCTTTTGGTGTGAGATCTGAATAAATTATTCCTTCTTTCTCAACAACTCTTTTTTCAAGGTTATAATAATTCATACAGTGTGTAACCAATTTAGGGGCCTCCATTGCTGGCAGAAACCCTCCTGCTAAAAATAACCCACTTTCTATAACACTCCCAATACATTGAGAAGCATTTTCCTACCATACCCAAGTGCAAATTTCAACATCAGAAGACCACCACATAGGAGTGTTTGTCACTACCACATTGATTGGTATGGCCTATGAATCGCAATACTCAAATTCATCTTCTGCCCTTGCATTAGAAGTACTCATTTTCTCTGGTGTTTTTTGCATTTTCAAATGTGTGCCATGTGTGCGATTTAGCGTTAAATTTAACCAAAAAAATCTTACAATTTATAAAACTTTCATTCACCTTTTGGTTAATTTCAAAATCAGATAATAATCATCATTTCAATTTTTAAAGGGAAAAAATATCTTTCAAGATCTTCATGCATAAAAATGGCTAACAGAAAATCAGTTATTTAAATCATACCTGGTTTTGGCTAATAATGACAATCTTTTGAAATGAACCTCCAAAACCCTTGGTAGTTGTGTTCTTGGTTTCTCAAAATTTACCTTTCCTTGCGTGACGGTATTATTTCATTACTTCAATGTCCTTTGCAAATTTGCAACATGATGCAAAGTAGGGTGTTACCAAAAGCAACTATATGCTTAAGCTGATGCCAAGTACATGAGTAGTTCACCACCTTCATTAATTACCTGTTACAATGCATTAATTTATCGAATAAAGGTGCAATCATTATGGATTAGGGTTCAAATTACCAATGCCTAGATTTTTGTGTAGGTTCACTACTAGAGGAGAAAGACGACGTGGTGATCATATGTGGCACTTTGGTGTCACTCTGTTCACTGCGAGGCATAGACCATTAAAGATACATGATCAATTTATGATCACCGGGATCAACGACTTCCGATATCAACTTTTAGGAGAAATATTGGGATCCGGTGAACTTACCTCCAAGCTTCAGATAGAAAACAAATCGGACCGAAAGAAAAGACCAAAAATCGAGCTCAAGAGAGATCAAAACATTTCAAAATAGACCCTTCAGTTTTTGAGTTATGAATAAAATTACAAGACTCTGATATAAGAATAAAAGATATCATTGGGATCGACACTCTCTGCGGACAACTTACCGGGTGAGGCTAAGACCAACCAAAGATACAATTCACTTTGATACAATTGCATAACTTTGAGAATCTGGTTTTTGGTAATATATCAAACTTCATAACAAGATCAAAACACCAAATTTGGGAAAGAAAACATAGGGTAAAATAAGGACCAAACAAGTTTGAAAAACAAAAAGAGGACAGGAACCGACCAAACTGTAGAATAACGCCAAAGCAGATGAAAGTAAAAGGGGACAAGGAAAAAAAGATGTGTCCACATTTTTTTGAAGGAAACAATGGGCCATGTTGTGAGACCACACAACAGTTACATTTTGGAAAATTTGATTAATGAACGGATCATTTTTGACATGTTTTGGGAATTTGGTGAATATGGTGGGATTGTATAAATATTTGTGGACTATTATGTTGCACATTTATGAGAGGTTAAAATATTGAGGTGTTACATGTGATTATATAAAACTATAAGGATTCCCATTAGAAATCCCTAAGCTTATATTTATGCCATTAGTGTGTTGTATCGTTGAAGATGCAGTTGGTAATGTAAATGTAGAAATAGAAGGTATGGTTGTAGGGAGGGAAAAAAAAAAATCCTAGGTTTTGAGTGTATCCTAATGCTTGAGCACAACTACCTACCATAGGGATACTAGCATCCACTATATAAGGTAGGATACGTAAAAACCTCTATTCCTTTAGCATCATTGATCAATTTTCTAAGGTTATTCACTATAGGCACCATTTGTCTTTCTAAGGATTCAATGCTTAAGTAGTCTTGTAATCCTTCTAAGTCTTTATCAATGTATTTAATTTTATCATCAGGCACATGGGCAACAACAATCTCAACATCCATAAAGGTGCTTGGTTGTGAAGTTTTCATGGGTGTGGTAGGGTTAGGGATGGAGTCCAAAATGGGTTGGGTATTGACAATATTTTGCATGAAAGTGTTGGAGGACTTAGGATTCATAACAGATGTAACAATAGTGTGTTGGAACTATGAAATTTATAACTCACTAACCCTCCATGCTTATTAGTTTCCCATAAATTTCATATTACAGACATAAAAAAATTCCTCACATAGTATATTATTACCAAAGTCTGGGTTAAATTTTGTCATATAGCCCTATGAAATTCATCTGACATTAAATCTTTGATATTTTAAAATATCAGCATAAGTTGGTGCAGGTCTCACTGAAAATAATATGCATTTCTTCAATATATCACCAAGACATTAGAAGTGTCATACCGATAAAGATATACACCAAGAGAATGCGGGTTTACATTTCCAATCAGCAAGACAAAAGGTATCGGCATGACAATGTGAGGTCATATCGAGCTAATTTGCTTTTTATCGATTGGAATATAATAAATTATATCGAAGAGACTATGGTCATTGGAGTGAGATTTCAAAGTACTGCCTAAAGCATTATTGGTCTTGCCGATAAACAAAAAGGAAGTCTCATTCAGTAAGACAATGATGTCGGGGAGAGTTTGAGGAGTATTACTGACCCCTCAAGTTATACCGACAGAACTAAGCATACGGAGATAAAGATTGACGAGAAGACAATGTGTGTGGTCTTGCCAAAGAAAAGTGTATCAGTAAGACAAGTCTTAGCGGAGAGATCTAAGAGACATCACAGCGAGTATCATTCTGTCTACAGGACAATTACTTGGTCCCAGCGACTTAAGATAACAAAGTGAGCATCTTGGTGAGACAAAGAGCTTTCAGAGTAAAGTGAGGAATCATTGGCCCAATTCATTTAGTTTGGGTGATAGTTTGCATCGGTGAAGGTCTTGGCGACATAAAAAAAACTAAAAGGGAAAACTATCGGGGAGACTGGTGATGCCGGAGGAACTAAAGGATGTCTTAGTAGATGTGTGAATGTTGAACATATGGATCAGTCAGAGATTTGAAATGTCTTGCCGATATAATCCTTGATGTGACAGTGAGACTTTCAAAAAAACTTGTCTGCATTCATGTCACAGTAAAGACTTTAATGGCACCTCGAAGCATAAAATATTTAGCAAATTGGGGTGAGCTTGATTGAAATCATTGTTTCATAGAATTGGCAGCGAAGAGCAGCAAGGGAACGAATAGAGCAATTAAGGCTTTCAATTTGGATTTGTAGGTGAAATACAGTAAGTTTCTCGTCTTCTAAAAGTTTGTGATAAAATGGAAGGTACTAGTTCAGAAAATATGAAATTAAGAAAACATGGGGAGGGTAACCAATCAAAGACAAAAAAAGAAAAAAATTGAAACACGACCAGAGGGCACTGAGAGAAAATTGAACCAAGATCTCATAGACCAGTTGCCTAGTTCTGGACCTAAAGCAAGACGTTCCACACAACTTAAGGCGGAAGTAGATAAATTGGATGACAAATGTAGGTTCATAGGAGATGTTTGGACCCCAATCAAAGGATGCGAGTTTTTCAATTTCCATTACCATAGGAGAAATCATTTCGAACCAATATCTAACCTGTGGATGCTCAATTTGGGAAAATTGGTGTGCCCTAATGTTTTCATTGATGTTGAATTGGTAAAATCGTTGGCTAGTCATTATAACCCGAAGAATAAGGCTATATGTAATTTATCAAGGAATCCATTGATACATATATCTGAGAATGTAATAAGTGAGGTTTTCAATTTGGAAGGAATATGCAGTGAAAAGATAATAAGTGAGAAGCTCAATAGTGAATTCAAAAGAATGAATACCATTTACAAGGGCTAGAGATTACCCCTGTATAGAATCAGGTGTCATGGAAAACCGACTTCAATGGAAGACAGTGAGGGACCACCATTTCATGTTGATCTCTTCGAACCCTAACTGAAGTACACTTATTTTTCAGTAGGACAAGTATTGGGGATGGAAGTCCCAGATCATATGATAATTGTACCCATGGTGATTGCAGCAGATGTTCAATATCATAATTCTAGGTCTTTTGATTATGATTCACATGTGTTTAAGGAGCTAGATGTGGGGTCGATAACAATAAAGAATGAAGCCTTTGCCTTGTACCTCGGTAATTATTCACTATTCATGCACTTGGTGCTATATTTTGGACAAGAGTTAGGATTTTGTAGTTTGATAAGGAAGGCAAGCCATTGCCTATTCAGTTGTGGACTATTGTTTGGGATAGTAAGTTTTCTAATTCTAATTTCTTGCATTTTGAAGAATACTTTGTGAAGCCTTTGTATAGATTTTATAATCATCCTTGTGATTATTCCTTATCTGATGAAATAAAGAGGTTTCTCAGGCCTAAGGATTATATTGGACCAATCAGCCACAACTGGGGGGATTGGTATTGTTTAGAGAATGCCACTATGATTAGGGTCTATGGTTTTAAGGGTGCTCCATTTATTTTGCCTAGGATGGTTCCAGATAGAATTGCATACCTAGAGATTGTTAGGCAAATGGATTTCTCTAGTGTCATGAACTTAAGCTCTTATCAGAAACAAGCCTTTATGCCAAGTACGTTGTGTTTTGGTGATTTTACTGTGTTACCAAAGGAGGGATATAATTTAATTATGGATAATTTATTACATTATAACATGAGGAAAGCACCATCGAGGAAAAAATTTGATCCAGAGGGATATATTCATTCTGCCAGACAGAGGATAAACTTTGGAGGGTATCAGCATGTGCCCTATTAGTTTGATGATATAGTCAAAAACTTGGAAGTAGAAGAAGCAGAAATGGTAATTGAGAAATATGATCAGGAATTGTCAGATACTGAAATTTTGTCTTCCAATAAAAAATATTTGGAGGCTAATAGGCCACAAGGTTCATCTGGAAAGGTATCAAGAATAAAGACTCGGGATTATACCTATGCTGCCAAAGAAAAAAATATTGAAGAAACTATGGATGTGGATACAAGACATGAAGATTATAGATCTTTTATAGTGGATGATGAATTTTTTAAAACCTCAGAGTTTAAAACATTTTTATACAAGCAAAATGGAAAAGAAATAAGAGGACTGGTTGACAATGTCACACTAGGAAATGAAGACCAGTTGTTAAAAGATTTAAGAGATGAGGGGGACAAAGAGATGAAAAATATGACCCCTGAGAAAGGAAGAGATGTTAGAAAAGGCTGGTGTTATGATTTTCCCAGGGTTGGATCTCAATTTTGCATTAGTTTTTGATAGTTTCCTGAAGGACAACAATGTTACAGACAAGCTCAGCATAGAAAAGGTGACCAAAGAGTATACAGGATCGAGATATAATCCTGATTATGAGAAACTAATGATTTGGGATTTATATCACAAGAATTCAATTATCATTGATAATGAGAAGGCATTTGGACATGTCATGACTTTGAATTTTGGAGAGGCTGATCATGTTGCAACTGCAAAAATTGGGATCAATATAGAAAAGTTGAATAAATCTCAGATACAAGCATTGATCAGAGAGAGATAAATGTATAAAACCAACAATGAGCGAATGCTGAGAGAGAATGAACATTTAAAGAACTTGGTAGGTGTTGTAACAGGGCCAACAAAGATGCTCACCTAAGGTGAAAGTTCACATGTGAAGGACCATTGGGAGGCGTCAGTTGCACACTCTCAAGGGAAAATGGCCCGCACTTACTACAATAATCAAAAGGAGGCAGGTCATTTTAACCACTTGGTTAAATAAACACTGGGGAAAACATTCACAATACGTGAATGCAATAAAAGAACATGGGAGAGTGGATAGTAGAATCCAGGAAAAACTTGAGGAATTAGAGAAAAAGGATACTCTTAGTAATGCAAAGATTGAAAATTCTAATTGTATCATCGATAGGCATAGGGATTTCTTTGATGAATTACAAGGGGATGTGGAGGGATTGATACAAGCTACCGAAGACAGATTGACTAAGTTCTGTGATGATGAAGGAGAAATGAAAGAAGTGACTAGATGGAAGAGCGAATGTGAAATAATACTCCAAGAGATATTGAATACAGTCACTGCGAAAGACATAACGCTAGATGAAACATGTGAGCAAAATGAACGAATGATGATGATGGAGATTGTGATCCGAGATGCATTAGGAGATGCAGATACTCATGAGCGTCAAGATTATACAGAGCACATGTCTGCAGTTCATTTGTGGCTTAATAAAAATTAGTTAATAATGATCTTGTTTGCATTTTATGCTTAAGAATTTTTTGAAAGGACACGTCCTTCCATAGACTAAATGAATAAATATCCATTGTTGGGATGGAAGAAAGTAGTAGAAATTAGAGAGACAGTTAGTAGGAAATATATTTTTAGAATGTTTCAAAGGACTATGATGCATGTATAAACTTTGAAGGATCAATGAAAGAACTTTGATTTTGTGACGCTTTTCTGGTATCAGTTATTTATCAAATTAATTGAAAATATTATCAAGTTGTCTCCAAGTTTGATGTTTCTTTGTTATTTAAATTGACATATTGAGTATATTCTCAGTTTATCAATGCACAGTTGTATTTGTGTGGTGTGATTGGTTGGTTCTTTCAAGTAAAGACTAAATCCTTCAAGTCATTCACAGTAATTTAGAAGTATCATTTGGATCATTAAGAAGAGCTTGGTAATTACATTCTTGCATGTTTATACAAGTTATAAACTAATATCATATGCCAAATAATTAGAGTCTCTACTAGATAGAAGTCATTCATCTAAGGTTCTCACTTGATTCCGTTTTACCCAACAAGACACTGGTCTAACTTATCCTTTTAGGTTTTATCCATTTTATTTACATTTCTTAATTGAACATATTAATTCATACCTTGATATTGCATATACAATTTATACCAAATTTAGATATTACTTACACTATTTATACCAAAATTAGGCCATATCTCTCCACTATCAAATTGCCACTTGTGGATAGTTTGGTCAAGTAGGAAGTGTAATTCAAAATCTATGCCATACATATAGGTGCACCCGCCTAGGTTTAGCAGATTCTTAAGAGTAGAAGGTTCAACTACATTAGTTGGCCTTGTTAGTTGGCCAATAAATGTTGTGAGAGTTTGGCAACTTCTCGTGGTTCACTCAAACCAGCATTTTTGAGACCCAACAAATTGGCGACTCTACTAGGGATAACTTGAGAAAAGTCTGGTAGCAGGTGGCCTTTCCTTATAGGGTCATTAGAGAAAGATTCACAGTTAAGAGATTTAGAAATTGACTCTATTGGGTAAAATAACAACATTTTCTCACTTTTGGAAAAGTGGGTGGCGACTCTAAATGAATAAAAGCATTGAGACTGATAAAATAAAATATAGATCAGAAATAAATCATCCTATATTTCAGACCATCATAGTTACTCACAACTGTAATGATTTATAATTTTTGCAATGTCAAAACGGGGTCAGTAACACCTGCAATAAAAATCGAATGCATAAGGAGAAAATAACAAGAAATGAAGGAAACCAGAAAGATCTCACCCATTCCTATGCTCCATGGCTGACTTCCATTACACCTTCTCAATCTTTTTGCCATGATAATGGATGCCCTCAGATTTGTGAGCACACTCTATATGTCTAGCCCTAGACAAAGCCTTTTTAAGGATTTCTTAATAAAGTAAATGCAAAATAGAAATTTCTAGCATGTAAATAATTAATAAAGCCTAAAAGATGATATGATGACAATAATGATATTACTCAAATATAATAAGAGATCGATCCCAAAAATGAGATCAAGATTGTCATTTTATAGAAAATGCAATCTTGAACGGATGGACGAGATGAGAGATTGAGAAATACCCTGGAATCAAAGGTCGAGATTCAATAAGGCAACTCTCAATTAGGGTTAGGGAAAAAATCCCAAATGTGTGGACAAGATTTAATTTAAGAAATTAAATCAATGGTGGAGAATAAATGTGACATTGAGATGAAATTAGTAAAAATCAAGAGATAAGAGGGTGAGATTTTTAGAAAATCAGTAATTTTAACAATTACTTGATTTGCAGAAGAATATTTCCATTTTGAATTAAATTAATTCAAAATATGGATTTGTGAGATAATGAGTAATTGATTTTTGAAATCAATTACTAAAAGATCAATCAGTTAACTATGTGAAGTCATTTTTAAATAAATTATTTTATTTAAAAATAGAGAAATGTCCCATAAGGCAATTAAATAATTAAGAATAATTATTTAATTTAGAAGAAGTGGTTAATTAATTAAATTAATTAATGAATTTATTTAATTAAGAGAGGATTTAGGAATTAGTGACATATTAAATAGATATATTAATTTAATAATCAAGAGGATATTAATGATAAGGATTAATTAAATAAATGAGACTTTATTTAATTATAAGAGGACTTTGATAATTAGTGATATATTAAAATAAATAAATAAGATTTATTTATTTAATAATCATGAAGAATGAAAGATTATGAATTAATTAAATAATTATGAATTATTCAATTAATAGTTGAAGGTGGGTTAGAAACATAATTAAAATGTCATAATTATGCTAGGACGAAAGGTGGTAAAATTTTGCTTGCAAGTCTTGGACATTTTTATGTGTCTACATTTGCCCCTCTTTGTCATAATGTAGTTTATCATGTTATGGCAAAGAAAGCAAGTCCAGGATATGCCCCAACGAAGGTACGGAGTGCCTATGCCCCCTCAATAAAATTTTTGAATTTCGACCCGAGGTCAGAAAAAATTGGAAAATATCTTGACTAGGCAAATTAATGACCAGATAAGTAACGACGTGATTAGTTTCAAGAACGGAGGACGTTGAGTCAACAAAAATGCCAATCAAAGGTAGTCAAATGAGCCTCTAGTACAACTGACCAGGTCAAAACCCTAATTTTCAGCCTATAAATAGGTTGAAAAGGAAAAACCAAGTGTCATTTGGTCATTTTCTATATAGAAATTTTAGAGATCAGAGCTCAAAGCGACGATGGTGATTCCAGTGACTACTCACCATGGATACCACATGCGGACTTTCTGACAACCCAAGGGTGCAGAGGTACCGGTAAGTACCCTATCCAACTTGTCAATTTTTGAATTTAATGCATTTATGAGGGTTAATGGGTGTTTAAATAAATGCATTGCGATGCAAATGATGTCGCGTAAGCCGCAAATGCCTTCGTGTTCGATGCATTTGTTTGCATCGCGACACAAAGGCATGGGTGAGCTAGGTTTTCTTGTTAAGTTATGCATTTGTGAGGGAAAATGATGCAATTGCTAGATTGCAACGCAATTGAGGCAATTTGCGATGCATTTGCTATGTTCCACTGCAATTGCCAAGTCGAACATCGCATATGCGAAACCGCCACAGGATTGCATGCATAGGCGACGCAAATGTTGTTAGGTCGTGTAATTGCTAGATAGAGTGACACATTTGATAAAGTGCAATGCAATTGCCATGTGCAAAGCCACATTTGACGAATTGCGACACATTTGTGGTCAACGCAATGTAATTGATGTTGACCAAAGTTGACTTATGTTCACTTGAATTTTAGATGCATTTTGATTTCAGTATTGTTGACCCGCAGGCGCTAACTTGTGTTTTTGAATGTGCATATGCAATTGGTGTCGATTTACACACGTGAGTTTAGGCCAGCGACATACGCCTTCAAAGATCACTTGAACAACCGAGAGAGATAGCGCCTGATGTCATTGGAGTTGTACTATGTCACCTATATGCTTGTTATTTAGGAAAATAGGGGTTTGCTGATAGCTTTGTGCGAGAGATGGCACTCAGAGACCTGCTTGTTGCATATGCCTACAAGAGAGGCGACGGTCACCCTAGAGGATGTGTACTGCATTCTTCGCATTCCGGTCTATGGAGAGAGGGTTGTATATGACCCACACCGAGGGTGACAGGTCCTATTAGATATGTATGAGGATGTCGGTGGTGCCCAGCTGGGTATGGATTGGTATGAGATTGGGTGGGATGTGGTATCTAACTATTTTCCCAAGTGGGATTCTATGCTGATGACCCTGATTGTTGGGTTGTTGATTCCAGATCATCATGGTCATGGATTTCCCATTGGATGGGGGGATGTACTTGTCCGTATGTGAGGACAGAGGACCATTTTTGCTTGGGGGCCTTGTTTGATGGCCATGCTATATCATCAGCTACATGAGGTTGTCTATCATTAGGGCCATAGTATTAGTTGCAAGACTACCCTTCTGATGATCTGGGCACGGGAGCACATTCCTGTCTTTCGAACACTTGTACAGATGCAGCAATTGGTCGATGGGATGTTGTACGTCTACTTGTATGTAGGGTCAATTAGTCAAACTCGCGTGGGGGATACTGGTTACTAGCATCACAGGATTGACACCATGATTAGCTTTGTTTGGAGGCCTTACAGAGATTGTGCCTAGTGGCCAAATGAGGATGGCCATTTGTCATTGTGCAGATAGTTTTGGTATTTGATTGGCCGCACAATTTAGAGCCAGCAGATCATAAAGATGTACCTACCCCAGTGGGTACTACGGCAATTCAGAGAGCATGAGGATATGCCAGTAGGCATGGAAAATTATGCTTGGTCTTCTAGGGAGACCATCTGGGGGCTACCCCATAGCAGTGACAGTCGCGGAGTAGCAGGTCGATGGTTTAGTTGCAGTGTCATGGATGTGGAGGGGGGGTCCATCAAATCCAACAACATCAACGGAGTTTGATGCCTGGTGGAAGATTCACAAGCCTATCCCCTTGATAGATCCAGATGGTCCACCACCCATAGATCGGAGGTCAGTTATTCCACAAGTACCAAGGAGAGGTTAGGGTCGCATGGATGGAGGCAAAGATGGAAGAGGGGTCGGGGGGAGAGATGGAGGTAGGGGAGACGAAGCTAGAGATGGAGGCAGGGGGGAGTCAGAGGAGACAGGGATGATGGGGGTGATGGAGGAGGAGGGGATGGAGGAGATGGAAGGGGAGTGAGGAGGATGAGGGATGGCAATGGTCGGAGGTCAGAGGCAGCCCAAGAGAGTTCGGAGGAGAGCAAGTGGAGCGCCATTGTCACCCATCTGAGAGGAGGGTGAGGAGAGAGAGATGTTGGCCGAGTAGGAGGCAGGGGAGGAGGAGACAAAGGCGAGGGGTGGAGAGGAGGCGGAGGTGAGGGTCGAGGAGCCGGCAGAGATGGATCCATTCGTCGGGGGACATCCTCTTGATATAGATGTGGAGGAGATCTGGGTAGAGGAGGAGAGGGATGAGGACAAGGATGAGGATGAGGCAGACCGAAGGCTACGGGAGTGGATGATAGTCGAGGATGATGAGGGTGACAGATCACCCATTTTGTCTTTCAATGCTACCATTGATCAGAAGATCGTAGATCTTCAGAGCAGACTTGATGTGGCCTTGTCTCAGAACAAGGCCTTAGCAGTGGCGCTAGAGGTTACTAGGGTGGAGCGGGATCAAGCCATCCTTTAATGGTACGAGTCCGACCAATGGGTCATTGAGTTTGCAAAGTTATGCTCCGGGTTGACAAGGGACATGGCCAGAGAGCTGGCCAAGATGGCAAAGAGTAGGTAGTTCCCCCAAAGAGATGGGACCCAGGTTTGTCTCGATCCTATAGCAGGACAAGTAGTGGCAGTCAGACTCATAGTAGTAGTAGGTCACACAGTAGTAGTCATACCAGTGTTGGAGGGTATACTGCATTAGGTCATTCATTAGGCCATGGTCACATAGTTCGCACAGCCATTCATCAGGCCATAGTCATAGGTTAGAGCATGGGCACATATCAGTTTCATCAGGACACTAGGTAGAGCAAAGCTAGCCTCATGTTACCGAGGCCTCGAGCTCTCAGATTCAGACCGATGACACCACTTCGATTCAGTTCACTGTTCACTTGATGGGTCCGCCACTGTTACCTCGTAGTTCACCTGCACAGGACGAAGGTGGGACATCATAGGACTTTCTATTAGACACTTGTATATTTTGATATTCGAGCTTGCAAGCTTCATTTTTTGGGATACCATATGACTCTATCCTGTGACATTTATTTTTTGAGATTATATATATGCGATGCAGTTTTAATGTGGCCTATATGATTTTGTGCGTTATGGTATTCTATGCTTTATTGAATGCTATGTGATGCTTTAATGATGCTACAGAGATGTATGGATATTATGCTTATGCTTATGAATGCAATTATGGATGTGGTTATGTGTGTATTAAATGTGCAATGTGATAACGATGTGATTCCTATATGTTAATGCAACTTGTTATTTATGATGCCTATATGTTGATGCAAATGATGATTTTATGATGTGAGATGGATGTAAGTGATAGCCTTATGCAAATGTGAATTATGAAATTTGATTTATGCAAGTGTGAGATGTGATTATGAAATGCTCATGTGATCATGTATGGAACTTTGTTTTTTGTATGTCATGGGATATTATCAGAGAACAAGAGAAGAGGAGGTGAAGATTGATGTTAGTGTGAAGAAAGATATGTATGTTAGTGCGGGAAAAAAAATCCTTCAAAGCTTTGCTATAGTGCTATCCTAGTTATTTCTTTTAATCATCATTGGATGAAAATGTCATGATAGTCAACAAACACTATGATATGATGTAGATCAATAGTGTGCAAGGTCGAACCGTCACGTAGATCAACAGTCGCAAACAAAGATGATCATGACTCATACGAGGAATGTAATTTCCCTTAGTCCTTTGGTCATGACCAATTGTCAGAAAATTCAAACTAATCATGAGACGTTGTTGCTTCTCTAAATCTTGATGTTAGGACATCCTTGAGAAACTAGCCACATGATAGTCAAAAATAGATAGGAAAATCATCGTGCTACATCGTTGCTTCTCTAAATCCTAAACTCAAGACATCCTGGAGAAACTAATAGCAGAGTGATAAAAAGACAAGGATAATCATCATGATATGTCATGGTTCCTAAGACATAAGGAACTAATATCATGATAACCATCAAAAAGACAAAAACAAATTTCCAAGTGTTTTTAATGTCAAGTGTTGCCAAATGTTGAGCGATATCAAATTTAGGAAGGACACATCCTAAATGACATTGATATCTAGGAGATTGATTCTCGGAGTTAGGAGAATCCATCAAAATTCCAGATGATGATGACGATGCTTAGGAAGGACACATCCAAAAGCATAAAGGAATGATGATAGGTATATTTCAAAAGGACACATCTGAAGAAGAACCCAAAAAATTTGCTCGGTGAATTGTCTTGATTTAATTTGACTACATGTCATTGCTGACATGCTGAATTGATTGAGAATGTTGATGAAACAGGTTATTGATAGACTAATAGTTGAGATTGACAGAAGATTTGCTTGATTTGAAGATATTTGAACGTGTGTGATTTTATAGTGCCAAGAACCCTAACGGACTGACCTAGTGTGGCCTCGGGGACCCATCGATTGATGGCCTTGCCTACGTTGTGCACTCAGAGACCTTGTAGTTCGACACGACCAATGACGTTGTCCAAAGGACAAAAGTTTGAATCATGATTTTATTGCAAAAAAATTGGAAAATATCTCGACTAGTCAAATTAATGACCAGATAAGTAACGGTGCGATCGGTTTCGAGAATGGAGGACGTTGAGTTAGCAAAAATGTCAAACAAAGACAATCAAATGAACCTCCAGCACAATCGACCAGGTCAAAACCCTAATTTTTATCCTATAAATAGGTTGAAAAGGCAAAACCAAGTGTCATTTGGTCATTTTCTATATAGAAATTTCAGAGATCAGAGCTCAAAGCAACGATGGTGATTCCAGTGACTACTCACCGTGGATACCGCGTGCAGACTTTCTGATGACCCGAGGGCACAGAGGTGTCGATAAGTACCCTATCCAACTTATCAATTTTTGAATTTAATGCATTTATGAGGGTTAATGGGGGTTTAAACAAATGCGTTGCGATGCAAATGATGTTAAGTAAGCCACAAATGCCTTCGCATTCAACGCATTTGTTTGTGTCGCGACGCAAAGGCATGGGTGAGCTAGTTTTTCTTGTTAAGTTGTGCATTTGCAAGGGAAAATAATGCAATCGCTAGATTACAACGCAATTGAGGCAATTCGCGACGCATCTGCACTATTATGCCATATTTCCATTTTGCAAAACACCTGCTAAATCGTGCAATGCATCTGATATATCACACCACAGTTGCCAAACTCTATGACGCATATGCCTTACTGAAATGCAATTGCTTATGATAACGGTGCATTTGATACTGAACTGCATTTGAAACCATAAGCAACGCATTTTCCTATCTTTTGGAAAAACCTTTATTCTTGTCATAAACCCGAGGCCAAATCATTTGCAACCAATTTTTCCTAGCATCCTTTTTCGGCAGCCTTAGTCCAAAACCAGAAAAAAAAAAACTTGTCCAAGTCATCCATCCTTGCATCTTTATTTGAATTTAGCTTGCAATCTGTCATCATCATCTTCATAGGCAAATTATTTAGTCCTCAAATTTACACCTTTGGGATAGGAAAATTTTCCTTCCTTGTCAAACCTTTGTCTCAAAAATACATTGTCATTGGACCAAGTCAAAAAAAGTCAACCCTAAGTCATTTTCCTTAGGTGAGCTACTTCCAACTCATAAGTCCAGTGTGGAAATATCACCTTGTCATTTTATCATCCTATCCTTCAAATCAGTCCTTTGACAAGAAAAATTGACCAAAATTTGAATGGTTAGAAAACCTTTCCTAAAAGACTTTTGGCATAAGACACTCATTTTAGTCTTCATTACCACTGCATTTGACATTCCTTTTTTGTCCTCATTATCACTTTGCATAGTCTTA
Source organism: Sequoiadendron giganteum (assembly GCA_007115665.2). Lineage (NCBI taxonomy): Eukaryota > Viridiplantae > Streptophyta > Pinopsida > Cupressales > Cupressaceae > Sequoiadendron > Sequoiadendron giganteum. Next base: position 149,860,336 of record CM021100.1, on the reverse strand, counting down.
GTCTCATTCCATCCACCATCATGTCTTCAAGTTTCTATGACATGATTGTTATTCGAATTGAATGCCAATTCATTAGTAATGGTCAAGCATAACTGGCTAGGGACTTCAAAATGATGTACCTCCAATCCAAGTCCAAATTCACCTCAACCTATAGTCTTCCATCCATCTATCCATCTTACCAACAATCCATGAGTCCTGGTCATCTATCCATCTACTACTAGGAGTCCCCTAACACCATCCATGACACTAAGTCACAAAAAAAATTTAATTACCCACCCTAACCTTGACAAGGGAAACCAACCATCCATCAATCCTAGTCCATCATACACTCATCCCTTCCAAGTCTCCTCATCATATGCTAGTCCTCCATCCACATCATATCCTACTCCTCCATTCATGTCATATCCTAGTCCTCCATCCACATCATATCTTGGTCATGCATTCATGTCCTATCCTAGCCCATCATCCCTCAACCAAGTCCAAGACTCCACGTCATATCCTAGTCCTTTATCCATGTCCTATTCTAGTCCTTCATCTCATTTTGGTCTTTTATACACGTCTCATCCTAGTCCTTCATACACAAACCCTTTCCAAGTATCCACATCCTATCCTAGTCCATCATACACCAATCCATTCCAAGACAATCCATCCCAACATACATTTTTTCATGAAAACATATCTAGTCATGGTCTCCAAAGTCCCATCTTCTTACCTACACTTGAGGATACATGTCAAGAGGCAAGTCCAAAGCACAAGATTATAACATCACCGGCATGTCAAGATCAAAGTAGTCCATTCCATGACTCCATCTTTATGTCCATTCAAGAAGTCCTCCTAAACAATCATGGTATACCAAATGCACCTATCCTTGTTCAGGAGTTCATCCAAAACCATGTCACTCAAGACGAACCTATCCTTGGTCAAGACCCTATTGTCAATCATGTCATTCCAACTGAGCCCATCTTTGATCAAGACACTAATTTTGAAGAAGTACAAAGCGATCCACTCTTTGACCTCTATGTCATTCATGATGAAACACTTGAAGATGATTCCATCCAAACTTCAAGTATTGACACTCCCAAAAGTCAGACACTTGCCTCCATGGGACACATAGATGATCTACCACTAGAACAAGAGTCTTCTAGCATAGACATATTTGCAAATGATCAAGCTATAGCTGAATTCAGTGGGCTCTATCACAATAACCATGAAGACAGTTTTGACATCAACTTCAAAGCACTAGCAGAATCATCGGAATCCAATATGTCACCAAATCATATCAAAGATAGTAATCAAAAATCTGTCCAACATGTTAGTGAAACTACAACATCCTATCAATTACGATCATCCATATTTTTTAGAGCGGGCTTTCTTATAGATGAGAATATTTCAAGCATTAATTTCCACAATAAGGATGGGTTAGCATCTTGCTTCCAAAATAACAAGTATCCCATCACAAACAAAATTTGTCAGAACATGCATTATCAGGGAAAAGGATTAGGCCTACACGAGCAAGGAATTTTGGAGCCCATACAATTTCAAGCACATTACAGACATCAAGGTCTTGGCTATTCATCAGTTAGAAAATCAAATAATGTTAGTGGTCCCTACTCGATACTGGGGGCAACTTTATCTAATACAATTTTCAAAATGGGTATCATGAGTAGTCGTTGTCATAAGATTGTTACCAATACCACTTCCCTCCACACCCCAAACCATCATTCCATCATGAATAAACCTTCCATTTGGAACCAACAAAATTCTTACAAATACAAAATCCAAAATCAAATGTCAAAGGCCATCAAATTAGACAAAAATTCAAGTGGACAAATGAAGCTAAAATGGATCAATTCAAGAATTAGGCAATGAAAAGATACCAAATCCAAAATTCAATAAAAATGTGGAGCCACAACATATGAGGACTCCCATATACAATACATTTCCACCTCCGTCAAAACGGCCATCAAGAAAGACATATGAAAATGTTGGTTCCAAACAACATCCTAACCCAACACCCAAAGTTTGGAGAATGAAAACCAATACATCCAAACATCCAACCAACCCGTCCACATCCACCATCATCCATCATAATCCTACATCCTCCTTAAAGTCCAAACATCCCATGTCAAAAATCCGTCGCATCTTGGCAACAACTCTCTATCATAAGGACTCTCATGGCACTCTATCGCGATGTGTGTATTCTAATAAGGCCAACTCTAGTATCAACAAGGATTGCAATGACATTATTCAGCTGTATGCAAGCAATATCATACTGACAAGGCAATTAATTCAGAAAGGTCATTATTGGAATATCATGGCACCAGTCTCTACATTGGCATCGTCAAAGGCTTCAGCACGGTCAGTGGTCATCTAAAGCATCAAGGTTATCCGAAAAAATGCAAAAATACAAAAAAAATATGAAAATAGAAAAATCGTCCCTTGATGAAAACCTGGCAAACAGGCATCTTGGTGACACCAAAAAAATATCAAAAATAGTGAAAAGAAAAATTCCGTCCATTAGAGAAAACCTGGCAAACAAGCATCATGTGCAGAATAAATAATCTATGTGGACCATTGCACTTGGGGGCAAGTCATCTCATCTCCCATACCCTTCACATGACATTTCCCTCCATCCATCTGAGCCCTTTCAAGTCCATCCATTCTCCCACCTACTTTGATCTTGACAAAGACTAGGGTACAAACACAAATCATGCTTTCGAAAACTTTTGACATGTCTATCTTTTGGTCATACCTTATTCATTGAATATCATGTCATTACCTTCATAGCCTCCTTTTCACTATGCAACATCGTCCTCAGAGACCATTTGATGTTTCTCCTACTCCAAGTTGTCCAAGTCTCCTATCTTTTACCAAAGCCATCCACGGTCCTTTTATACCTATCACCCATCTTGGTTTTCTTTGTCAATGGTCCTACAATTCTTTGTCATCCCATTTTAGTCCTCACCAAGTCATTTCAAATGCAAAAATATGGCACCCTAACACATTATCCAAAAATTCCTTTGCTTTAACCCTAGACCTGTTGTAGACTTTTATACTCTTGTCATATCATTGTCATCTTCATGTTGTTTCGAGATGTGTCCTTCCCACATCAAGCAATGTTATCATTATCATCATCACCTATCCGTTGGTATTCATCTTGACTAGAAGAAAAATCATGGTTGTCCTTGGATTCATGTGCGTCGGCATCATTCACATGCATTTGTCACAATTTTTGTAAAGCATCAAAAAATCCTAAAAATCTGAAAAAGTCCTCAAAATTTGATAATGTCCTGAGAAAATACAAAAACATTCAAAAAGTGTCGAAATCTCAAAAAAAAAGTAGAGTCAAATTCAAATTCTGCCCTGTCAGTCCCATCAGTCACGTCAATCACGTCAATCAATCATCATCTTTGTCTGAACTACGTTGTCTCTGCGCATTTGCTAAGTAGGCAAGATTCATCTTTGAATCCCCAAGACATTAGGTCAGTCCTTTTAGGTTTTTCAAAGTAGAATCATAAGTCAAACATGGTCTTGTCAGTCAAATAAAGAAGACATGGTCGCACTTGACATAAGGCAGTCATTCGAAACGCCAACATCAAAATTGGTCAAAATCAGACAACATAAGCCAATCAATCATATAGTCAAAATCAGTTAGCTTGCCAAAGCATTAGTCAAAATGTCAATCTCTTATCACTTCCTGGTCCTCTTCAAGATGTGTCCTCCTAGGATTTGGATCTCGTCAAAGTGTCATTTGCCTTTTCAGGATGTGTCCTTCTTGACCTTCAACACTGTCAAACCGTCAAACTATCAGAACTGTCAAAACTATCAAGCTTTCAAACAATTAATCTTCAACAAACAAACATTGGCAACCCAACTCAATGGCTGTTAAATTTTGGCTATCTTGTCTTATCTTCTTATTTGATTTGTCTTGGTCATGTTACTAGCTACCTTGAGGATGTCCCGTGAAGGATTTAGAGGTGCGATGACGTCTCATGACCTAGTCGATTTTCTTTGACTGTTGTCTATGGATTGTCTTGACAAAAGGATTGGAGCAAATTGGCCTCTAGTATGAGTTAGGACATTCCTTGTTTGCGATTGTCTATTTTGCAATTGGATGACCTTGCACAGCTTGGTCTATGTCGTACCCTAGTGTTTGTTGTCCATTTGTGTCATTTTTATTGCCCAATGATGATTCAAGCAACACCTATTAGTACCTTGGCAAATATTGAAGGATTTTAACATGCATTTCTTTTTCCACATTAACTTGCATCTCCTTCCCCATATCAAAATTCATGTCTTCTACTCTAACATTTGCCTTTTTCTCTCTAACATTTCTTCTAGTCTGCATCATTATCATCCTTATTTATCTTTCCTATATACTTTTGTCTTTCATATTCCAATTTTCTCGTCCATTTCAAGAGTACACTCGTGTCCTCTAAACTCAATTGTCCTCTCGAGGGGGCATACCGCTACCTCCTCACCATTCTTCATCATCTTATTTTGCGCTGGGGCATATTTTTGACTTATTTTCTTTGTCACAACACGACAAGTTGTGTTATGACAAAGAGGGGCAAATGTAGACACATAAAAAAATGGCCTAGACCCGCAAACCCTATTCTTCTATATCATGCTTCATCTCAACTTAATTAAAATATTTAATTATGTCCTATAGTCCAATGTCAACTATTATTTAATTAATTCACATCTTTTATTTCTCCTGGCTATTTAAATAAATAAATTACATTTATTATTTAAATAAGTCACTAATTGCTTATGTCACTCTAGAATTAAATAAATTCTAAAATTTATTTAATTATTACTTCCTCATGATTATTAAATAAATAGATTTTATTTATTTATTTAATACGTCATTAATTATTTATGTCTTCTCATAATTAAATAAATTCTTATTATTTATTTAATTATTATCCTCTCCAACTTTCTTTCTAATTTTAAATAAAATCATTTATTTAAAATTACCCACTTTCTAATTTTCCTCCACAATTGAATAATTTTAATTATTAAATTGTCTTATTGATTTTCTTTCTAAATTTAAATAAAAGCATTTTATTAAAATTGGCAACTTCCCTCTTTCCAAGTATATAATTTTAAATTATTATTATTTATTGTGACATGAATTCACCATTTTGGAAAATTTAAAATATTAATTTCAAAATAGAATTTCTCTCCACAAAGTAAGTTATTTCTAAAATAACTTTATTTTCTAAATCACATCCTCTTGTTCAATCTTTATCTCTTGATTTTTACTAATTTCATCTCAATGTCACGTTTATTCTCCACCATTGATTTAATTTCTTAAATTAAATCTTGTCCACACATTTGGGGATTTTTACCCTAACCCTAACTGAGAGTTGTCACTTTGAATCTTAACCATTGATTATAGGGCATTTATCAATATCTCATCTCATCCGTCCTTTCAAGATTGCATTTTCTATAAAATGAAAATCTTGTTCTCATTTTCGGGATCTCTAAAATTTGATATCTAAAATTCTTCTTCTTCACTTCATTCTTCTTGTCTAACATTGTTTTTTTGCAGATTTTTACATTACATGTAAAGATTAATTTCTTACTCGCATTTTAGATCAAATCCTTCAACACTTGCTAGGTTTTGTCATAATCACAGTTGCTCACAAAGAAATCTGAGGGCACAACACATATTTCAGCTAATAGAGAAGGTACAATGAAGGTGAATCATGGAGAATTGAAGATTGGGTGAGATCTTTCCGAGTTTTCATTTTTATATTTCCTTTTTTCTTTATTGTTTACTTAGTTTTATTATTTATGCATTTTAATCATTGCTAAACTTAATCATTTTCCTATGTTACAACAACATGCAAGGAAGAAGATCTTTGTGCAAAGACAATGATGGTTCTGATGATAAAGGAAAATCAACTTACAGAAACAATCAGGGCAAGAAAGTATTTAACGACTTGGAAACAATGACTAAAAACAAAGCATCAAAACTATTGCTAGAAACACACAATTCATATGATACACTTGCAAACAAGGAAAGCCCGCCTAAAAACCTTCACACTCCTGAGAGGAAGAAAAATCCTTCCCACCAAGTAGACCTTGAGAAAGCTGATGAGCATATGGCTGAGTTTGAAGCTAGCAAAAGGAGAGAGTTTGAATATGAGCAAGGACTTGAGTATGATGAAACATTTGAGGAAAATCATGAACTCGTGGCACAAGATGAAGAAGATACACAATGGGAGCATATGAGGTAACATGCAGAAAAATTAAGGGTAGAATATGAGCAACAACTTCGAGCAATGGAATAATTAAGGAAGATGAAATTACACAAAACTCAAATCAAAACATCAATGGCTGACTCTCCCAAATATACCCCTCCTCATAAGAACAATAATATGAAGCCATCAAATTCCCCACAAGCCCACTGAAATCCACCGAGGAATCAAAATAGAAACGCAAATGCTCCACCTCAACACTAAAATATTCAGCCACCTCCTTATCAACAGCATATACCCCCACAAGGCCATCAATACGTGGGAGTTAATAATCCAATGTATCCACATCAACAATACCAAAATCCTCCTCCGTAATACACAACTATGATTAGGCAATTTGATTTGGTCGGGTTTCAGATATATCCTTACCCACTGGATAACAATTGGAGAAACCTAGTGCCAAAATTCATAGGAAGTAATGCAGTTACAATCGAAGAGCATCTGAGAAAATTTAAAGTGGTCATTCAAGACTTGGATATGTAGTATGAGGATGTACAAATGAGGTTATTTATGATGTCACTGACTGAGGATGCCAGGGACTGGTTTAACAGTCTACCAACGGCATTCATTTATTCCATTCATATATTTCATGAACAGTTTCTTCAACAGTATGGGAATCAGTGTGCATCAAATTTTTCTTTGCATGAGTTAGTGACTATCCAAAAATATCAAAACAAGTTAGCCATTGATTTTAACGAAAGATTTGTTAAATTACATAATAAAATACCTTAGGGATCCAAGTTGGCTTATCATGCTGCGTTGAGTATCTACTTGAAAGCCTTTGATCCCAAGACATGATATGAATTGAGAAACAGAGGTCCTAGGAATCTGGTTGTGGCCCAAAAGATAGCATTAACCATTGAAAATAACAGGAAAGTTGCAGGGATGTTTTCTAAAAGAGAAAACCCTAGGGTTCCCCAATATGTTCCCCCAAATAGACAAGAGAACACATATAGGAATGAAATACCAAGGCTACATGACATGCCTTATAATACAAACTGGAAGGATGGGAAGCTTGTAAATGATAGACCAAAAAATAAAGAAACACCAGATCCGTTAAAAAGGAAAGGAGCATATATGGTAGATAAAAATCCTTGGTGTTTAGTTTGTTATGTGCCACATTCCCCAGAGCATTGTGTTACAACTCAATCAATACCAGAAGAAGATACATTGGAAAATGAGGGTGGAAAAGACCAGAATTTCTATTTGACTTCCCACACTCTTAACTCTTATGAGCGGGAATATGCATCTTTAGAGGAGGAAGGATATGAGTATAATGTTGATCACCAAAAATATAATATTCACATGGCAGAGCACCATGTTTTCTCTGACCATGAGGAAAGTGATAATGAGCGAAATCCCCCTGTTGCATCAAACCAGACTAATAGATGCAATATAAGGAGATTGAGCGAAGAAGAGATTGAAAGATTGACAATTGCAGTAGTGGAGGAAGCTAGAAACAAATATCATTTAAGGAACAGAACAGTGAATAAAAATGAGGGTGTCCCAAGAGGAATATTTGTAAAAAATAAAAAAGTATCAAATGAGATATCAAAAGGGACAGATGATAAGAAACTAGACAGAGGAGAATAGAAGGGATCTCCTAAGGAGGGAATTAAGTAAATCCCCATTGAGAAGAAAAATCCAAATCAAGCATCAAAAGGGGAGAAAGAAGAGAACAAGGGAGAATTGACAAAACCTAAAAGGGTGATTAGAACTAAAGGTACATATTTTGATTTCATACAAGCCTTGTCTCAATTAAAGATGTCTATCCCATTAATTGAAATGATGAAGATCAAGGAATATAGGGAAGGTGCTATACAATTAATGTCTAATGGGAGCCAAAGTATAAACCCTGAAAATAAAGATGTTTTTGAGATCAATAGTAAAAGGAAGGAAGTAAAAATTCCAGAGGCCTGCCTAATGAACACACCACAGATTGACCCATTCTTTACCACTTTACTCATAAGCGGAAAACTAGTAATAAATTGCATGATAGACTCAGGTGCCTCCATGAATATCATGCCAGTAGGGATAATGAAACAACTCGATATGTGGATAGATGTGGAAGGAGGTAAGTGTTATGCCATGGATAGCAAGCTTGTTCTGGTTGTAGGGATAATGAAGAATGTGGAAGTAAGATTAGCAACTTACCCACAAGCTGCCTAAAAATTTGACATAACCGTAATTGACACACCTCCCCAATTTGGAATGCTTCTATCAAGACAATGGACTACAACAGTAGGAGGCAATGTACAGTTTGATTTGTCATATGCCACCATACCAATAGATGGTGAAGAGGTCAAGTTATATAGGGAGCCGATAATGAATCAAATTATTGAATTTATTCCTCAAGGACAAATTAATTGCTTCTATGATGTTGATTTGGGGAGTTTTAGAGTAGAATTATCTCAACCAGAGTTGGTAAGCAAAGATCCAATTGATAAAAAAAAAATTGAAAATCAACAAGGGATATGGAAAATGTACTTTGATGGAGGATGCAACCAAGAAGGTAATGGAGCTGCGATAGTTTTTATATCGCCTGATGGTTCAACTTTCAAATATTAATTCTTGTTGGCATTTGAATGTACTAACAATGTGTCAGAATATGAAGATTTGTTAACTAGGTTGAATTTAGCTATCAAACATAAAATTCAAGTTTTAACAGTTTTTGGAGACTCAGAGTTGGTTGTCTCAGATCAGATCAAAATATGTAGCAAAAAATAAAAGTCCAAAATAGTACAAGAATGAAATATGGGATATAATCAAACTATTTGATGTTTTCTCTATTGATTGGGTGGACAAATCAAAAAATATAATGGCAGACTTCCTAGCCAATGTACCACTAAAACAAGATGGCATCACGCTGGCAAGGATATCCCAAGTTGAATTCAAAACCAGACCTACAGTACCTGACAATGTATATAGTTGGTAGGTTTTTAATGATGACACTGATCTTTTAAAATTCCTTCACTGTATAGACCAATATGAGGCTCAAGAAATTGATTTCAACACCTTTGTAGAAGAAAAAGATGGAGAATAGATAGTATTCGGAAAGAAGGTCTTACAACTTAAGACTAATAAACTTCCCAAAGGATTAGTGGTGTTGGAAAGAGTATATGATGGAGTGAAATATGACATAATGGAAAAGAAAGCCTTTGCACTGGTAAAAGCCACGAAAGCATTTAGACCATATCTTGTTGGAGCAAAGGTGATTACTTATGTCCCTCACACAGCAGTTAGGACATTTTAACACAGTCATAAGTAACAGGGAAGAGGTGCAAGTGGATTAATAAAATTCAGGAATTTGATATGGAAATACAAATTACTAAATTGATAAGAGGCCAAGGATTGGCCAAGTTAATGGCAGAAGCAAACATTGAGGCAAATCAAATTTGCAATATAGAAGAAGAAGGAAATTACATTGCAAGCATTGAGCATACACCTTGGTATATAGACATCATGCATTACCTCAAAAACACAAAATACCCTGAAACTACAAGCCTCTAAGTATGTATTTATAAAAGGTGATTTGTTCTAGAAAAATAGAGATGGAATGTTGTTGTTATGTTTGGATGAGTCACAAGATGATCATGTTTTGAAAGAAATGCATGAAGGGGTTTGTGGAGGCCATTATTCCGCAAAGACAACTGCACATAAAATCCTCAGGGCAGGTTATTATTGGCCAAAATTTTTTAATGATTCATTTTCATATGTAAGGAAATGTGAAGCATGTCAAAAGTTTTTAGGAAAAATGAAATATCAGGAAGCTTTACCACTTAAACCTATGCAGGTTGAAGCCCCTTTTCATCAGTGGAGAATTGATTTCATTGGAGAGATACAAGAGAAATCAAGTGGAGGACATAGGTGGATACTAGTGTCCATTGATTACTTCACCAAATGGGTGGAGGCGATCCCAACCAAACAAGCAACAAGTAAAGTAGTAATCAACTTTTTAATGGATAACATTATTACTAGATTCAGTACACCTTTGAGAGTGATTACAGATAACGGGATGTGTTTCAGATCTGATGAGTTCAGAGATTTTTGCAGAACATATGGCATTAATTTTTCTTATTCTGCCCCATATCATCCACAAGCCAATGGTCAGACAAAATCCAGCAATAAGAGTCTTTTGAAATCTCGGTAAAAAAAAAAATCTTGGGATTCAAAATTAAGATTGGTTGTATGGGAAAATAGGATTACTATACAAAAAGCAATTGGAAAATCCCCATATGATCTAGTGTATGGAACACAAGCTAGGATGCCTTTACAAAATTTATTGCTAGTTTACAAATTTATCCTTCAAGAAGATATAGATGTTCCAGAACCAATGGAGGAGAGAATGGAGCAACTTGCAGAACTTGATGAAATGAGAAGAATAGCTCAAAACCAAAACATGAAATTGCAAGCACAAATGAAGTATTTGTTTGATAAAAAGGCATAGGATAGAAAGTTTGAAAAGGATTATCTGGTATTGATGTGGAATGCTAGGTACCAGGAGAAAGGAAAACATGGGAAATTTGAGGCCTTGTGGTTAGGACCTTTTGTTATTGTTGGCAAGGAAGGAGAGGATTCATATTATTTACAAAATATGAGTGGTGAAGAACAGGATTTGCTTGTACATGGGCAATTTCTAAAGAACTTTTTCTCTTGAAAATTACAGAGGATCAGGGGTTTCCAGTGCATGGACAACTCTTGAGAAAAATTCTCACAATATTTCCATGCACAGTAGTATAGGAAGTAAAGGATACAGGAAATTTCTAGTACATGGAAAATCCTGGAAATCCTTATTTGATCCTTTTTCAATGTACAGTAGCTTAGGATCATATTCATCTCCACTTTCTTTCATCCATAATGTTTGGTCTACTCACCCAGAGATCTAGATCCTTGCAATGATCTCACAATCATTCATCCCCAAAAGGAGGCACTGTTGGAACTATAAAAAGAATTAACTCATTAACCCTCCATGCTTATTAGTTTCCCATAAAGTTCATATTACAAACATAAAAATTTCCTTACATAGTATATTTTTACCAAAGTTTGGTTTAATTTTTTTCATATAGCCCTATGAAATTCATCTGACATTAAATATTTGACATTTGAAAATATCGGCATAAGTTGGCGCAGGTCTCACCGAAAATAAAATGCATTTCTTCAATATATCGGCAAGACATTAGAAGTGTCATACCGATAAAGATATACACCAAGAGAATGCGGGTTTACATTTCCTATCGGCAAGACAAAAGGTATCGGTGTGACGATGTGAGATATCGAGCTAAGTTTCTTTTTACCGATTGGAATATAATAAAGTATATCGGAGAGACTATGGTCATCGAAGTGAGATTTAAAAGTACTACCTGAGGCGTTATTGGTCTTGTCGATAAAGCAAAAGGAAGGCTCATTCGGTAAGACAATGATGTCGGGGAGAGTTCGGGGAGTCTTGCCGACCCCTCAGGTTATACCAATAGAACTAAGCATACAGAGATAAAGGTTGTCGAGAAGACAATGTGCGTGGTCTCGTCGAAGAAAAGTGTATCGGTAAGACAAGTCTTAGCGGAGAGTCTAAGATACATCACAGCGAGTATCATTCTGTCGGCAGGACAATTACTTGGTCCCAATGACTTAAGATGATAAAGTGAACATCTCGAAGAGACAAAGAGCTTTCAGAGTAAAGTGAGGAATCGTTGGCCCGATTCATTTAGTCTGGGCAATAGTTTGCATCGATGGAGGTCTTGGTGACATAAAAAAACTAAAAGGGAAAACTATCGAGGAGACTGGTGATGTCGGAGGAACTATAGGACGTCTTAGCGGATGTGTGAACATTGAACAGATGGATCAGCCAAAGATTTGAAATGTCTTGCCGATATAATCCTTGATGTGACAGCGAGAATTTCAAAAAAAACTTTCCTGCATTCATGTCTCAGTGAAGACATTAATGGTGCCACAAAGCATAAAAGATTTAGAAAATCGGGGTGAGCTTGATTGAAATCATTGTTTCACATAATTGGTAGTGAAGAGGAGCAAGGGAACGAACAGAGAAATTAAGGCGTTCAATTTGGATTTGCAGGCAAAATATTGTAAGTTTCTCGTCTTCTGAAAGTTTGTGAATTTTTAAAATGGAAGGTACTAGTTCAGAAAATATGAAAGGAAGAAAACATGGGGAGGGTAACCAATCAAAGACAAAAAAACAAAAAACTGAAACACGACCAGAGGGCACTGAGAGAAAATTGAACCAAGATCCCATAGACCAATTGCCTGGTTCTGGACCTAAAACAAGATGTTCCGCACAACTTAAGGTGGAAGTATATATATTGGATGACAAATGTAGGTTCATAGGAGATGTTTGGACCCCAATCAGAGGATACGATTTGTTCAATTTCCATTACCATAGGAGAAATCATTTCGAACCAATATGTAACCCGTGGAGACTCAATTTGGGAAAACTGGTGTGCCCTAATGTTTTCATTGATGTTGAATTGGTAAAATTGTTTGTTCATCATTATAACCCAAAGAATAAGGTTATATGTGATTTATCAGGGAATCCATTGATACATATATTTGAGAATGCAATAAGTGAGGCTTTCAAATTGGAAGGAATATGTAGTGAAAAGATAATAAGTGAGGAGCTCAATAGTGAATTCAGAGGAATGGATACCATTTACAAGGGCTAGAGATTATCCCTGCATAGAATCAGGTGTCATAGAAAACCGACCTCGATGGAAGACAGTGAGGGACCACCATTTCATGTTGATCTCTTTGAACCCTACCTGAAGTGCACTTATTTTTCAGTAGGACAAGTATTGGGGATGGAAGTCCCAGATCATATGATAGTTGTACCCATGGTGATTGCAGTAGATGTTCAATATCATAATTCTAGGTCTTTTGATTATGATTCACATGTGTTTAAGGAGCTAGATGTGGGGTCGATAACAATAAAGAATGAAGCCTTTGCCCTGTACCTCGGTAATTATTCACTATTGATGCACTTGGTGCTATATTTTGGACAAGAGTTAGGATTTTGCAGTTTGATAAGGAAGGCAAGCCATTGCCTATTCAGTTGTGGACTATTGTTTGGGACAGTAAGTTTGCTAATTCTAATTTCTTGCATTTGAAAGAATACTTTGTGAAGCCTTTGTATAGATTTTATAATCATCCTTGTGATTATTCCTTATCTAATGAAATAAAGAGGTTTCTCGGGCCTAAGGATTATATTGGACCAATCAGCCACAACTGGGGGGATTGGAATTGTTTAGAGAATGCTACTATGATTAGGGTCTATGGTTTTGAGGATGCACCATTTATTTTGCCTAGGACGGTTCTAGATAGGATTGCATACCTAGAGATTGTTAGGCAAATGGATTTCTCTAGTGTCATGAACTAAAGCTCTTATCAGAAACAAGCCTTTATGCCAAGTACGTTGTGTTTTGGTGATTTTACTATGTTAGTAAAGGAGGGATATAATTTAATTATGGATAAGTTATTACATTATAACATGAGGAAAGCACCATCGAGGAAAAACTTTGATCCAGAGGGATATATTCATTCTACCATATAGAGGATAAACTTTGGAGGGTATCAACATGTGCCCTATCAGTCTGATGATATAATCAGAAACTTGGAAGTAGAAAAAGCAGAAATGGTGATTGAGAAACATGATCAGGAATTGTCAGATGTTGAAATGGTGTCTTCCATTAAAAAAGCATTGGAGGCTAATAGGCCACAAGGTTCATCTGGAAAGGTATCGAGAATAAGGACTCTGGATTATACCTATGCTGCCAGAGAAACAAATATTGAAGAAACTATGGATGTGGATACAAGACGTGAAGATTATAGATCTTTTATAGCGGATGATGAATTTGTGAAAACCCCAGAGTTTAAAACATTTTTATACAAGCAAAAATGAAAAGAAATAAGAGGACTAGTTGGCAATGTCACACCAGGAAATGAAGAGCAGTTGTTAAAAGATTTAAGGGATGAGGTGGACAAAGAGATGAAAAACATGACCCCTCAGAAAGGAAGAGAGATGATAGAAAAGGCTGGTGTTATGATTTTCCCAGGGTTGGATCTCAATTATGCATTAGTTTTTGACAGTTTCCTGAAGGACAACAATGCTACACACAATCTTAGCATAGAGAAGGTGACTGAAGTGTATACAGGATCGAGATATAATCCTGATGATGAGACACTGATGATTTGGGATTTATATCCCCCTCACAAGAAGTCAAATGTCATTGATACTGAGAAGGCATTTAGACATGTCATGGCTTTGAAGGCCGGAGAGGCTGATCCTGTTGCAACTTCATAAATTGGGATCAATATAGCAAAGTTGAATAAATCTTAGATACAAGCATTGATCAGAGAGAGAGAAATGTATAAAACCAACAATGAGCGAATGTTGAGAGAGAATGAACGTTTAAAGGACTTGGTAGGTGTTGTAACAGGGCCAACAAAGATTCCACCCAAGGTGAAAGTTCATAGGTGAAGGACCATTGGGAGGGGTCAACTGCATACTCTCAAGGGAAAATGGACACACTTACTGCAATAATCAAAAAGGAGGCAGGTCATTTTAACCACTTGGTTAAATAAACTCTGGGGAAAACATTCACAATACGTGGATGCAATAAAAGAACATAGGAGAGTGGATAGCAAAATCCAGGAAAAACTTGAGGAATTAGAGCAAAAGGATACTCCTAGTAATGCAGATATTGAAAATGCTAATTGTATCATGGATAGGCATGGGGATTTCTTTGAGGAATTACAAGGGGATGTGGAGTGATTGATAGAATTTTTGAAGACAGATTGACTAAGTTATGTGATGATGAAGGAAAATTGAAAGAAGTGACTACATGGAAGAGTGAATGTGAAATAATACTCCAAGAGATATTGAAGATAGCCACTGCGAAAGACATAATGTTGGATGAAGCATGTGAGCAAAACGAATGAATGATGATGATGGAGATTGTGATCCGCGATGTGTTAGGAGATGCAGATACTCATGAGCACCAAGATTATATAGAGCACATGTCTACAGTTCATTTGTGGCTTAATAAAAATTAGTTAATAATGATCTTGTTTGCATTTTATGCTTAAGACTTTTTCGAAAGGACAAGTCCTTCCACATACTAAATATAGAGACGGTTAGTAGGAAATATATTTTCAGAATGTTTCAAAGGACTATGATGCATGTATAAACTTTGAAGGATCAATGAAAGAACTCTGATTTTGTGACGCCTTTCTGGTATCAGTTATTTGTCAAATTAATTGAAAATATTATCAAGTTGTCTCCAAGGTTGATGTTTCTTTGTTATTTAAATTGACATATCGAGTATATTCTCAATTTATCAATACATGGTTGTTGTATTTGTGTGGTGTGATTGGTTGGTTCTTTCAAGCAAAGGCTAAATCCTTCAAGTCATTCATAGTAATTTAGAAGTATCATTTGGATCATTAAGAAGAGCTTGGTAATTACATTCTTGCATGTTTATACAAGTTATAAACTAATATCATATGCCAAATAATTAGAGTCTCTACCATATAGAAGTCATTCATCTAAGGTTCTCACTTGACTCCATTTTACCCAACAAGGCACTAGTCTAACTTATCCTTTTAGGTTTTATCCATTTTATTTGCATTTCTTAATTGAACATATTAATTCATACCTTGATATTGCATATACAATTTATACCAAATTTAGATATTACTTACACTATTTATACCAAAATTAGGCCATATCTCTCCACTATCAAATTGCCACTTGTGGATAGTTTGGTCAAGTAGGAACTGTAATTCAAAATATGTGTCATACATATAGGTGCACCCGCCTAGGTTTAGCAGAGCCTTAAGAGTAGAAGGTTCAACTACATTAGTTGGCCTTGTTAGTTGGCCAATAAACGTTGTGAGAGTTTGGCAACTCTCGTGGTTCATTTGAACCAGTGTTTTTGAGACCTAACATAGTGCAGGATGTCATAAGTCTTCAACTATGTCTCACTGGAGTATTGGCAATTGGACACCAGGTTGTGAAGATCATACGAATTTCAAAGCACTAGGTGTGCCCACTATGAACACCAAATTACAAAACAATCACTTAAAATAGACAAGAGAAAAAAGCAAAAAGCAAAAACAAACAAAAAACACAGAGACAGTGATCTAATAAAAATTTGAACCAAAATTAGCTAGACAAGGGTGCCCAAGGCGACTATGTCCAACACAGTTTTCTCTAAATTTCAAAGTTTGAATTTATGTGATACTATATTGAGGTTCTTGTTCTATGTGTACACATGTGTGACTATAAGTTCATCTTTCCAGAATCTATCCAATTTATGATTAAGTAATGCAAAATGCAAGTGTGCAACAATTTTGAGAATGTTCAAGAAATAAAGGATAATTTCAAATACAATTTCCAAATCTAAAATACAGTAGTTGACTACTCCTAATATGCAAAATCTGAAAATGATGATTTTTTATCTTTTTGATAGAAAATAATGCTTATTTTCACCTTTTGAACTATATGCAGGGTACCTAAATGGATGCATGAACACTTCCAAATTTTATTTTAGACGTAATGCAGATTATAAATGCAATTTGAATGTAGATATGACCTATAATGAGTGAAATCAATCCTATTTCAATCGATGATGTAATATGATATGCATTTTTTTGGATTTTTATAGTTTTTATGATGCAAAATGAATGCCTAAATGAACAATGCAAAGTAATGCAATACTAACCCTAGATCTATGATGATATGCTTCAAATTTTAAAAGGTCTATAATTTTAATGTGTTAGGTTCACCAAAATGATAAGGTGGAAAAGTGAAACCTTAGGACTACACCTTGTGATTTCACAAGGGCTTTACTTTCCACAACGGTTGGTGTGGGTGCCTCTTATCATTAAATTCAAGATTGACTAGGATATGAGATTGACTTGCAACCTGAAAGGTGAGCCAACCATTCCTAAGATCTGAATTCAAGGACTTGGAAATGGATTTAATATGAAATGCAATGATATGATTAATAAATGATGCAAATAACCTATTTTGATGCAAAAACAATAGATCTGGAAAGTCACGAAAAAATTCAAAGTTCAAAAATAGACTGAGTAGAGTTTTGCGTACCCAACATATAAATCTATCCAGCTAAATTTAAGGGACCAAGTCACCTAGGGCGATTATGTCCTAGTAACTTTATTTGGAATATAATTTCTCAGTCCTTTAGAGTCTTATCAAAGCCTTCTTTATTCCAAGTCTCACAATCGGATCTTCATTAGATGTTGAGATAACTGAGTTTTTATATATTGTTAAGTTGTAGGGTTTGAATGTATCAATGAATAAATGATCTTCAATCTTCCTCTAAGCTTCTTCAGATCTGAAACCTACACATTCAAAGAGAGAGGAAGGGTTGTGCCATATAGGGGATTGCCTCAATCAAACCCCGTGTTGGTGTTTTCACCTCCATAATGGAAATTTTGATAAAGAGGGCTTATCCTTTTGAGGGATGGAGGCTAAATGACAAACGAATGATGAATCAACAATGGATGCAACCCACCACTCAAATCGGATTCCTTGAAGGATTGAATTCATACAAATCTCCTCAAGATTTGATTGCAAATTGGCTTGAATTGCTTGGAAGACCTACAAGGGTTAGTCCTCACAAACAAAATGACAACATAAACATGAAAAAACTCACATAAAACTTGACCTAATGCTTCAATGTTGAAATATTGTAATAAATATGCTCTTGACTTGATAATAATTGCTTCCAAAAGTTTTTGATCATCAATGATTGCTAATTAGTTTTCAAATGGTGACATGACTTGGTATATTTATACATAATAATTCTAGTTTCTTGAAAATTATATCCCAATAGATGAAATTTGACATTTGAAATTCAAATATTAAAATGCCAGCTCCGACATATTAAATTTTGGAGGCAAAATAGGAGGACCAAGTCACCTAGGGCAACTATGTCCCAACCCTATTTTGCGAGGTGTAAAGTGTGAGGAGAAAAATATTAAATGTATGCATTGGTTTTGTATATGGATTTTTTTATAAATGTTTAAATGGTCCATGAAATGCATAATTTAGGACATTAGATGTACCATTAGGTCCATTCACTTAGGAGGGAGCAAAACATAGTGTGAAATTTTCAAGGGTGACAATTTACAATGCTATAGGAACAAATCCCAATACTAGTACTCCATGATTAAAATTCCAACTACCATGAGTCCTACCAATTCTGACAAGATGCTCCACTCCTCCCAATGTAAGTCCCAATTTTGTTGATGACAATGGTTATGTAACTCTCAATGTTGACCTTTTCTATAATCTCCTTATTCGATACCATAATAACAATATCCCAAGCATCGTGGAGAACAATAATAATTAAATAATTTCTACCAAGCTCTTATGTGCATCCATGTTCCCATGTAACCCATTCTAAGAATGTTGGAGACAAACAATAAACATATGAATTTTAAGTGAATACCACACTAATTCTAACATTTTGAACCCTTTCTAACTCTTCCAAATGTTTTTTGTATAAATAATGTAGAGTATCGTCTCTCTCATAAGTTACATCTTGTGCCACTCCATAGATATGTCTAATATAAAATGACTAGCATCAAATATTAGCTTGTGATGAGCCCTTCAAATCTTTACTATTTTTCCTTCATGATCAAATCTGACACACTGATGAAAAACTAAGCAATCACCTTACATTTCTCAATCCATGGTATCACAGGCAATACCCTAAATCAATATCAAGATGGCATCACATGACATAAAACATAGAATTCTTTAGGTTCAACGATTAATTGAGCATTAAAGCTCCAAAAACCTAATATAAAAAGATAAATCAATGTAGAAGTGATAACCAAATTACAAAATAATATGTTAATATAAAAAATAAATAGATTTGAAAAGCCCTTATAGGAATAAGAAACCCTTTAGAAGCAAACTAGAACTTATAGGATCAACTAGGTTTACCAAAAAAAAAAAAGGTTTCTTAGAGTTAATCTAGGCTACTACAATCAAATGCATTTAAATAAGCACACATCAACCTAGATTAACTAGTCCTCTGAGTCCAAACTCATCCTTGCATGTAATAAAATTCTAGTTTTATATTCACTTGATGTTGTCAGAAATATTGTCATTGATGTCAAAGGGGCATGGGCAAGATAGTTTATCATTGATGTCATCTGTTATGCCAAGATAGTTTATCACTCATGTCTTGTTGTCATTGATGTCAAAGGTTGAAGATGGAAATCAATAACTCTCATACAATATGACCGACTAGTATAGTAGAGTCCTTATTCTTTATGAGGGAGATCAATGAAAAAATAAAATAATTGAATAGGGCCGACTCTAAGAGGAATTGCTCTTATATTGGCACCTTATTGAAGTTTTAAATAAAATAAAGCTAATTGTGAATTATGGTCGACCAAGATAAAGGCATTGTTTATTATAAATAAAGAATGTGTTTATTTAAATTTGATGTGGCCGACCCTTGATAAGTGGCGCCCCACCTTGGAGATTTAAAAATAAATAACATATTAATATTTCAAGTTTGGCTAACCCTTATTTGATGTGTTACCTCCCTTGGGTGAAGGGGTATGTTTTGTAAGGTATAAAATCAAGTAGAGATGTGAAAGGAAAGAGTTCAATGCTATATTTTTTTAGACAAGTAGACTTGTGAGCATATATGAAGGCATTATTATCAGAATTTATGAGAAAATATAAAGCAAATCTATGAGCATATTCAAGGCAGATTTATGAGCAGATTTAAGAGCATATTTATGTAGATGATAAGAGCAAATTTTGGAGCAGAATTATGAAGCATATTAAAGAGAATATTTGAGAAAATTTAAAGAGAATAGAGCAAATTTGTGAAGACTCTATACATAGATTTATGATGACCTTATGGGAAAACCTTTGAAGGATTCATAGCAGATTTAGAAGGTGATTTTAGAATTATATAGAACCTTTCAAGGTGATCTATATCAAATTTCAAGGAAGATTTGAGTAAATTTGTTAGAAAAGTTTTTGAGGAAGATAAAGATTGTTGTGATTGAGGTTGGTGCCCCATATTGGAGAGGTTGGTGTCTCCTATCAAAAGAGATCGGTGTCTCTTGTTGAGTTCAAGCTCAGTTGTAGGGATTGGTGTCTCTAGTAGGTTGGTGCCTACAAATCTTGTAAGTGGGGACTAGTGTCTCTAGTGGGATGGTGCCTATGAAGATTGTAAGAGAAGTTTTATATAATCAATATTTTTTGTGGTTTTCTCCCATAAGGGTTTCCATATAAATCGTGTGTTATTCTTGTGTTGCATAATTGTTAGATCTTGTGTGATTGAAATTGCTATGGTTGTTAAGTTTTGAAAAATTAAAAGATTGTCTTATATTGATTCACCCCCCTTTCTGTATAAGTGTGTGCTCATCAAATGTGCCTAGCTTTTCTTTTTATCTTTCTTGATGTTTGTGGGGCTAATGGTATTTATAAGTATCTATATAGGATCACCATTGTATTAGGAGATGAGTTATCCTAGGTAGGAAATGTGTATAAAATTAGAAGATAGCAAGCAATCCTCCTAAGATGATTTATGTAGATTTGTTATTCTTTTCGATGCAAATGAACACAATGAATGTATTTAAATATTTGCATATAACATCAAATGTGTGTTTAGTTGGCTTAAGGTGGAAGGCGAATGAGGTTGATTGACCAACATTTGAATTTGAATTTTAGAAAGAGGGGACAAGTCTACAACCACAAAAATGTTCTAGAGTGGGAAAACAACTATATCTAGGTGGCTAATGGCTATACAAAAGCAAGTGTACAAATACGTGTAGTAAATATGGGTATAGGTGAATATGTGCATATAATGATAAGGTAGGTGTTAAGTATATGGAGATGTGTGTGTATTCAAAGTGGTAAAAGGCGAGGGGAATAAATTAACTTTGCACGAATATCACACCATTTGTTATTTTGTACACTATAAAGACATTTTCTCAAATTTTGGTAAAAAACTAAATGGGAAATGACATGGGTATACAAATTTTACCAACCTATATCTATATTAGCTAATTAATAGTAATTAAAGTTATCTTCATTTTAAAGAAATGGCTCTTTACAAGTGGTCCTTAGTGTATTGGTGAAGTTATATTGCTCACAAAGAGTACACAAAGGATCAAGTCTTATTGAATATACTCCATGGAATGCTCTCAAAGGATGAGGCTATGGTCATATCTCAGGCAACCTTTACATAATGAATACCCCTCAATCTTTAGAGCGGCTATTCTCTCGACAAAATGTGCTATGCCTATCATGTATGCATCCATACCACGCATGGTCGTTTAAATAAGGTCATAATGGTTTACTTTCTAATAAATGTGAGTCAATGCATTGAGTAGCATCACTATGCATGCAACAAAGTTGGTTAAGACATGTGCTAATAGAATACAGTTCATAGATTCAATTCACTTCTTAATTATATAGAAAAAATAACTGCTTTCCTCAATCCTTGATTCTAAACCAAAAAAAAGATTATTCAAATAACTTGAACTGAACCTATCTATTCGAACGGATTACTAAAATAATTAAAAATATAATCCTCTCAATTAAAAAAATGTGCCTTTTTAATGTGCAATTAGATTCCCTTATGTTGGAGATCCTCTCCACTATTTATTATAAGATTATAATAAAACTTAGTAAGTCATGAAAGGAACTAAACTTTACCATGAATGATTGACTGCCATTTTTAAAAATTAATTGAATAGAATGAATGCATTTGCGAGGAATAAAAAATAAAAAAATGTGACAGTATGTCCCTGAATCAAATTCCTCATCCATCGGTCTGCGCGGCCAATCTTTACATCCAAAGTCTTTCTACAGTTTTTAAGGAAGACGTCAAATTTGCCTTAGGAAATTTTAGCCTCCAGTCGCAGAAATAGTAACCCTTAAAACGAGGGTTTCTGATTTCACACTCCATTGATTCCGTCCGCCTAAAGTTAAAACCCTAAAATTCCTTCAGGCTCCATTTTTTGGGATTCCTGCCACACAAATCAAGAAAAATATGTAGACATTCGAAATGGAAAAGTAAAGGGAATTTGAATGAAATACGTTCTGCGTGGTCCGGTCTTCATTCTTTTTTCGTTTTTTAGGTTTTCTCGACGACATACGACCAGCGACCCGGTGTCCTTGGAGTAAAATAATAAAATTATTTATTGTTTCCTGTTTCAGCCAAACCCTGCGGAAGAATATTAAGCTGTAGCTGACAGGGAATTAAACCGTATACCTACCCTAAAGTGATTGCACACTGCCCATGGCGCAAGTTGAAATATAATATTACAAACCCTTGGTTGCCGTCTCGATCTTCGGCGCAAAGAAACGTGCGGAAGATCGATTCTTCTACTGCACTAAACGGATAAAAACAAGAGCGCAGAAATAAAAGGTAATAAAAGAAAAAGGCGGGGGCCAGGGTGAGTCAGGTGACAATAAAAGGCATTAGGTTTTGCAGTGTGAAAATGTCGACGCCGTCTACAAAGGGCGGGCCCGCAGACGAAAGATATTCGATTGTAGTTGCTGTGGGATCCGCCTGCTTTACGCGGGACGGCTGCACGGCGTAACACCGCAGTGTCCTTGGAGGCTGGAGCACGCGCACGTCATTTCAGGGCTGCCCTCTTTTTCCCTTTCACAGCATCAGATTTCCTTCGTTCATGTAGGTACGTTGTTAAATACCCTTGAGTCGAGTCAAGTCACCTTTGTTGGTTGATTTTGTCTGTAGCAGTTTAAGATTGATGTGTATTATCCCCAATCATTAGTCCAGCCATTAGGATGCCGAAACTTCTCAACAGTTGCCTGTAAGACGAGCTTGCTTTCTTTTTTTTTTCTTCAACTGTAGAAGCAGGATTCGAACTCGCGACTTTTATGAGTCTTCTTTCTATTTTTATAGTATTTTTAATTAAAACAAAATTAATACATGGTATATATAGCTCATATTTGAGCTAAAATTTATGTCTAGAATATAAAATGTTTTTACATATTTGTTTTATAGATAAGATATATGAGTGTAATAGGGAAATTTATATATTTATGTTATTTTTTTAGGTTGGAGAATTTTGTTCACATAAATTTATAAAAGGAATAGAAATTTTCATTATATAGAAGTAAAAGGGAAAGAATTGAGTCTCATTTCTTATAATTATTTTCTAAATACATAAGATAACAAGACTATTGTAGAATTTTGTTCACATAAATTTATAAAAGGAATAGAAATTTTCATTATATAGAAGTAAAAGGGAAAGAATTGAGTCTCATTTCTTATAATTATTTTCTAAATACGTAAGATAACAAGACTATTGTCACTATCATAAATTTGATTCTTCCTTCACATTGAGGCTTCTTATGTGAGTTTATGTAAGTTAATTTTCTATTAAATTTTACATTTCTTTAAAGAAACTTTTTTTTTTTTTTATGGAGGTCATCCACAAAAAAAAATTTAGCTATCCAATACGGGAGCACGAGCCTTTTTGGGCTGAACTTCTTCGGCTAAGAGTCAAAGGTTGGGGGGTATCCATTACGCCAAATTCGTTTAGGGCATGATCCCAACCTCATCCCTTCTTAAGATATCGGGGCCTTGCACTCAACAAGGCTTGATCCCTAATGGTCTCATTAAGAACCATTCAATTTCATCAATAGATCAAGGGCCCATTGACAAGAAACTTCATTTTGATTTACATGTAGTGAGTTTTTTAATACATGTATTGATTCTTGAATTCTAGTTGAAGAGTTTATGGATCAATTTTTGTATCAAAGCAACTTGTTTTTTGTGGGTTTATGAAAGATTTTTATGACAATTTCAATAAGAGATCATAAGTCAATCATGGAAGAGTTAAATGCAAGATTGGCTGCACTTGAATGCCATACAAAGGACATCACGAAAAGTCAACAATGGTTGAGACAACAACAAGAGCATTTCATTATGAAACAAGGTGAAAAAACAATATTTTATATGTGATTTAGTTGAAGCACATACTAAAAAAATTGGAATTGGTGAAGACTATAAAATTAAAGAACATTTCTTAAAAGAACCAAATGAGGATAAATAAAATAATATAAATCTATTTAAAGTAAAAATAAAATTATAAGTTAAATCTTTTGATGGATAGATAAATGTGGAACTATTGGATGTGCGGATTAAACAACTTGAAGCAAACTCTAGTATGCATAAAGTAAATGGAACATAAAGAATTAGCTTTGTATGCATTAAAATAGAGGGTCATGCTCTTTATGGTGGGAAAACTATGTTGCTAATTTTGTGAAAAGAGTAATAAGTCCATTGTTAACAAATGAGAAGAATTCAAGGAATTAATCCAAATAAATTTCTATTTCATGTAGCATAATGTGGATCAAAATATTTAATTGATGTACTATAAATAACAAAGTGATCAAAGTGTATAGGATTAGACTACAAAATTATGTGAGCAATTCATGGAAAATGGTATAGATCTAGATGAGCAGGAGAAGATGAAAAAATGATGCAATCATAGATAAAAGGTCTAATGAAAGATAATATAATCATGAAACATAGTTGTAGAAATTGAAAATGTAATATAGGAGTACAAAACATATGATTAGTCTTAAAAAAACAATGAACACTAAGATGTTGCATAATATGAATTGTATATATTTCAAATGATAGAAATTGAAACAAATCCATATGCAATATGATTTTTTGAAATGAGTGCATGCCAAGATTCATAGCCTTTTTAAAGTCAAATATTCAATTTCCTTTATGTCTCCCCTTTTTGTTGCTTTATTTCAAATGATTTACCACCCTTTTATAAGCATACTTGATGTAGCAAGGTGGTGTCAATAAAAGCATGGGAATATGAACCCCCCTAGGACTAATATTCAATTAGGTGACCTTACAATTTTGCACAAAATTCAATTGGTTTTAGGACTTCATTACTTAATCTCATAAAAATACTTGGTTCATTGGTTGGCCCAAAGGACATGACTAACCAATCATGCAGTCAATTCTTGGATCTAAAATTTATCTTCTATTCATCTCCTTTACAAATTTTGATTTTATAGTGGTTGGTTTTTTAGACCAATCTTAGAAAACTAACATATTCCACTTAAATAATCCATTGGATCATCCATGTGTTGTAAAAACATGTATTTGATGGTGATCTTATCAATGTGATATTAATCTATAAGCATTGTCCTTCATCTCCCCTCTTTGCAATAAGTAAGGTGAATGTGTAGTGCAAGGGCTCGCACTTTTCCTAATCACACCTCTTCCCAATAGCTCTTCCACTTGTCTATTTGACTTAACACTCATATCAAGATTCATCCTATGTTGTGCCTTACTAGGTAAACTAAATCATTGAATCAAATCCATACAATGTGAAATAATATGCACTGGTGAAAATTCTTTAGGTATTCTGATATTTGTAATGCTTTAAACTCCTTTAATCATGCTTCCACTTTTGTCTCTTTAGAGTTGCACAACTTAATTTTCTCCATTGACATAGGGTTAAATACTAATACATAACTTTCCCATAAGTTTTAAATTTTCTTTGGAAAAAATTTAGCAATAAAAAATAGTACCTTGCTTTCTACAACTGCTTCCTCATCCTTTAGTGTTTGCAACTCAAACTTCTTTCCACCCTTGGTGAGAGTGAAAATATTTCTCATTATGGATGGGAAACATATCATAATTCCATTATCTTCCTAACAACACATGTCATATCCACAAGAATCACATCACACCCAATTTTATCAGACTATCCTCCAATGTGGAATACAATTAAGCATTGTTTCTTCACAATCATCTATTAACCCTTTTTGCAACTATATAATGTAGTAAAGAATAGGATGCACTATTAGTTTTAGTCCTAGAGTTTCTTAACTAATTTTATATGTTCCAAGTTGTAATGCTTCCTCCATCTAGGATCATCTTACAACACTTTTCTCTAAAGTTGCACTTAGTAGGAAATATTTTTTCTCAATAATGGTTCTTCATCCTCAAAAATTTTGAATAAAACTTAGCACAACATTATATTGTCTTCTTTTTTTGGGTCATGCTTTCTAGTTCACCTACTAATTCTTCACCCAATTGTGTAATGTGCAATTTTTTCTTAGCACAACCTAGTTCTCTTTTGGTATCTAGACATTTAAGTTTATTTTCTTTCCAAATTTGAAATAGGTACCGCTAAATTATTTTCAATGACCTCATTTTCCTTTGTCTTTGTCTTCTTTCTTCTTAGAAATTTGATCCTCCTTACAACCTTGTGTATCATAATTGAACTTTGTGGCCCCTTTTTGTGTTTAATATACGGTGAAAGACACAATGAGAAGCTTAATATTTCAATCCATTACAACATGTGATAAACAATAAAGATTAATGAAATGACGAAGAAGTAAACACAAATATGCAAACCATATGAATGTGAGATATATATGGAGAAACCTTAGTGGAAAAAACTTCATCACCAGAGAGAACCAAGCTTGTATTTAAATATATAGATATAGATTACACCAAAATAATCCACTTAGCCCTCTAATTGATATTAATTTATTAATTTTTTGATGAAAGGCTAGAAGCTTGAAAATATTAATATATATAAATATCTACAAATAGGAGAGTCATTATAATCAATACAAGAAAGATCAACCAAAATGCCTACCATATACAAGTATCCATTTGAAGACAAGAGGCATTAGAGCCAATATTTTTACAATGGAAGATCATTAATGCAAACTAGAACATAAGCATATATAGCATTAACAAAATCTAGTTTCAAAAAAGATAATACTTTGAACAAAATTGATAAACCTAAATTTTTTAAAAGAGAGATCTTTTTAACCAACATTTAAATCTAGAATTCCTTTTTTTTTGCCGAATCAAAAACATTTTTAGCAACCTCTTCAACAAGAGCCCTATCTATAACTTGAACAACAAGAAGGTGAGGAGAATTACAAAAAAATATTTATCGTATGCTTAAAAATTATAGATGGAAGGCTCTTTTTGTTGGAGTTGATAGTGAACCCCACAACTCCCATAAATCACTTGCAACCAAAACACCTATCATAAATAAGAGATCAAATAAATCAATTTGTTATGCAACCAAGAGAGAAATGATTGATCACACAAGCATCTAATATGCCTTCTATATTGAATAACGAATGTGAATACCTAGATTGTATGTAATGATTACAAAGTACAATACACAATGATTATAAAAACTAAAGAGCGAACCCTAGAGGATTAGATTGGATTGTAACAAGTGTCCTAATCCTATGTAATGAGATAACTTGACCTATAAATATCCCAATCTAATAATAAAATCATTCATAAGTTTAGTTTGAACAATTAAAGTAATAAGAGACCTAATAATTAATTAATTATCATGTGATTATCCTAATTACTCCAACACCCCCCCTTAAGATCAACTTAGGAAGAAGCTAAAACCTTGATGAAGAATGCAATGATGGATGCATGAATGGGTCCCTAATATAAGGTCTAAAGAGGTACCCATGTACAAATAAATGAAATGTCTCATAAATAGAGAAAAGAAGAAAACCATAGGGGAAAAAACTCCTCTCCAAAAGAGAGATAATAAAATAATTGCACTAGTGAAAGAAGGATAGGAGGACTCAATGTGACCCCCAAGGCTTGTTTTTGTCACACAAGTACAATAGATGTTCTATTAGGAGAGAGAATGAGGATATAGATCCCCCCACAAAGAAAGAGCTCTTATGTTACTGATGAATGCTTGAAAATAGAACATGATCCACTATTTGCAAACAACATTTCTCCCATTAAGAAGTGTAGTGCCAAAAATTGCATACCCTTGCAATTCCACCTACACTTTTGTATCCACGCTTACTTATTATTTGTGCAAGCTCATTTTAGCCCTTGCATTAGCCTTTTCCCCTTAGGATACTCAAGACCACCTTTCAACAACTACCTTTCCACATCAACTTTATGTTAACCTTGTGTTTTCCTCATTTCCCACCATTTTTTAGCATGATTTGTCTAGACACTAGAACCTCATGCAAACATCTACATGTCATGCTAGCGTCCTACAACATTTTAACCTTCAAAGGTCATTTCTGAGCATTTTTCCACGTATCACTTTCCTAAGTTAGTGGAAATGGATCAGGACAATTCATAATGCTAGGTAGCCTTCTTTTCCCCCTTCTCTCTTTTAAATCTATCTTTTTCACTCCATATGATCTCTCTTGGTCTCTCTCTCTCTAAAGGAACTAGATTTCTCTCTCAAAATTTATTTGTATCAATCTTGCACAGCTCTATAGCTTTTTACAATAGTCAAGCTCTCCCAATAGTCTTCACAACTCTCTCTCTCTCTCTCTCTCTCTCTCTCTCTCTCTATGGAGCTTCCTCAAGCCTTTCTAGTAATATATGTTTGTCTTACATCTTTGAGCATATTGGGATTTATCACATCCCTTGTCTATGCACTTATCATCTTGTCTATTTATCTTTTGATATATTTATCTATCTAGCCATCTATAGAGGTGGAAACATCAAAATGGGGGTTTGATTGAGGCAAACCCCCAAACAATTCCCAACATTTTCTTTAGTCTTATATGTGTAGGTATTGGAGATATTTCATTGTTAGAGGATTCATCTCTCGATCTGTTGTGATTATTTACTTTCTCCTCTCTTGTTTTATCACTTGCACTTCATTTAGTTTGCATTACTTTAGTTTTTGTTATTGTTTATTATTTTATTGCACTTCAAGATTTCCTAATAATCAGGATTGATAGAAATCACTTAATTGTTTTTTGGGATATTCTCAATTTTTGGTCCATATGAGACACTGACGTGCTATGGGGACATCCACACACTACATTGTCATCCTTGGTCGAGAGCTCATCAGATTGTCCGAAAGATCTCTGTGACCTATTCTTTCTATTTTTATAAATCTCACCTCTTACTTCTGCATAAAACATAAATAAGAAAACTTCATTTTATCTTGTCTCCTGATTAGTGTCTTTTGAGGTAGTTGAGGGCTATTTTCTCCTTAAGACCTTGTCACCTTGAGGGTAGAAAATCTCCTCCTCTACAAGAATAAAAAATCCACTAGTGATTAGAGAATTCATTCCTAAAATATGGAAGAATTAGGAATCCAAATTCAAATGGTGTGTACCTCTGAAAAAATTCTCAAGTGTCCACATATCAAAAAGTGATGATCTCAATCCAAAAACCTATGAATACTGATGTAAAACAAGCTCCAAAGCCAATGAAGATGGTGTGCCAAAAATGATTTTGTGGCTATCAACAAAGAGAGGTCAATTTCCTCAAAGTAATCCTCTAGATCTGCAATGTAAGACTCTACAAACAAGGATGATATGTTTGCAAGATACAAACCCCAAGTAGTTGTGTTTGAAAGATGATGGATGTCTTGTTGTATTGAACCAATAGGGGCCAGATATTCAGTGATGTCAAGCTTATCAAGAACAAAAAAATATGAAGATTGAGTCTCGATCTGAAGAATGGGAACATGAAGACAAGTCTCTAAGCCATCAGAACATACAAGACCTATGATATACTCAAACTCCTCTAATTATCATCATCAAAGGGTATGAAATCTTCATTTGCAAGAGAAAATGAGATAATTTGCAACTAGATCCTCTAGGAATGGAGAGATATGATGGTCTCCATGGATCTCCCAAAGTCAAGTCCAAAGTGTGTGGGGACAATCAATGTAAGATGCAACACACATAGTGCCATGATCAACACTAGAAAAAATCACTTCTAGAACATGATCATTAATAATACCCCATGTTGATCTACTCCCTAGTGTGTCTAGTGTAGGTATGAGTCCATAAAGATGAGACAAAATATCAAGCCACTTGAGATGTGTTAGGATGTCATTTCACCAAGACTCATAGTTATCCTTTTTTAGGATGACCATAGAAGGATGAACAAAAAAACCCATAATACTTTCTCAAATGAAAAAATTAGAGACTGATAACCTCAGTACATATTAAGCAGATCAAATGAAGTCATCTCATGCAAACAAATCCTTTCTAGGTGCCAAGACGTCCAAATAATTGACATTAATGTGAAATCACAAAAAATGAATAAAATGTACCTGGGGTAGATTCTAGAAAAAATACATGAATAGATATGAAGAGCTCTAAAACACCTTTCTAATGTTGCAATAATTACGAAAATCAGAGATACATGCAAAAATTTATGAGCTCAAAATCATAAAATGATGATTTGAATTTGATTGAGAAAAAAATGAACTAGAAGAAATCTTTGATAATGAAACTTGCACTACTAGGTGTTGTCCTCAATTTTTGTAAAGCAAAAATTAGACAACCTATATGAATTTTTCTTTAAAATCCTATTATGGTTTCTCTAATGCATATTTTTCAAGAGAAAATTGTGCCTTGTATAGTCTTTAAGCTCTTAAGCAATTTTGGTCCTTTTTGTTTTAGTTTTGATGTCTTTTTTGTCATGTTTTTTGCCTTTTCTTTTTATTTTCGGGTTTTGAACACCTCATTGCAAGTTGGGGGTCTTGAATGAAAAATTACAAGTGTTGTCTTCACTTGCAATCAGTTCCTTGAGACCCGACTTCATATAAGATCATTTTAACACTTTTTATTGTAAATGTTACTTGTAATCAGGTCTTTAAGGTTTGATTTCAAGTGAAGGAATTTAAGTTTTTAGTTACTTGTAATCGGTCCTTGGGAGTCTGATTGCAAGTTAGCAAGGAATGTTATGTTTCAAAAATTCACCTATAATTGGTCTTTATAAACTCGATTTTAAGTGATATGCATTATATGACTTGTAATGGGTCTTTGAAGACCCAATTCCAAGTTACTGAAATTTGTTTCCCTTTAAACCACTTGTTTTTGAATTTAGAAGACTCGGCCATAGGTTTATTTATGTGTTTTCAAGTGATGGTGTGGTTCTTTCTTTGTTGTTTTTGTTGGGGTTTTAGTTTTCAGATGTTTGTCTCTTTTGCATGACTTCATCTTCATATTCTTCTCCTCTTGGATTACATTCACCTTCTATGTTACATCTCCATAGTTTCATTTGTAATTCGTTTCCACGATTGCAAGTTGTTTTTGTTTACATTCTCGCAATCGGGTCTTTGAGACACGACTGCAAGTTAAAAGCTTCATCAAACTTGGCGACCTCCACCTTGCCTTACTTTCAAGATGCTTTTCAAAAAAGGCTTTGTATCACTTTCATTTAGCCACTTGTAATTGGGTCTCTAAGACTCGACTACAAGTATTCGTTACTGCTTACATCCATATTACATACTCATTGCTTGCAATCGGGTCTTAGAAACCCGATTACAAGTAAATTTTATAATATTCTCAGCTTGCAGTCAACCTTCCCAGTTTTGATTTTCTTCCAATCACTATCCAAAGTATATCCACAAAGCATCTTTGAGTCATTCCAAGTTGTTGCAAGTTAAATACCCATGCAATTTTTGATGGAAGCATTATTTTTTGAGGATTTGGCATCATGAAATCATCAATAGCTATTGAAGATGTTCTTACTCTTTTGAGTTTTCATCACAGTGTTTCAGATTCTTGTTCAATGATAGAAGAGCTAGCATCACCTCCAAACAATAAAATGAAGTCTAAGTATGACAAACACCTAAAGAAATGAAAATTGTCTTTGAAGAACACATAGAAGTAACAGTGAGGTATTTTGATATGATTCTTAAGACTATTGCGGTTGCCAAGAATACGTTGGGTCCTGATCATGATGAGTTGCAAAGAACTATCAGCAATTTTCAATCCTTCAAAGCCAAAAATGAAATGGAATAAAAAGTGACTCATGATATTTTATCTTTATTTTATGTATTTTTTTTTCGACAAGTTACATGTAAAAACAAATTTTGTAATTGCAAGTGTTTCTTTCACTTGAATTTTTGTAAAATGTAATTACATGTAAGGAAACTATAGGTTGAGTTAGATTAGGACTGTAGTTGGAATAAGTCATGGTGGTTGAGAGAATTTCTCAGGTTAGTTGGGATCCTCCCACCTTTTTTTCAAGAATCCTCTCCTATATATACTTGAGGGGGGCCATTGTAAAAAGGATCTTTTTGGCAAGCAAGTAAATTTTGTAGAATTTTGTACTTATAAAGACTTTGAGCTTTATAGTTATGAATTATCCTTTTTCAAGTAATATCAAGGGATTGGAATTTCAGACTTTGTGTTGAAGTCCTATCTTGTATCCATTGTGTTCTTATGTCATTTTGGGGCATTTCCTTGTGATTATTTGAAGGTTGTAGAAGATTGTTGAAGAGAGATTCACTCTAAATATTTGCAAAATTAGTGTTGTAAATATTGAAGATTGAATTAGTAATTTGTGATTAGGAATTGAGAAGAATTGCAAGTCTTTATGCTTGTAGTAATTCCCATTTAAATTATTTCATAGGTGCACCATACTTACAAACTTTGTGTTGTTATATGTTGTATATTGTTCTTAGGTAATCATTCTAAAAAGGTAGATAGAATTTTAGATACTCAAGTCTTTGTGCTTAGTGATTTTTTTCCCGTCCCAGAGGAGATGATGGAAGTCTTTGTGCTTTCAGGAAATTTCTTTTCCTCTCTCTCGATTTCATTTCAAATTGTTGTAATAGTTTTCCTAAAGATTGTTGTTACTTTTCTGTGAGGAGAAAATAATATAATCTTTCCTGAAAAAAGAGGAAAGGTTGTTATCCTACCCATATTAGTTTAAGTTAGTTAGTAGAAAAGGGGGAGCCTTCCCTAAATTAGGAGAATAGCATACTCACACACTGTGATTAAAACTATAATTTTGCATATCCTCAAGGTATACAAAATTTTCAACCAACACTAGGAAGTACACAAAACCAAATTTCCAATGATATCTCATTTTCTCGATTTTGACACCATATGCCCAAGTTATGCCAAAAAGAAGAAAAATCATTTAGGGAAAGTTAGGGCTAAGAGGGGGCAAGAGATATGATGTACGAGATTGATGTCATGCTGACATAAGTGGAAATAATATTCAAGGAATATTCCCTTTGTTGCAAAAAGTCGCCAATTTCCATTATTCGTCAGAATATGCTTGAATGATCATGAAATATTATTCCATTGAGCATCGAAAAAATCAGACAGTGAGTGCCAACCAGTATATGTCAATTGAGCTCAATATATTCTAAGGGTCCTTGGTTGTTTGTTGAGACCATCAAAGAAATGATGAACAACTATTGAGTTGTATAGAGCAAGTCATTAGGGAGCAAAAGGAAGTGGTGGCAAGGGGCACACATGAGCCTATTGTACCCTGCTATGGAAAGATTTATTAAAGACTGTGTTTTTATTATTATTTGATTGATTTTTTTATTTTTTGATAAAAAATTTAGAACCAAAATATTTAAACCTTTTTTTTTTAAATCCCCTATTTTGAGACTTGCATATGAGAGAGTCTACTGATTTATGGAGTTGGGTTTTGTACAAAGCCATATGACCCTACAAAATTTCACACAAATCTCTAGCTCAAAAAAATTGTTTTCCAACTTTCAAATTTTGGAAAAACAAAAGGTGATCTTTACATTTTTGGCCATTCTAGACTCAATGGTGATGCCTATTTCACTCCAAGATGAGCCTATATTTCACTCCAAGATGAGCCTATTTTTCCTTCAAGGATAGATATATCAAATTTTGGATAGGAAGTCATAGATCTGGTGCTCTGATATCATTTGGAGTTGGTAGTGAACCCAACAACTCGCATAAATCACCTACAACCAAAATGCCTATCACAAATGAGAGATCAAAGCAATTGATTTTATATGCAACTGTAGCATCATAAATTGTCACCCTTAACAATTTCACACTAGATTTTTCTCCCTCCTATGTGCATGGACCTAATTGTACATCTAATGTCCTAAATTATGCATTATTTGGCTCATTTAGACATTTATCAAGAAATCACATATACAAAATCAATGTAAACATTTAATATTTTACACTTCACACTTTAAACTTTACAAAATAGGGTTGGGACAATGGTGCCCTCGGAAACTTTGTCCCCTATTTTGGCTCCAACTTGTAATATGTCAGAGTTGGCATTTTATTATTTGAATTTCAAATGTAAAATGTCAGCTATGGGGGTTTAATTTTTGGGAACTTAGATTAATTTCATATAAATACCTAATCATTGCATCAGTTGAAAATTAACAAGCAATGTCTAGCAATAATTGGAAATAAAGAGCATTATCAAGTCAAGAGAAACCAAGAGAAGATTTATTGTAGCATTTCAACATTGAAGCATTATGTCAAGTTTATGTGAGTTTGTTTATGTTTATGCTATCATTTTGTTTGTGAGGACTAACACTTGTAGGTATTCAAATCAAATTCCAAGCCAATTTACAATAAAGCCTTGAGGAGATGTGCATGACTTCAATCCTTCAAGGAAATCAGATTTGAGTGGTGAGTTACATTCCATTGTTGATTCATCATTCATTTTTCATTTAGCTTCTATTCCTCAAAAGTATAATTTCTCCATCATCAATTTTACTATTGTGGAGGTAGAAACACCAACATGGGGTTTGACCGAGGCAAGCCCCAATATGGCACAACTCTTCCTCTATCTTTGGATGTGTAGGTTACAGATCTAAAGGATATTGTTTATTCATATTTGCATTCAAACCCTATAACTTGACAAGATATAGAAACTCAATTATCTCAACATCCAACAAAGATTTGACAGTGAGATCCGAAAGGAAGAAGCCTTTGATCGGGCACTTGAGGACCATGCAGATAGATTTCATATTCAATTACTTAGACATAGGCGCCTTGGATGAATTAGTCCTACAAATTTATATGATAGGTGCACACAAGTCTGCTCACTTTGATTCTAAACACCAAATTTGTTTGTGACTTTCCAAATTTATCGTTTTTACATCTGAGTAGTGCATTATCATTGTTGGTTAGTTGCACCATTACATGTCATACAAAATCCATTCCAAAGCCACTCCAATTGGGATCCTAGGGTTGATTTACTCACCTTCAAGTTGCAATTCAATCTCACATCATATCCGATCCAAAAGTCTAAATGATATGAACATGTGGAAAAGCCTTGAAATCCTAAGGTGAAGTCCCAGGGTTTCACTTTTCCAACATATCATTTTGGTGAACTTGATGCATTAATATTATAGAACTTTTGAAATCTGAAGCATATCATCCTATATCGAATATTAGCATTGCATTATTTTAAATTGCTCATTTAGGCATTCATTATTGCATTGAAAAACGTATAAAAATTCAAAAAATTGCATACCACATTGCAATAGGGCTAATTTTAGTCATCATAGGTCAGATCTGTAGGAGTTGAGAAAATACAGCTTCACAAACCCTGAAGATCACCTGCATGCAAATAACCTGTCATAAAAGAAGAGATGGAGACAAAAAAGCAAGGGTTCTCTGAAAACTAAAAATGTATATATCAGAGAGAATGAGAGAATGAATTGATATGAAATATAATGGGATCAATCCTTATAAAAAGGAGATCATACAAACCCTAATAGAAGCCCTAATAGGAAAACATTTAATAATTAATATAATTATTAAATGTCACTTTATGCAAACTAACGTGAAATCTTAAGAAGGAAATAAAGGTAACTTAATCAACATAATTAAGTTAAAACCTTTACTCTTACACCCCCCCTTAAGATGAGCAATAGTGTAGCTACAAACAAATGCAAGAAAGCAAAGGTAACTACAATGCAAGAAGGCAAACATGGGTCCTGACAACTAGACCAGATCAGGTACCCAAATACAACCAAATATCTGTAAAGAGGAGAAATAGAGAAAACCTTATGGGAAAAAGCTCTACTCCAAAAAGAGATGCAGAAAGCCAGAAGAACATCATTGAAGCAGAAGAAGCTGCAAACAACTATCGAAAGATGACTGCTATGGTGTTGAAGAACCTCCGCTGAAGATAAGATGATCAGTAACAAGAAGACAACAATCTGCATGAGTGCCCATACAACACTACTCGAATCAGATGGCAAACAAATGCAAACACCCGGAACAAAGATACATATGGCACAAGAACCAATAGTTTGAAACACTGATCAACTGAGAATGGAAGATTCCTTCCAAGGCGAAACCAAGGAAGAATTAGCACGAACAATATAATAACCCCCCCATAATGTTGAACTGGGAGAGCCTAATAGATCCACTGAAATGGTGTGTAACACCCTATAGTGCATGAGGAAGAAGATAAAACATTTAAAAGTGCGCAAGAAAGCACCTGCAACTGAAAAAATGGTGTGCAAAATAAAGCACACATGCATGAGGCTGGAATCATATGGATCCACTGTCATTGTGGAGGAACACTCACCGAACAAGGATGTGATGGCAAAACAAAGACAAACTACACAACCCCTCATGACACTTTATAATAACAGTGTGAGTACAAAATATGGTACAACCTTATGTGCAAAATCCCCAAAAATGCATGTACAATAGTGTGACACTTTATCTCAGTGCGTTTATATAAAAGATTGCTTACAAATGATGCTCAAAATGTCCAAAAAAGACAAAGCTGGAAATACATGAAGGACAGCCAAAAAAACTAACTATAGAATGCACCAACAGAAGAATGAAGTAATGAAACCCACACCAATGGAAAGTTGAGAAAACCAGTTTTTTGACAATATCTCGTTTGCCAAAAAATGATATCGTATGCCAAAGTTACGGCCTTTGGAAGAAATCAGGTCCAAAAGGGAAAAAATTCAGCGCTGGGTTAAATTTGACGGTCATACGGCCGTCACAGCAAAAAGACTGGCTTAAATTTGATGGCCAAACGACCAGCACCGTAAATGCACAATTTGGCTTATTTAAAATTAAAAAAAAATTAAAAAAATGTGTGGTGGGGGAGGCACGTGGGCCCACCCCCACTGCACCCTATGTGGGCACTAGCTCCCTACACAGGCCTGCGCAGGGAGAGTACCCGCCTGCGCAGGGGCGGCAAGCCTAAGCATGCCTTAAAAAGGATTTTTTAATTGCTTTTTTTAATTTAATTTTTTTTAAAAAATCAAAAAACCTTTGACAATATTTTTATTTTTATTTTTAAATTCTGACGAAATAAATGCAGAGAAAAAAAATATTTTTTTTTTACTAGGGTTTTTTTTTCGGATCCACACGCAGACGGATAGCCGTACGGTCGTACTTGCTAACAAAAAATTTGCCCCAAATTTCGACTTTGTCCAAAATGGACAAATGAACAGTTGATTTAGGGGTTTTGGACCGCTGCAGACGCAATGGCGAAGTCCATTTGAGCTGAAAATGCTTCAAAATTGTAGGTATGCCCTAGATTAAAAAAAACAAACCCCAAACCCTTGAAGCTCCAAAAATCTTCAAAACAAGAATAAGAAGCAACAGGTGTGGAGCTCTGATACCATGTTGAAGTAAAGCTTTGATACCATGTAGGAGTTGAGAAAATACAGCTTCACAAACCCTGAAGATCACCTGCATGCAAATAACCTGTCATAAAAGAAGAGATGGAGACAAACAAGCAAGGGTTCTCTGAAAACTAAAAATGTATATATCAGAGAGAATGAGAGAATGAATTGATATGAAATACAATAGGATCAATCCTTATAAAAAGGATATCATGCAAACCCTAATAAAACCCTAATAGAAGCCCTAATAGGAAAATATTTAATAATTAATATAATTATTAAATGTCACTTTATGCAAACTAACGTGAAATCTTAAGAAGGGAATAAAGGTAACTTAATCAACATAATTAAGTTAAAACCTTCACTCTAACAAGATCTACATCTTAATTGTATTTAAAAATTTGTATTAGGTCATTTTAGATATGAAAGTGTTCATTGCATCCATTTAGATACTTTGTATATAGTTTAGAAGGTGAAAAATTGCATTATTTTGTGTCAAAAAAATATAAAAATCACCATTTTTCAAATTTTGTACATTAGGATCAGTCAATTGCTGCATTTTATATCTAGAAATTGCATTTTGAATTACATTTTATTGTTGAAACATTTTGAAAATTATTCGCACACTTGCATTTTGCATTGCATAATCATAAATTAGACAAATTCTTGAAAATATTCACTGTCACACCTACATAGTCGCAAAATAGAAGCCCTATAACACTATTATAGTCATTCAACCTTTGAAATTAGTAAAAAAATTGCTAGACAACGTGCCCTTGTCTAATTAATTTTGGCTCATTTTTTTATCAGACCTTTGTCTTTGTGTTTTTTGTGTGTTTCTACTTAATGATTTTTTATCTTGTGTGCTTATTGTGACTATTTTGCAATTTAGTGTTAATAGTGGGCACACCTAGTGTTTTGAAATTCATATGATATTTTATGACTTGGTGTCCTATTGTCAATACTCCAGTGAGATGTAGGTGCAAACTTATGGCATCTCGTGTTGTTACATTTGTTGTGGATCCTA
Organism: Sequoiadendron giganteum; assembly: GCA_007115665.2. Lineage (NCBI taxonomy): Eukaryota > Viridiplantae > Streptophyta > Pinopsida > Cupressales > Cupressaceae > Sequoiadendron > Sequoiadendron giganteum. The sequence goes on along the minus strand of CM021100.1, from coordinate 149,821,615 downwards.
AGTCCTCTAACTCTCTTACACAAGGTATTGTCAATACCTAACTCATTTTGGATTTCATTCCTAATGCCACAATACCCATGAAAATTTCACAATCAAGCACATTCATGGGCATTGAGACTATTGTTTCCCATGTTCCCAATGACAAACTCAAACAGTTGGACAAAGACTTAGAGGGATTACAAGACTACTTAAGCATTGAATCCTTAGTAGGACAAACGGTGCCTATAGTGGACAACCTTAGAAATTTGATCAATGATGCCCAAGTAATCAAGGTTTTGCATAGTCTAGCTCACATAATAGGTGCTAATATCCCCATGACAGCCAGTTGTGCTCAAACATTAGGGTACACTCAAAATCGAAACAAATTTCCCTCCCCACAACTATACCTTTTATTCTTACATTTACATTTCCAATTGTAGCTTCAATGATAAAAACACACTGATGGCATAACTCCAAGCTTAGGGCTTCCTAGTGAGAATCCTTATAGCTTTGTGACATCATATGTAACACCTCAATATTTTTCACCTCTCATAAACATGCAACATAGTAGTCCACCAAACATTTACACAATCCCACAATATTCACCAAACTCTCAAAACATGTCAAGCAATGATTCAGTCATAAACCAAATTTTACAAAATGTGACATCCCTTCAACAACAAATTTTCACATTGAATCAAAATCAAAATGGATAACCACCACAATATCTTAAGAGGAGCCCATTATCAATTGAAATTTTGAAAACACCCATGTCCCAAAAAACATAAATACCTTGATTTGAGAAGTAAAATGGTAAGGGAGATCCTAATAGTCATATATCAACTTATATCGCATTGTGTAGTGACTTCATTTTTAAATATAAGCCCCTAGAAAAACTCTTTCCTAGATCATTGAAAGGCATGGCCTTGGAATGGTTTTTCTCATTGCCGAATAACTCCATAAACTCATTCTATTAACTTGTTTGTGTGTTTCTCTAATATTTTTAAGTAAACATTGGTCCTCAAATTATACTAACGGATTTAGTGCATTGCAAACAAGGAAAAAATGAAAAGGTAACATACTTTATAGGGTGGTATTAGTTACTTTACTCTCAAATAAAATATACTCTTCCTGACGCTGGTGTTCAAAGGGTGTTCATAGGAAATTTACAACCTAAAATTAGGGATAAGATATTTTTAATGAAGTATCCATCCTTTTCACACATGTGTATGACTCTTCATGATTGTCAAATATTGAGTAGTCAATATGAAGGTAGACTTTCATTGACTCCTATTAATCAATCTGAATTCATGCCTCAAAATAATAGTCAACCATTCAAGAAGCAAAACAAGAAATTTATCAAGATAAACATGCCTCAAACAACTAATAAAATTGAAACATAAGTTGCATTCATAAGTTCAACTCCTTATCAATTTAGGCCAAGAGTAGAAAATTTACCCAATTTCCTGACTCCATTCAATCATATTACAACTATTGAGTAAGAACTTAATCCAATTACCTCTTATTAGACCTGTGGATACAACAAAACCTTTATCTCTAAATTTCAACCCAAAAGAATTTTGTCAATATCATTTTACACATGGAAATGATACAAAGTGATGTATCTTAAACATCAAGTGCAAGACCTCATCAAATCTAATCACATCCAATTGGCCGATGTTAATGATAGAGGAAACAAGTTTGTAGCTTCACCCAATCAAAATTTGTAAATTTTCAAAATTCCAATGACGATGAGGATGGTCTAGATAATATGATTACTATAATAGATGTTCAACCTCATAAGGGTCAAACCACTTTGTTACCTAGCATTTCTTTCACACATACTGATGTATCTATACATGCACCAAATGGTCCTCTCTATGTTGTTTATTGTATTAATGCCAAGCCTACACTAGGGATACTCATTGATCCTGTGTGTCTAGAGAATGTGATCAATAAGGAATTCTTGTTTGTGCATGAACTTTATCGAGATTCTTATGAACAACTGAAAGCATGGGTAAAAATTCATGATGGTTTCACTCACCCTATGATGGGTTCGATAACTCTTCCACTTAAAGTTGGATTGAAACAACTAGATGTATCCTTCACCATCATCCTAATGTTGGACCAATTTCATGTGAAGCTAGGTTATCCATGGTTATCTCAATAAATTTTATCCCATTGGTAATAGACAAGTGCATAAATTTCCCATTTTAAATTCAAATATATATAGTTCATCATAGTGGTTTTAAACCTTTGACTTCTCGAGGAAACTTTTCATAGGACTATTTTTGGCCTCAACCTATGGAACCTATTAAGCCTTGTGAGGGTTTATTTTTTAGGTCATACCAAAAATTTAAGGGAAAGCACATAACAGAGTTATCCCTTAGCAATATCCCACTTGAGAATGATAGGGCTATGGTTGTTCCTCCCATCCCACAGGTTGTGGATGAACCCATGTCCAAAGAAAATATACTTTTAACTACATAAGGTATTTATGCTACAATTCCTCCACTTATATCATATAAAATACCAAGAGACAATCACATGATTACCTTTGTGCTACCAAAAGAGAAGAAATTTTATAAGGAGATAGTGGTTTCCCAACCCTTGGTGGTCCCTTCAATTCCTCCTCTAAGGAAAGAAAAGAGACCAATGGTTGAGAAACCCACTCTTACCCCTTTACAAATTGAAAACCACACAAGAAGAAACATAAATGGTAAAAATCGTAGGTGTAGATATCATAGTATTTCTCGTAAGTTGGGTGAAAAGAATAAAACATTACCTGATGATCAAACACCTATTCAAAATAATCATGATGAATTACAACCTTCACCAAAACATGAAATTGAACCTTACATGTCCAACCAAAGAAAAGAATGAAATAAGAACATACAACTAACATTGTCATTAAACCATCCATTGTGATAAATCTAGATGATGAGGATGAAAATACTAAGATTGATGAACAAGTGCATAAGGAACTATCTTTGTTGTTCTCAAAGTTTATGGATTTAGATGGGGGGGAATTTATGATGATCCTCCTAATGTGAGTGATTCACTACTTGTTGAACCTAGTGATACTCCTAGTAAGGCACTTGCTATAGTCTCTTTGGCTAGTTGTTTTCCTTCCATATATGATGAGCAAGATTGTGATGTTGACGATTTTCTTTAGATCAACTCGCATGTGGAATACCCTTTGTTTTCTTTATGTGTTATTTGTGTTTTCTTGCACATGATGTGATCTCCCATGTTGTGTTGCTTGATGTGTCTTAATATTTGTGGGTTTTCTTTGGAGGACCCTTGTTGCTCCATTGGCACAAGGATACAAAGGAAACAAATTTTTCATGACATTCATCTATTTGTATCTCCATTCTTCTTTATGTTGTGAATATTTTATTCTTGTGCATTTTCATTTTGGGGACGATGCAAGGCATTGATACATTTAGGTCTCTTCCATGTTGACCCAAATTTTTGTTTGTTCTCTCTATATGCCATTCTTCCATTGTGTTCATAGTTCCACTAGTATTTAGGGGAATGATGTTAATTTTGAGCTCATTTATATTGTAGAGAAGATGTATATTGACCTCGAATTTATGGATCATGTTGGAAGTTTTTCATATATTGTTACTTATGTCACCATGTTGGTCCAGTACTGTGTACTGGTGTGAAGATCACACTTATCCTATCCAGTATTTGATCTGGTATCTCTGGTAATTCGGTCTGCATATTTCCTTTGGTAATTAATATGATCTATGGTTTTGGTAAAAGGCTTATAATGGTTGGAAGTGTGTATATATGTATTCTTAGATGTTCATATGATTGGGTGATGTGTTGGCATCGATTTTTGAGATTGCATTTCGGTATTAAGTTAAACTTGGTCGACATGATGTTGCATGACATGGGTGAATTACTCTTGATATGAAGCCAACAAGTTATCTTCTTGAAAATATGATTTGCATCAATTAGGTCGACCTAATCAATGCATGAAGGTATATCGGGTATATATACAAGATGGTTAGAAGATGAGAGAGTGATGATGGGAATGAAGGATATGTGTGTAGTGAATGTGAATGCGAAGAGAAGAAGAAGTGTGTGTATGAGTGAAGTGTGCGAACAATAGTTGAAGATCATGTGAGTGAATACTCTAAGCATCAAAGGAATTGAACTTGCACATGTTGTGTAACTCGTCAGTTCAACTCTGGCGGTTAGCCATTTTTGTTTACTTATTTTTGTAGGTAGTGAGCCTCCATTTTGGACAGTAAGTCTTTGTAAACAGTGAGCTTTTGTATCTGACAGTGAGCTTCTTTATTACCAGTATTGATATAAATTTATATACTGTGAGTTAATCCTCACTGTGGTTTTTTCCTCATTGGGTTTTCCACATAAAATCTGGTGTTTCTATGTTGTGGAATTTCATGTTTTGTCATTGCTCTTATTTGTTCCCTGAGTTAATAAATTAATGGTGTTTGTTCAATAAGTTTGTGTGGATATTGATTCACCCCCATCTCAGATTCGGTTTATTCAACAATTGGTATCAGAGCTTTGGTTCCTCTGGAGAAGTTTAATAGCTTGAGGGAGATCCTGCAAATTGAACAAATGGATAAAGAAGAGCTTTGAACTGCCCTTGAAGATTTTGACAAGGCTGAAATTGAAAATAGAGACCTGAAGGAAAATCTTGATAAAGCAAATGAATGTATCCGGAAATTGAAAGAGCAATTAAAGAAATTCAAGGAAAGATACATAGAAACAAGTGAGGAATTGAAACAAGAAAATGATGAGAATATCAAACTTAAATTGAAGATAGATGAAAAGAAGAAAGTTGAAGAATGCTTGAAAATTGTGATACAAAGTAAATTTGATGTATGTTGTAGGCTTGAACGGGAAGTGATAAATCTGAAAGAAAAACTTGAGAAAGCAAAACTCTGTGAATATGACTTTAAGACAAGCTCCACCAAGGTTGATGAATTGATAGTAGGACAAAAACCTTCTAAAGACAAAAGTGTCTTAGGAAATGAAGCTAATGGAAAAATGCAAAACTCAAATCCAATAATTGATCAAAAGACTCAAGACAAATAGAAGAAGAGAAGATACTCTGGAAGGAAACCACCTATTAGACAACAAAATGCACAAAGGTACTTTTCATTCAATGGTTTTTGTTTTTCATGTAATAAATCTGGTCATAAGGCAATAGAGTGTAGGAGTAGGTTGAATAAGTTTTTTGGTCCCTTTTCTGTACAATGTTATACATGCAAGAAGATAGGACATAAAGATACTAAATGCAAATCTTCAGTAAACATGATTATTCAGATGATGATGAATAGGTTCAATGGAAAAAGGATGAATCAATCATTCAATGGCTATTGTTACACCTGTAACATGTTTGGACATAAAGCGAATCAATGCGAAACATGGAATAATGGAAATTAAACAAGTCAGAGAAATACAGTCTCCTAATATTGAAAGAAACCATGACATATCTCAAAGGTTTGTAGAAATAGAAAGGGAAAGGAGTCTGCTTCGGTGGAAGATGATAAACCAGTTGAAAAGATTGACAAAGAAGAAGTTAAGCAATAAAAGAGAAAAATATGGAAAAAGAAAGAAGGATCAGAGTTTACTAATGCGTATGTACTCTCATCTAGTGCAGATGAATCCTCCGGGAACTAGACCTAGCTCGGTCTTAGGGGGAGATTTATCAAAAAAAAATTAAACCCCCAAAAATATAACGTGTTAGTTGTTGGCATGTGCATATTTTGTAAAGAATGACAAGACAAAAGTAATGCAAAAGAAACCAAAAGAAAAAGTGTAAGCATGTTCTTTTGCAAAGTGAATTTGGGTTTCTCAGTTCAAATGGAAGAGAATTTTGCCAAATTTTTGCAATTAATGTGAGTTAGGGTAAAATGATGAAGTATAAAGGAAATTTCACAAATCATTTTGATCATCAAATGCATTCGAAGGATCTATAGAGTGACTTGGAACTCTCTTGAAGCATCTCTGAAGCGATTCAAAGACCCTTGAATAAATCATTGTGGATATTCAAAATAGGTGTTGAAAGTTTCACTATCTCGCGATTGTAGAAGAAGGTAACTGAAGATTTTATTATTATTAAATTTTGAGAGCTATAATGGAAACCTCTAAAAGAGGATCGAGTGGGAATATCCCTCTGAAGTTGAAAGGAGTTGAGATGGATGAATTTGATCATCATAAAATAAAAAAGTTGGAATTAGGGTTGGAACCGAACAATTTATGAAACATACAAACCCTAGGTCTGGATGTGTGGGGAGAATTCCCTTGGTTTGATGAAAAAGAATTCATCTTATTCCTCTTGAGAGAATTCAAGGATGGTAGCATTGTACTCAACAAACCTTATCTCATTTCGAAGGAAGCAATCAAAGTGGTTATCGGACTATGCAACATTGGAGAACTTCCTGGATGGAAGACTATAAAATACAAGGAAGTAGAGGAAATGACAGGAGTCGACAAGGAACCTTGAGCACTGTTGATCGATACTATTGGTGATGCCTCGGTTAGGTATGTTGCATACGACATTTCTTATAAAATCTATTTCAAAAATCGTGAAGGCTCTACTTCGGCCATTGCAGTTTATTTGGCACATAAAATGGTAAAAGAGAACATACAATTTGATTTGTGTAAGCTAATTCTTGAAAATTTTACCAAGAATATACAAATGACACTGGTAGAAGGATACCATTCCGTTTTGGGTCCTTGCTTACATTTTTGGTATTTTATTTTCTGAAATCACTACCGGGAAAGATGTTGAGTGGGAATCTGGGATTCCCGTTGCAAAACAGATATATAGGCACTTGGAAAACTTGAAGGATAAAGAAAGTGTGTGCAAAAACTTTTTCTTATCGTTGCAAAATGTAATGAGATCCGATGAATTCATAGTGAGTCAATTTGAGGAAGGTTCTTCCTCAGGGACGAAGGAATTGGAAGTAGTCACTAGTGGTTCCCCTCCGAAATCGAAGAAAAGAAAATTTGTCTTCGAAAATGTCATTGTTATCCTTGAAGAAAAGAAAGAAGATGAAGAATATCTAGCTAGATCAAAATCTTCCGATCCAGAAGGCATCCAACCCATGTTAATAAAAGGGAAAATGAAGAAAGTTGGTGATGTATGGAGTACAACCTCACTTGTCGATAGACTTAAAATTGATGATGCTTTAGTTGAAAATCTACTTCATAAAGGTATTGATATATTTGTTGTTTCTGATTCTTTACCTGAAAATCTAGTTGAAATAGTTGAAGAGAGAATTTTGCTTGAAGGTCTGTGATAGGGTAGGGTTGGATGGAACAATCACTGTTTCATGCTCTGGATCTTTGCTAGCAAGATCTCCTTGGTGTCTTAACCACCTTAACCTTTAGGACCTTCTCTTAGGTACCCCTGGTTCCCCTGGCCAACCCCACCATCGTCTCAATTCCAACCTACCAAGCCAACCTTGGTGCAATGCTTCTATTCTTCCCTTAGCCCTTAATCTTCCCTAAAGGCTAATCTAATCTCAACACTCAATTTTTTCTTTGCAAGGGTGTGGGGATGATTCCAACAGGTTCTCACCATCATAACTTGGTTCTAAAAACTCCACCTTGCTTCCTTTGTCCATCACTTTCACCAAACCCTCATCTAGGGTTAAAAAGGCTACTAACCCAAGAGCCCCTATTAGGTCTCCAACTCCGATGAAACTGGTCAGATTTCTAAAGCTCTCCAAAGACCACCCAATCTTTCCTTGAGCTTCTTAGGGTATAAATCCACCTCTCAAAGATTTCAGGGCTCCTAATTCTCCACTACCCGTACAACACTCTAAACTGGAAATGGTCAAAGAACCTAGGTTTTGTAGGTCTTTCCCTGTCTTCTTTGCAGACTGTTGAGGTTTCCTCTCACCAAATGGACTGATGGAGTCTCCTCATTGTTTCCATATCTTGATAACCATCACATCTTCCCTCTTCAACAGGAAGATTGCTTTGAACAGACACCCCTACACTTTATAGTGCTTTGCACTTCCTGTCTTTCCTAGTCGGGCACTATCAAGCTCGCCTAGGAGAAAACTTTCTCCACGATTCCCTAACTCCTAACCACTCCTAACTCTAACCTATTTATAGACATGGGGCTTAGTCACAGTTCCCAAGGGCCCGTACATAAGTACAGTGGGAATGTAACTAAACCTCCATTATTTATAGTTTGCCAGTCAGATCAGCAACACAAAAGAAACAAACTAACTTCAAAGCACGCCTGAAAATTGAACACACTCACTAGTTACTACCACACAAAGCTTTAAGTCATAGCTACACTACAATCTACAACAATTTACAGAGCCATGATCGCTCCTGGTCACAAAAATTCAAAGCAAACACAGAAATTACATATCCTTCTCACTGTCCACACTAGTATTCATGAGCTTTCAACAATACAAAAGCTTCCAACCCTCCTTTCAGGTCGAGACACACCTTAAAAAGGTTTCTAAAATAGTTGAGCTCGATCCTAACTGCTCCATGGCCGCTTGTGTGTTTTAAATGGTTGGAAGCGTGTATATATGTATTCTTAGATGTTCATATGATTGGGTGATGTGTTGGCATCATTTTTTGAGATTACATTTCAATATTAAGTTAATCCTGGCCGACATGATGTTGCATGACACGAGTGAATTACTCTTGATATGAAGTCAACAAGTTATCTTCTTGAAAACATGATTTGCATCAATTAGGCTGACCTAATCAATGCATGCAGATATATCTAGTATATATATAAGATGGTTAGAAGATGAGAAAGCGATGATGGGAATGAATAATATGTGTGTAGTGAATGTGAATACGAACAAAAGTGTGTGTATGAGTGAAGTGTGCAAACAGTAGTTGAAGATCATGCGGGCGAATACTCTGAGCATCAAAGGAACTGAACCTGCACATGTGGTGTAACTCCTCGGTTCAACTCTAGTGGTTAGCCATTTTTGTTTATTTATTTTTGTAGGCAGTGAGCCTCCATTTTGGACAATAAGTCCTTGTAAGTAGTGAGCTTCTATATCTAGCAGTGAGCCTCTTTATTACTGGTATTGATATAACTTTACATATTGTGATTTGATCCTCACCGTGGTTTTTCCCTCATTAGGTTTTCTACGTAAAATTTGGTGTTTTTGTGTTGTGGAATTCCATGTTTTGTCATTGCTCTTATTTGTTCCCTGAGTTAAAAAATAAATGGTGTTTGTTCAATAAGTTTTAGTGGATACTGATTCACCCCCCACCCCCTCAGTATCTGGTTTATTCAACAGATCTCTTATGTGATCATCTTTATGGTGTTTGTGGCATTGCATTAGGGGCAACCCCTTGTTATGAGATAGTTTTATTTGGAAACATATCATTGGCATAGGGATTTCTAAATAATCTCTCATGACCTTATCACATGGAGTTTATCATTTTTCTACTTTAAAGAAATTTCTCATAGCCTGGTGTTTGACAATTACTTTAAGGTGGGGGCATACATTCCATTATGTGTTCCACTTTGTTCACACACAGTAGACTTAGTGATGGGATGACTTAATTTTTTGATCATTTATGTAGCACCTTATCAAATGTATTGGAACAAGGATGAGAAACTACCTCTCCTAACGACCCAAACCCCCAACTAACTCCCATTCTTGCCACACTTTAGAAAAATATTTTTTAAGGTGGTTATAAACACTTAATTTAAGATATTTCTAAGGTTTAATAAACCCCTTACCCTTATATCTAGCACCTATGATCAATTTAAGAGTATACAAACTTGATTCACATAAGAACCACATAAATCACAAAAAGGAAAATACTATGAGATAACTAACAATGGTAATAAAATAAAACATTCACATAAATAAATAACTTACAACACATTAAACCACATAAATGGCATGATCAAAACAATAGAACACATGATTTGAATTTCTCCATACGAGATAAGATCGATAATCACAAAAATAATACAAAAAGTAGCAATGTGACCCCAAGTTCCATTAGCAAATTTTACTTGCTCACTCAACCAAAAGCGCTAGTATATTATAAGAGATAATAATAATAGTTGAAGAATCTAATATATATCAAAATATAATATTTTGAAACGGTTACTATGTTCTAAAATTTCTTATCTACGATAATAATCTATGAGATCACATAGAAATTGTTTAATCGAATAAACCATCATAAGTGAACATTTAACTTATCAAATATCATCTCAATAGCATCTACTTTCTAAAACTTCTTATCTATGATAATAATCTATGAGATCACATAGAAATTGTTTAATCAAATAAACCATCATAAGTGAACATTTAACAAGTATCAAATCTCATATCAATAACATCTACTCGCATATCCACATAATGTAATCATTAGACAATCTCAATATCACTACCACTAGCAATAATTCCCAACATACTATTGACTAACTAAAGCTAAGATGACCATTAAATCCATAATATAATCAATAAACCATGATAACCAAGACAAACCATAAAGGCATAAGAACATCATATATATGTATGAAACAACTATCATTCATAAAAACCTTATATAATTCCCAATCACAAAAACACATGAAAAACATTTCAAATGAGATTCATAATATCAATAAATAAATATAGAGTCAATAGGTTCACAAAAGGTGGGGTCTCACATCTCATTTCACACTTGAAGAAGTTACAATGGTATCTAATTATGTAGAGATTACCCATTGATCAATTATGGTTTTGTCAAACTTACCATCCCAAACTATAGATTAATACTCGCTATTAGTGTAACCTATGTGATGATACATCCTTAGTTTCCTATATTACCTAAGCATAAATGTTGGAAGTGTTTAGTCTAGGGGTATTTAGCAGTAGTTGGATACAACAAATACAAAAACAATCTCATCTGCGCAAAAAATTATACATGAAGGTGGAATATTTGCTAGTTGATATGAAAGATGGTAAGACAAGAAAAATGAAGGGATTATACATGAGACAAACCAAGTTTATAGGGTGAGATGGGATAGTGAAATCTAAATTGGAGTTATTTTACATCACCAAAATGGAGTGTTATTTTAGGCAAACCGAGATTTGTTGGTTGAGATGAAATATGATAGGAAGATAAGACAAAAGAAGATATTATATATGAGGCAAACCAATTTTAAAGTGTGACATGTGATAGTGGTTATAATTGAATTTGGACTCATTCAAGGTATATTCTCAATTCTAGGTGCTAGCGAAAAGAGTGGAGAATCTTGTTATAACAAATGAGACCCACATGAATTAGTTGAAACCAAAATAGAGCGCTATATTTGTGTATATCAATCATCAAATAGTTATGATTCAAAGATGCCTTTGTGGTTGCATTTTATATTTGATGACTCATTGATTGAGCCCATGCAATGTTCATGTGAAGCCATTGATTGTATTTACTATTCTCAATATATGCTCTTCAAAGTGGGCATGGAGCTTTCGTACTGATATCATGGTTTTGGTTAAAATATTTATGGTTTTTACCTCTCTATTTAAGTTCTATATATTGGAGGTTTGAGATAGTAGTTTTTGATAATATTTTATAGATACATAAATGCTATCAAAGTGCATAAAGGTAGTGTGTTGATATTGTATTCATGTTATTTGAAGATTAATATATAATTGTCCTCTTTCTAGAGTGATTTTTTGAAATAATTTCTCCATATAAATCATGTGTTATTATGGTTTGTTGATTTATTCTTGTATCCCACATATAATCTTTTATGGTAATCTAATTATTAATAGATTAATTTTAGATTTGCATAAAGATTGAGAAGTTTTTATTGCAATAGTTTCACCTTCTTTTTCAAAAATTAAGAGAACATAAGATTATGACATGGGTCTTCTCTTATGGCTTAAGAAACGAAATATAAATGCCCTAAATGAATGTAACTAGGCTAGTGTGAAAAGGTCCCAAAAGGAAACTAGATAGTTAGAAAACCTAGTTCATGCCAACTCTTTCCCTTAAGTGCAACTTAGGGAGAATGGGAAAACATGCAAAGATGCAAAGATAGGGTTCAAATATAAAACCATGTTAGGTACCCATGTAAGATAATTTCCCACAAATGGAGTGAAAGAGAAAACCCATTGGAAAAAACACTATCCAAATGGTAGATGATGAAAAATTGAAAGGAAGGAAGGAGAACTCAACATGACTCCCTCTCACTCTCTCAAGGACTACTTCTATTGCCATTGTATAATAGATGTTCTCTCCATAAGAGAGAAGGATAGATACTATGTATCCCCCCACAATGTACAATCGCCTACAATGATGGTGGATGCTCAATAAATGATGATGATAAAGATCTAAGAATGCTAAACAACATTCCTCCCCTTAGGAAGAAACAAATATGAAGATGTGTGTAAATGTATTCCCATTCTAGATATGAATTTGGTGGAAGAAAAATTATGATGTGTGAAATCTTTAAGCTTTTCTTAAGCGTCGCCATGTTGGTACTAAGATTTAGATCCACAAACATAATCATTGTCATAGATTTATTTGCCTATTCTTAAGAAATTTATTATTCATGACTTTTCTCTTCTAATTGTCACCCTTGCATCAATATCAACCATAGTCATAAGTAATGTGACCCTACACCCAATGTACTCTTCAATAATTATTAGCTTACATTTCCTACTTGAAGAATTTACAACGGTTTCTAGTTTTGTAGAGATCACCCCTTGACCAATTTTGAGTTTTTCAAACTTACCATCCCTAAATATAGATTTAATATCCACTATTATTGTAACCTATGCAATTATATCTCCTTAGTTTCCTCTATTACTTGAGCATAAATATTGGAAATGTTAAGTCTAGGGGTGTCCAATACTAGTTGGAAGAAACAAATGCAATTCAACAATCTCACCTCCCCCAAAGTTTATACATGAAGGTGGAAATTTTTTTAGTTGAGATCAAATATGATAATAAGACAAGAAAAATGAAGAGATTATATATGAGGAAAACCAAGGTTCTAGGGTGATGTGTGATAGTGCAATCTAAATAGGAGTTATTTAGATTTTCAAGGATATCATCACCATAGATTTTTAACTATGTGAAAGTTTGATTGTAGTGAGAATGGTTAGAATTATTGATATGTCGACTCAAGAGGATTGAATGTTGAACAAAAAATATTCAAGCTCATTCTTTTCTTTCACCCCACTCATCTTTTGTATTTCTTTTTTAAAATTATTAGAGTTAAAACTAATCAATTTATAAGAATATGTATGTTAAAGGTTATTGTTTACAAAACTAATGAAAATGAAGAATATTAGTCAACTATTTAAGATTTATACTTTTGTGAATCGTGTTGTTCCTATAATAACTAGTGTTGTACTAGCTAATTAAACCAATTTGTGTACTTTGCATACACTGAATCATAAATATTTGTGGGAGTTAAAATATATTTGTATATATTAGAATAAGAATTTATTATTCAAATGCAAAATTTTCTAAATGAAACAACCAATATGGACCTTTGAGTTACTCATGCATGTCTAGACTAGGTAACATAAACCTTGGGAGTAGTAATTCCCTTTCATGTGAGAATCATTTTTTTCACTTAGGTTGGTGTGTGAAACATACATCAACATCACATTAGGTCATTTTAAAATAAGGGTAATCATTAGATTAAATTTAAGCAACACATTCACACATTTGTCTTTAACACTTTGTAGGTTTAGAACACCTACCTCTTTATCTACATCAACATCAAACTCCACAACCTCTTTTACTATTATCGTTGACTTAGTCTTTGTGCTTGACTAAGGCATAATGAAATCTTGTACTTCAACCCTTGCATGCTAAAGCCTCGTGGTTTTCCTTAGCACCACCATTATTTTCTTTATTCAAATATACACCAAGAGAGCATTTTGTATAGTTACTAAAGATCAAACTTTATGTAGGACATAATCATGAAAGTTTGGACAAGATTGCACCTCGGGCATAATCATTGTCACAATTGCACCCCATGCTCAAATCCTTCAATTTTAGTTGCCCCTTCTTTATATCCAAAATCCAATTTTGAATTTTAGACATCAATCATATAAATTGTAATGCTCCTAGAAGACAATTGTGTATAATTGTTTTGCACTATATAAACTATTAAGCATAATACAAAAATGCTATACATAATTGTCAATCAAAACCTATACCATTCATAATATGAACTATAAAAATATCGTCTTTAAACTATCATATACAACATATCACATCAATCAAAATTATTGTTAAAGACAATTTAAAATGCACAACCCTAATTCATCTCATCTTTACTTTAATACATATCTAATTACAATCCCAATCAACTTATTCAATCAATGATCAAACTCAACTCTAATATCCAATATTATATAAACTTAATCAATTTATATAGTTTTTGGAACACATCCATATATTTGAAGGGTCGCTTAACTTTCCATCAAATTTCCTTGGTTTTTGTGATGGTCTATCTCTTTAAAAAAGGCTTTCGCTTTAGTATATATGCTTCACTTTAATGAAATTTACTATCTTGGTTGTATCGTTTGTCCTTTAGCTGGTTTTAAATAATCCAACCAAACCTTGTTTGTATTCCTAAGGGGGAGAGGGAGAGGGAGAGGGACGCGTAGCGTACAAGACAAAATACATCCCCCCTCCTCGCCAATGCTTAGCACCGCCCAAATCTTGGGAAATCCCACTATGTGGGGCACATTCATTTTCTTACTACTTTTTGACCAATACATTTGATTATTTCTGCTGTCTTTTGGAAATAAAATATTGTAAATTGGAATGAAAAGTTTGTATACGTGTAGAGATTTGAGCCATTTGAGGTGTGAAGAGCCACGTACCCCCACCCAATACAAGATACTTCCAAGTTTCCCCATATAGAAAAATATGGTCAAACTAGGCAAACTCCCTAAAGCTGGGAGAACCATGTAAGTGGACCCAAAATGTCACTAACCACATCACAATTAAGTGGGGCCATATATTTTCTCTTCCCTAGGAGTTGTTAGGGAGCCAATTATATAATATGTGATGTCCCCTTAGCAAACTATAACTAACTTAGTGCACATGTGGTCTATCATGTTACAAGTATTTTTTTCACTCTTCCATTCATTTGCGGGTATTGAGCAATAATAAGTGGAGTAGATCAATAATGAGGCCTCTTTGTCCTACTTTAAAAATTGAACAAAGCTATAATGTTTAGGAAAACTTAGATAGGAGCTATGTTTGACCAAAAAAGACAAAGCATATTTTGATTATGGGAGTAATACAATCAACCATCTATCTTCCCTGTGCATAGTCCAATGTAATAGAAAGTGTTTTGGTTGATCTTGGCTTGGAAGCACTAGCCATCATGGAATATATGCTTGTAAAGGAACGGTGTAAGAGGGAATCCTTAGTGAATAAAGTGTTAAGTTTAAAAGATGAAATGAATGAGCAATTGATAATAAGACAAGCATTGGTATAAAAAGAAATAACATTTAAATATGGTAGATCAAGTGAGACACAAATCCAAGCCAATGTATCTCAATTACACATTAATAAGGGATTCCTATTCCATTTTACGTATTTGGTTTAACCTAAGAATTTAAGAATAAAAGGTTGGTGGAAACAATCATAGGATTTGTCAAAATTAAGATTAATAAGAATAACATCGTTGATGGTTTTTTTAGGTCTATTTAACAACGGGAGCCACAAAACCCCCCAAGAGCACACCCAACTACCCAATTCTAAATTTCAACAATTTTTGAAGTTGTTTAGAACAACAAACATCCTTAGAATGGAGTTGCAAGATCTGCCATTTGATCGTATCCAAATGATTGTTGAACTTCATATTCTTGCATCCCAATGATTTTATATGAAGTGTTAAGAAGGTGAGTGGTTCAACCAACTAAAATATCCTTATTATTCCCTTTAAAATTTAGCTTGATAAGCCCCTATTCATCTTGGGTTTAAGATTTCTCTTCACTAAAGTATCTAAGTAGACTTATACAATTTGTATTTAATATGCATCTACAAGGATTTAAAAGAACTTGGTAAGGAGATAATCTAGCCCTGTGCTTTTATCATTAACCATGTAAAATAAGGTGATTTATCTAATTCTTTGGGAGATAAATATTGATTCTAATGATGGCTGAATTCAAAGTTTATCATAGAGAGTATGTACTCATCAACAATCATTTTCACAGTTATTTGTCATCTTAAAATAATTTGTGATGATGGTCATAATTTTTTTATATGAGATCAACAATGGATGCATGAACAATTTCTTGATTATCCATGATGGTGACAATACACTCTTTCATATGCTTGTATTTAATAAATTGAAAGAAGAATCTAGAGTGACATTTTCTCATGTCCTCTTTTCTAAAAATAACATTTACTATTTTTAGTAGACCCGATTTTAGAAATAGTAAGTCAGGACCTATGGATGAATCGAGTAAATTGGAACTTTAAAATTAAATCATTAAATCATTTTTTTAGGGACAAATTAATAAATATTCCAAATGGGGTGTTGGATTTTGGGAGGAGCAATTTTGGAGTATTTTTGGCTTTGTTTGATGTAAGATTTTGGTCGACAGTTGGCAAGTTGCATAGGGCATCTTTATGACAGGAGTTACATTCTAGGCATGCAATTTTTCCCAACTTGGGTGTCCAAATTGGTGTTGGAAAAGGGAATTGAATATATTGTTATTTCCTTATGAATTTTTTCTTATTTCTAGACATTATTTTCTCACATGTTTGTGATTTTTCTTCAGAGGTTGGTAAACCAAGTGGATTGAGGCTCAGAGACAATGGTTCCAAGGCTCTTCAGGTGCAATTTCATCCAAAGATTGACATTATGTTGAATGCTCTTTAGTTTGGTATTTTGTTTTCAATTTGTTAGTAGGAGTTGGTAGTATTTTGGATTCCAATTTGTGTTGTTGTTGATTGCAACAAATATCAATATACTGGAGGTATTCTATTATACATTTTTCTACCCAGATAAGTTGTATTTTAGTTAGTTGAATGGTGTGGAGATTGCTTCAGTTTGGAGTGTGTTGTGGCTTCTAGATTCAGGGGTTAGCTTCAGTTTAGAGCACATCTTTCATATTATAGGTTGTTGTGTGTGAATGTTTTTGTTAGGAGCATATTTAGATGCTACTTTAGTATTCCATTTATTTACTTTATTTTTTCAAGTCAGTTGTGTGAAGTTTGGCGAGTTAGTGTGGAAATTACGATTTCTAGTTAGAGATTTATATATATATAATTTGTGTATATGACAAAAAATATGATGTGATTCCATGAAGTTACCCATAATAAAATTTTATTTCAGATGCACTTCACCTGATTTCTAGTTTGATGTTTTTTGGTGTTGTTTTCAAATTACTTGAATTGCTCAATTTCAAATTTGATAGTAAATTTAAATTATGGAATTGAGATAAGTTTAATTTGTGGAAATCACGAGATTTTTCCAGAGTTTTGATAAGTAATTTGTGGGTTATAATCATAAGTTGATCAAATTTGAGATTTATTTTAATTTGGGACATTACAGTGGTATTAGAGTCATGATCTTGCCAGCCTAAGGGTTTGATCATATTTTTGCAAGGGAAAAAAGAGTAAAGAGATGGTTGATGTTGATTGGAGATACTTTCAAGATCTAAAAAGGAGTAATAAATAAAATATAGATAGTCTTGCAGAGATAAGAGAGGCAATGAGGTTGTTGGCAAAAAGGCTTCAAAATCTAGTATCGCCTAAAGAGAGTTGGAGTTATTTGGAGGTTCAACCAAGCAATATTAGAGATTCCAAGTCTATTTTCGTATCTAAAGGTGATTTTTCTACATACATTCCCCCTTTAGATCCCATGGAAGATTTGGAAAGAGATCTAGTGGCCATCAGAGAGACTTATGCTAATTAAGATGAAGGATTTAGATATCCAGTCCCATACAATGATTATGTCACTATGATGTAGAGCATGTGGTCTGCAAAGGGTTGTAAACATCACCCAAGATATAGTAGAAAGGAAATCATAAAAAAATTAGCTCCAACATTTGATGGATCAGACAAGACCTCAATCAAAGTATGGTTACAAAAGATGCATGACTATTTCATATTGTCCCATGAAGAAGCAAGTTGTCATTCAGTATGTGATCTTGCATCTTGGAGGAGCTACTCATGATTGGTGGTACCAACGTATGAACACCCAAGACCACATCCAAGTAAATTCTTTTGATGAATTTTGCCAAATTTTGATTGATAGATTTGAACTCAAAGTTGAAGAGGAGCAAGTAGTTGTAGAAAATTTCATAGCATGAGAATCTAATGCAGTGTGTGCCTTGAAAAATGATGAATGTGTGGCAAAGTCTTTGGATGACTCTTTGGTCTATATACAATTACTATGGATAAGGTGGTGCATGAAGAACATGACAAAATGATAACCTTAGATCCTAGTTTGGATTCATTTGGTGAAGATTCTAAGACTAATGTCTACCTTGATGTCTTTAGTGGAGTAGATACTAATGAAGGGTTCTTTGAGGTACCTTAAGAAGATGGACATGGAAGAGGCAAAGGTGATGATATCTCCAAATTAGCTTTTGATGATCACTCATATCATTTCATTGATGAAATTTCAGGTGGCTTTGGGCTTGGCTTCCAAACAAGCCTACAAAGGAGGATGTTGATGAAAATTTCAGTCCTAGGAAGGTGAAGAGTGAGTCTTTCAAAGAGGCAACCACTCATGAGGAGCATAGTGAATACTTATACCTTGATTGAAGAAATCAACCCTCTTTCACTTGGGATCTAGAAGTGCCAGGATCCAAGTATGATGAGGTTTCTCTCTTGGGATGAATTTCCCCTTTATTTCATGTTGTTTCATGTTCATCTCAGGAGTCATGCATGGAGGATGGTATTGAAGAGGCTAAGATTGAAAGGTATGTTGATGATATTGAATACAAATCTGATTTATTATTTATTGGTGTTGATTTTGAGCAAAGATATAACAACCTTGATTTTGAGAAAAAAAACATAGAAGCCTTGATAACAATCATAAACACAATAGCCTTATTGATTTGGATCCTCAACCCGATGCTACACATTTTCATCAAGTTGGTAAAAGAGAAGTTTATGAGGTTTGGGACAACCATGGTGTTGTTAGTGATAGGTATGAAGAAGGTTTTAATTTTTGCATGCATTGGGTAAAATTACAAAGTTGTGTTACACTTTCAGCCAACTTATCAACACGAGTGAATTTTAGTATTTATAACTAAAAATCAATTTTGGTCAAATATATGATCTAGTAAGATTCATTCTAGATAAGTTAAATATTTCCACAGCGTTTTCAACTAAAATTGTTGGCTAAATGCATATGTAGCACCACTTTGAGGCCAATTTACTAAAAAGGTGAAATTATTTGAAAAAAATAATGTTTCAACAACTCCTACTCATATAAATAACATTTTTTTAAATATAAAAAATACTCTTTTGTAGATCCATAAGTGTAGTTCTCAAATATTATTTATTTTAATAGCTCAATTATATTTTTATTTTTTACTAAAAGTAGGTTATCAATACAAAAATATTAGGTTGATTACCATGTCAAAAAATAATAAACTTATTAAAAAAATATGATGCCCTAGATAAAAGAATCTAGATTAAGATAGTATAATTTATTTTCTATTTTAGATAAATATTTATATAAAACTTGACATCGAGTGGAAACAACTGTGTTTTACTACACACACATTTAAATATTTATTTAAAAATATATATTTATTAAAATTGCAAAACAAAATACATGCCCTAAAGTTTCAAGTTATAAATATATGCAAAAATATTGAAGGGAAAAAAAAAAAAAAATTACTATATAAAGCTTGACGTCTCATGTAACGTCATTTTTTAGCAACTAAATTATAGTGTTAATTTGTAAAAAACTATATTTACATATTTTTTAATTTTTTCAGAAAAAAAATTACAAAAATAAAATATACTAAAAAATACACATTTTATTAGTTTACATCATTTCAAAATTTGAAACATATATGCCACTTTCTAGTGATTCAGGTTTAAAAGTTAAATCAGTGTTGCTCGTTTGCTTTATAAAAGTGTGACACAACTTTGACTCTTTCAAAGAGACAACCACTCATGAGGAGCATAGTGAATACTTATACCTTGATCGAAGCAATCAACCCTCTTTCACTTGGGATCCAAGAGTGTCAACATCCAAGTATGATGAGGTTTCTATCTTGGGATGAATTTCCCCTTCATTGCAATGTTGTTTCAAGTTCATCTCAAGAGTCATGTAGAGAGGATGGTGTTGAAGATGCTAAGGCTAAAAGGTATGTTGATGATATTGAATACAAATCTAGTTTATTATTTCTTGGTGTTGATTTTGAGCAAAGATATAGTAGCCTTGATTTTGAGCAAAAACATAGAAGCCTTGATTATGAGCATAAACACAATAGCCTTGTTGATTTGGATCCTCAACCCGATGTTACACATTTTCATCAAGTTGATAAAGGAGAATTTTATGAGGTTTGGGATAGCCATGGTCTTGATAGTGATAGATATGAAGAAGGTTTTGATTTTTTCATGCATTATAATTTGTATTAACTTGACATGCATGAGGGAATTTTTAGGAAACGGTTCTTGGTGTCCACCAAAAATGAAGTGCAAGTTTTATCTAGATTGGATAGTACACATAGGCATATAGAAAGCATCATTAAAAATGCACCAAGAGATCAAAATAAGCTTAATGTTGCCTATGTTGATTTGTAAACAATGAAGAACACCATGGAAGAAAATAAAATAGTTTATTTGCACATGATACATGATAGAGATATGGCTAAGAAGTTTGCAGATGAGACCCTATCCATGACCGAGCAATTAAGGGGAGAAGTTGGTGAGCTCACTCGTAAGCTTAACTCTACAAAGCTTGCTTTGGAAAGTGTCCAAGAGGCACTTCTTGAAGAAAGTAATCAACTTTATGAGGCACAACAGTTTAGGGAGAAGGAGAGTAGAGAAAGGGCCAAGGAGGTTGAATAGGTAATGGAGGAATATGATCCTGCACGTTGTCCAAAAAAATCAAGAAATGGGAGTTTGGATTGACAAGAGGATGAACCTGATTTTGGAATTGAAGATAATTTTTAGATTGTTGATGATTTTATATTTATGATGGATTTTGATTTGGCTCTTAACAATCCACTTTTCAAATGGGATGATGAAGATCTAACTAATTTCAATGATGAGATTGGATTTGATTGCAGGATTCAACACCCAAGAGCAATTTATTTCTATGGGATGTTGTCTCAAGATTGGAGTAGTGGGTCAACCTCCAGTGTTAATATTGCTGTCCACTTTCTGATCAACTTGCACATAACTTCAGATCTTGATTTGTAGATGATTTGGATGGTCTCTTTTGCCCAACAGTTGAACAGTTATTGGTTGAGGTTGGATTGTAGAAGTAATTTGACCATAAGAGATGATCCTATTGCTACTTCCATACTCTCATCTCTCCTATGTTTTCAATAGGACTTCAATTTGGTTATTGTTTCCCTTACATCATTTTGTTGGTTATGAATAAACCTTTTCATGAGCAGATGGTTGTTAAGCATTGAAAAAAAATTGGGTAGATGGTTGTAAGTATTTTGGACATAGTTCATTCTTTCATTGCTTCCACTTTGGCGAGAAATGGTCACTGCAGTTACTCCATGGAGATGACATGCATGATTTTAGATGATATTTTAATAATTGCAATGTTTTGTTTGTGTAAATAGAACCTTTTGATTGACATTTGGAGGTTATTGGTTATTTTATTAGTTTGAATCATCTTAAAAATCAAAACATAAGTCGCTTTTAAGTGATTCAAGTAGAAAAGATAGATCAATGTTGGTTATTTCCTTTATAAAAGGTGGCAAAACTTTGAACTTTCACATGCATTGTCTATGCTTCCACACTTTGAGGTTGTTGAGCAAATGTGCAAATGCACCAAAAAATTGCCTCCCTACCAATTTATTATATAAATCCTTTCAATCAATAAAAATGTAATTACTAATTTTCAAGTATTATCAACTTTAAACAAATTCTTCATAATAAAGGATCTATCA
Organism: Sequoiadendron giganteum; assembly: GCA_007115665.2. NCBI lineage: Eukaryota > Viridiplantae > Streptophyta > Pinopsida > Cupressales > Cupressaceae > Sequoiadendron > Sequoiadendron giganteum. The sequence continues at coordinate 149,799,557 of CM021100.1, read as the reverse complement.
ACTACACCATTTTTTTTATATCATAAAATATTCAAACCCCTTCCAATTACCCAACACAACAATTTAAAGTAAATATAATTTAACCATAAAAATATTAAATAATCATTATCGTAATATTATTTGTATTATAATAATTTAAATGATTTAAATATTTTTTAATTACTTTAATATAATAACTAAAATTGTTGAAATACATTCAAATTTACTTTTCTATATAAAAAACTTGCTCACTAATCAATCCCATTTATTTGATTAATATATCAAAACTTTTACTTAAAAAATCACCAAAACTTTTTACATAAACATTTGATGGTCTGGTTTTAAAATATATATAATACTTGTTGATGAGGCTACCTATATTTATATCTTATTTCTTCAAATGCCCTTTAAAAAAGAGGGGATATGTGAGCTATGCCTATCTTAAACACAATTCACAAAGTCCAATCCAAGATTCTAGAAATGAATATGACTTGTAATTCTTTCATTTTGATTTTGTTTTCATGTGGAATAATTTGTCGTTCAACTTCACTTTTTTATATATATTTTTTGTTTTTAATATGTATTTGAAAAGAAAAGAAAACATTGATCTTCATTTCTAATGGAAAACAGGATGACCCATCGTAAACATAGTCCCACCTTTATTGTACACCAAACAAGAATTTTTAAAGCTATATTATATTTGCTACACACTACCCTCCAATCTTACATTTACAAGAAGAATACAAGTAAAACAAAATCCATATGAGCCAAAAAAAAAAATCTCAATAAGAAGATATCATTCACGCGTGAGGTTTAATTGGATAATGCTCAACTTGTTTGCCCATCTTCACTACACCTCTCAACATCTTTAGCAACAAAGGAGAGGGTGTAAAAGTCCAAGACCAAGTGCAATCTTTGAATGTTTGGTGTACATATTAATATAAATCTTAAGTTTAATCATGTGAAAGTGATAAATGAAACATTAAATGTTAAAAGAAATTAAATATAAAAGAGAATTGCATTTAGTTTTAGGAAGATGAATAATTATGATATCTATTAAATTTAATTTGTTTTGAAGATGGAAATGGTTCTTCTTTATGTTAGAGCAATCAAGATCTACTTCTAAGGTCAAAAACATTCTACAAAACAAAAATTGTAAGGTGAAACAAATTATCATATGCATTGCTTGTCAAATGTATAAAGTAGAGTCTTGCATATAATGATAAGGATGAAAAGGTGAGAAGGTGGGAATAAAACTCTAACTACCCCTCCAAATGTGAAATACATGCAATACTATATGGACAAGTGTAGAAACACATAGTGAATCCACATGAAGTGAGACAAAAAGTTAGATGTTTTTTAAAGTGAATTTTAGAGTAGTATGAATAGAACCAACTAGGTACTAGGTAAAAGTTTAAACTAAGTAACATCTCTTTTCACACTAACACTTTGTTTAAAATTTGAATTGGAATCAAATCAAATCAAATCAAATCTATGGATCTAGATTGAGTGTGCATGGGTGTATCTTGTCTATGATTTACAGATTTGATTTAGATAGTGCACATTATTACTTTTTTATTTTCTTGGTTTTTTACTTTGTATTGACTATCAAGATTTTTAAAAACATCTAAAAGATATCCTCAAATTGCAATATAATATGAAGACTTGATGGAGAAGATTGGATTTGATTTGAGCTACATGAGAATGATCTATAAGATTAAGCATGCTTGAAAGGTTGCTTGCTTCCACCTTCTAGATGTCTCAATCTATCAAAGTGTATCTATAGACACCATTTACGAGCTAACCAACTCAGTAGGTGAATGAGTTTTTCTTGGGAAAACTTCTTGATAGATCAAATTAACAACAAAGAGAAAGATAGAAGACAAACATTTACAACAATACAAGTGACCTATGTGATGATGCAAAATCGATTTCTTGAATAATTTTCATAATTGAAGTGTGCTCTAATTATTCTCATCATACCATGTGATGATCATTCAAATCTTATATGCATGTAAATGCACATTCAATGTCTTTAAATGAAATATATGATAAATATGCTCATAACAACTAAATAGAAAGGGGTGGGAAAGTTCAACTTTGAATTTGAAACAATAAATGAAAGTCATTCCCATATTAATTTAGATCAATCTCATATCACTCAAAAACAATCTCAAAGAATTAAATGTTAATTTTGAGGTTGATAATAAATTTCAATGAGAATAAATAAATTAAAAAAATCAGATCTGAATTAAACTCATCACAAAATATAACACTTATCAATGATATTCAAAAAAATCTCATTAAAAAAAAACAACTATTTATTGCTTTATGAGCATTGAATTCTCAAAAACTTTGTTTGAAAAAAATAATGTACTGATTTTAACATCAACCTTGCGCGGTCGATCATCTAAATCGGGATAGCTTAAGCAATGAGCAACCATTATAATAGGGTTGAATTTAATGGCCAAGAACCCTATTTTCATATTTTAAAAGCTTCAAAACAATATATTAAAAAAGTCCCCGGTAAACAAAATCACTCTCTCTACCTTTACCTTTTCAACAATTAATCTACTTATCAAAATTTAGAAATAATTTTAATTGTTTCCTGACCGTCCACTTGGGAAGGTAAATGATGACGAAGCAATGTTTAACAGATCTTTTATTTTAAAAAGTTACCGGACGGAGCGGGTCGTACGTCAACCGTCTAAATTACGTTAAATGTGGTCGCCGCCGTCGTCATCATAACAGCGAAGTTTCCAAGTTGCGAGATTCCCTAATGCCCTTACAACCTCCCTAAAATTTGGAGTGGCCATGATGCATTGTATCTTCCACGCTCAAAACACAACACGCAACCACACCACCGTCGCCCCCAGACAAAGTGGGACCCATCTAAAATTGAATAATTGAAAGAAATCTTTATTTCCTACGGTTTGTCGCTTTGCATTCCGAAGGATGGGACTTCGGAGATGAACCCAGACAAGTATCCCGCCGCTAATTTAAAAACTTTAGGCGTACGTCACACGTGTACTTAAAAAAGTAATTTATTAAGTGGCCTTATTTGTTTAGCATTTTATGCGTTTATGGCTATTTAGAAAAGTTAGAAAGGTGCGGCGAAGTGACGTGCGCGTGCAGAGAGACGCGGCGGGGCGATGCTGTGCAGCCGTCCGGGTATGGCGAGTGGGTCCCTCGCTATTTTCTTCTTTCCTCCGGAAACTCCGTGTCGGCAAGTGCCCCTTGCCCCCGCCGAGCGCACCCGACCCCACCCTCCACATGCTGTTGACGAGGCGATCTTAAAATCCCTCGGCGCCCACAGCATTTCCTATCCTATTCTTTTCTTCTTCGTCTTGTTGCCCCTCCACTGCCCACAAGGGCCAACAAAGGGTAAAGTGCAACCAAGTTGTTTTTTTCTACAGCTTCTTTGCGCTAAATGACAGACACCACAAAATAACTTTACACGCTCTTCGATTGCAACATTACATAGCATAAATGAGCATACAAGAAAAACAGGAGACAATCCAAAGCAAGAGTTAATATCAACTTGTAACTTATATGCTGCACTACTGTAAATACAATTTATTCCATGTCTGCTTCATGCAACAACAGTTTCCGCAGTATTGGATTAGAAACCGATTGATATACATATTCTCTAAATATTCTTCCGCAGGGCATGCCTGAAACTGATAAAGAAGACAAAATTTAAATGCACTTTTTTTCTTCCCATCCCAAGACCGCAGCTCGACGATAGTCAAGACGACCTTAACTACGAATGAATAATGGAATACGTACAATGTACGTATCTCCATTCAAAATCCGTGAATTTTAATCTTTTTCCCCTCAGAAACGGTATCCGGATTGTGATTTTCATGGCTGAATTTCAAGGGAAAAGATCTAGAACCTTGTGCTCAGTAGCGACGGAGGAGATTTTAGGGTTTAGACTGCCGCTCTCAAGGCTTGTAACTGATCCTTCAGAGTTGACGGAAACAATGGAGGGGCTCGAAACCCTGGTTTTGAAGGAATGGTCGCAATTCAATGTCAGGTCCAGATTAGCCTTTATTTCTAACACTTCCGGCTGAAATTCTCCCAGAAATTTGATTTCCGAGGCCGAGAAATTTGTGAAGTTTGAGAAGTTTGAGCTTGCTTCGTTGACGTCAACCCGCGGTCGAACCCTGCGCGCTGCCGCTTCTGACGGTGGAGGGTGATGAATTTTCGCCAGGGATAGTTTATTTGTCGGCTCGAAGGGCTCGGCTTTGATCTTGAAAGTCGTCCATGGCTGCGGCTGTTGTGGAATGCAGTAGTTTGAGTGAGAGTTTCCTCGATGGACTGTGAGATCTGGGCCAGACTTGTAATCTTCCTCCACTGGCCTTATTAATTGCTGTCTATTGTTTCGCTGAAAATTGTTGTTCGATGATGAAGGCCGTGTGGAGCACGTTGCAATTACTCCAGAGGACTGAGGAGGACGCAGAGTTCCTCCCTTGAGAACAGTATCCACTGCCGCCTGACAAACTTGCCAGTTTCCGCTCCATAATAATCCCACCGCGCCATGCACAGGGTTCACCGTTCTTCCGCATGATTCGTACAGAAGCGACTGGAAAAGGGCTGCAAACCACATAATTCAAGCAGCAGAGAAATCAGCAAGCAATTACATATATCACTATTATCTTAAAAAGCGAAATGTACAGACGATTACAATCTTCGCATAAGGAACCAAAGCATCTTCCATTCCAATATCGATACTGTGAAACATTAAGTATTTTTCATTTCCTTAAAATGCAAACATTCTCCGAAAACTCGCATTATCCCTAACGATGAGCGAATTAGTCAGGGTTTTTCAGAGATTTCTGAAAAGAATCACAAATAAGCTTTTAAGTTTAAACAACTGGATTTATAACCCCAAAAAATCTCGAGTACATGGTTTTTCACATTCATTTAAACTAAAAGAGCGCAAAGTAGCTGTACAGAAGGGAAACAATACAGCGTTCAAAGCCACTTCAAATACCATGGCGTCGGGGAAATTCACATTTTAACTACCACAAACCTCAAACCACAGCATTTATTACCTACACCTTTTAAATACCAGGTCAAAGCATTGCATTTACACAATTATTCATCCAGGACATAAGTTTCTAAGAGCAGAGCATTTGGCTATTAAAGACAAACAAGTCAATAGGAAATTATCCCTAATAGCTGATTATTATTCAAACAGACATCCTTGTTCTGAGAATTTATAGCTGCTCATTCAGCTACACTCGACTATTTCGTAATCAAAGAGATTAAACCAGAAAATGTCTCGCCTCTCATCCTTCAAATTGATGATTTGTTTCTTTAACCTTACAATTCTACACTTTTTACCATCTCGTCCAGAGTCGAATAAACTTTTGAGAAAACCTCGCCGACCAAAGCATTTATAAGCTATTCTACAATTTTCATCGTCAAATTTACCATTTCGGGATAAATATAACCATAAAGCATAAAAATCACCCGCTCCCGCTAGCATTATCACTCAAAGCCATCAAAATTCAAGAAATACTTTCAAATTTCGTAAATTCTAAACCTAATTTCAGACAATCAATGATTGCTTATTCATCAAAATTCAAATTTCTGCTCACCAGGCCTCTGATTTTCGGGCACGGCACTGATAAACGACATGAGCCCCGCACGTCCAAAGAACTTGGCCACAAACACCGTGGCATGACCCTGCGCCTCGGCCGATTCTATCCACTGCAAACAAGGCCGAAGAATACAAGTATCGCTGCATCCTTTCCGCAGCACTCTACAGCCATTGCAACTCATCCTCTTCCGACTGTAAAACGCGAAAACAATGTCAGTGATAGCCAAAATAAGCTTTTCATAACGAAACCCTTCCTAAATAAAAGAAAATCGAAGCATTCAACGCCTTTTCATTTCTTCAATACCTTTGAACGATTTCTTCGGCTGCTGCGCTTTCCCCGGCTGTCGCAGTCATGAAAGAGCGAAAATCTTCAGAAAACAAGCCGTGCTTTTAAACGCAGTCTTGTTTAAAGCCAGGGAAGGAAGGAAGGAAGAAAGTAAGTAAAAATGAAAAAAATGATTCCTTGCGCTGCAAGAAATGGCGATCGTCGACAAATCCACCGCAAACACGGAAATCGCGCAACTAGCAGGATAAAAAACAAAATAGCGCTCCGCCAGCTGTAGTCACAAATCCTGCTAAATTTGGAAGCTTCTTCAGCGTTGTATACCACCCGGCCACAAAAACACTCCCACCAAGCTTAAGATTCCCTTTCCTTTTTCATTTCATCTCCCTCTCATTTCCAGAATGTAAATGCAAAGCCTGGTAGCCGCGCGCAAGGCAAATAAAACACACAATAAATGAAGAAAAAGGCGCATCGAAAAATAAACCGGTGGAGCACTAACATCCAGCCATCCATTCATTCATATCCGCCAAATCCTCTTTCGGGCCTCCAAAAGCCGCGGAAATGTGAACCCAATTCTTTTCTTTCAACGGGCAGCCTGCCCGCACGGCCCAGTTTAACCCCGGTTATCACCCTGGTTAGCGGAGGCGCAATAAGACTTTATAGATTCCTTTCCTCCACGAATTCCGCACCGTCCGATTCGCTGATCCAACGGTCCTACGCTCCCCGCGTGAGTATACGACCTTCTGGACCTTCCGTGCGACCGCCGGCCGATTTACCGCCTATCGCTTTCGTTGTCAGAAGCGCCGAGATTTACCGTGCATACACTTTTTCTTTTGTCGTATTACCGTCACTCCATACGATGCTGGATACGTATGTATATTTATTCCTCCTACGCCGCGTACGGTTTTTCACTTGTTACCGCCCGTCCATAACATCCAGATTTTAAATAATATCCAAGTGTTATTACGGCTTGGCATTTTTCCTTAACTTAGGGAAATGAAAGCTTTGTTTTCTTCCGACAATGTTAAGGGAAGTGAAGAGGGGTTTGTTTATTCCTTCCAAGTGGAGGGCTAAGAGCGTTTGTGGGAGAATGTTTCGAGGTTTTACAATAGAAAAACATTGGGGAACAAGGAGCAAATAGCCAAGTCAATGCCAACTCATTATATCTCTTTACCCCTTATTCTATACTCTAATATACTATCATTTTTTATATTCACCTTACTTATTGGAATGGTGAAAATTGTAAACAATTCATAATGATTAGTATATGGGTAGTATGTTTCTACTTAAATAATTTCATCTTTATTTACATTCAATTTTAAGGATCAATTTGATTTTAATTTATTTATTCAATTTTGTTGAAGTATATTTTAGATTTAAAAATATTGAAAAAATATATTCTTAAGTTAAATTAGTCAATTTTTTTGACATGAGTATTACAAGTGTGTTGTTCAAATTGTACATTCAAAAGATTTCGCTTGGAATCACTTTATATATAATTTCTTTTCTTTTTTTTCTCTTCAAATTTTTTGTTTCTCAATTTGTGAGCATTTAATGCGATTTTGAAATAAATGTTTGTAGGATTGGTTGTTCCTTTTCCACTGAGAATGTTATGTTACATCTCCATCTATATAATTTCCCTATGTCAATAACATCATCATTTTGAAAGCCAACACTTTTAATTTTGATTTGGTAATAATTGCATCAACATATTACTTAACATGAATTTTTCTATTGGTATTGTCCAAAATGTAGTGTTAATCTCTTTGAATGTGATTTTAGATGTATGTTAAAGCTAGACCTACAAGTCCAAATAGATGAACTAAGACATATTAATACATTTGAAGACACTGTCCATGTAATAAATTGGTGTTGCAACCAAAGATTTGTTGTTTTTGTTGCCACAAGAATCATCCATGAGATATTAGATTTTTTTATCCCACCATTTCCTCTTCAATTTAGCTAGCAAATGAGGATAAATCTATAGCGATGATAAGCTTAGCATTATTATTACAAAGGTTCCATCACCTCAATCTTATACATAAATGTATCCTTCTTGATGATATGTCCAAATTGGCCTTGCTTGTATAATTGTCAACCTCATCCATATCATTTTTACACATGTATTCACAGTAGATCATAAATACATTATGTTTCAATATCAAAAAATTAGTGTAAGAACAAAAATTAGAATTAGAAGCAAGAAATGAATGCAAACAAAATATAAACCTTATGATAAAAATAATGCAAACCTCAAGATTAAGCATAATGAATTTACCAATAATATTCAAATAAACAAGCTCACCAAATTTGAACTCCATTCTTCCAAGTGGATTTTCTTAATGATTGAGTTATGGTTGTTAACAAAATTGCTTAAACATATGGGTAGCATGTTCTTGTATATTCATGTTCATCTTTTGTGGAAGATTTGAAGCTTCATTAGTCTTTTTATTGGGAGGATAGGCAGTTGTGATTTTTCTAAGAGATCTATAGTGGAGGTTGAATGAAAAGACTTCCCTTGAATCAAGGAGGTTGTGGAATATTTCTCAAGCAAGGATTAAATTTTTTTGGTTCTTGTGTCATTCAAAATATAAGTGGGTAACAATACAAAAAAATTCATGGGGAGTATGAAGTAGTTAACTATTTATTGAAGCAGTTAACTCCTTATGGGCTATTAGTTTATTAAATACAATTAGTTCACTTATTTTTAATATTTTTAAATGGAGGGAAGAAGATAATGAGGTAGTTAACTACTTTATTGGAGTAGTTAGCTTCACTAATTTATTTTATTTAAATGTTTTGTTTGTGTATTTTTTAAAAATAAGGAGAGAAAATATGTGAAGCGAAAATAAAATTTAATAATGAAATTATTTAATTTGTTAGTGATGAACTAGATTAGTTAAATAATATTACTATTTAATTAATTAGTGGTGAACTAGATTAGTTAAATAATATTACTATTTAATTAATTAGTGGTGAAATAAATTAATTAGATAATAAAATTATTTAATTAATTAATGATGATGAGAATGTTAGTATGGAATGGGCTTAAGTAGGATGATGTTGATATGGTGTTAGAACAAATTTAGGTGCCTATTTTCAAAATGTCATTGCAACTAAAATTCATTGATACAAAGAGGAGTAAATGTTTTCAATTAAAAGATAACATGAACACCATGGTGGGGATGGTGATAGTGAATAAGTTGTGCTTGGTATTTTGACTTAAGATTTTTCTTCATCAATTTATTGATTGGGTTGGATTGATTGATTGGATTTAAATTTAATATGCCCCAAGAATTTAAGGATGAATTAGGGATGGTGTAGGTGTTGGTGTAATTAATTATTTAATTACACTTTATTAAGTTTACCTAGGTAATAATTAGTTTACTTAACTAATAAGTTTTATTTAGTTGAGCTAATTTTAGGTCAAATTTAGGTTTTATCTTTAGGGTTATGCATACATTTCTTTTATAAAGCAATTCATCTTTTGTAATTTCTTAATTCCTGAATACAATTCATTTGCACATCTTAATGCAAATTGCTTTGTTTTCTTTGTTTTTCTCTTGTGGAAGGTTTTTTTTGGTTTACATTTCTAATCTTGGTTTCTAACATGGTATCAAAGCCTTGATTTGTAACCCCTTCTCAATTTTTGGAGAAATTCATTACAGAGCAAGTTCGGGGATCCTCGAGGATTTCATACCTTGAGCTTATTTTTGGAGCATTTTGGATCAGATCGGGCATCTCCATTAGATTCAAAGAGTTGGAAAAATTTAGGATTGTCTTTCGTCTCGTTGATTTTCATCACCGTTTGTCAGATCAGTGAGGGTTTAAAGTTTAGTGATTTTTTTACAAGATCTGGGGGTAGCAAAATTTTTGGGGCACTTTAGGCACAAACGGAGGTCACCATCGCGTTCGCAATGGCCAAAAACCCTAGGAACGCCTGTTGTTTGGTCGATTTTGGAGCAATTGAAAAAAAGGCAAAAAAAATTTGTTAAGGAAGTCATACGACCTCCCCAACACACAATACGAGGCACATATTTCAAAAATATATATAAAAAATGCTTTAAAACAAAGTACTTCCCATGCAAAAAGTAGTGTCGCCGAGTGGCTACTGGTTGACCATCGCAGTGCCGCCCAGTAGCCACTGTCGCCCAACCTGCCACTGGCCTGTGTCAGCCCCCACAGGCCCTCCAACATCAGTTGTTGGTCATGTGGGTGACCAAGCGCTAAGCGCCTAGCCCTCAACAACCACTTCAACCCCAGCCCCCAACCACCAGCACCTTGGTCCACCTAGGTGACCAGGGGCTTTTTTTTTAAGCCCCCAAGGTTGCCTGTAGGCCAAATTGGCCAAATTGGAGTAGTTTCATGAAATCAAGAGAAACTTTTGCGTACGGTGTCCATTTTTCACAAATGAGATACCTTTGGAAATCTGGCTTCGAGATCGTTCCAGTGGTGTAGGTTTCTTTTCCATATTTTTCTCTAGATTCATTTTACAAACCTTTGAAGTCAGATGAAGCAATTTTCACTACGGGAGGCATAACTTTTGACTCGAGTGTCAGTTTTTTGTGATTCTTGTGGCATTAGAAAGCTGACTCAGTCCTCTTCACAGATCTCAGACCTAATTTTTCCAGAATTTTTACCAGGTATCTAATTTTTTTTAGATCTCAGCTTTTTCTTTCTTGGTTATTTTCTTGGGAAACGTACAATTTAGGCTATTTCTTTGAGATCAAAGAGATATTTTTTGCATTGAGAGTATATACTATATTTTTTTTCATCATGGATTCACATAATATTACATCCCTTACTCCATTCAACTACTTTGGTTGGAAAAAACAAATGGAGATTCATTTGATGCATAAAGGGTTGTACAGAGTGACCATGGGTACAAAAGTTGAACCTATAGGTGTTGTTGAAAAGAGAAAGTGGTTTAATCTAGGTGTGATGAAGATTTTGGTACATTATGTTTGTCTATTTCTCCTGATCTTATTTTTCATGTTTAGTCTTGCACTACACCCCATTAGATTTGGACTACTTTAGGGTCTTTTTTGGGAAGCAGGATACTATGAGAGGATTCCAATTGGAGAATGAGCTTATTGGCTCAAATCCTAGGGATTTGGATTTTGACAACATCCAAGATTTCTTCACAAAACTAAAGTCTCTTAGATTGCAGTTGACATAGTGTGGTATTTAGAAGCAAGACTCTCAGTTGATATTGTCCATTCTTTCTAAGCTTGGACCAGATTATTCAATTTTTGTATCTACCTTTTATGCCACTAGGGATGCTCTTGGTACTCGATTTACTATGCCATCTCTTGATGAATTTGCTTCATCTCTCACTCGAGAGCAAGCTAAGTTGGCTAGCATGGGCAAGTTGAAACCTTCTACATCACATACACTTGTTGCATCTCAGGGGCACACAGATCAGAAGGCTTCCTATGGAAAGGGAAAGAAACAAAAACAAAAGGATTCCAAATCTCATGAGAAGCAAAAGGATTCCTCAAATTCATCCTCCTCTTCAAAGGGGAAATCATCTAAGAAGGAGAAGGTTACATATGCATATTGCAAGAGGGAAGGACATGTAGAACATAGTTGCTATAAGAAGGACATTGATGATCTTAAGCATCTTCTTCAAAAACATCAGATTGATTTGACTTCTAGGATGTATGCATCATCTCCTTCCCTTCATTCTTCTTCTTCACAACAGTCTGACAGGGGCACAACTGGTTTGCATACTTCATCATATATGCAGGGACATGCTCTTTCTACTTATTCAGGTCATGGATTAGGGAGATGACTTCTAGATTCAGGAGCATCTCATCATATGGTATCTTCATAGTCTATGTTCACTTCCTTTGACTCTTGCACTATGTCTCCTATTTTGATGGGAAATAATACATACATGAGTGTTATAGGAAAGGGGTCTATTAGTTTTGGAGACAACACTTTTTAGGATGTCTTGTGTGTTCCTCATTTGATGAACAACCTTCTTTCCATATATCATATCACACATGGAGGCAATGGGAGATCTATGGAGTTAACACTTGATTCAGTTATCATCAAAGACTTGGAGAGTAGAGCGGTTATTACTACTGGGGTGGTGGATCACTCATCTCGGTTGTATTCCTTTACATATTTTTCTTTTGATGGTGCTTTTGTTCCTGTAGTTGTTCATCACACATTAGTGTTCTCACTTTGAATCCAGTTCTTGAGCCATCCATTCCATCTCCTCCACCTGATGTTGCAGTTGTTGATACTTCTATGGCTACAAATGTAGTTTCTTTTGTTTCAGTGCAATAGGACCTAGTTTATCATTAATCTTTGGAGGTTTCTCTTGAGTCTTCACCTACTTTGACTTCTTCATTAGTTGAGGTCACACCTTCTTTTGTGGAGACATCTTGGGCTTCAGCTGATTCACCTTTAAAGTTTGCATTCATGAGGCTTGTTCCCTCTCACTTCTTTCAGGAGATGTGGTTTCTTCAGTCTTTTTGGAGCTACTTCATTATGGGGGGGCTATGTGGTCCCTTTATTCCTCTTTTTTGGGGCGGGGGGGGTTCTTTCATGTATCTTAATGATGGATGGTGTCCTTGGGGGGTCTTGTGGAGTCCTCCATCTTTCATCACTTAGTTGTTTTGCATCCTATTTTTTGGGGAGGAGTTTTGTTCCATGTGGTTTTCTCCTTTACCCCGATTTGGTTTAGTTCGCATTGCATTTGTACATGGGTACATAACATGGACTAGTTTTCGGGACCCATTCATGATTTCATGCATTCTTGCATTCATCCTAGCATTAGGTGCATGCTTTTTAGTCTCCCTAAGTTGCACTTAAGGGGGGTGTTGGTGTAATTAATTATTTAATTACACTTTATTAAGTTTACTTAGGTAATAATTAGTTTACTTAATTAATAAGTAAGCTTTATTTAGTTGAGCTAATTTTAGGTCAAAATTAGGTTTTTCCTTTAGGGTTATGCATACATTTCTTTTATAAAGCAATTTATCTTTTGTAATTTCTTAATTCTTGAATACAAATCATTTGCACGTCTTAATGCAAATTGCTTTGCTTTTTATGTTTTTCTCTTGTGGAAGGTATTTTTTGGTTTGCATTTCTGATCTTGGTTTCTAATAGTAGGGATTCCCCCTCAAGAGGGAAGATAATTACAAAGAATGTAGATGTGCTCTTCAAAGGAGAAAAGGATAAAAAAGGCTCAACCAAAAGGAAAGGAAAGTAGGGTTGAGAAAACTGGAGAGTATGAAAAATATGTGATGGTCACCTGAGCTAATTAGTTAGAAATACTGTGGGGTTTGTAGAGAGGTGCATGCCAATGATTTTGAAGAAATTTCTAAATGTATTGGGAAGCCTAAATTTGATATAGCATAGGATACGATGCATCATGATATGAGGGACAATGGTGATGTTTTGTCTTATTTGTGAAGGATTGAATCATGAATATAATCATAAATGTAAATAGTACATATGCCCCATCACATATATTGATAAGAAACATCATAATATAATAGACCATGATGACCTTGGTAGAGTATGTTCTAGGTCATAAATGAAAACATGTACAATCAATCGAGATGCAAACAAACAAGAAAAAAACACATAAACATTTACCTCATTAAGCCAAAAATGAATTATAGATTAATGTGATAGTGAGTATTGAAGTCAGATTTTGGGAGCAATATATCCCATGGGATTATATGAGTAACTTTGAACAAGGATTTAATCAAGAGGGAAAGACGGGAAATTATGTGGATTAAGTAATTATGTGTGTGATAAGGGATCATTTTCCTAAAATTGAATGCATGGTGAGGCTACTAGGGTGTATTTGTTTGTGTGTTATAACTACAAGGGATAAAATCATAATGGGGCACATGTCATAATTTCATAAGTTCTTATTAGGGATAATCAAAGTGCTTATCTGAAGCATTAGTCAAGACATAAGACAAAACCTAGCCAAAGGAAAAAAGGTGATATGAGAAGATGAATACTAAAAATATGTGAGTGAAACTATATAGAATAAATAGGGAAAATTATACTTTAATTCACCTCCAAGTGCAAATGATGCCCATTGATAATATAAACCAGGTGCTTGCACATAATTCCCACCAAAATATTTTCATCATAGTACTTTCCAAAGGTGCCATAGACATGGTTTTGATCGGAAGGAAAAAAAATCATTTTCTTTTTTATTTTTTTATTTTGCTAGTTTTATGAGATTGTGTTGCTAAATCAGGTATAGAATCGCTTGAGATGCATAATTTTCATGGGATCTTCTAGCTCTTGACCTTTAGGCATAGCTATCTTACATGCTCCTAATCCATATTTGGTAATGATGATATAGAGACTTGACCAATTTGGCTCAAATTTCCCTTTCTTCTCACAATCTTGATTTTTGCTCTTCTAATCTTCTTTGAGCACAAGATAAATAACCTCAAATTCCCTTATTTTGATACACATACTGTAGGTATAATTTAGTTTATTTTGATATGCTTTGAGGTGATTTAGTGTATTGAATCAATGTTCATAAGAAATCTCTTTTTCATGGAGTCATGTCATTTGATAGTCTTCATTAATGATGAGGTTGCATAAAAAGATATTCAAGGATAGTATAGCAAGATGTGTTTGATGCCAAAGGTGAGGGGATTGAGAGTGGTACTAGTAGGTATATGAATGCTATTGTGATAATCTCAAATGATATGATAGAGTTAATAATTCCAATCATAAATAGTAGCGTTAACAATATTTTAAAGGATTTTTATAAGGGTTTTATTATATTATTTTACTTGACCATTTCCTTGTGGGTAATAAGGTGTACGCCATTTGTGTTTGATGTGAAAATTTTCAATAAAGGACATAGAATTTTTATAATTTTTAAAGGATTTATGATTATTTATGATAATGGTAGTAGGGATACCATAATGGCATATGTCATGGTTGAGGATGAACTTAGAAATTTATTGGTTAGACACCTAAGTAAGATGAATCACTTCAACCCACAATGAAATATTCAATGGCAATGATAATATGTTTATGGCTATTGGAGGGAGAGGGATTTATTTTTGCAATAATGTTGAGCCCTTATGTAGGTTATGGAGTTGTGATGGGATGAAATGCATGGCTATTGGAGGGAGAGGGATTTATTTTTGCAATAATGTTGAGCCCTTATGTAGGTCATGGATTTGTGATGGGATGAAATGCTTACAAGGGTGCATGATTTAGATCTCTTTTTTTTGAAATGTACACTTTCTAATATACTAATATGCATCATGATAGGTGATGGGCCAACAATATCTTGTTAATAATTTTTTTATGACCATACTATTAGTGTGTTCTCTACAAATACCCTAATGTGATTATTTGATAGCTAGGTCTACTTTGTGTAATTCTAAATGGCATAAAAGGTGTCATAATAACCCCTATGATAAAGTGTGTAACCAAGAAGAGTGTAAAAATATATATAATGGATGAAGGATTTTTGTTGAATAAGTGAAAGGTTAAATAAAAAGGGCTAGAGTTTCAAGGTAAGTATGGATGTCATGATACCATGAGAAGTGAGACCAATAATTTCACATATCATTTCTAATTCAAGGATTTTGTATGCCAGAATTATGATTTGTTCAACCAAGAACTGATATTTTAGAACATTGGTGTGCATACTAAGGAGAGAATCAATGGTTGTAATGGAATTAATTAATTTATTAGTATCATAAGGTTCCTTATCAAATTGAATATGAGTAGAATATTACTTGAAATTTTCAACCATTCTCTCGTAAGGAGTGATTATATCATCCTTAGTTTGATATTAATCATTGACTTATTTTTTCACTAGCTAAGAATTGTTAGGGTTAGAAGGCAAATATCTAACAAGTTAAATATAGATTTGATCAATAAAACAGAGAAATAAAGCACACAGAAAATGATAGCAAAAATAAGACAACACAAAGAATTTAATGTGGTTCACCCAATCTAGGCTACATCCACAAAACCATAACCATTCAATGATTTTATTAGCCAATGAAAAACATATTACAATCTCATGAATAATGCCATACTACAACTCCCCATCCCAACCACTTATAACAATATTTTAGAAGCTTCCAAAAATTAGGGTTCTACAAAGTCGATTTTTTTCTTTTTCGATGACGAAGTGAAAAAAGTAGAAATAAACCATTAAGGGTGTACAGTATAGCGTGATCAATTGCCACATACCAACAAGAATCACCAAAAATTGATTGGTGTTGGTTGTTCCATTAGATTATGAGTTTGAGATTTAAAAGTAAAGATTCATCTTCAACAATATTAATGGTACATGGGAATCAAATTTTGAATAGATTTGGTATAAGGTTGTAATTTGGTATTAGGAACAAGAAACTTGCCTCTAATCCATGGATGGTGAAAGAGCCATCAAAATATATCATTCACTCTAGTGACTCATCAAGAATGAGAATGGACTCGTTTGGAAAGTTGAGACTCAAAGGTTGGGTATCTATAATTGGTAATTCTACCAATTAATTTGCTACTATTTGACCCTTGAATAATCATCGCCAACATTGTACCTACACTCAAATATCACTTACACAAGACTCAAAGTCTATAAACATGTCAATCCATATCCACAAAACAAAAGACAACCCATGTACCTATCACCATCAAAGTCCAAATCTGAAAACACCTATAAACTTGTACCAGGAAGCACCAAATTGATAATCAATTACATACCATCATAAATATCATATAAAAACATTACTCCCTCAAGGTTTCGCCTCTTGAATCATTTGTTGCTCACACAATCACACCTTGAATCTCATGAACCTACAAGTGATCAAACAAGCATAATCCACTCTTTGCACCACAAACTAAAAATCTACCTGATCCACTATGTAGTACATTGCACATGCTCTCCAACACCTATTTTAAATTGAAAATATAATTTCATATGCAAAATTTATACTCAAAACTATGAAATAGAGAAAATATAACTTTCAAGCCCCCAAAAATGATCAAAACAAAAAAATCATGGAACCAAACCTATACCATTACATAGTTCTTAGAACCAGCTTTCCAATAAGTACATAAGAAGTTGAAATTTTGACTCCCTGGGTGAATATTATGCTTGTTTTAAAATATTTTATTCAATTAGGCTAGTTGGTGGCAAATGGGTGGCCCTTGGGTGGTGGGCCAATGGCCCCACCAATAGTGGTGGCATGCCAACATCACTTGTGCAATGCATTGATGGAGCTAGGGTGGAAAATCTTTTTTTGGTATTGAAAAGTGTTTAAATAGCTAATGAGTTTTATAGAATATTAAACATGTTTAATTATATTTTTGAGTAGTTTAAAACTTGAAATTCATGGGGGGATCACCTGCACTTTCCCATAGGACCATGACCCATGTCGAAGGGGCTTAGCCCCTATCAACAGTAGGTCGTCCAACTAGGGATGACTGACAACTATCAGTCGGGACTATCATTCTTGTATTGATAGTTGATCGATTGGTACCCTAGTAGAAGTTATAGGGTGGGGTTTGTGGACCCCCCCCAAAAAAAAAATATATATATATATATGTATATATACTTTTTGGAAACTAGAAAATTAGATGGCCATTCAGTCATATAGGCAAAAAAAAAAAATTCAAGTGGAAAAAATAGGACAAATTTTATATCTTTTTTGTTTTTCAACCATCTTGGATCTAATGGTGAGGTTCATTTTGTCTCAAGAGGTCATCTATAAAACTTCCTCTACAAAATCCTCATATGAAAGCATAATCTAAGAAACCCTTTTGACCCAAAATATTCAAGCCTCAAATTTGCAGTAAAACCAATGAATCTTAACACCCCAAAGGCCCAAATTTGCAAAACAACACCTGCACATGTGTTCCATATCTTGTAATGCCTCAAATGTTTCCTACATAGCCATCGATTCAACTTTGCACCAAATCTACTCAAACAAGGATTATAATAGAAATTGGGAGCTCACACCTCCCACAACCATTAAAGCTCTAATACCACTTTTTAGGAAATAATCCATTATTACCCACATTCTTATTTTATTTCCTACATAACCCCATGTTGTACCCAAAATTTAAAAAATTGCTTCATTAAGGCATTTTGGTAAAAATGGTCAAAATCTTGTAAAATGGTTGTCAAAAGTAAAAAAAGGGTCAAAATTTCTAAAAATAACAATTTTCTATTTTTAGAAATTTTTGAAAAATAAATAGACCATAGGGTTTTTCTAGGTTTCTTGTCAAATGGATGCTGGTAAATTTTTTCTAAAAATAGAAATTTGCATGTCAAACCCTAAATTTTAGGAATTCACACATGTTGGTGAAAAACTCAAAATTTTCAATATCTGACGATCTAGGTCTCTTCAAAATGAGATTATTACAAAACCTAAACTTCAGTTTTTCAACCCTATTTTTTTAGAAAAATGGCTAAAAATAGAATCTTTATAGAAATGACTCGAATTGATTTTGATTGGTTGATTTTACATCTTGATCATGTTGGTCTAGTCAGAATTGTCAAAAAGTTAATATTTCTCTAGTGGGTCTATTTCGCTTTTTCAAAAGGAAATTCAAGACCTCTGAGGTCATCAGTGGAGGATGGCCAACTGCCAGGTGTCAAAATTTAAGTCTCAAACACTACATAGATCAATCCATGGTGAAAGATGCTCTAAAAATGGTGAATGAAGGAGTGGAATCTAAAAATAGCCAAATTTGTAAAAATTATTCTATCTAGTAAACCCAGGTGCCTTATTTCAAGAAAGGTTCCTAGACTTCAATGCCTTAGTAACTTTTTAACTTCCATTTATCATACACATAAAACGATCAAGATGATCAACACAATTGACAAGGTGGTGAATGCAAGGTGAAATAAATTGAAAAACTCAAAATTTTGGTTGTTTGGTGAGGAAAAGTGCCTCTGTCAGCCAGTGGCGCCCAACATTTAAGAC
Organism: Sequoiadendron giganteum; assembly: GCA_007115665.2. NCBI lineage: Eukaryota > Viridiplantae > Streptophyta > Pinopsida > Cupressales > Cupressaceae > Sequoiadendron > Sequoiadendron giganteum. The sequence continues at coordinate 149,780,734 of CM021100.1, read as the reverse complement.
CATAAAAAGTAGTTGTTAGGGTTTTCAATTCTGGGGGTTCTTCTCAGAATTCTTCAGGCTATCCAACAAATCCATTAGCCAGGTCACTGGATATGTTAAACGACTAGAATCTTGGATCAAACAGAGGTGTTACATCAAAAGAACAAAGTGAGAACCATAAGTTTGGTACACACGAGCGCCCAAATTAGCCAGGGGCGCCTAGGGTTTTGGGTAGTCTAAATCAACTATTAGGGTTTGCAAAATTGGTCATCCTTTTCAGAATTCTTCAAGCTTTCCAATGAATATCTCGGCTAGACCAAAAAATTCATCAATCGTCGACAATTATAGATTAAACGGAGAACAAAGCACGAGAAATGAAGAAAGACAATTTTGAAATTAAAAAATGGTGAAGTTTGGCAAAGAAAAGTGACCCAATTAGCCTGGGGTGCCCAAAATTTCAAGCCTTCAAAACCAATTTTTAGGGTTTGTAGCCTCTAAAAGATTCTTCTCAGATTTGATCACGCTCTTCAATGAGTTCATCAACCAGTTCACAAGATCTATCAGACATCTGAAATCAAAGATCAAACGAAGGCATTTTATCAATAAAAGTTGAAAGTTTCAAAAAATATTCTAACACTACCAAAGTTGGGCACCTTATTTCAAGGAAGGCACCCAAGTCAACTTAAGTTGAAATTTTTTTGAAGACGTCTTCATGAATGCATGCTTTGGTCACCCTAATTTTTAGGGATTCTTCGTGTTGATGCAAATGAAGTGATATATTTTTGTGTGCGGGCTTTAAATTTAGGGTTTTTGAAGTGAAGTGCTTGTTTGTTTCCAAATTTTATTTAAGAGGTTTTGGGAATCTATTTTTCATTATTTTACAGGTTGACATCCTAAAGACGAGAGCTGCCATTTTCTTCTCAACAAGATTTGGAGGATCAAACGAAGTGTTTTTCCAGAGTTCTTCATAGATTTGAGTTCGAGTTGCATAGAAGAACACTTTTTCATGATCTATTTTTCTAGGGCATCACTTTTTATGAAATAGGAGGTCATATTTTCCAACTTTCATCGATGTGGGTCTACTTCTTTTTCATTCTTCTTCAAGTTTGGAAAAAAAATTGATTGCTTCTTCCACTCCTTTTTTTTAGGAAATCACGCCTGTTCAAAAAATCCTCAAATTTTTCAAAATATGATGATCTAGGTCTCTTCAAAATAAGATTATCTACAAAACCTAGACCTCAACATTTTTTGAAAAAAATGCTTCTAGGATTCCACTTTTCAAAAGATCTATCTTTTTTGGGAAAAACTTAGTTTTTTGAAAATCTGATAGTTTAGGTCTCTTTGCAACGAGATTACCCACAAAACCCATATCTCATTTTTTTCAAAAAAAAATTGCATTGCAACTTCTACTTTTTAGAGGTTCTTGCATATTCTTGAAAAAAATCAACTTTTTCAAAATCTGATGATCTAGGTCTAATTCAGAATGACATTCTCTACAAAACCCATATCTTAGATTTTTTTCGAAAAGCTACCTTTTTTTGAACAAAAATCAATGAAGCTATTTTTAGCATTTGTGTAGAGCTTGTTCAAACATAGTCATGTTCACAGTCAATCTTCAAGTTTTTAGATATGCAATTCTCTCCAATAGAAATTAGGACCAAATTAGTTTTGCTTCACAATTTCTTGAAGACATTTGACATTGACTTGCATCAAGTACATCTAGTGGTTGATCTAAACACTTTGAAATGAGTAGACAGTGTTACAATCAAGAATCTTGATCATTTCGGGTTGCTTGCAGTAGCTTCTTTTCCCATCTCAGTGTAGAATATTGAGTTTGTGATTGCTTGTGTCAAGCATTACAATCCAACTTCATGAGAAATCCAATCAAAAGATGGGTTTATTGTTTGTAGCCTCTGGTCGGGAGACATTGAGAAATGTTTTGCCATTCCACCATGTGCGGATGACTTTATTGTATCAACTGAAGAATGTGAAAAGGCATGGAATGCACAAAAAGATCAATGCCAAAAAATGATTGCACAAAGGTGGTTGAAAGAGAAGTGAAACACTTTTCCAAAGAACATTGGACGTGGTGAGTTAAAGGATGAATTTGCAGTCCTGATTACTTTGCTCAACTGAGTCATAGGACAAGCGAAAGCACATAAGTTTTAGCCTTGGATGTTCTACATCATGTCTCAAATTGTCAGCAAAAGATTACACGATGACTTGCTAGCATTGATCAATGATACTCTTCACCACCAGATGATATGGTTCTTCAAGGCCCATGAATTCCACATGATACCATACCTCGTATATCTAATGGCCTTTCAAGGCAAGTTTAGAGGTTTGAATGTCATTGGAACTCTGGGTGTTCAACATGTGTATGAGCATTACTCATAGTTAGAGTTTGCACAAGCAGAGCAACATTTCAAGCGGTTGAATGAGATTTTCTTGATGCATGTGGTGTGAGATTTTGATAATGAGTTGCATATATAGTTTTCAACAAATGCTATATTGGAAATGGTGGATTGGGCTTATTGGTTTATCCAATTCCCCATGTTCTCCTACATATGTGTATATGGTTTCTCAGGTGATCCAATTATGCTACCTAGATATCCAATAGATAAGGTAGTGTTCATGGAGTTCCTAAGGCAAGCACATGAAGTGCACACATTTTTGCGTCATAAACACAAGTCTACCGTCAATTTCCCATTTGAGATGAGAATATATAGATTTAAATCAACAACTGATGCTAATTTGATGAACAATTAAATGTTAAAGCTTAATCTCAAGGTTTTCAAAGAAAGGCGTTCATATGACCCTTGGGGTCTCTTGGTAGCTCATCTTGGTCAGAATCATTCACATAAACCTACAATAAAAGATTTTTGGGTTAAATGTGAAGAAGAGTTCAAAGTGTGAAAGCGCGATTACAATAGACTTTCTCTTCCTCAAATTGTTGATTTCTTATCAAAAGATGTGGAGGGTTTTTTGGATGATGATGGAGAAGTCCTACTTCCCACATATGTCATAGATCAGGTTGATCAGTAGCCACTTCGACCAATTGGTTGGTACGCTAAAGAGAGCACCTCAATCGAGGAAAGAACAAGCTTGATTATCAAGAACAATAGACTATTCTTGAGTAGTAAGAGGACACATAAGGTGGTCATTCCAGTTAAAGAGCTGAAAGTGGTTCATTCATCACTACCTACCTCTTCTAGATCGAAACCCAGAGTCAAATCAATGAGCAATCCTCCTGAAGGTACCAAGGTTAGTGGAATGACAAAGAGCTTGAATAAAAATGAGAATCAATAGGAACAATCAGTAGATGCACCAAAAGTTCCAGTTGAGACAATTATCACAGGTTGAGATAGAGACTTCATCTCCTATTCTTTCACCATCACCATAGCCTTCTCCTATTCACATATAATTAGAAATGGATTCACCAATTCACAACATCCCAACACCAATTGATCCATCAAGAGTGGCTAGAGTTGGAACCAATTCTCCTAGAGAAGTTAGTAGAGACCCTTCGTCTTGGCTTGAGAACCTCTTGGGTAGGAAGAGGAAAAATACTTCTTATCAGTTGGACTTTACAAAGTTTGATAACGTCTACCAAGACACATCAGAGAAGAAACTCAAGAAGTGGGTTCATGTGGAGAATAATTTTGATAATGAGGTTGTCATTGAGATTGCTACACCATCGAAAGACAAGAATGTCGATGATGTTGAGGTTGATGACTTCCTATTGGTCAAATCCAATCTTGGTAGAAGCACACAACACACTGATGTGAATCTCTTTGAGGTTGCAGCAATTAACTTGAAGGAGAGATTGCTCAAAGATAGAGAAGACAAGGCAACTCTCAAGGCTGAAAATTTACAGTTGTGGAAGTACATTTCCAATCTACTTCATGGTACTTCACACATCACTGCATTGCTTCCATAGATTCTAGAGTCACCTACAAATCAAAATCAGTTGAGTTAGTTGGTTATCTATGAAAAATATCTTAGAGATTAGGTAGAAGAATTCATCACCAGGGACAAATTTATACTTGCAGAGATGTACCAATTGAGGTACAATGCCCATGATCTTCACTCAAGAATTCAAGTCAGAGAAGAACATAGGAAAAAGGAAGCCAAGAGATGAGATCATCATTTTTGACTTGAGAACAACTTATGATTCCGCCACTACAAAACATAAGAAGAAGCTTTTTGCTTGGAGATAAAAACACCTCTTCAAAGTAAAAACCTATGAAGGAATATTTGTAGAGTTGGTTGGATATAGATACAAGGTTGCAAATACTCTCAAGTTCTTAAGCACGTTTGTGTCACAGATCCCTTGCCAATATTGACATTAAGATGACACTTACATTAATCTCAGTAAAGTACAGATAGAATTTCAAAGCCTTGCTTGTGGTAGCTTTAACAATGATCCTAGTGCTTGTCAGATGAATCAGGTTACAACAATTTCAACAATATTTGATGAAGCAACTAAAAAGTGAAGAATTTTTAAATTTGATCGTAGATGGTGAAGAAATGTTACAAAGATAATACATTATTTTGAAAAGTATCAGTGTTCCTGATGAAGAGGTAGTTAACAACTTTCTAGAGGATATGATATCCCAAGTTGTCAATGAGCGAATTGTCAGTTGATAAATGCAATGTTTTCCAAGGATAGAACTTAAAACAATAGTTAACTCAATGTCTTTTCCAAGTTTAACTTGTTATTATCTTTTATGCATATCTATTCTTTGGAAAATCTATTTTATAGTTGGTGCTTTCCTTATAGTTAGATCAGCTAACTGATGTTAGCATTCCAGTTAACTGTTATTTATCTTTTGTTTAGACTTAGAAATAAAGCTTGCTTGTTGGTAACACTAATTATTAAAAATAAGGAGATTTAGGGTTCCCTACTCCCCTTTTTTTGTATAAATAAGGGCAGCCTTACCCATATATTTCCAACCATGCTTGTGATAAGAAAATTGTTGAGCCTACTTTTGCCTGCAAGTTTTCTATTTAGTGTATGTTCAATTATGTCAATTGTAATTTGGTTGATCGCATATTGTATGCCTACATTTGCTACAATCTGCTATCCTAGAATTATTTTGTTGTTATAAATTGAGGAAGGAAATATCACACCTACTTTTCTTTGATATATTGTCTCAATCTATTTCAGCACTTTGTCTTATCTTTTACTTTAGTAATCTTTATTTCAGCATACATCTTGAAAGTATAATGAGTCTTCAAAGTGTGTTCTAGAAACAAGTTTATTTATCTGTGTTTAAACAATAATTCCTTGTTTACTTCTAACTCTCTTGCTCTGAATTTACTTGAGATATTAAAAGAATTATTAGAATAGGCTTAATTGTATTTGAAGTTATGAAACTAAAGAAAACCTCAGCTACGATGCAAAGAGTTTTATAACCTTGTGCTCTTAGATGAGATAAAAGGATTGGAAATTAGTTTAGTATTTATTTTTATGAATAATCAACAAAGAGGGAGCTTCCCCTCCCAATTCGAAGAGTAGTCTAACTGTGCATAGTTTTTTGTTTCCAATATGTATTCCAGAGGTGCAAATTGAAACACCAACACCCATGAGAGAAAAGAATGCATGTGCAATCTTATAGAATAAACATAATGTTGGAAGAAGGAGAGTGTTGGAAGTTTTGGAAAGGTTGGAAACATGAGCATGATTTGCATAATACTACTTGATCCAGTGTTGTAATTGATTTCAACATTGTTATGATCGCCCTAGTATGATTTGGAAGTGCTACTGAAGATATGTGTATAGGATAAGTTGGTTTGGTAGTTATGGTTGTACAAGAAATTAGCTAAGTGCTTCTACTAAATATTTTTTGGTTCATTGCATCAATTTTTGGGTCCACACTCCATTGCACTAAGTGATCTTGCTCTAAGTTTTTAACCATGGTTTGAAGTCTATCAGATTTAGGTAAAATCAAGATTCTATGATGTTTTGTGAAATAGTCTGGAAGATATCATTGACAAAGTTCATATCTATGTATCACATTTATTTCTTTGTTTAGTATATCAATGTGGGAGGTTTTTCATTTATTTGAGAGGAATTATTTTGTGCTATGATTCTAAAGATAAAATCATTGATTTTGGTGAAGTGTGAATTTGAAAAAATATTGAATTTGGAAGTCACTTGTATCGAGAAGTGTGTGTATGATTGAAAGTTTTGTGATTAGGTCCAATTCCTAGCTATGATGTGTTGTGAAGATTAAATATACTTTTCAATTTTTTATAGGATCTATTTTTAGGTCCATGCCGACCTAAATTATGAATTGCACTTTTGGTTTGAGCGTGAAGAAGTTTTTGAATCATGTGAACCTGACAAAGCTATTTTTGAATTGTTTTTTGTTACATCTAATTAGGATGACCTAATTGATGTATGCAGATGTAATTGGGTATATATGCAAGAAATTTTTGAGTTGTAGTGAGGATGAGATGGGATAAGTGAGAAATTAGGTGTGAGAGGTCTCATATTATGCGAACATGTGAATTCAAAGGTGTGAGATTAGAACAAGAGAAAAAAAATTGAATGAGGGATAAGTAGAGCAGTAATTTGTATTCAGAGCTTCAACGGAATTGAATTTTAGCACAAGGAAGGTGTACTTTTATTAGTTCAAATTTTAGATAAGTAGTCATCTTTGTTTTGTATCTAATTTTGGTTGTGAGCCTTATAAGGGCAGTGTGTCCTAGCAGTGAGCCCCTGTAATATACTATATCCAAATATAATATATTGTGAGCTAATCCTCATCATGGTTTTTCCATTTTTGGGTTTTCCACATAAAAATCCTGATGTTCATGTGTTATGTGAGCTTATAGATGTTTCATGTTGTCATTCTTTATTTATGTTAATATGTTTTTGTGATTGGATAAGTTGTGTTCAAAATTTTAATAGAATATTGATTCACCCCCGCTCTCAGTATTCTGGGTGTTCAATAATTGGTATCAGAGCTTAGTTCCTTTTGAAAAGCTTAACAACTGGAGGAAGATCTTAGAGTTTGAACACATGGCTGAAAAAAGTGTCATATTCCTCTGAAAGAAATTTTTGTAATTGAATATGGAGAAGATGACTATATGTTTGACAAAGAAGAACTTAAGGTTGCTCTTAAAGATCTTGATAGAGTTGAAACTGAGAACAAAATTCTAAAGGAAAGCCTAGGAGATGCAAATGAATGCATCAAAAAGCTAAGAGAAAAAATCAAGAAGTTCAAAGAAAGACATAGGGAATTAAATGCACAGTTGAAGCAAGCAAATGAAGAAATAACTGAACTGAAAGTGCAAATGGAAGAAAAAGGAAGGATTGAGGAATGTCTAAATGCATTGGTACAAAGCAAGACTAAAGAATGCTCAAGACTTGAACAAGAAGTGGTAAATCTCATATCAGATCTAGAAAAGGCAAGAATACATGAGGAAAAATTCAAAATAAGTACTACAATGGTTGATGAATTGATTGCAATACAAAATATATCTAAGGATAAAGGTCATTCGGGACTTGAAGAAGGACAAAGTTCAAAGGCAATTCAGACATCTAACAAGGTTGAAAATCAAAAGAAGACTCAAGGCAATGGGAGGCAATTCAAAAATCAAAGAAGCAATGTTGGAAGACCTCCTATTCAAAAACAAATTCTCAAAGGTACCCATCTTTCAATGGTATTTGTTTTTCATGCAATAAATTTGGATACAAGGCAAAATAATGTAGAAGTAGAATGAAACAAAATGTTGGATCCTTCTTCAGACAATGTTTTTATGCAATAAATATGGACATAGAAATGTTGAATGAAAATGTTAGAAGATGAATAGACACAATATTGGTAGAATGGTTCAATATTTCAATGGCTACTATTATACATGCAATGTATTTGGACATAAGGCTAACCAGTGCAAATCAAGGATGAATAGAAGTTAGTTTGGTCAAAAAAATGTTGTATGCTACTTTACAACAAGCCTGGACATATTTCAAGAGTTTGCATAAGCAAAACCAAAAGAAAGTCTAATTTGGTAAAGAGGAATGAACCTATGAAGGAAGTTGATCCTATTGAAGTTAAGAAGGAAATGAATAAGATATGGAGAAAGAAAGAAGAATATGAGAACAAAGACGAATCAAGAACTTCAAATGCATCTATGCCTCCCTCAGGTACAAATAATTCACTTGAAAATTAAACCAAGGCATGAGCTTAAGCGGAGCAACAACAAAAATATGGCACAGAGATATATCGTGGAAGAGGAATTTTTGAAGTTGTAGAAGAAATTTGCATAATAAAATATTGGAATGCGATAATCTATGAAGCATGGAAAGATGTTTGTGCACACAATTTTAGGAATATCAACTTTTCGGTCTAAAGCATTTATTACAGGGGTTAGGTCAAATTGGAGAGTTAAATATGTTTGTGCCAAGGAAAATTCATTTATTCAAAGGCATCTAAAGAAGAAACAAAGGAAAAAGAGGTGTAGAAGGGATCGAAGCGTCTTCGGGAAGCTAAACATCAAGACCCTGGTTTTCCAAGTTGTTCAAGAGGTATTTTTACAAATCCTGCATTTCTTTTGTCTTCCAGAACAATTATCTGAAAGAAATTTAAATATAATGGAATTACCAAAAGTAGTAGACAATTCACAATGATCGTGACCAGTACTTAAGAGGCATTCTGCTAAAGTGTTGTCGATTGATTTTGTGGGTGCATTTTTTGGCATCCTATTAGGGTTTTAGCTACTGAGGATATTAGAACATATATTCATGGGAAACTTAAAGAGGTTTTGCCTAGAAGGTTATCTGTTCTATGGACAAATGAATTGGGAGAAAATGAAGATACCTTAAAACTTGAGTACAAAACCCTAAGTGACAAGATATTAGGTGTTTGGAGGAAGTTTCCAAATTTTGAGAATCAGGAGAAGTACATCAAAATAGTAAGTTGAGTAGAATTCACAAAAAATCCATATGGATTGATGGCCCTCACTCAATAACAAAGGAAGTAATTAAGGATGTAACCAGTTTGTGATCCACCAAACTAGTTATTGATTAGAAGATGATCAACACAAAGGATATTATGGTGAAAAAAGGTGCCTCTCGAACAAAAGAAAATTATAGTGAACTCTATTTCAAACCTAGCAATTAGATTTGCAGCTATACTCATCAGTCAAAATATTTATTGGTCAAACAGTGTAAGCTTTGCCCCCTATTACAGTTCATATGGATCTTGATATGTTTGAGAACAATGCTGACTATGACCTTTGTGATTTTTTCAATAAAAATTAATGGAGAACCTAAGAGACATTAAGAAAAAGAAGAAGTGTACATTCTAGTATGGAACCCTGGTAATTTTCCTATTGTTCTACTTCATGAAAGAAGTACAATTTATTGGATAGGTAAATTGGATAGATTCTAAACCAATTGCACACCAAATAGAAAAGTACATGAGAAATCTTGGAAGTATGAATGCTCAGGAAGATTCCCTTGTTGCCTTCTTTGGATTATTTCAAAACAGGATGAATAAGAGAATGAGGATTCCTAGAGAAGTGGTAAGAAGATATTCAAAAGATATTAACTTTCTTGTCTCCACAAAAAAAATCTTTATTGAAGCTAGTAAACCTAAAACCATTTGGATATCAAAATTGGATTATGAAGTGTCAAAGGCTGAAATAGTTAGCTACATGCAAAAGCTCTCCTAATTTGTCCTAAAGATTCTAAAAGAACAAAGGTGAGTGCAGAGGCCTCCGGTAGCTTTCAGAGATCTAATAAAAAGAGAAAAGTCATAGACAATCCTCTTATTATTGGTAGAATCAAACAAGAATTTTCTGATATTGAAAGAGTGCATGAGATTAGTGTCAATTCTATAGATGTACAGAGTTTGGATGAAGCCACAAGATCTCTACAAGAGGTAATCCCTGGTGCAAGTGTTGATGTTTCATTATGTACTTTGGAAAATCTCAATCTCTTGATCAAATCCCTTAAAGAATATGTCTCTGGATTGAAAAGTCAAGTTGAAGTTGAAAATAAGACATGGGTTGAAAGATAGAATTTGGTGAATATCTCAAAGAAATATATAAAATCACATCAAAAGGTCACAAAATGCTTGAGAGAAGTGTGAGACTATGCGGAAGAAGCAAGGAACATATTGGCATACTGCATGAAATGGCCAAACATCACTTGAAGTATGAAGGATAACATGAGTACAATTGAGACTCAAATAAACATGGGTGCATATTCTTATGATCCAGTGTAAGACAAGGAAGATCAAACTTGGATCTCTATAATGGAGCTTCATGAAAAATTCTTCACCCTACAGATTTAAAGAGATGAAATGATCAAGGAAATTATAAATTTAAGGGACTTAGTTAAGGAAAAGTATATACTGATCTCAAGTGCTCTTGGTAGTACTAAGAAGCTCTCATAGATAAACCTTAATCCCAATACTCCGAAAGAAGGAGAAGAATCTCTATTGGAACTTAAAATTATATACAAAACACTTACTGTAGCAAAGATACAGTGGGAAGAAGGAAAGTTTGAATGACATGTCACTTTTTAGAAGCTTCAATTTTATGCATCCTCAAGGTAACTATTTATCACGATTTAACAAGTTTTTCATATTTTGATATATACAAGGTAAACAAATTTTGGATTGACCTCCTAAGGGGGAGCATACGAAGTTTTGGAAAACCCTTTGCCATTGATGTCAAAGGGGAGGAGAGAAGTGAAAAGGGGAGTGATGGTAACGAAGAGGTGAGATCTCCTATTCTTATTATGCATGTTTCCATCAATGACAAATGGGGAGATTGTTGGAAGAAGGAGAGTGTTGGAAGTTTTTGGAAAGGTTGGCAATATGAGCATGAATTGCATAATACTCCTTGATCCAGTGTTTTCATTGATGTCAACATTGTTATGATTAGCCTAGTATGATTTGGATATGCTATTGAAGGTATGTGTATAGGATAAGTTGGTTCGGTAGATATGGTTGTACAAGAGATTAACTAAGTGCTTCTACTTACTATTTTTTGGTTCAATGCATCAGTTTTTAGGTCCACACTCCACTGCACTAAGTGATATCACTTTGAGTTTTTAACCATGGTTTGAAGTCTATCAGATTTAGGTAAAATCAAGATTCTATGATGTTTTGTGAAATAGTTTAGAAGATATCATTGAAAAAGTTCATCTCTATGTATCACAATTATTTCTCTGTTTAGTATATCAATGTGGGATATTCTACATTTCTTTGAGAAGATTTATTTTGTGCTGTGGTTCTAAAGATAAACTCACTAATGTTGATGAAGTGTGAATTTGAAGAAAGATCGAATCCGGAAGTCGCTTGTATGGAGAAGTGTGTGTATGATTGAAATTTTTGTGATTAAGTCTAATTCTTGGCTGACCTAATACATGATATGTGTTGTGAAGATTACACATACTTTGCGTATGTTTATAGGATCTATTTTAGGTCCATGCCAACCTAAATTATTAATTTCATGTTTGATTTGACCGTGAAGAAGTTTTTGAATCTTTTGTGAAGTCGATAAAACTATTTTTGAATTGTTTTTGGTTACATCTAATTAGGACAACCTAATTGATGTATGCGGATGTAATTGGGTATATATATGCAAGAAATTTTTGAGTTGTAGTGAGGATGAGAAGGGATAAGCGAGAAATTAGGTGTGAGAGGTCTCATATTGTGTGAACATACAAATTTAGAGTTGTGAGATCAAAATAAGAAAAAAATTATTGAGCGACTACTAAGCAAAGTAGTACTTTGTATTCAGAGCTTCAAGGGAACTAAATTTCAACACAAGGAAGGTGTACTTTTTTTTGGAAAAACAAGAATAGACAACTGAGAGGGGGGGTGAATCAGTTGTTACAAATTTTAACACTTATTTATCCTTAGTAACCTTTAATCTTAGATCTGATAATTAATAGTGAAAGCATGAATCGACAACACATCGAAAACACAAGAAAACCAAGATTTTATATGTGAAAACCCTGTTAGGAGAAAAAACATGGTAGATGTTAGTCCACAAGATTATACCCTGTTAGAAGTATAATTAAAATGAATAAGGAATGCACATGCATTTAGACACACTGCCTAGAGCTCATTGCTCAAATGGGAAGGCTCACTGCCTTATAAAAACATTCATATTAAATCGATCTAAAGAGGTTGAACTAAGAAATTAGCTTCTTCAAAACACTGATGACAGTTTCAGTTAGGCACAAAAATACTTCTTCACACTTTGCTCAATCTTCTTCACACTCTACTCTTCAATCGAATGATTTGATCTCTATTTGCATATTTCACATTCAAAATTCTCATATACACATCGAGCACACTCCAAAATGAAGAAAAATTCGCTCTTATATATCCGCTACATGGAATTACATCAACAACTCTGTCAACCAAAAATAAAAGAATAAATTACAAACTATCAACCCAATTCATGAAAAAATATCAATGCACACCAAATGAAGTTGGTCACAACATAATGAAGACCTAAAACAACTTCCTCGAACATTCCAAGCATTAAAATATTAATCCATAAGGATCCGCAACATGCTACAACCACCATGTTGGCCAAGAACATGAAAACCCGAACACAACAGAAAATTCTCCGATCACAATCACACCAATCAATGTGAACATGAAACAAGGATAGAGCATGATCTAGAAACATCAATGAACATCACACAAGCATACACAACAGTTGAAATTACCATAATCACATTCTCTTCTTCCAAAAACATCAGCTACAGTAACAAAATAACTATAGGAACACAAAAACATACAACTTGGACAAATCTTGATGTGCACCTATAAAAATTTTGGAGTATAAACTAGATAGGCTCAATAACAAACCCTTTAAAATACAACACTTAAATAGAAACATACTGAATTTTCCACCACGCTGAACTTCACAGTACTTCACAGCTTCACATACTGCCTTCAACATATTTATTATAATTTTCTCAATATCTTTGACATATACAGCCTTCAAAATCAATAATGCTAATAGTGTTGACATCAATGAAAACCACATATCAAAAACACAACCATAACATCCAACAATCTCCCCCTTTGGAATTGATGGCAACACATGATGTGAAAAATACCATCAATACAACTAACTCTTCTTCTCATACTGTTCTTCTCCCCTTACATTACTCGTCTCTGCTCTTTGCTTTTCTCTTCTCGCCCAGGATTTTTACAAGGTTTTTCACATTGCTCTTCTCCCCCTTTGACGTCAATGGAAAAGGTACACAAGCTCTAAACCACATATCTGAATCATCTGACTACTCCCCTTTAGTAGCAATCATCACAACATCAATCAGGAACAAGATATGACTATGAGTGCACAAATTGATGCAAAGAATTGCATCTTAGTTTAGATTAGGAGGGGAAATCACCCCTAACTTCCCTTTGAGATACTCAAAATTATCCTTAGGCAACAAATTTGTAAAGATGTCTACAATCCATTCTTTTGTAGGCACATACTCCAGTCTGACTTCTCTATCACTCACTTTGTCTCTCAAAAAATGATATTTGATAGATATATGTTTTGTCTTTGAATGTAACACCAGATTCTTAGAAATTTTTATGGCACTTGAGTTATCACAAAATATAGCAATAGGCTCATTATAATCAATTCTGATATCTCTCAACATCTACTTCATCCATATTACTTGAGTGCAATTATTTGCAACAACAATATATTTTGCATCCATATTACTTGAGTGCAATTATTTGCAACAACAATATATTTTGCCTCAGTAGTAGATAATGAAATGGAATTCTACTTTTTACTTAACCAAGACACCAAATTCTTCCCCAAGAAGAATGCACCACCACTAGTATTTTTTCTGTCATCCACATCTCCTATCCAATCAACATCAGTAAAGGCACTCAAAGTAAGATCATCATCTTTAGGATACCAAAGACCAAAGTCAACTTTCCCTTTCAAGTATCTAAAAATTCTCTTCACAACAGTCACATGAGATTCCTTTGGATCAGCTTGGTATCTAGCAACCATACATACAATATTCATGATGTTTGGTCTAGTCTAAGTCAAATAATCCACTAATCATTGATTTGTATCTTTTTTGATTTGCTTTAGGAGAACCATCATTCTGTGTTAATTTGCATCCATTTACCATGGGTGTACCAACTGGCTTTGAGTCTTCCATACCAAACTTTTTCAATAATTCTCTTACATATTTGTACTGAGATATAAAGATTCCATCATCTAACTGAGTAATTTGTAATCCTAAAAGTAATTTCAGCTCTCCAATCATTGACATGTCAAATTCACTTTTCATTTCATCAGAAAACTTCATACATAGGTCATCATCGCCCTAAAAAATGATGTCATCAACAAAGACTTCAATAATCAACTCTTTATCCTGATCCATCTTGAAATACAGATTACTGTCAGTAGTACATTTATTGAATCCAATCTTCAACAAGTATTTATCTAGTCTAGCATACTAGGCTCTAGGGGCTTGTTTGAGTCCATACAGTGCTTTCTTCAATTGACAAACCACTTCTTCTTTACCAGTCAGTTGAAATCCATCTGGTTGCTCAACATATACTTCTTCTTCTAGCTCACCATTTAGAAATGCTAACTTTACATCCATTTGATAGACTTTGTATTTCTTAAAAGCATCATAAGCAAGAAATAATTTTACAGCTTCAATTCTAGCAACAGGGGCAAAGTTTTCTTCAAAATCAATACCTTCCATTTGTGAGTACCCTTTACATACCAGTCTTGCTTTATTCCTGACCACTTCACCTTGTTCATTCATCTTATTCTGAAAGAACCATTTGGTTCCATTCACATTTTTATTCTGAGGTCTAGGAACAAGAATCCATGTATCATATTTCTCTATTTGCATCAGTTCTTCCTTCATTGATTCCATCCAATATTTTTCTTTACATGCTTCATTGACATTGTTGGGCTCAGTCTTGGAAATCAAGTAATACTCTTCTCCAATTCTTCTTCTAGTCTACACACCTTTGTTCTTGTCTCCTATATTTTGATTTTCGGAATGATTTAGCTTTACATACCTCAGAACTTTAGGATTTTCTCGAACTTCTAGTTCTTTTGTTCTTTTTTCTGCACTTCCACTGACTTCTCCTTCTTGATTCTCTTGATTCACCAGAACAATTTGAACTTGATTCTATGTCTATGAATATTTCCATTATCAGTACTATCATTTTGGTCATCTGAATCATATCCACACTATCTAGATGATCTAACAGTGTCTTCATCAACTCTGACATTTGCACTTTCAACCATTTTCCTTAGCCTTCTATTATAGCAATGATAGGCCTTTCTCTTAGTAGAGTAACCCATAAATATTCTTTCATCACTCCTAGCATCAAAATTACCAATATCTTCATCTCTCTTGATATAACATCTACTTCCAAATATTTTGAAATATTTAACAGTAGGCTTATAACCAAGCCATAACTCAAAAGGAGCCTTACCAGAATTACCATTGGCATTTACCCAATTGTTAGTATATACAATAGTGCTTACAACTTCTCTCTACTAGATATGAGGAACATTACCTTCCAACATCATAGTTCTAGCAACATCTAGAATTGTTATGTTCTTTTTTTCAACAACTTTGTTTTGTTGAGGGGTCCGAGGAGTAGATAACTTTCTTTTGATTCCATGCTCTTCACAGAAAGAATTGAACTCCCGGGAAGTGAACTCACCACCTCTGTCTGACCTTAAGCATTTAATCTTCAATTGTGTCTCATTCTCGACCATAGCTTTGAAAATTTTGAACTTTTCCAATGCTTCATGTTTTTCTCTCAAGAAAGCAACCCATATCATCCTAGAGTAATCATCAATAAGCAACATAAAGTACCTTTCTCCTTGCAGACTTTGGATTCTGGATGGACCACATAGATCAGTATGCACCAACTCCAGTACTCCATTAGAATGATGTTGTTTTCTCTGAAAATAAATTCTAGTCTGCTTTCCCATATAACATTCCTTGCATATGGTGTTAGTAGGCTTCACTAGCTTAGGAAAATCTCTAATTGTTTGAATGGAGCTTACTTTGACAATGTTATCAAAATTCACATGACACAGCCTCCTATGCCATAACCAACTTACATCAACTTGAGCAATTAAATAACTTTCACTAGAAACACTCAGGTGAAAAATATTACCTCTTGTCTTTGTACCTGAAGCAATTATATTTCTAGAACTTCCCAGTATCCCGCACTTACCATCTTTGAATTGAATATTGTATCCCTTGTCTACCATGTGTCCAACACTCAACATGTTATGCTTCAATCCTTCAACATAAATGACATCATTAGTATTATATTCACCACCAAGATAAATAGTGCCTCTGCCACAAATCACACCAACATTGTTATATCCAAATCTTACAACACCACCATCATACATATAAACTTGCTTTTGTCACCAGTCATATGATGTGAGCATCCGCTATCAATCACCCATTCATCATTTTCTTCAATTTTGGCTACAAGAGCTTTCTCAATATTCTTATCACTAGAAGATTCAGTGGACACTGTACCATTTTCCTTGATAGAAATGAATGCCCATCCATCTTCATTTCCATTTTCTTTATCAAATTCATCATCAGTAATAGCTTCTTTAGCATAATAACATTTCTTTTGAAATCTAGGCTTATTAGGTTTGAACCTAGGAACTCTTTTATGACACCTTGATGCAAAATGACCAATCTTATTGCAAGAGAAAAATTTAACATGCAACTTTAATTTATATTTACCTTTTCCTCTGGCTTCTCTCTTCACAATCAATGCTTCCAACTCTTCTAACTCTTTCTTCATCTTCAATCTATTTCATCTCATCTTCATACTTGAATGTCTTTCTAGAACTTTCTCCCAGATCATATCTTTGTTGGTTTCTTCCAGATATAGTAGCCTTAAATGCAGATTCTATCTTAGGATTAGATTCACCAAATTTACTTAATTCAAAGGCAGCAAGCTTACCAATCAACACGTCTCTTGTCACATTTGTTACTATCTTGAGCTCTTCAATAGCATGAGCTTTTGTTTTGTAAGAAGTAGGCAATGATCTGAGCAATTTAGCCACAATCTCTTCTTCATCCAAGATTCCACTGACACATCTAATACTCATCACTAGCTCATTCACTTTTTACATGAAAGAAATAATGTTTTCATCTTCACTCATTTTCAAGTTTTCCCTCTTGCCTTTTAGACTTTGTAGTTTATCAACTTTCACTTGTGCATCTCCTTCATACAATGTCTCTAGCTTCTTCCAGATCTCATATGTTATTTTCAGACCCATTACATTTCTCACCTTTGAATCTGTCAAAGCACTCAATAATGCTTCTATAGCCCTGATATTTGTTTCATCTTCTTTGATCTCATCAGGAGTAGAGGGATCATTCTGAGAAATAATATATTTGTTCTTTGTAATCTTCTAGAAGGGATCACCAATGAACTTCATATGACACTCCATTCTAGCTTTCCACAAAGAGTAGTTTGTTCCATCGAATCTAGGACTATCCTTCTTGTACGATACCATCTCAGATCACCTCAAGCTATTAAAATTCTTCAGAGGAACCTGCTCTGATACCAATTGTTGGAAAAAAAAGAATAGACATCTCAGAGGAGGGGGTGAATCAGTTGTCACAAAATTTAACACTTATTTATCCTTATTAACCTTTAATCTCAGATCTGATAATTAACAGTGAAAGAATGAATCAACAACAGATCAGAAACACAAGAACACCAAGATTTTATACATGGAAACCCTATTAGGGGAAAAACCATGGTGGATGTTAGTCCCCAAGATTATACCCTGTTAGAAATGAATAAGGAATGCACATACATTCAGGCACACTGCCTAGAGCTCACTGCTCAAACGGGAAGGCTCGCTACCTTATAGAAAAAATTAGATTAAATCCATTTGAAGAGGTTGAACTGAGAAATTAGCTTCTTCAAAATCCCGATGATAGTTCTAGTTAGGCACAAAAATACTTCTTCACACTTCGTTCAATCTTCTTCACACTTTTCTCTACAATCGAATAATCTGATCTCTATTCGCACATTTCACATTCACACTTCTCATATACACATTGAGCATACTCCAAAATGAAGAAACAATCACTCTTATATATCTGCTACATGGAATTACATTACCAACTCTGTCGACCAAAAATAAAAGAGTAAATTACAAACTGTCGGCCCAATTCATGAACAAATCTCAATGCGGACCAACTAAAATCGGTCACAACATAATGAAGACCTAAAAAAACCTCCTTGAACATTCCAAGCATTAAAATATTAATCCACAAGGATCTGCAACATGCTACAACCACCATGTCAACCAAGAACATGAAAACCCGAACACACAACGAAGAAATATCCGATCACAATCACACCAATCAACGCGGATGTGCAACAAGGATAGAGAACAATCTAGAAACATCAATGAACATTGCACGAGCATACGCAACAACTGAAGTTACTAGAATCACATTCTCTTCTTCCAGAAATATTAGCTACAATAACAAAATAATTGTAGGAACACAGAAACATACAACTTGCACAAATATTGATGTGCACCTCTGAAACTTTTAGAGTATAAACTAGTTAGGCTCATAAACAAACCCTTTAAAAGACAACACCTGAATAGCAACATACTAAATTTTCCACCGTGTTGAACTTCGCAGCTTCACAAACCGTCTTCAACATATTTATTATAATTTTTTCAATATCCTCGACATATACAGCCTTCAAAATCATCAATGCTAATATTTTTGACATCAATGACAACCACAACATCTAACACTTTTATCAGTTCACATTTTGGCTAAGTAGCCATCTTTGTTTTGTATCTAATTTTGGCAATGAGCCTTATAAGGATAGTGTGTCTTGGCAATGAGCCCATTGTAATATGCTATATCTGGATATAATATATTGTGAGCTAATCCTCACCATGGTTTTTACTTTTTTAGGTTTTCCATGTAAAAGTCTTGGTGTTCATGTGTTATGTGAACTTCTTGACATTTCATGCTTTCATTATTTATTTATGTTAATATATTTTGGTGATTGGATAAGTTGTGTTCAAAAGTTTAATAGAATACTGATTCACCCCCCCTCTTAGTATTCTTGGTGTTCAACACATAAAGTATTAAACAAAATAGGAAAGCCATAGGATGACACAAAATATACCTTGAGAAAACCCTCAAGAGGGAAAAACCCAACCTCCAAAAGCATCCATACTCCATCTATTATTCAGCAATAAAATAATACATTCACTTACAAATTTACAATGAATACTCCTAAAACATCAAGCCTCTCCAATGCATCCTCCATGTGTGTAGGCGTGAATCCACACATACCATTCCATGCTTCACATATGTACTTAGAAAGACTGAATAATTACAACCCACTCACCCAACCAACCTTAACCACTAAACATGTATTTTATTTTATAGATGCAAGCTCACAAAAATACAACCAAGTGGTGAAATAAAACCATGTGCCACAAAACCATGTGAACACAAAACCATTGACCCCTCATTTAATATTGGGTACTAATTTTTCATTTTATTAAATATTTCTCTAATATTAAATTACTATATTTTGTCTCCAACACAAAATAATAAACCAATGTTACAATACAACTTTACAAATGGTCCCAAATAATTACCTAGTATGGCTAAACACACCTCCTAGATGCACCACCACTAAATAATTATTTAATCATAATATTATAATATAGCATTTTATGAAATGGTGTAAAACACCATATCCTAACATTATTGAATCACAAGCCTTCTAGATTCTAGCAAATACAACAAATCCTAAAGGCTTAACATAAAATTTTCTAAACAAAATATCATGTGGATGCAAATTTCTCCATTGTCTTGTAGTCTTGGGGACTACTTCTTGAATATTCCTTTTGATCAATTTTTTTTGAGACTCATTCCTCTTTAAGGCTTTCAAAATACATTTGGTATCCAATGTTATCCCATTCATTTTCAATTCCTTAAGCCTCGAACCTCCTCTACCCTTATCCAAAAATCACCACTCCCACTTGACTGCATGATTTTTGCAAATACCTTTACCATTAAACTACATAAAGTATCTATCCGAATTTTGAACATTGTTAATTTGATAGCTTGCAAAGGACCAGATAGATACATAATATATAGAGGAGGAGGATATGATTTTCTGGAAAACCTAAACTCTTCCAACAAGAGACAAGTATTTCTTGTTCTAGTTCTTAAGCTTCTTCTCAAAATTTGAGAACATCTAATTCCACATAAATTTTAGAGAAGGCTAGATAGAGAATGGAATCCCAACATATATTACCATTTTATTGGGGCCACCTTATCTCTAGTTAAATATTGAGAACTAATCTAGAGGCTCATCCTCCTAGTTCAACATTATAGATTTAGAATTTTTTTAAAATGAACTAGGGGCTTGACAAAAAATTCCCAGTCTATTCTCTTGAGCACTTTCATAAAATTCCATTGAGCATTACATCATATTTTTACTCCATCAACTTCATTTTATACATGTTGTGATACCATATAAGTTTCGAGTTTGGAGTCTTGTGAGACCTCCCTTCATCATTGTTGCAGTTGTGTCGACTTTACCAACCTCATTGTCTTGCATTCTCCCTTCATTGGACTTGAGTGCCTTTGGGTGGAGGTGGTATTGCTTCACTTTACTTTTTGTTGTGGTTTGATAGAGTAGCATTGTATCGTTTGTAGTGTTCAATATTCTTCTTTCCTTTATCTCATTTTCTACTCCGTGGTTTTCTTGGTTGTTCGTGGAGGTGGAAACACCGAAGCAGGGGTTTGACTGGGGCAAACCCCTATACAACCCAACATTTTTCCCTCTCTTGGCTATGTGTATGTGAATGTGTGTGTGGAGTTCATTGGTGAACTAGAGCCTCAGTGAGTTGATTTTCATCACCCTCACTTTCATCTACCTTCTTTATCATTTATATAATTATTTCTCATACTTTATAGTTCTATTCATTTTGTTAAAATCAGTTAGCTAGACATTTAGTAGGTTTTCTTATTTCCCGTATTATATTTCACACTTTCTAGTTGTATGGATGCCAACACACTAGTGAGACGCTAGCATGTTGCACTGTCATCCTTGGCCCGCACTATTGTCTTCAAGTAGAGAGTTTTTTGAGGTACAGTTTGGATTCCAAAAACTAGCTCGTCTAGCCACATTCAACTTTTTGGATCTGTAGAGTGACAAAAGCACTTGAGAGTGCTCTTCATTCTCTATCCTTGCCTTAAACACCTGTTAGCTTGAGGTAAGATAGGGCAGCCCTCCACTCTCGAATCTTCATGATCTAGGGCCTTGGTGTGGTTGCTCCCCCTACCTTATATTCAAGTGAACTTGATGTGAACGATTTCTATCCATTTGTTTGTGTTGAGGGTTTTTCCTACATGTCCGGTGACTATTGTAAACCCAAGTGTTGTGAAGGTTTTATGAGAATCACAACCCAATACATGAATTTAGGGTACATTGTTAGGAGAAGTGTGCGACACCTACCAATGGAAAAGATGAAGGTCACTTCTAGTTTCACCTCTAGTTTTTCTACTAGTTTGGCTACTGATTTTACCACTGGGTTTCCTACAAGTTTTACTGATGAGATGGGTTTCATAGACGAGACCACTTGTGCTCCTACCCCTCTAGCATCCTCTACGACTTCATCCATGGATGAGGATGATGTTGTGCATATCCCTGCAGAAAAACTTTTGGCATTGGATAACAGATTGGCAGACCTTGTGAATCATTTGGAGAAAGCACCAAACATGGTGAGAGCTACTAGACTTGCTAGTGAGGTGAGATATCTACTAGGAAAGGATCAGACATGCATAGAGTTATTATGTGGCCTTACTAATTTGATCGAAGCCTATATCCCCTCATAGAAGACTAGATTGGGTACTACTCAAGGAGAGGTGCTCGATGCCTATGAGAGACAAATAAGAATCATGATGCCTACCACGTTTGTATGCATGGTCAAAATGGGCCCTTCGATTAGCGTTTCCTCTACTTCTCAAAAGGTCCTTGCTATCAAGGGGAGTAAAATACCCCTTGGCTTCAGCTTCACCCCTCCTACTGCCCCTGGAAGTGGGGGCTCTGGTAGAATGAGTGGTGGTGGTTTTGGTAGCAAGGGTGGCACTAGCAAAGGTGGCTCTAGTGTAGGCCATGGTGGTGGCTTTGGTAGTGGATGTGGCTCTAGTGGAGGCCCTACTGGTGGTGGTAATGGTAGTGGCTCTGGAGGTGATTTTGGTGGTGGTGGTTTTGGAGGTTCCACTGGAACTTTGTAATCATCTAATCTTGTCTTGAATACTCTTCTTTATAACATGGGTTGGATGCAAAATTAGTCGGTGAGCCTTTCCCAAGCCTCTGCCTAGCCTATTTTTCAACCTTTCTTCCAACATAGTCCATTGTCAGTAGCAATTTTGAGTACTCCTTTCCCTTAGGGAATGAAGATTCTTAAGTTTTAAAAGTAAGGTGGTAAAGGGGATCTGCAGACACACGTGTCAGCCTTTAATGCCATGTGTACAAATTTCTTTCATCGTGATGCTTTTATGGTAAAAATATTTCCTCAATCTCTCAAGGACACATCACTCAAGTGGTATTGCTCCTTGCCTGATAATTTCATATTTTTATTTGATCACCTCATTAACCAGTTTCTCCATCATCTCCAAGCTAACATTAGTTCAAAGATGACCTTCTCAAATCTCATTCGATGTAATCAGGGAAATAGCGAGAAGATAACTAACTTCATAGCACAATACTAAGAGCTCTTCTCACAAATCTCATACCGCTACCCAAATTCGATGTGTAGAAGGTGTTCATAAGCAACCTACAACGAGCCTAGCAAGAGAATTTCAACCTAATGAAATACCCTTCCTTTGCACATCTAAGTGTTGCGTTGCAAGAATATCAGCAAATAGTAGTTCAGTTTGGAGGATCTTCCTCGTGCTCCTATTTGGAAGGAAAGTCTAGTTTGTCCATCTTAGGAAAAGGTAAGGCTATTGTGGATGTAGTCGACATGACTGATGATCATGGCCTCATACGCAACAAGAAGTTTACGAAGTTAGAAGAATCTTATTCTTCCATTTTGTAAAATCTATTGAAGGATAAGATCATAAATTTAGAAAATCCTCGACCTCTAAAGGAACCTTATCCTAATTGGTATGATGTGAATGATTTTTTCCGGTACCATCATGTCAACGGGCATGATACCGAGAATTGTATGCACCTGCATCTTGAGATATAGGATCACATCAATGACAGTACCATTTGTCTTGATGGGAAGAAACAAAATATGAATAAATTAGTAGTGAAGGCCAATAGCGAGTTGCAAATTTACACAAACCCATTTCCATCTCATTTTGTGAACTTGATTACTGATCCCTCTGATGCTTCTCCTCAACCCTCGGTGTATGTTAATATAGTTTTGGTTACTCCTCCCTCATAGCCTATGATGAGTTCCCTAGATGTGACATTCACCTCACAGTACTTTCCCTTGAATAATAAGATCTCTCCTTTATACATTCCTACTCGCCTCAATGGAAACATTATGACAGGGGTCCTAGTCGACCCTATGAGTTGAGTGAATGTTATTATAGAGGAGACGTGATGGTTAAATTCATTACAGAGGGAGGAATATGAAGAAACAAAGTTTACCATATGTACGCATGACGGTCTCTCTCTAAAGCCATATGGCTCTATAACTATTTCCATCCTAGTTGGACCTAGGGCTATGGATACAACTTTTGACATTATTCCAGAATTTGATCTATTTAGGGTGAAGTTGGCATCCCGTGGCTAGCTTCCATGAATGAAATCTCTTATGTTATTCACAAGTGTTTAAATTTCTCCCACGGAGGTGTTGTTCACATTGTGCATGACACTGGATATTAGCCTTTGGTATCTCATGGGGGTTATTCATTGGATCATTTTTGTCCCACCCCAGTTGGTCCGCTTCCCCTTAGAATGAACCTAATTTACCAAAATTATGTAAAGTATAAATCAGGGGAAAAGGACAACCAAAATTGACTCCTTCGTTAGTGCAGCAGCAAGCTGCCTCCTCCTCTTGGAAGGGAAAGGAGAGGCCTGCCCATCCTCAGGGCGCCACTTTTTCCCCCTTTTTGAAGAGGATTTTTGGATGACTACTCTTGGATTTTGCATAAGAATTCTGATGGTGCCTACTTGGCGTAAAGCCAAGATTTGGATATCGGACCTTATTAATTTGCCTCCTGGACCTTGGCCCAACCTGTATGGTAGGAGGAAGGGTCCCTATGGGGATTCCTCTATGTCTCAACCTCTTCGATCTCCTACCACTCCTACTCCCAAGGTAGTGAATGGGAAGAGGCCCACCACTGAGGCATTAGATCCAACTCCCCCTGTTGTTGCTCTAACCTCTTCTTAGTCTCTCGCTCTTGCTCTCATCCATGAGTCTCTCCCTCCATGAGAAATGACTATGATGGAAACTTCGATGGATGAGTAGGAGCCTTCTATCACATCTTAGCTCCCAGTCTCTAGCTCTTAGAGTCACAAAAACTACCTTATGTGTGAGCGCAAGTGTCGACAAAAGGCTCTAGCAGCTAAGCAGACCACTTTGCAAAGGAAGGAAGGGGATTCAACCACCCCTATTTTAGGGCCTACTATTATGTCCTTCTCTCTCATCCCCTTTGCTTCAATTTAATCAACCTCAGTGCTACTTATGGCTTCTATTGCGAGCATAAACACCTCTAACCCTAAAAATGTGTAGGTGTTTATTACTCCTTCAATTGAGCCCCCTCTCTTGATGTCCCTTTTGGACATCCCACCATTCTCTAAGCCCGCGAACATGCCAAACACCTCGGTGGTGTCCTTCGCAATTTTCTCCTCCTCCTCCATGTCTTCTGCCTCATTTGTAGGGAACTCACATCCCCTAATGAAGTGAAAGATGGAGGTTGGCCTCATTAGCAATGGGGGGCGTAAGAGGAGTCCACATTCTTTAGGGGGTGGTCCTATGTTAGCATGTGTTGTCCTAGTGACAAAATAATTTTTGGTGTTCGCAGAGTTTGTCACTACTCTCAAGTCACTTGGTGAGCCTAGCAGTGAATCCTGAGTGTCTCCTCCCTCATTTGTTGAGTAACACATGGAACTCTTGTAAAGTGAATGTTTAACTCTTTGGATGAGGTCCCAACCTTGTCAACGATCTTAACAAAATCACTAAATTTTTCTGCACAGGAACTAAGTGAAGAATACCTCAGGGGCCTTCTTCCTTGGCTCTTGTTGTGGGAGGGTTGGAGGGCTCCCCCCTTGACATTTCGCCTTTGCAGACTCATCTTCCTTCCCTGTATAATGATCTAGATTGGGAGGTCGATGACCTCTTGGTTGATGAGTGTTATGGGGTGCCTCTTCTTTATCTATAGTGTAGATTGTGTGTGTGTGTGTTTGTGCTCCCCTGTGCTTGTGTTGTGTGCTCCTAGATGACCCTTGTAACCCTCATAGGTGCTTGGATACAAAATTGATTATGTGTTGTAAAAATTCCTCTATTTGTGGCATCATTCTTCCTCTGTTATTCGTATTGATTTTCAACAAATTAGGGATGATGCAAAGTGTAGCTCAAGTATCCTTGAGTTATCTTTAAAAATAAGAAGATATTGTTAAAAGAGTAGAACATTTCCACTTTTTGAGCTATCTTTCATCTATTTTCTCTCTCCATTTTATGTGAAATAATATCTCAATCATTATATGGATCAAATCGTTTGATCAAAAATAGAATTTTCTTGTTCCGAGATCTATTTTTCTAAATCATTAGGTCCGAGCTGTACTCTGGTGGTTCCTGTCCTTACAGAATGATAGCAACATACATTCCGCTATTTTCCACGTTGAGCAATAGGAATGTTTGATCCTTGTAGTTGGGGGCATTTAGGCTTCCCTTCCATGTTGACCCGATTTTTTATTGTTATTTTTTTTTCTCGTGCATTCTTCATATGGTTTGACATAGTAGAGGTTAATGACAGTTTATTAACTATACTAATATTATACTTATATATATTTATGAGTAGCTCTGACCCCAAAATATCAAATCACCCCTATGTCCCTTGTTCGTGATGTTACTATTTTTCTTTACATTTTTTCTCTCCTATCTTTTGTGCTTGTTTTGTGATGTTGTGGTGCCTATGTGTTGTCCCTCGTGTGCTCAACAACATTACCATTGTGACATCTTGCTATGTCCTTTAGACCACAACATCACTTTTTCATTCTTACTTTTCTTTCCTTAGGATGTCACATGCCTCTATGCTCAACACACACCATCCTAAGGGGGGCTACCATGTCAACTTTGATTTTCAAAAAATGCATTTGATGGTCAATGAATCTTTTCTCAAAAATCTTTACAAACTTTTTCAAAAATTTCATTCTCAACAAGGACCCCTAGCAGAACATGTTTCCTTCATCATGGGTTCATAAAGATATAATTTGAAAAAATTTCCTCCTAAGAGGGAGCAACTATTCCCATGAGAGAAGTCCCAACCTTCTCCTCGCGAGGGTGAATTTTCTTCCTTTCGAATTCCTTGATGAAGTGAACATCCTTTGAAAGGATTCCTTGAAGTTGAATTGATTTGTGAAAAAATCTCTCACTTTCAAAAATTTTGTCCCTTGAGTGGACCCCTTTTCTTTTGAAGGGTTCCCGAAGAACCCCTTTGAAAGCTCTTCCTTCAAATTTTTAACTGACTGCATGACTGTCTACTTGTTTGCCTGCATGGATGCTCTCTGTTTTCTAACATGTTTTATTTGTGGATTAACATGTTGCTTTGCAGGTGCATCTATGAAGTTACTTTCCAGTCTGACTCTACGAAGTCCCCTTACACTAGGATTCCTTCAAGAGAGAGTACCTAGGGGGCACCTTCTTTGTAGGTTCAAGGGCCTATGAAGTGCTTACATCCTATGAGATTTGTCCATAGAGAGAGTACATGTGGAGTTATTTTCCTACCCTGTGATTTTGAGTTCGCCAGATCGTGGTTTACTTCCTCGATGGTTTAGGTATACATTTCTAAAATCTTCAATCTACTTTACCAAACACTCATTGGCACTTGTGCTTGCTAAAGTGGGGGAAAAATTTATAGGAGCGAATTTGCACCCCTTGTGTAAATTACCCTTTTCCATACCCTCACCTTAGAAAATCAAACCCGAATGTGAAATTCCACATCACCCATTTGCCTCACATACACTTGTTTTGTGTGTCGATGGGGTACTATTTATCAGAGGTGTGAGCGCAATGTGTGAATGTCTATGTAGTGTGCTACCATCCATAATAGATTCCTACCTCTAGTGTTTGCAGGGGCATTATTCTCTCCATTAAGCATGAAGAATAATGCCTCTATGTCGACCAACTGGCCCAAAAATGACTCTTTCTCTCCTAATCTCCCTTCAAATGCATATTTTTCACTATCACTTCATCTTCTTCACAATTTCTAGCCATTCGATTGATCTCTTGAGCACTTTCATACAATTCCATTGAGCATTACAACAACTTGTTACTCCATCAACTTTATTTTGTACGTGTTGTGCTGCCATAGAAGCTATGAGTTTGGAGTCTTGCGAGACCTCCCTTTGTCATTGTTGTGGTTGTGTTGACTTTTCCAAGCTCATTGTATTGCATTCTCCCTTCATTGGCCTTGAGTTCCTTTAGGTGGATGTGGTATGGCTTCACTTTCCTTTTCATTGTGGTTTGATAGAGTAGCATTGTATCTTTTGTAGTGTTCAATATTCTTCTTTCCTTTATTGCATTTTCTACTTCGTGGATTTCTTGGCTATCTATGGAGGTGGAAACACCAAAGTAGGGGTTTGATTGAGGAAAACCCCTATACAAACCAACATTTTTACCTCTCTTGGTTGTGTGTAGGTGAATGTGCATGTAGAGCTCGCTAGATAACTAGAGCCTTAATGAGTTGATTTTCGTCACCCTCACTTTCATCTACCTTATTTATCATTTATATAGTTATTTCTCGTACTTTATAGTTTTGTTCATTTCATTAAAATTAGTTATCTAGATAGTTAGTGGGTTTTCTTATTTCTCGTATTGTATTTCATTCTTTCTATTTGAATGGATGCCAACGCACCAGTGAGACGCTAGTGAGTCACATTGTTGTCCTTGACCCATGTTGTTGTCCTTTAGCAGAGAGCTATATGAGGTGCAGTTTGGATTCTAAAAACTGGCTCATCTAGTCCCTTTCAAGTTTTTGGATCAGTAGAGTGATAGAAGCACTTGAGAGTGCTCTTCATTCTCCATCCTTGCCTTAAACACCCATTAGCTTGAGGTAAGATAGGGAAGCCCTCTGCTCTCAACTCTCCATGACTTGGGGCCTTGGTGTGGTTGGTCCCCCTACCTTACAGGGTCATCAAAAAATTATTGCATAAAAATCCTAAGGATTGGAACTCGCACAGAATTTTCTTTATGGGCTAATAGGACTAGGGTTAAGAATGCATTATGAACTTCTTGTTATCTTGTGTATATTTTAAAATTTGTGTTTCCTATGAACCTGAGGATCCCTATGTTGAGATTCACATAAGGTTATCTTGAAATAGATGACAAGATTAAGATGTGATTAATGAGCTTGTTAGACCTATAGGAGAAAAGGACTACTAATTTAGGACATGTTTCCAAACAACAATTTTTAGTTAGATGATGGTTTTATAAAATATTAGAGTTGATGAAGAGTCACATCAAATCACACATGAGACAGAAGACTTTTGGTTAGATGAACCTACTTGCTCAGAAGTAGAAGAAGAATAAATTGAAGAAAAGAAAGAAGCACAAGAGAAAATCACCAAGACTCTTGCCAAGTATGTTCAAAAGAATTACTCAGAAGGTCAGATATTTGGAGACACGAATGAAGGAGTGTACATGTATACTAGGAGAATATTTGCAAGGAAAAATGAATAGGTAAACTTCTCTTTACTATCAAGAATAGAACCTAAGACTTTTGTTGATGCTAGCAAGGATGAAGGATGTGTTCAAGCAATGGAAGAAGAGTTAAATTAGATAGAGAAAGTCAAACTTGGGAATTGGTGCTGAGACCTATAAACAAGAATGTGATAGGAATAAAATGGGTGTTCAAAAATAGATTGAATGATGATGGATAAGTTACAAAAACCAAAGCAAGGCTAGTGTGCAAAGGCTATTCACAAGTGGAGGGAACTGAATTTGAGGAAACATTTTCTTCTATGGAAATAATGGAGGCTATCAAAATGTTTCTTGCATTTGCAGTTTGCAAGAATTGCAAAGTATATCAAATGGATGTTAAATCCACTTTCTTGAATGGAGACTTAGAATAAGTATACATAGAGTAGTCTAATGGATTTCAGCTATCATAAGACCCAAATATGGTATGCAAACTTATGAAGGAATTATATGGCCTCAAACAAGACCCTAGGGCTTGGTATGCAAGGTTGGACAAGTAATTACTCTAGCAAGGCTTCAAGGAAGGTACCACAAATAGTAATCTTTACATTAAAATTGAGGATGAAATAATTATAATAGTTGTTGTGTATGTTGATGATATAATTTCTGGTGGGAATGATGAAATGTGTAAGAAATTTTTTGAAGAGATGCACAAAGAATTTGAAATGTATATGATAGGTGAATTATCATTTTTTTTTGGACTCCAAATTGCACAATTAGATGATGGTATATTTATTTCTCAAGAAAAGTATGTCAAGGAGAAGTTAAATAAGTTTGGTATGGAAGATTGTAAACCAATGAGCACTCCTATGGTAATAGGTTGTCATTTGAGAAAAGATGATATGTCACCTAAGGATGATCAAAATATTTATAGGTTTATGATTGGGGGACTATTGTACTTAATAGCTTCAAGGCCTAATATTATGCAAGTTGTTTGCTTGGTATCTAGGTTTCAAGTTGATCCAAGAGAAACTCATGTGAAGGCAATCAAGAGGATTTTTAAATATTTGAAGAACACTTTGGATTATAGACTATGGTATCAAAAAGGTGATGACTTTTCCCTGAGTGCATATACTGATGTTGATTGGGTTGTGAGTGTTGATGATATAAGAAGCACCAATGGCCGAGATTTCTTTTTGGGAGACATACTGGTCTCATGGTTTAGTAAGAAACAAGACTTAGTGTCCTTATGAACAGAAGAAGGAACATACATAGCTACAGGATATTGATGCACCCAAGTGTTGTGGATGAATAAAATATTGAAGGATATCAAGGTAATGTATGATTATCCCTTTCCTATTATGTGTGACAACACAAATTCCATCAATATTTCAAAGAATCTAGTGATGCATTCTAGAACCAAGCATATATCTATCAGATATCACTTCTTAAGAGAGAAGTTTGAAAAGCAAGAAGTAAGATTGGAGTATATTCCTACAAAGGAACAAGTTGCATACATATTTACTAAGAAACTTTCAAAGGATACATTCAAGAATCTAAAACAAAGTTAGGGGTTGTTTCCCCTCCTTCCAACTAGGTACATAATTGGTGCATCTGTCTAGGGGGAGAAATTCAAGACATATTTTTATCCCTAGATTGATGAGGGCTACCTCTTAGGGGAGAAAGTAGAAAAGAGACTAAGAATGATGAAAAGATTTGCGTTGATAGGGGGAGACTATATATTATTACAAGCACAAATGAATACCACTAGCCCTTTTCCCTTGATGTCAAAGGGGGAGGAATTGAATATCTGGTTAGGTGTTTTCATCAATACCAAAGGGGGATATTGTTGCAAGGTTGTTGCAGGTGTTATCATTGGTGTCAAAAAAATTGAGATTATTGCAAGTGTTGTCATTGATGTCAACAAAATGGAGATTGTTGCAAGTGTTTTCATTGATGTCAACAAAGTGGTAGTGTGTGAAAGGCTTCATGTGTTACAATCAATATGTTGATTAGAAGCGTTGGACATGATGATGAATGTCACAGGAATGATATATATAGTTGTATATATCTTTTGTTGCTATAGATGAATGTTGTTATACAAAATTTATGGTTTCTTCATGTTGACATGATATTGTGAATGTTGTATTCACTATCCCTTGATGTAAAACATTACATAAGATATGAAAGATTGTATGAAATTTTTTCATGCAGTAAAGGCTCAAGAAGTTGTACTAAATAAGATCCATAGAGCATTCCTTCACATTTGAAGATATAGCCTTGTGGTTTGGAGAATAAGTTCAAATTGTCTTTATGTTCTCTCATTTCAAGTTTTAGATGTTGAGGTGTACAACAAGTATGGTTTTCAATGTTCTATCTCAAGACTATGTTTTTTGGGTTTGCAAGAGATGTTGGTTCAATGTCTATTTTCTTGCACCAACATGGAGTAGCATGATGTTGTAAAAGGGGTGCATGAGAATGTTTTTAAATATAATTAAATGTTTGTAATTTGATCCACATGATTTGATTTGGTCTCTTTGATATCACTTGTGGTATGGAGCTAATGAATGGAAGTTTAAGTGTTTGTTGGTCCGACTTAGTATATTTAGTTTTTTATGCCAAGTTTTTGTTGTGTGGGCTACCATGGGAATGCGTTCTAATGTAAAATAGGTCATACTTATCTCCTGGCTTGGACTGTATTCAATTTCATCTTCTTGTAGATTTTTTGAGCTGACATGGCCATTACATGTTTCATGTCTACATATTCTGGCTTAGCCGAAAAGGAGAATTTTTTTGAAGCTTGAGGAAGGTATAAATTGAAGATCAAGTGTGTGATCAAGGTTTTTGTCGAGTGTTCGATGCATTGGAAGTGAAATGTGCCAAAAGCAATCTGTTGAAGGAAGTTTAATTTGTGTAATGTGTCAAAAGAAATGAGTTGAAGGTAGCAAAGTGTGTGTGTATGCAATGAAGTATATGAAGTGTGATGAAGGTAGTGAGCTAAAGGTAGAAGTGTATGAGTAAGTGTTGAAGGCAGTGAGCAAAAGACAACAATGTGTGGTGTGAGTAGGAAAGTGTATGTGTTGAGAAAGAGTGCTAGAAGTATCGAGTAAAGGTAACAAAGGTGCTAA
The DNA here is from genome assembly GCA_007115665.2 of Sequoiadendron giganteum. Lineage (NCBI taxonomy): Eukaryota > Viridiplantae > Streptophyta > Pinopsida > Cupressales > Cupressaceae > Sequoiadendron > Sequoiadendron giganteum. Next base: position 149,748,710 of record CM021100.1, on the reverse strand, counting down.
GTGTTATGGTGGTGGTTGATCACCAAAATTCATTAAGTGTTGTATGTTGAGGTTGTAGCATATTTTGGTAAGTTTTATATTTTTTAGGGAGTTTTAAACTTCCTTTGATTGAAGCCATTAAACTATGTTGTAGGAAGTTGTCGCTTCCTTTGGGTTGCAGCCCATAAAACCTATTGTAAATCTTATTTTATTTTATGAGGTTGGATTTGGATAGTAGCTCCAAGCAGCTTTCTCACCATGGTTTTTCCCTTGTAGGGTTTTCCATATAAATATGGTGTTGTGTTTTTGTGCTTTTGCTTCGAATGCTTTATCTATTTAAGGTAGTAATAAGTTTTGATTGGTAAAGTTGAATTGGATTGATTATGGGATATATTGATTTACCTCCCATCTCAATATATTTGTGTGTTCTAACATGGAACTTAGGCATTATGTTATATTTCCCTTCTTCTTGAATGTATCTTGTTATGATTAGTATTTTGAAGGATTTCCACCAAGGAATGTTATCTTGATGGGTTTTCCACTAGTATAAGGTATTGCATATTAATGTATCTTGTAATGTGGAAATCCATAATTCTTCCTTGTCAACTTTTTTCCATTTCCTCTAAGTACCCCTTTAGATCTCCAAATCTTGAATAACAAGGTAACTTAACATGAGAAATACCTCTAGAAATTTGGTTGAGGTGTCTAATGTTTAAGAGACTAGGATCCAAAGTGTCCTTTGTTTATTCTTTTGATATTTGCAGTGTGTTTTCATCACCTATGATAAATTATGGCATTTTTTAATGCTTTTATATCATGAACACCTTCCTAAACCCATATACCTTCTCAGATGTAATATTTGTTTCTTACTAAAGCTAAAAATTTAGGACTTCCTCACTATCTATGCCTCCTTCCTCACTTTCCAAGTCAATTTCACCTTCAGTATTTGGTTCTTCTAATAAAAAAATTCTAGGCAGCTTGGTTATTGAATAAATTAGTCTCTTGTTCCTCTCTTCTTCCTCTTTTGGAGTAACTTACTTCCTCCAAATAGGGTTTGTTTGCATACATCATAACTATATTTGGGCTATCTTATTGTCATTTGTGAATGGCAGTTCCTCTTTTCAAGAATCATCTATTTCATCAATATTTACAAACCATTATAATCCCAAGAGGGTATTGAAGTTATCAAAGGGTTCTTTCAATGTAACTACTTTAAAGTCAATTACTAATTTTACCCCTAGGATATTTACTTATACTTTGTTCCATGCCCCTATTGTTCTCATGGATGATCCATTAGCTAGGCTGATGTTGTATGGGGTGTTTCTCAATTTAGGTTTACCCAGTTTCTCCCAAGTCCTCTTGAGCATCATAGTGATATCTGGTCCTAATTTAACCATTATTTTCTTAATCCTTTTTATGGTTGATATGTGTGGAGATCATAGGGGGTTTGTTCTTCCAATATTGACCTATCTTTGATAACCTCAAAACTTGTGGTCATGTGATGTCCTTCTTTTTGTAGTACTTGCATAATTAATTTAGTTTTTCTTGTAGGTTTTTATACTATACTAGTGTGGTAAGTTGCTTTAATGAAATTACTTATTCCTTTGAAAAGTAATTTTTTTCTTCTTATTCTTGTTGGTTAATGTTCTTACAAGATGTATCCAAAATCTAATTGTTTTGATACTTATTTGGGATGTAATATTCTTCATATTCCTCTTTATTATAATACTCATCAACTTATGTGTCTTGGATGATATGTTTGTTCTTTGTGATGTTGGTTCCTTGATGTGTGACTGTTGTAGTTTTTTTAATTTCTTTTATTTTTATTTTTATTTTGTATTGATTTTCTTTCCTCTTGGAATTCTTCTATGGAAGTTTCCTCTTATGAAGAGGTTTTTTATTGATAACGTTATCCCATATAGAACCTTCTTGTACCTTGTACTACTTCTTTTGGCACCTAACTCATGAACCTAGCTCCTCTAGGTGCATTAGATACTTGAAAATCATCAATCTTTGGTTGTTGTGGCACATTTTTGAAATAGTGTTGTGCCTTATCACAATTGAAAAGACTATGGTTCGAGTTTCTGCAAAAGGCATAATTCCTCTTCTTTTTTTACTAGCATTCGATAAAATAGTGTTTTGGTTTACCATATTTAAAGTAATTAGCTTCATCCCTCCTACGATTTCCTCTTCCTCACCCCCTTCCTCCTATATAATTAAAAGACCTATCATCTTCATTGTAATTTTGTGATGGATTATTCTGCGTTATGTTAATATTTATATTATTCCTCCATGGAGGTTTTCTATAACCATAGTCTTGCATGTAAATTGGATATTCCACAAGTCACTTGACATATGATATCTTTTTATTTATGTCTTGGTTATTATTATAGTACTTCATACGTAAAGGCTTCTTCATCTCTAATCTAGAACCTTCTTGAGGGATATTAGTGTATTTTGTGGTCATCGCATTCACCATATAATCTATAAAATATTGATTACAACTTCTCCGGTACAATCTAAAAATCTAATCTTAGTGTTATAATCCTTTTCTCTCCTTGTTCCTTATGGTACAGTTTTTCTATATATGGCCCTCTCATGAATAGCATGAGAACTAGATATTTTCTTGTGTTTGTTATTTTCTTCTTTGGTCATAATTTCCTATCTCAATTGCAACTGTTCTATTTCTAACCTCATTTTTTCAATTGAAAATTTTACTTCTCTTTGTATGTTCTTCTCCAAGATTGAGCCTCAATGCGATAGGCTAGAGTTAATACATCTAGGTGTGTTTTGAATATTCTTATGTCCAAAGCTATCCTAATGTCTTTAACTAAGCTGGAAATAAACCATTCAACCTTCTATTTTTCTATCAATCATTCTTCTAGTTTCTGAAATGACTCATTGAATCTTTTATCATAATCCTTTATTATTTCTCCTCCCCTTTGTATTAGTTCTCTCATTTTATTGAAAAATTTGGATGGGACTTCTAAAGTGTACAAATTTAATAAGAATTTCTTCTTCACTTCATCTCAATCTCTGTCATGTTTAGGATAGGATTTTCTACAATGGTCTAGTGCATCTTTTCATAAGGATCCTACAAAATCAAATAATTGCTTTATGTCCATCAATTCCATTTATTTTCCAAAGAGATTCCAATATAGAAATATGATTCACAACCTTAGTGGCATCCTTTCCAAAGACTAGAATTTTTATTTTAGAATCCATTTTCTTGTTCGTTTGTTGTTTCTTAACTACGTCATGTGGTGCTATTGGCCTTTTCTGATTTTTCTTACTTATCAATGGTGTAGGATTTTTTTCCCTTCCTTTAACTCTTTTTAACTTTATCTCAAAGAATTATTTGCCTATATTTTTTACAATTTGCTAAAATTTGCTCCTATGAAAATCTTGTTTGTTATTTTAGTACTTATTGTAGTTTATTTATTTATTTTTATATGGCATGGGGGATCGATCCTAGTCTAGGGGGTGTGTCTCCTCAAAGTGACATTTTGTCTTTGGTGATTTTTTTAAGTTCATTAATTAAATTTTATTGGTTATTGTTGATAACTATTTTCCCAAAGTAAGCATAGATTTATTTTCTTTGCATATTCCATTTGTTAGTTTTTTAACACTTTTTCTTACGATATCATCAAAAGATAATTTACATCTAATGATATAATTTTCTCCAAGGTCTCAAGGAACTCCAAAACTCTTTCCTCCAAATTAATTTTGATGTTGGACCAATCCCTTTTAGGTTGTGGTGTTTTGACTAGTTGTGGTGATATTGACACTTCCTTGTTCCTATTGTGTTTGTCTAGTTCCTTTCTTGACAAACCCTAGCTTCTCAAACAATATTCTAATTTTATTAATAATTTTTCTGTCCTCTCCAAATTTCTTGATATTGGTTGTGGTGTTTGAATTGGTATTATTATTTTTTTGATGGTTTGACTTCCTTCCATTTGGTTTGCAACACCCACATTGGAATGCTCAATAGTACCCACCTTGACAGGCTCACTTCTTCTCCATGTTCTCCATACTCTTGTAGTACCTTTCTTTATTTTTTGTAGTTTTTTTTGTCATCTTTCCATATCCTTCTTTTCCATGCTTAATTTATCGCTATTTCAATTTCCTCTCTAATTCCTCTATCTCTTATTGTCACTTTTTTCCATAGGTGTTAGTAATTTGGTTTTACATTGTTCCTACATATCCATCTCATGGTAGTTATTGTGTGTATACTTTGATAAGTCACATATTTTCAAGGATTCCTTATAGAGATACACCCCTTTCCATTTCCCATCCCCTAGATTCCTAAACCTCTCTCACGAGGCAGAGCCTTTCATAACTTTTTTATTGTCTTTTTTATCCGTAAACTTGAAGTTTAATTTTTGGTCTCTTCTCTATCAACTAAATATGTTCTTGACAATGGAATCAATATTAGAAAGAAAAGTGGGGAGACGAAAACTTAATTTCCATGCCCAAAGTATTCTCTATATGTTGTTTTTATACCACAAACTCAACAATAGTAGAATTATCAATCTAGAATTAAGTGCAAAATCTATACTTAAGTTATTCACATGGAACATAGATTATATCATTTTTAATCCAAATTAGAGATCATAAAATATGCACAAACATTAGTAAATTTATATATTGAGTCTTCATTACATTTCATTCTTTACTTGCACTTTTTTATATATATTTGGTATCATATTATTCTATATTTATATATATTCGATATTATATCTATCTATATTTCACATATCTATCTACATATATTACATTCTTTACCTATATTATACATGTAGCATCCTAGTAGGATTTTTCCATTACAAAATATAACCCTTTCTTGAGGTATCATATTGGCATCAAGCTTTGTACCCCTTTTTAGTGGTTAGCAGTAAGATTTGTTGTACTGTATATTTGTTTTGGTTCCTGCTTTGTTGCTTACCTTGTCAACAAGGTGAATATTGAAAATATTGATAGCTTGGTAGAATACATTTATAATTCAACAAAAGATCAATTTGAGAACTCTCAAACTACTATTGGGATTATATTTTTGACTCCTTTCCTTCTCTTCCTCACCCTCCATAGTTTGAGACTTTAGGTATTCCTATTTGGATCAATAATGTGGTGCACAAGAGACAAAACACATATTTCTGATAGAAAGAGGATTTCTATTTAGTGGCATGGCTATTCAATACCCAACCTAGTCAAAAGAGGGAAAGAAAACTCTACATTGTATTAATAAATAAACAAGGTGCTATAGTGGCTCAAATATCCACCCTCATGATAAATAAGCATGAAGGACAAATGGCACCTGGGACTTACACCATATATCAAATCAATTTGGGATCCTTGGCTAGAGAATAGGAAGATCAATCACTACAATTGGTTATTTACATCATACTTGAGCAGATGAAGAAAGATGGAAGAAATAAAGAGGAAATAAAGGCTAAAGTATGATAACTCACCTCCTATATTAGTCACCTTGTAGGACCTATTGGTCCTCCAACGCACCTACTCCTATAGTTTTGGTAATATTAAATAGGGAATATCAATATGTAGATCCTAAAGTAATCCTCCATGCTATCTTTAATTGGAGAGATGAATTGAAAACTCTAGGTAGAAATATCTATGTGCAAGTTACTTTGACATTGGAGGTCTTCAAGGAATTTTTTAAAAAAATGTCCAAAGGTGAAAAAGTAGAGATAAAAAGGATGAAGTTAAATATGTAAGGACCTGGTAACATATTGTAGAAGACCTTACAAATGAGAACCTTTCATTCAAGAATAAGTTCAAGGATTTTCAATAATTTCATAACAAAAATCTCAAATTGGATTGATATATGTAATATAATATAATTTCTTGCCTCTTTTTGAGATGTAAAATTATTGTGTGTAGCTACAACTATATAGTTTATAAAAAATAGCAGAACTGGATACTTATGAATAGTTAAACAACCATAATTTTGTTATAAAAAATGTAATAGATTCTTATATATATATATACTATCTTCAATAAAAGAAAAAATCTAAGTAGAAAGGTGATAAAAGAAGCATCGAGGACCTATTTTTGGTGTAATTAGGTAATTTACCTAACTAGTTCACTAGCGGGTCCTATTTAAATGTTAAGTTTACTTAAGTCCTAGGAAATATTTCGAGAAGGTTGCTAGTTTTCATAAGATCTTATCTTTTAAAATTTAATGATTATGTCCTAAGTAATTTATATTAGTTGAGTTAGTTGTCTCACGACATAAGATTATGACACTTTTCATGATCTTGTTTAATCCTATGTCTCACCTTAGCTATATAACCAAGTGCTCTTATTTATAAATCAACAATCACACAATCATAATCTATCATTTGAATCCTTTGATAGAATATTGTTATTCTCTCATTGTGGATAATGAAAATATGAATCAAAAATAGCAACAATGCAATGAAAGTACAAAATTGACACTTCAACAATCACTCAATGAAGCTCAATATCTTAGCTCCAAAATTAATAACAAATAAAACCATCATAGCAAAGATCTTGAATTGCTCCATTATGGGTTGCTCTTCAAAGTAACAATAGCTATGAAATAATAATAAAAGTATGATTATGATAATGAAAAATACTCAAAGATAAATGATACATATGATTGATAATGATAATGATAATTTGATTGCCTGATAATGCTTGATAATTCTCTTGATAATGCTTTTGATAGTAATCATGATCCAGTTCTCTAAGGGATATGAATGAGTGAAATCTTTATATTTATATGCTTCACTAGATATTTGATCAATTGTGGAGATTAATTAGAAAGATCAGTGGATAGGAAAATTCAAGATAGGATATTACCTATAATTTGACGTTGATGGAGGAAAAATTAGAATAATTAAAGAAATAAATTTATTTAATTCAAAATGATAGTTGGAGAGATAAATAAATATTTATTTATTTATTTTAGAGGAAAAAATATAATTTAAATAAATAAATCATAATTTATTTAAAAGAGGAGTTTTAGTTAATTAAATAATTTTTTGAAAACTATTTAATTATAGAGGGCCAAAAATAAATTTAATTTATTTTAATTAATTTGGGATGGAAAATGAGAAGTGATGAATTAATTATTTAATTAATAATTATTTAATTAATATATATGATAAAAAATAAGATAAGTAAATAATTAAAAATTATTTAATTATTATGGATGAAAAGAAGGAAATATTAGCTTAATTAATTATAGATAGAAGAAACAATAAGGATAATGATGAAATGATAACATGAAAATGCATTAGTCATTTTTAGGTGTCCACATTTTTCTCTTCTTTCAGATAATGTGTTTTATAGCATTATTTCAAAGAAAAAAGATTGATAAGAAATTTTTTACAAGGCTTGTGCCCCCATATGCCCCAATGAACTGAGGGATGGAGGTAGGATGCCCCCTTGAGAGATTGGTCATAAAAAATAATTTTCCATTCAGGCTCATGACAAGATGGATTAGCTAGATCTATGATAATGATAATGATACATATAAATGTGAGATATTTATGATGATTTAATGTGATTACAATAGATGAATTTGATTATGATGCACATTTTATGATTATGATACTAAGATGGATGCTAAAATTTATTAATATAGGATATGCAACTAAATCAATCTCCACCAAGGATCAAGTATCAAAATTAAACCTATAAATAGGAGATGAAATGAAATAAACACATGCAAAAATTGATGAAAAGTTAAAGGACACTTTGATACTCTAAATGTTGCAAGTATGAATGTGTTTGGTGGTGTTGTCACTAATGTTTTCATTGATGTCAACATTGTACAAGTTGATTAAGTTGGTTTTTGCCAAGTGTTTTTGACAAAATTTGAGAAATAATGAAAGTTGTGTTGAAGTGTGTTCTAAACGTGCTTCGATATTGTGGTTTGTGTTTCTCTTCTGTTGACCCAATGCCTATATAGATTTAGAGGTGTGTTCATAAGAAATGGACTATATATTTTGAGTTTTAGCTTATGGTTTGATACAGACTAAAAATTATGTTCACTGGTGTGTGAACTGGTTTGACAGAGTTATCTAGTTATCGACTGGGAGAAATGTTTTGGCTCCACAGTCTTTTGATATTTGGTTTCTGATCTTGTGGATCTGGGAGATTACTCTTTCTAATGGTTTATGTGTTCTGACAAAGTTTCTTGTGGCTAGATACTCTGGAAGACCTGCTTCGAAGTCTCTATGTGTTTGCTAGTTGTCCCAGTTGAACTGGTAAAGTGTTCTCTGTGAATGGAGTTTGTTGAAGTTGTTGCGGTTGTATCTGAGTTGTTCTTAGAGATGGTAAAATTACTGGTGAAGCGTGTTGACCAATCCATGTGTGTTTATCTTACTAGAGATGCATGTACTTCAAAGATCATTGGTGTTTTCATTAGGTTTGGCCGACCTGGTGTTTACACGGTACATTACGCCTTTGCATCAATTTGATAAAGCATGTGCTTGATCGAAGATGTTTTTTGGGTCCTAAATTAAATATGTATTTGGTCCCCTCACATTCTTATCCACCACAGGAATGTTGAGTAGCTGACCTAGTTTGAATTTGTAAAATTAAATTGTAGAGCCAACCTTGGAGAATGTTCCTAAGGTTGAAGAGGGTATAAATACAAGTTAAGTTGTAGCGAATTTCGTATCCATTCGTCATTCAATCCGAGCAAGAGAAGAGTGTGCGAACAAGTGCAAAAATCAGAGTGTGGAAGAGCAAATTGTGGCAATAGTGCTTCATTGTATTCGTAATATTTTGATCAAGTTGTGAAGTGTGTATAACTCCTAGTGGTGGATCTTTATCTATTTATTTGTATTTTTTGTAGGTAGTGGGCCTCTCTTTTTGGATAGTGAGTCCTAAGGCAATGAGCCCTTGATCTGGGTAGTGAGCCTTTGTATTTGGGTAGTGAGCCCTCTGACAGTGAGCCTTTTTGTATCTAGTATTGCATTACTACTATACTGTGAGTTAATCCTCACCGTGGTTTTTCCCTCATTAGGGTTTTCCACTTAAATCTGGTGTCTCTGGTGTTGTGTTTTTGTTATCTTCATTTTCATGATCACTCTTAATAACAAACAAGATAAAATGGAATTGAATAAGTTAGGAAGTAAAGAATTTGATACAACTGATTCACCCCCCCTCTTAGTTGTCTTGTGCATTTCAAAAATTGGTATTAGATCTCTAGTTCCTTGATGAAAATCTTAACTACTTGAGGTAGATCAGATGGCGCACAAGTTACAACTTCTTATGTTTGATGGAGCTGGTTATAGTGACTAGAAAGATCATATGAGAAGTTATTTCATTTCACTCAGTTTTAACACCTGAAAAGTTGTGGAGACGAAGTATGTGATTCCAGCAGTCGGACCTTCCTCTGTTGATAAGGTTGTAGCTTTTGAAGAAAATGAAAGAGCAAGGTTTGCTATCTTTAGTGATTTATCTAAAACTGAAAGATCAAAATTTATTTCTTTAGCTACTGCAAATGAAATGTGGACAAAATTGAAAGAAATTTATGAAGAAAATGAGAGAGTAAAATTTTCAAGGAAACTAACTACTAAGCGAAAATTTGAGAACCTGAGAATGGAAGATGGAGAAGACATTGCAAGCTATTATTAGAGAGTTGAAACCATAGCAACTAAAATCAATAATCAAGGAGGTACCATGAAGGATGAAGATATAATTGAGAAGATCTTGATGAACCTGCCAGATAATTACAATGACAAAGTATCTGCAATTGAAGAGCGGTATGACCCAAAGACATTCACTAAGGAACATCTATTTGGTGTCTTGAATGCATTTGAAATGAGGAAATTTGTAAGGGATAAGGAGAAGACTAAAACAAACTTTAAATCCATGAAGATAGAAGATGATGATGATGATGATGATGATGATGCAGAATATTTGGAAGCAAACTTCACAAGGAGGTTGAAGAAAGGTACTGGTAAATACAAAGGTAAATTGCCTTTTAAGTGCTTCAATTGTGGAAATATTAGACATTATGCATCAAGATTTCCTAATAGAGCTACACAAAATAAGAATAAGGATAATAACAATAACTACAAGGATAAGAAGGATATGAAGTTTAAGAAGTTGTATTATGTTAAGGAAAATGCAGGAATTTCTGATGATGAAGCATACTTTGAGGAAGATAAAAATAAATGTTTGTTTTTAGCCCTAGAAAAGAAATGTGCAAAAGAACCTAGTTCGGAGTGTAAGAAGAATGAATCAGAAGGTACTTTGGTAACTGCTTTTCATGCCAGACAATATGAAGACTTTTGGGTAATTGACAACGGATGTTCAAATCATATGACATGAGATAAGAGTAATGGTGAGGAGTGCTATCTCTCATGAGCACATTTGCTCTTTCTAAGACCTAATCTTTGGCCTCCCTAGGGTATGCTTCTCTACCCTACTCAGGGATCACTCCTAGGACCCCTATCTCCTTATAGAACTCTCCACCAATTTCAAATGCTCGCCTTCACTCTCACATCACCATGAGCTCCCATGGGCTCAATTTTGCTACTAAGTTCCCAAACTTTTCTTGGGACTTGGAATAGGTCTTCCAGCTATTCCTTGAGTGTTCATACTCCACTCTGATCCTTCTTGTAGGATTCTTTCCTCATTTAACTATCGAATTCAAGAAACTTGATTTTTAGGCCCTGTAGCCTTTTTGCCCAATTAGGCCACCAAAAACCAGTGTTCTTGGAATAACGCTTCAACCTCCTTATCAAAACCCCTAACCCTTTATGGAATATCTCTATAGACCTCCTAGGCTCTAGGATTTTCTAGGTCTGAGGTCTCCTTGGCATTCGTACACAGGCTTTTCACCAAACCCCTATTTTCAAGGGTTTCTAGGGTATGTAACACATACCGGTTTCTTTAGTTCAATTGAATGCTTTAATGCCCTCCTCTGCACTTCTCCTTGCACACACATATTAAAATCACATACCCCTACAACCTTACACCATGGATTGGCACAAACCAATCCATTTAGCAAGTCTTCTTGCTATTGTTCTATCCAAGCAACTAGCCAGAATGCCTTTGCACTCACCTAGAGTTTGATGATTATAACAAATCCCCTGAAAAAAAAGACTCCTAAAGCCATATATACACTATATAAATAGTCCCCTACTTGTTTCCAAGTGGCCATGGTAGCTTTACCATGGGAATTCAAGTGGGGATCATTATTTACAAAACTGTCTAGTGAAACCAAGAACACAAGAACTCACAAACCTATTAACTAGTCGAACTAAATGACTAAACTAATGCTGCACAAGGTAGGAACATGCCACAAATGAAAGAATCAAAGCATTATATCATTCCTTTCAATCCATTAATTGACAGGATGAAGGCTTTGACACAAAAAACCAAACAAATTTGCTCTTTTCCACTCACAATCTCTTCTTTCCAAAACTCAATTCATACAATAGCTTTCCCACATGCCATATTAGGGTTTTTCTAACCTTATATACCTTATTCCCACATGTTAGGACCCTTACATCAGGATTAAAACATTATTAATGCCATTTTCCAACTTTTAGGACAAATTTCCAAGACAAAACTTGTCAAGATTTGCCTAATCTCCTCATTAAGACTTTCCCAAACTTCAAAGCTCTAAACTAACCTAACTTTGACACAACTCACACTTCAATTCAACCTTGGGACTTTATAGCCTAGTAATTATTACCTTGGTGGTAGACTAGAACCACCTACAAGCCAAAAATTGCAAAGATCTCTCAAGAAGACCTTAAGGTGCTCCTGCACCAAGTAAGTTCACTAAACTTGAAAAGTATGATGGAGGTATAGTCATGTTTGGAGATGATTCTAGTGCTAATATTGTTGGTAAATGAACAATTAGCTTTGATGGAAAACATAACACTGATGATGTCTATTATGTAAAAGGTTTAAGGCATAATCTCTTAAGTGTTGGATAAATTTGCAACAAAGGTTTTAAGCTTGTATTTCAGGATAACACTTGTGAGATCAGAAAATGATCTAGAACTGTGGTTACAGTTGGAAGAACTCATGGAAACATCTATCAACTTAAAGGTGGTGATGGTCAATGTTTTGTTTCCCAGATTAGTGAGAGTTGGCTCTAGCACTGGAGGATGGGACATGTGAATTTTGATAATTTGGTTAGGATTAGTTCTAGAGAATTTGTGGGAGATTTGTTTAATCATAAAGCCTTCAAATTCAATTTGCAGAAGTTGTTAGATGGGAAAATATCCAAGGAACAATTTTAAAACAAAGGATCAATCATCTACCATAATGCTAGAATTAATCCATATAGACCTCTGTGGTCCTACAAGAATAGGAAGCCTGAATGGTGACAGGCGCTTTATGCTTTTAATTTATTCTAGGATGACATGGGTTACATTTCTTAGAGAAAAGTCTCAAGCTCTTGACAGATTCAAGGTGTTTAAGGCAAGAGTAGAAAATGAGGTAAACCTGAGAATAAAATGTGTGAGATCTGATAGAGGTGGAGATTTTACATCCACCGAGTTCAATGCATTATGTGAAGAACATGGTATAAAAAATATAGTATTCTACTCCTAGAACCCCACAACATAATGGAGTTGTAGAAATAAAGAACCAAACTGTGCAAGAGGCTACCAGAACTATGATGAAAGAAGAAAATGTTCCTGATGTGTATTGGAAAGAATCCATTCACACTATTGTTTACATTCTCAACAGAGTTCAAATAAGAGGTAACAACACTAAGAATCCTTATGAGTAGACTGGTAAGACTCCTACTGTAAAATACTTTAAGGTATTTGGAAGTATATGTTACATTAGAAGAGATGAAGAAAATCTTGGAAAGTTTGATGCTAGATGTGATGAAGTAATTTTCCTTGGATATTCAAATAATAGCAAGGCTTACAAATGATTTAATAAGAGACTGAGGAAAATCATTGAAAGTACCAATGTGAAGGTTGATGAAGCTATGCATAGACTGGTGGAAATAACTGAAGTTGAACTTGATGAGCCTATTTGTGTACAAGTACTAGAAGAAGAAAAAGAAGAGAAGCAACAAAGTGAAGAAGAAGAAATTACGGAACCTCCACCCAAGACTCCTAAATATGTTTAGAAAAATCATCCGGAGGAATAGATAATTGCAGAAAAAAGTGAAGGTGTGAGGATATTAAGCAAAGTGGTTGAGGTAAATTTGTGTTTACTTTCTATGATAGAACCTAAGATAGTGAATGAAGCATGTGATGATGAAAGTTGGTTTAGAGCAATGAAAGAGGAACTACAATAGATAGAGAAGAATGAGACATGGTAACTAGTCCCTAGACCTACAAACAAGAATGTAATTGATTCTAAATGGGTATTCAGAAACAAATTGAATGAAGATGGTGAAGTAGTAAGGAATAAAGAAAGACTTTTATGTAAAGGATATTCATAGGTTGAAGGAATATATTTTGAAGAAATTTTTTCACCTGTAGCAAGAATGGAATCCATTCGGATATTCTTGGCATTTTCACCTCATAATGACTTCAAATTATATTAGATGGATGTCAAATCTGCATTTCTAAATGGAGAATTGGAAGAAGAAGTGTATATGGAGCAACCAGAAGTTTTTTCATTGTTAGACAAACCTGACATGGTTTGTAAGTTAAAGAAAGCATTATATGGACTGAAGCAAGCTCCCAAAGCTTGGTATGCAAGATTGGATAGATACCTGACAAAGCAAGGATTCAACAAAGGGTCCGCAGATAACAATCTTTACTTCAAGGTTGAGAAAAAACAAGATTATGATAGTTGTGGTCTATGTTGATGACATTATCTTTGGTGGAAATGAAGGTATGTGTAAGATGTTTGTTGAAGAGATTCAAAAATAATTATAAATGTCTATGATTGGTGAACTAAATTAATTCCTTGGACTTCAAGTTAATCAAATTGACAAAGGGATATTCATTTCACAATCTAAGTATGTTAAGGAATTGTTAAAGAAGTTTGGGATGGATGACTGTAAACCGGTGTGTACCCCTATGGTAACTGGATGCAAGTTAAGTAAGGATGATGAATCTACTAAAGTTGATCAGAACATGTACAAATCCATGATTAGTGGAATTTTGTATCTTACTGCTACTAGACCAGACATTATGCATGCAATATGTTTAGTTGCAAGATTTCAAGCATAACCAAAGGAAGCACATGTTAAAGCTATGAAGAATATTCAGATATCTTAAAAGAACTCCAAACTATGGGCTATGGTATCTAAAGAACAATGATTTCACTTTGAATGCCTAAAATGATGTTGATTGGGTTGGATGAGTAGATGGCTAGAAGAGTACAAGTGGAGCATTCTTTCTTAGAGGAAGACTAGTTTCATGGTTAAGCAAGAAACAAGATTCAATTTCTTTATCCACTGCAGAAGCAAAATATACTACAGCAACATCTTGTTGTACACAAATACTTTGGATGAAGCAGACTTTGATGGAAATAGGTGTGGTAAGACATTAACCTACTTCTATCTATTGTGACAATACAAGTTCTATAAAAATTTCAAAGAATTCAGTGATGCATTCTAGAACAAAGCATATATCTATAAAGGATCACTTCTCGAAGGAGAAGGTATTGAGGAATGAAGTTAGACTTGAATATGTACCTACCAAAGAACAAGTTGCAAACATATTCACTAAATTCCTTCCAAAGGATATGAAACTTAAACCATTATGTCATTACATTAAAAGACAGATGCAAGCATTCAAATGAAACATTCATAACACCATAACACAAATTTTTGGTGTGGAAAAATTGTTAGGGGAAAAACCACAGTGGAGGTTAATCCATAATTTGAGTACTCAAATATAATTGTTTACAAAGGGAATGCACTTACATTTAGGCACACTACCTAGAGCTCACTGCTCAAAGAGAAAGGCTCACTACCTTATAAAATTTAGATTAAGACCATCTGAAGGGTGAACTGAGATAGTAGCATCTACTTATTCCAAGTTATAGTTTTGGTGAAGCTCATAGATCCAGTTATGGATCTGCTTTCTAATTCTACACTTCGCTATGATCTGCTCTGCTCTTTTATGCTCTTCACATCACTTAGAGACAAATTCACACTAATACTCTACTAAATTTCGCACCATATTCATGTTTCATATATTCGCTACCTTTACAAACTTCTCCACATCTCATACACACAAAAATGATAGAACTGGTCTCATATATATATCCGCTAACAAGGATTCATCCATCAGTCGGCTTCATAAAGTGTTAAGTTACTTTCATCTTGTCAGCCAGATCCACCACTAAATCTTTATGTGCATCCTCCAAATTCGGTTAAGACAAAGAGAGGACCCAAACAAAACTTAATCAAGAATGAAGACTTTTAATTAATTATATCTTATACATCTGTGATTACTATACATGTCGGTCGACCTTCTAGCACAAATAATTAATAAATTAGTGCACCAGATCTTCTAGATCACGTACCAGTGAGTGTGCATCAAAAAAATCCTTTACCAAGGTATTGCAAACATCAACAGACTTTCCTCAGAGATCCTCAACTCAAAATATTTGTGCAGTAAGGTGTTCAGATCAACTTTTATGCCTGTAACCAGATGCCCTGTTCTTTACTCTGTTCTACTAGTAGAAACCAAAACTATACTACAAATCAAATGTAAGACTTAGGATGTCATTTAGGTTTCTTAGGTTTCCATAAATGACAACACTTACAAGCCATATGCCAACACTAAGTGTACATGGAGGTGCATCAGTCCAGTGGATTCATAGACTCTTTTGTTCTGGACTGATGATTGAGGTCTACTCCTCAAGGGGAGTAGAGAAGTGCAGTGTTGCAGTATGAGATGTGGATGTACTCCTTAGGGGGAGTGAAAAAATATTTTTTTGGCAATAATTTCCTTTTCCATTGATGTCAAAGGGGAGAGAGAATCATGCAAAAATTGTATGCTTGGCAGATTGTCGCTTCTAAGAATCACGTATGTTGTCTTTGATGGTTTTTTCACATCATGTGTTGCCATCAATGAAAAAGGGGGATATTTTTGCAAGTATGAATGTGTTTAATAGTATTCTCATTAATGTTTTCATTGATGTCAACACTATACAGGTTGATTAAGTTGGTTTTTTCCAAGTTCTTTTGATAAAATTTGAGAAATAATGAAAGTTGTGTTGAAGTGTGTTCTAAACGTGCTTCGATATTGTGGTCCGCATTTCTCCTATGTTGACCCAATGCCTATACAGATTTAGAGGTGTGTTCATAAGCTTAAATGGACTGTATATTTTGAGTTTTAGCTTTTGGTTTGATGCAAAGTAAAATTTATGTTCACTAGTGTGTGAACTGGTTTGATAGAGTTATCTGGTTATCGGCTGGGAGAATTTTTTTGGCTCCGTAGTCTTCTCATATTTGGTTTCAAATCTCACAAATATGGGAGATTACTCTTTCTGGAGGTTTATGTGTTTTGACAAAGTTTCTTGTGGCTAGACGCTCTGGAAGACCTACTCCGGAGTCTCTATGTTTTTGCTGGTTGTCTCAATTGAACTGGTAAAGTGTTCTTTGTGAATGGAGTTTGTTGAATTTGTTGCAGATGTATCTGAGTTGTTATCAAAGATGGTAAAATGATTGGTGAAGTGTGTTGATAAATCCACGTGTGTTTATCCTATTCAAGATGCGTGTACTTAAAAGATCATTGGTGTTTTCATTAGGTTTGGTCAACCTAGTGTTTACACGGTACATTATGCCTTTGCATCGATTTGATAAAGCATGTGTGTGATCGAAGATGTTGTTTGGGTCCTAAATTAAATATGTATTTGGTCCCCTCATATTCTTATCCACTATGGGAATGTTGAGTAGTAAACCTAGTTTGAATTTGTAAAATGAAATTGTATAGCCGACCTTGGAGAATGTTCTTGAGGTTGAAGATGGTATAAATACAAGTTAAGTTGTAGTGAATTTCATAGCCATCCATCATTCAATCCGAACAAGAGAAGAGTGTGTGAAAAAAGTGCGAAAAGGAGAGTGTGGAAGAGTGAATTGTGGCAATAGTACTTCATTGTATTCATAATCTTCTGATCAAGTTGTGAAGTATGTGTAACTCCTTGTGGTGGATCTTTATCCATTTCTTTGTATTTTGTATAGGCAGTGAGCCTCTCTTTTTGGACAATGAGCCTTTTTGTATCCGATATTGAATTACTACTATACTGTGAGTTAATCCTCACCGTGGTTTTCCCTCATTAGGGTTTTCCACATAAATTTGGTGTCTCTAGTGTTGTGTTTTTGTTATCTGCATTTCCATGATCACTCTTAATAATAGACAAGATAAAGTGGAATTGAATAAGTTAGGAAGTAACCTCCCCCTCTCAATTTTCTTGTGCATTTTAACACTAAAGAGGAACCCTAACAAGTGGATATCATACACCAAGTTATAAAATTGAGATGTCATTTTATATAATTTATCCCTTGCATGGAGTGTGAAACAACACACAATCAAGACATACAAATAAAATGACCATGTATCATTCCAAGATTCTATAAGCTCATTAAAATATAGGTTTTCATTGATAAAATTGGACATAAAAGATAAAATCAAGAAAGAAAATGAAAAGGAAAAGGAAACTAGCTTTTAAGAAATTGACAACCAACATATCTCTTGCCAAAAGATAAGCTCAATTTTGATAGGTAGGTCCCATTGAAGGAAGGATGCATCCATTAATGGCTTAGTATGTTTTTATAGTGCCTATCATAGGAAAGATAATTTTATTAAGGAATTAATATTTTTTATAGTGATAACAAAATATAGGAAACAAGCTATGCAATCCATAAACTTAGTTCAATATTTGATATTTTTCGCTCATGATTTTCATTAAAGTGCAATGTTTTTGGTGATGTGTAAATATGCATGTGTAAAATTTATTACAATAATCTAATACAAAAACATAGGTTAAGGGAAAGATGCCCCCAATTAGGTGTAGGATTATTTATTATGAGATGGATATGAGGATATGATAGGTAGCTAGGTGGATAAGTGAAATCAAAGATAATGATAATTTTTGAAGCCATGATAGGTGGAAATGATACATAGGAGAAGGAATCTCCAAATATTACATTATAAAAGAGGAAGGTACCCTTATTAGAGATATAGATAAATGTTGTTTACTTGAACTAGAGTTGTGAGTTTTAAGAAAAAATATCAAGATACATATATGTTTACTTCTACTATCCTTGCGAGTTTCAAGAAAAAATATCTAGATAGAAATATGTTTACTTGAACTAGCCTTGCAAATTTCAAGCAAGAATATAAAGATCAAGATATGTTTTCAACAAGATAGAGATATTTTCTTGATAAGATAGAGATATGTTTACTTGAACTAGTCATATGAGTCCAAACAAAGAAATTAGATTATAGATAAAGAATAGTAAAGGATTTTTGAGGTGTAGGGATGGTGCATAAATAATATGTATTGTAAAGAAAGTAAAGTTTTGCATTTATCAAAGCATACATGAATACTTTTTACCCCATGTTTTATCAAGATAAAATATGAAAGGGTGGGGGGATGAATTGTATAGGATAAGAGATATATGATGAAGGGTAAGTGATAGGATAAATAAATATCAAAGGAAGGTGGAAGGATGCATCTAGATAGGTTTAGGGATATGTGATGGAATGGATAAATTAGGGATAGATGAGGTTTTTGATGAGCCTATTTGGATGAAAATTTAGTTAATGCATCAATAGGCATCATTTGGATATGGATAGTGGTGTCTTGTGGAGGATTAGGATTATGACATGAAAGGATATTTTGATCTTGATGTGGGAGAGGATCACTACATGGAGTGAAAGGTATGGGATCATGAGATGGGAGAGGATCATTGGATGACATGAAAGGTGTGATTTGATCATGATTTAGAATAAAATTGGAAGATAGTGTGGAAGGGATTCTTTTTCTTTAATTTGGAGAGGAACCATAAGATGGTATGGAAGTGAAAATGATACCTTTATCATGAGGTGACATGGAAGAGATACTGAGATATTGAGATGGAGTACAATTATGAAGGGGAAGAAGGAAGATATCTTGGTCTTGATATTTAAAGGGCACATTTGAAAGGATGCTTTTATCATCTTGATTAGGTATGGGAGGAACACTTTGATCTTGATTTGGAATATGATCATTGGATGTTATTTCCCCCCTATGTGTTGTGATTGTGCACTTAGGGATTTCATTTTTAATGGAAGATATTCATACTCGAGATATGGTGTATTCATATGGAATAAAAGCATAATTAGTCACTTTAGGATTTCTATCTTTATTTGAGGGGGGCCTTTTCCTATATTTTGGGATAGGATCTTGGAATATCTTGATATCAATATTGGTTGAAGGTGGATTTTCTATTCTAGTTTCACCTTGATCTATAAGGTCTTGAATAATATTTTTTAATCTGAAGCAATAATAAGTCTTATGTCCTTTGGTTTTATGGTACTGAAAATATTCACTTTGTACCATGAAGGTTTAACTCGAGGTTCAAAATTTCCAATTTCTAGTAACACGATAAGTTTAGCTTGGATCAATTTTTGTAAAGATGATTCAATAGGTTCTCCTAAAGAAGTGTATTATTTTTTAGGAGCATTATTCTATACAGGTTATCTCCTATGAATAATAACACCTTGAGTATTTTGTGGATTGTTTGCTACTAGTCGTAGGGTAGGTTTTGGTTAAATTTTTTGGACTATTTTTGCATCTACCGCACCATCAATGATAATGTTCTTGTTTTTGGTTTGAATTATAGGTTTATCTTTAGATGTTGAAGGGTTATCCTTGTTTTTTAAAAATTCACAAGACCCTTAGCAATGAGAGATTATTCAATAGACACTCCCTTTTTTATGATCTCACCAAATGTACTAGCACATTGGATTTTTTGGATTTTTAGGTAAAAAGCCAATTCATGATTTATATTTTGGGTAAATATATGGACAAGTTTTTTTTCAAGAATAGGATAAGGGAATTTTCTTCCCATATTCCTCCAAATTTTTAAAAACGAAAGAAAGGCTTCTCCATCATTTTTTTCATTACATAGACCAATCGTGGAGATTTCATGTTCAATGTTATATGAAAATATGCAATGAATTTTTTTGCTAATTCATGAAAGGGCTTGATTCCATGAGGTAAATGTGAAAACCACTCAATAGCTTGACCTCATAGGATTATAGGAAAAAGGTGCATTATATATGTATCATTATGAACCATCTCAAGATAAGCTATGTAAAATTCCCTTATATGTTCTCTTGGACCACCTTTTCCTTTGTATTTGTCAAACTTATGCATGTCAAAGTTTTGAGGAAAAGGGACCATGTTTAAAGACTTGTAAAAAGGATAGGGGCATATGTACCCTAGTGTGTATCTCTTCTTAGTGTGACTCATCTCCTTGTTCACTATCATTTTTTGTAACTTTTGATTTTTTTGAGTTGTCATTTGTAGGTGTCAATGAAGGTACACTTGTAGAGATATAATTTTGTTGATATTGATTTAGTTGTATGTAATGCTGTTGAGGTTGGATTTAAGGAATGAAACATTGTTGAGGTTGGCTTGGAAGAATGATATGTTGTTGAGGTTGACTTGGAGGGATGAAATTTTGTTGAGGTTGACTTGGAGGAATGGGTATGTTTTTCATGTTTAATGTACATATTGCCATTTCATGCCATCCTTATGAACCATAATTGAAAACTGATCCAAGATATCTCAGATGGGTCATATTGTATCAGTCTCCCTTGAAAAATTCCTAAATTTGGCTAAGTCTAGGTGCTTCAAGTTTTTGGGTTGTCACTTACCTCCTTTCCAACATGTTTCCTTCATCGACCTCGATCTTCTACCTTTTTCACCTTCTTTCCTTTTTCCTTCTAAGGGTTTTGGGTGTCGACCTTTAGCCTTAATCTTTAGGCCTTACCGCTCCTTCCTCACAAGTCGTAAGCCTCCCACTCAACCCCCCAAGTCCGACTAAATCCTTAAATATTTTCCTAAGTGTTGCATTTCGAAATTCAGAGGTCATGCTTCCCTCTTATTGCCTACCATCCTTCTGCATATAACTCATCTCCTCTTCCTAATCTCTTATTTCTAATTATTGTCTTTGGGCATCAAACATCAAGGTTTCAACTTACCTATTACATGGTAAGAGGTAGCCTCTCCCCTCAACCCCCAATCTTTGAAATCTCATTTCAACCTTTGGTGATCAGGCCTTCAGCTTCTCGCCCCCTCCTCACTCTCGAATTCCTTTCATCAAAATATGGCTAAGTTTCAAGATCTTTGAGTTTCAAAGTTTGGCCCATTCATTGGTATGAGGTAATCTGACAGCCCGACCCTCAATCCCTGACGCTTGATGGAGAGTGGCTCTCAAACTTCATGGTGTTGTTCTTCTTTCTCTAGTCTTCAATAGGCAACAAGCAACAAGTGGTACAAGTTAGGCATGGTTCCTGACCTTCGACAGAGACACATTTTTTTGAGGGTCCAAACCATTTATTTCATGAGAAGACAAAGGTTATTTTTAGGCCCAATGCCCCAAACTTTTCATGACTTCATGTGTTTTTCGAGACGACACCATAAATGGTTGAGCGACTTTCTCACCTACTTGTTCAACTTTTGAGGCTCGAGGAAAAATTTATTGCACTTCTTGTTGGTTGTGGTTGATCTCATGGCACCCATGCTCATTTATTGTTGATTATTTTCCTTCTTCTCTTGCCCCATAACTAGATCCCTAATTTTACAAGGGAATTTTGGAGGAATTTTTGGACAAAATTTATTGTAGAGATATAGCATGTAGGTATTTGCACATCCAAGGCTCATCCTTCAGCATTTTTTCCATGATCTGGTCACCTCAACTCTAATATGGATAGATTTTTTCTATTTGCTAACCCTAGTGGGGTTAGGGTTTGGGTTGGAGTCAACTAAGTTATACCTAAACTATAAAGGTTGAAATATGGTAAAGATGGTCCTTGCTAGTCCATAAGGAGAAATAGAAGCTCAAACCCTTCTCCTAGGGATCAATCTACACCACCTATGGGAAGGTGATTTCAAGCTAGAATACCCACCGCTCATACAAACAAAGCCTTGTTTCATATGGCTACACCTAGAATTCAACCTTTTGTGCCTTTTAATGGGGGTAGCCCACTTAATTTACAACATGATGACATTCCTATGGATGCTTTGAAGATCCTTCTATTCTTTAATGGAGAAGACCAAACCACCCCTGTTGAACACATTAGACATGTGGCCTCACTATGTGTAGTCCATAATATTAAATAAGAAAATGTTGCTCTTAGACTCTTGGATGCCTCGTTAGAGGCAAAGCATTACAGTGGTTCAGAGGGTTGGTAGTAAATTCTATCACTTCTTTGGATTATCTATGAGATAGTCTCTACAAGAATTTTGAAGATAAATTAGATCAGTTGTCTTTGGTGGAGCAACTAATGACCATCCAGAGAGCTCCCCATGAGCACATGATAGACTTCAATTTTTGTTTCCAGAAGACTTGAGATACAATCCTAGTGCTAGTAAGACCTTTATCTCAAATTGCTTTCCTATATTTTTTGAGGGCTTTCAATAGTGGCATTTCTATAATGATACAATCTATGGGTGCACACACACTTCCTAATGCTTATGAAGTAGTCATAAGATCTAAAAATAACCTCACCCAAGCTGGAAAAATTGGCCCAAGACCTCCCATGCCTATTTTCCTAGAAATTCCACCAACTACACCTATGCAAGTTCCACAAATATCGCCTCTACCAATTTCTCCTATGCAATAAAATGCCATCCCAACATATTCTCTTTATATACAAGAGATAAAGACCCTCCTTCCAACATTTGGGAATGAGTTGGTAAACATTAAAAAGTAGTAATTTCAAAATTACAGGCCTTACCAACCCCCAAATCAAATGCCTTACTAACCAAATCAATCAAATAGGTTACCTTATCAAGAAAATAATCAAGGCCAAAGGCAAGCCCTTAATCCAAGACCCTTTCAAGTATATAACCCAAATGTAGTAAGAACATCTTAAAAATTAGTACCAGTCCAAAACAACCTTGCTCAAGAATATGAATGTTGTTTTCATTGCAATCAACCCCATAACTAGTCTACTTGTTCAAATGGGTTGATTAATAAAGCCTTAATGGTATAAAATGCACCTAGTTTACAACCATATACACCAAATGAAATGACCTTACAACAAAAAAGAGCAATTTCCAAGTGATACCACATTACTAAATTGGCAAGGAGAAGAGTTTTGTGTGGTTTACCAATACCATAGCTCTATAGTAGCTAACACAAGAAGAAAGAAGAGAGCTATGGAAGTAGTGCAACCATTAAGTAAGGAGTCTCATCAAGCTCCTCAAATGGATCAATAGGGTACTGGGCCATCTATGCCTCAAGTATCATAGGTCCAATAGAAGAATTGATAAGGGACCATTAAAGAGTAGTTGGGGACTCAGTCTTAGCCAACCCACCTACAAGGAGATACCACTATTACAAAAATTTAGCGGAAGGTAAATGTGGCCTCTTTCAATATACTTGAGCATATAAAAAGGCTAGTGTCAATTTGTCTATGTGGGACTCTTTGTCTATCTTGGGATAGAAGGATTTCTTGAAAGTTTCCCTATCAAATATGAGTGTATCAAAGGAGCTCTTAGGTAAACAAGATAAATTTGTACTTACTAATACACCCTAGGACAACAAGGAATAACCAAACAAAGAGGTCAAGCCACCACCATTTTATATGTCCTTGATCATTGGAGATAAGTTGGTTCACAATTGTATGATTGAATCAGTGGCTACCAGCTTCGTTATGCCCAAATAGATTGTAGATAAATTGGGGATTGAGTACCAACCCCTCAAGAAGGGGGTAGTCCAGCTTGATGGGACAAATATCCATATTGTGGGGCTTGTGAAAGATCTAGGCCTTACCTTGCATGCATGTCGTAACTTTTCCATTCCACAAGATGCCTATGTGATTGGCTTGCCACCTTAATTTTCTCTTTGTTTTTCGAGATATTTCACTACCAAAATAGGTGGCTATCTATCCTCAAATTGGTCACATATGCTATTTAGAACAAGGTATGGAGCCAATGTGACTATTAAGTCTGATTCCATAGAAAAGGATCACATAGAACCATATGTACCTTGTGTTTCCAATGCTAACTGGGCTATTTTTGACCATGATGAGCATGTTGTTGCTCAAGAGAAAGCACCCAAACAAAGGATATTCTAGATATTCTTTTGGATGAATGGGAAACTAGAGGCATTGAAACTGATGCAAATGAGAATTTGGAGGAGGTATGCCTAGGTTTCTTTTTGGTTCATGAGCTAGATTCTTTCATCCCTAATTTATAAAAGGAATAAGAGCAGCTACATGAACAACAACAAAATGAGGTTTGAAAAAATAATTGATGGCTCAAGAAGTAGGCATGGAGCTGGTGGGGGTGCCATGCTAGTATCTCCACAAGGTGAAAAATAATACTCAAATTTTCATTTCTCTTTCAGTTGTACTAACAACATAGTTGAATATGAAGGCCTTATATAGGGTTTGGAGTGGGAAAGGAAAAGGAGAATAAGTTTCCTATAGATGTTTGGTGACAATGAATTGATCAAGAACTAGGTAAGAAGCTTGCATCTGACCAAAAATGAATTGCTCAAGTTATATAAACATAGGGTATTGGATCTATAATAGAAGAGCTTGATGCTTTCAATCTACTGTCCATACCTAAGAATCAAAACAAACATGTTGCTAGGTTGGCTGCTATAGGTGCCCAATTTGACATTCCAAATGATGTTAAAAATGATGTTACAATAACATGCTAAGGTAGTTGTAAGGCCATCCATTCCTAATAACAACATCCATTGGAAAGTCTTTGAAAGTGATGAGCAAGTGCTCAATTTATTGCTTGAAGAGGTTGAGTTTGCAACTAGAAATCAAGCAAAGCTACAACAACAATATGGTGAATAGATTATATAGCTGAGATAAAAAAAAAATCAAAATTTTTGGTCACTTTGGAATCCATTTTTAATTCAAATGATCAGCTAGAAAGGGGAAATACCAGTATACATGTTAAGTAGAAGCACTATAAAGAATTGGAAATATTCAAAGGTAGGCTTCTTAAAAATGGTAAGCTCTATTCCCAAGAGGATAGAGAAGATTTTGATGCACTTTTTCAAGAACATAACACCATATAACAAATGAACACTAGGATTTTTATTTGGAAAACCCAAAGTGGAAAAAAACCATAGTGAGGATTAGCTCACAATATGTTATAACTGGTTATAAGATATTATAGGACACACTACTAGGACTCACTATCCTTGAAAGGCTCATGGCCTGAAGTAAATACAAAAAGAGTGTGCCACATTGCCAAAATGGTGAATTGATGAAATACACATTCTTTGTGTTGAGTTTAGTTCCAATTAGGCTCTGAATACAAAATCTCATACTGATCTGCAAGTACATAGAAAATACATCAAATGTATAAAAC
This sequence comes from Sequoiadendron giganteum, assembly GCA_007115665.2. Taxonomy (NCBI): domain Eukaryota; kingdom Viridiplantae; phylum Streptophyta; class Pinopsida; order Cupressales; family Cupressaceae; genus Sequoiadendron; species Sequoiadendron giganteum. Next base: position 149,723,231 of record CM021100.1, on the reverse strand, counting down.
TTTGCACAATAGTCACACATCACTACTTATTACCTTTTCAAATGTGGCACACTACATACATCTACTTATCTCTATTATTTGTCTTTTTAAATACAAAAATATGTTTTATATATATACACTATTACAAATTTATACATCAATTAGGTCACCCTAGTTGGATGTATACATACTTAATTTAGAATGTAGCTTGTTGGCTTAGCCTATAACACCTTTTCATCAAAGAAAAACATGCAAGGCATGGTTTAGGTCAGCTCGAACCTAACTAATAACTTTGTAAATCACCAGCAAAGTGCACACCACTTATCTATGTTATCTAGAAGAGAACTCATTCCAATTGCACAAATACCGAGTAGAAAACTATAAGACAAACATTTTCATTCATAACTTTCATTCCTTTTAACAAAAACTATTGAAATGTTTTATAGAGATGCAACTAATAGTCCTTATCATCGTATTAAAATCTCATGAAGCGATCTTCAACTGAAAGAATTTTTGGACCAAATTATCGGATTAAAATAAAAGAGACATGGTGTTTCTGAATTGACAAAACTATTACCAACCAATGTTGGAATCAATGACAACACACCAAAGGCTCCTTCTTCATTCTTCCAACACAAAGTTTTCAAAATTGCAAGAAAAGTTTTCAAATCATGAAAACTGAGCTACATGTTTTATTCCAAATTTCTAAGAGTGAACAACTTGAATTTGGGAGTGTAGACCTAGCAGAATAGAACCCAAAAAATATTTTTTTGGAACCCTAGCTAGGACCCATTCACCATAGGGCGAATGAGTCCTCAGTGAGGTCTGAAAAAGCACCTTTGGTGATAGGTACACAATATCTTACCCTTTCTAGATCTTCCTTTTGACTCTTAGTCGGGTTAGATTTGGTTAATGTTTCTCATTTGCACTTTGTAGCACACATTTTGAATGAAACTAGGAAAATAGGTGCATCATACATGTTTCATTTCATCTTAATAAACATATTTTTCTATGTTTCATTTTGGTGAACTCGATTTTGATCATTGCATTTTAATTGTGTAATCATTTTTCATCCTATATTTAGATCTTGTATTCATTTGCATCTCTTTGCATTGAATTAGATCTCATTTAGGGTGTCTAGTTTGCATTTCGTTTAAGGATTTTAGGATTGCATATTTTTCATTCTTCAAATCTCAAAATATTTGCATATCATTTGCATAACATTACATCATATCAACTTGCATTTGAAAATTGAAACAAAATTTTGTATCATATTAGGCATTCTAGTTATCATTTTGTGACATTTTACACTTTCATTTCACATTGAATTTCATAGAAAAATCAAACTAAAACTTGTTGTAATAAACCAAAATCTGGAAACTATTGAAAATCACTTAAAAATCTATAAAAACATGTTTCAAAACCCTCATCTAGGACCCATTCGCCCTAGGGTGAATGAGTCATTGATCAGGTATATTTTGATTTTTTGGGCATTAAAATATTCATTTTTGCATTCCTATTTGCTACTTTCATATTTCTATTACTATTTCCAGAATTTTTGTTTCATCAATTTCATCATATGTAGCTCAATTTGGTAAATTTAGTGCATTGTGTGATTTCAAAATTACATTTAAAAGACTTCATTTTCAGATTTTTGCATAGTGTAATAGAGAAATTACCTTGTTTAGAATTTGAAAATTGCATTTGCACATTACATTGCACTTTACCCTCTTTCCATTTTAGGTTGGCATTGAGTTTGTAAAACTTGTATTAGCTTTAAAACTTGGTGTCCTATTAGAAATACTACTATAAGACTTAGTTTGAGACTCATGTCATTACGTGATACACCATTCATCATGGATCTTTGATTTTCTAACTCTCTTTCTAATAGTATCGATAATCTGTAAGGAAGCTAAGGCAGCGAAACAACTTCCTACACTAATCTTGAGAGGAGAATAATGATTTTTTTTATAGATCTTTAACAGTTATAGAAACTTAAACAAAATAAACATAAATATCATGCATACCACAACACAGTGATTTACATGGGGAAAACCCTTTCGGGAGAAAAACCCCACACTCAAAAAGCCACCCAATATATTATTTAGAAATCACAAAGATTACAATATACTTGCAGAGCAAGCTTCTCACAGGAGTATCACCACCAGAGATCAAGAGCAACATGACTACTATCACACTCTCAGAATACATCACTCTACTGCAAGTGTAATACAATTCCCTCATAAAATAGGATTACATTCTAGGGAAAGACAGGCAAACAAAATATCTACCATTAGATCTAAAACCTAATAAAAAATGGTCCATATTTACAATATATCATTATTTAATGTATGCCGACCATTTTAGGAGTTTCCTAAAAAAATTAGCATGCTCAAATTTCGCTCCTCCATGCCACCTCATGCTTATATTGTATATTACACCTATCAGTGTAACTAGGATATATATATTCATCTATATATCTTATCAACAATAACCTTTATATAATTGCATGGTTGAGACACATTTTCCCAGAAATATCACTTGTCGAACACCTTGCAAGACCAACAGGATGGAGTAAACATTGTCTCTTAATTGTTAGGATTCGAAAGGCCCATAGTCTATGAACACCATCTAAACTTCTCTGTGCTCACAAGCTTAATTAAAGAATCAAAAACATTCATCAAAGTATCTACCTTAACCAACTTCACCCTGCCATCTTCGACCATATCTCTAACAAAATGATATTGTACATCAATGTACTTGGTCCTGGCATGAAATATTGAGTTCTTAGCTAGACATATTGCACTCTGACTGTTGCAATAAATTGTCATTTCACTTTGTTTTATTTCAATATTTTAACACAATCTCTTAAGCCAAATGGTTTCTTTACAAGCATGAGTAGCTACCATATACTCTACTTCAATAGTGGACAAAGCAACCACAACCTATCACTTACTCATCCAAATAATTGCACCACCAAATAAAGTAAACACATAAGCACTGGTGGATTTTCTGCTATCAACATCACCTGCCCAGTCTAAATCCACATAACCATGAATATCAAGGGAAATTTCATCTTTAGTCATATTACTATGATAACATAAGGAGTAATCTGAGGTACCCCACAAATATCTGAAGACTCTTTTAACTGCATCCCAATAAACTCTACTAGGATTAGACATATATCTAGAAAGAACTCTCACTGCTTGGTAATTTTCGGTCTTGTACAAACCATAATATACATCAAACTTCCAACAACACTCTGGTAAGGCACTCTTCTCATGTCTTCTATCTCTGATGGAGATGTTGGACAATCTGAAATAGATCTCTGTTCCAACTAAAACAGGAACACCCAATGGTCTATAATCCTTCATATCAAACCTCTGTAAAATTCAATTGGCATACTTACTTTGGCCAATCCATAGCTTTATGTTCACTCTATCTCTTTTAATTTCCATCCCAAGAATGTGTCTAGCTGCACCAAGGTATTTCATTTAAAATTTAGCAACAAGTTGAGATTTCAGTTCTGAAATGATACCTTTCCCTCTACCAATAAATAATATATCATCAACATATAATGCAATGAACATAAAATGATCACCATCAGCTTTATAATAAACACAATGATCTTATTTAGAACACTTAAATCCAAAACTCAACACATATGTATCAAATTTTGAGTACCACATCCTATGACTCTATTTTAGGCCATACAAAGATTTCTTCAATTTTTAAACCAAATTACTTTTACCTTTCACCACATAGTGTTCTAGTTGTGTCATATAAATATCCTCCTCCAAATCACCATGAAGAAAGGTATTTTTCACATCCATTTTCTCAACATCTAAATTATAAGCAACATCAATAGAAAGAAAAAAATATAATGGATGTCATTTTTGCAACAAGAGAAAATATCTCACCATTGTTGAAGATCTGAAATACTGAGAGGGGGGTTGAATCAGTATTCCATAAAACCATTCTATAAAAATCCATCAAAACATTATCACAATTCTAACTCAATCAACAAGAGAGAACATAGAAACAAATCAATGCAATCACACACATAAAGACCAAGATTTTTATGCGGAAAACCTAAAAAGGGAAAAACCATGGTGAGGGTTAACTCACAATATATTATATTTGAATACAAAATATTACAAGGCTCACTGCTAGGACTCACTATCCTTGAAAGGCTTACTGCCTGAATACAAAATATGGCTAACCAGCAAGATACAAAGATAGTTGCTCACTGCCAAGAGTTTGAATTGAGAGAATACATATTTAGTGTGTAGGGTTCAGTTCCATTGAAGCTCAGAATATGAAGTACTGCCTCACACAACAATCACTCAACAAATCTGCTTTGATCCCAACTAATAAAGTATTTAGGCTCAGATCTTCACATACACCTTAATCCTTTTCGCACCTTTCTTCCATTGCCTTCACCACTCTTCTCACCTCTTCTATTTTCTTTCAAAACATCTTATATATATATAAGTATATCTTATTCATCAATTAGGTCATCCTAATTAGATGAAAAACAAAGTAATCAGAATATTCTTATCGACCTTATATATGATTTAAAACATTTTACCCATGTGGAGCATTAAAGCAAGTCGACTAACATCCATAAAGCATAACAAGTCTTAATAGTGAATTGCATACATTAGGTCGGCCAAGACTAGACATAGTTCACATAATCTCCAAACCAACAAACAATCCTCAAAGAAAACACCTTTCGGATCTGAGACCACATCAATTTCTCATCATATTACCAATATATAGACTACCAAAATAATTGCAGCATAAGAATGTTCTCCTTAAGAAAATGTGGAGTCTCCCACACTGATATGTAGAGCAAGGAACAATAGTAAGATATAGAGTTGGACTCTGTAAGAGATAAATTTCTTCTCACAACCCAAACCTTCTCAAGATCCAAGATATAGTTTTTTGAATGAGATGCGATAACATGGTTAAGATATTGGAGTTATATTAGTTCTTGCAATGAATTTCGAACTCAAATACCAATGCATTGATTCATCATAAAATAACAGTACCAACAGAGAAAAAAATTCGATAAACCAAGTAATCTTCCAACATAGTTGTTACCATGTTAACATTAATGACAACACAAGAATAACTAACACAAATCATCTACACTTCATGCTCATATTGCAAGGATCCAACAATCTCCCCCTATCAAAATTATTCTTCACAAAAATCTTTTTCCTTCAACAATCTTTGTCTCCCCCCCTTTGACATCAATAAAAAGGATGAGGTCTTGAATATATGTATATATGCATCAAAATGTAACCAAAAATATATGAACATAAAATTGAATCAGCCTAAAGAAGAAGAACCCTTGAGATTCTTTAGAATGACCTTCCATGACACTTTGCCTTCTTCCCATGAACCTTTTGCACCTATGAGATTCTTGTGAAATAATTCAAGCTTAGTTAAAGACTCTATACCATCTACTAAATTATTGGGACTAAGATTAATCTTTGATAAATCACCAACACTATCAAGAGTGCTAGAGACATAAATATGCCTGAGTTTAACCATGTCTCTGAGTGCCACAATTTTTCTTAATAACTTTTGTTCTCTGGTCCTGCAAGGAAAAGAATTTGTCTTGAAGCTGCAAATTATAGGACCACCTATGATTGTCTCTATCTTCTACCAATTTGTATGTATATGATTGAGTGCTCATTTGGGTTTCACTATTCTTTATCTCATCTCTTATGTTCAATGTACTGCCAGACCAATCTAGGCAAAAATAAATAAGTTCTTGTGCCTCTTTATCACAACCTTGTACACTCTACAATTCCTTCATCACTTGAATGTGTGCATTTTCACGTTTATTCTTGATATATTCTAGATTTTGTTCAACAAACCCAATTCCAACATGCACTTCTAGTCCAAAGTGCAGAACTTTAAAGAATTAACCGTGTTTCTGATTTTATTCATAATAGAAATAGATGAATAAAAATTAGCACCAAGAATAAACTTTTTCAATTATTTCAAAGCTCCTTAAATTTTTATTCTTTCATGCTCATGTTGATCTCTCTTTAACTCACTCCCTTCTACAAATTTTTGTTTGACAACACCCTTCATTTTCTTCCCTGTTTCGATTGCACTATCGAAGGTACCTTCTACATTTGGATTTTGCGGGCTTTCCAAAATATTTTTTGCATAATAATCAACTTTAACCTCTAACACTTCATAATCTAACTCACATATCCAAACCAACCTTGATTCAACTACTTCCATGTGACAAAAATTTGTAGACACTAGAAAATTGATATTTTTGAAATACTTTTCAACAACACTTACTGGAATCCTTTATATTTTGCTCATCCTCATTTGAAATGTTCCAAAGAATGCAGCAAGAGTAGTCTCTTGAGAATTTACCAAGACTTATCATGAATTTCCTGATTTGATGGGAAATAAGCTTTGTATTTTGACCATTCTATTCTTCCTATCACTCGTAATTCTCTCAAAAAGTAGAAAAGTAAGCAGACAACCAAATTGCCATACCATAATGTATTCTTCTTACTCTTCTTAATTTCATTTAAATTATTCAAAATATGTATTCAAATTAATTTACATAGGTCATAATCCATACCTATTTTAACCATATCAATAACAGTATGTACAACAGTAGTAGAAAATCCGAGATCATTTCTAGACACGAAAAGTTTGTGACCAATGACCATAGCAGCATACTTGATAACAAAATCCATAATTGATTACAAATCAATCTATTTTCCTTCAAAAGCCACACCAATTACCTTAATTATCTCTTGCTCATTCACAACCTTTTGTTTGGGAACTAGTCTGAAATAACGCAAAGTAGTTGCATCTCTAATTGCTTCTCAAGTGATCAAATGTGCTTCATCAATCCACAAATATTCATTATGAATTATGCTCAAAACTATTCAAATATACTTCCTATCAAATTGAAACACAGGGGATTTCCTCTAGACATCCAACTTCTTCTCAACTAACACTTTGTAGGCATCATGATTATGTTCTGATTCATTCTTCCATAGAATGCTCAACTGGACTATTGACTTTTCCTCAACCTTACTGTAAAAAAATGCATAGATATCTTCTATGGGCAATACTCTAGGAGGGATGGGAGAGAATGCACCAACAGAATCTTTCGATGCATTCTTCAAATATCTTCTCAAATTAACTTGCACTCTATCCACACTATTCACAACCTTTGAATTATCCATAGCAACAAAATTGAAAGATTGTGCAAACAAGAATACCTTTGTAAATGCCAAAAAGAAATGTATAGATATCCTGCTTCCAGGGCTCACTTCAAATCCACTTGATTTCTCCTTCAAACCCTAAAACTCTGAATTACTCTCCAAACTTCTTTTGCATGCTTCTTCGAAAATGCATATGCCTCTTGAATTATCTGAATTTATTTCTTTCATTCCAAATTATTTTGCAATAAATGCTTCAAATTGTAGGCAGATTACCTCAAAAATTGTGTGCACTTCCATTCTTTCAAATTTTGCAAACTTCATTCTTCACACATGCGATTGAGAAATTCCTTAAATTCATTACCACATTAAATATACTTCTATCATGATGTGACATAAGTATCGATGAGGGGGTTTACTAGATTTTCTAATAATTATTCCCCCTTAGCAATTGTTAGACTCAAAAATTGATGGGTGTATCTACATCGAAGGTCAACACAGATAAGACTGATGATTTCGATTTAGCTTGCTTGAATTCTTCTTCCTTTCTCCAGATCCATTTCATCTCTTTCCTTACTTCTTCTTGATCAAAGATTTGTTCATACTTCTTTTCCGAATAAATATATTTTCTTCTATAGATATTAACTGGATGTTCCAAACTACTGCACTTACAACAAACAACATTCTACCTTCCATTCTTTCTCTTATTCAACTTATTTTCACACTGATTAGCTTTATGTCCAACCCTCTTGCACTTAAAACATTTTTCAGAGAATGATAGAGTATCATTCATTTTAATTTTACAGTATTTTGCCTTATGACCAATTTTCTTACAGGAATGACAAACACCATTGAAAGATAAATACCTTTTAGCATCGGATTGTTTGACGAGAGTTCTTTCAAAATTGCCTTTTAGATTCTTGATTCGTCCATCTTTGCACCGAGTCTTCTTGTTAGTAGATTTATTTTCTTTAGAATTCTGAATTTATTCAAACCCTAAACCACACTTATACATTGTCGGTCTTTGAGAAGTATTTAACTCATCAATCATTGTAGAGCTTACCTTAAATTTGTCTTCAAAACTTCTTGCCTTTTTCAAATCAAATCTCAAGATTTTTTCTTCTTCCTCAAGCTTTGTACATTCATCCATCTTCCTTTGAATTTCAATTTCCTAACATTCTTCAGTTCTTTTATTTTCATCTAATTTTTGTAGTAGGCCAGAGATAATTTCATCTACCTTAGCCAATAGATCATAAGATTCAACACATTTACTTTTTAGTTTTCAATATACTCATTTTATTTCATCAACTTATCCTTTAGATCTTCCATTTCTTCCTAATATCTAGCAGATATCACTTCCAGAGGAAAACTTTCTTATACTCAAATTCTAGGACCTTCCTCAAGCTTTTAGGTGTCTTTCGAGGAACCAAGCTCTTATACCAATTGTTGAACATCTGAAATACTAAGGGGGGGTGAATCAAAATTCCATAAAACCATTCTATTAACATTAATCTAACCATTATCACAATTATGACTGAATCAACAAGAAAGAACATAGAAACAAATCAATGCAACCACACACATGAACACCAAGATTTTTACGTGGAAAACCCAAAAAGGGAAAAACCACGGTGAGGGTTAACTCACAATATATTATATCTAAATACAAAATATTACAAGTCTCACTGCCTGAATACAAAAGATGGCTAACCGCCAAGATAAAAAGATAGTGGCTCACTACCAAGAGTTTTAACTGAGAGAATATGCCTTCAGTGTGTAGGGTTTAGTTCCATTGAAGCTCAGAATATGAAGTACTACCTCACACAACAGTCACTCAACAAATTTTCTTTGATCCCAACTGATAAAGCATTTAGGCTTGGATCTTCACATACACCTTAATCCTTTTTGCACCTTTCTTCCACTTCCCTTCACCACTCTTCTCACCTCTTCCCTTTGCTTTCAAAACATCTTATATATATACAAGTATACCTTATTCATCAATTAGGTCAGCCTAATTAGATGAAAAATAAAGTAATCAAAATATTGTTTTTGGCCCATATATGATTTAAAACATTTTATCCATGTAGAGCATTATACCAAGTCGACTAACATTCATAAAGAATAACTAGTCTTCATATTGAATTGCATACGTTAGGTTAGCCAAGACTAGACATAATTCACAAAATCTCCAAACCAACAAACAATCCTCAAAGAAAACACCTTCCGAATCTAAGACCATATCAATTTCTCATCATATTACCAACATAAAGACAACCAACTTAAACGCAACATAAGAATGTTATCCTTAAGAAAATATGAAGTCTCCCACACTGATATGTAGAGCAAGGAACAACAGTAGGATACAAAGTTGAACTCTGTCGAAGATAAATTTCTGCTCACAACCCAAAACTTCTCAAGATCCAAGATCTAGTTGTCTGAATGAGACATGATAACATGGTTAAGAGATTAGAGTCACATTAGTTCTTGTAGTGAATTTTGGACTCAAATACCAACACACTAATTCATCACAAAAGAGCATTATCGACAGAGAATAGCTTCTGCTAAACCAAGTAATCTTCCAATATAGTTGTTACCTTGTTGACATCAACGAAAAAACATAAATAACTAACACAAACATCTACACTTCATGCTCATGTTGCAAAGCTCCAACAACCATAACCAACACCCTCAACTTGAGAGTAACCCTTCACAACCAACCTTGCTTTGTATTTCTCAATACCTCCATCTGAACCAATCTTTTTCTTGAACACCCATTTGTAACCAACAGGTTTTCATCATTCAGGCAATGGTACAAGATCTCATTTATCATTCTTTTTGAAATATGTCATTTCTTCATCTGTAGCAATCTTCCAGGATTCTACATCATTCATACCTAGTGCCTCTTCTACAGATTTGGGTTTATCCAAGTTAGTATTCAAAGAAAAAACACATCTCCAATCATCAAGTGAATACATTTTAGATGGTTTTCTATGCCTTGTATACCTACGAACAAGTTGATTTGGAGGTTCTTCCTCCTCTTCTGAAGATCCAGAGCTAGATTAGCTCTCCTCAACTTCTTGTCTATTCTTGGTCGTCGATTCAACTTTCTCAGGTGTAGAAGGAAATTGAATCATATATTCATGTTTACTTTGTTTTAGCTGTAATGTAACAAAAGAAGGCTTAGTTTCTCTAAAAATAACACTTATACTATGTATTACCTTTTGTTCAATAGGATCCCAAAGCTTGTATCCTTTCACACCATAATTATATCCAATGAAGATACATTTCATAACCTTGTTCTCCAACTTTGTTCGCTTCACCTTTGGTACATGTGCATATACCTCACAACCAAAAACTCTAAGATGTCTTAATGAAGGCTTGTGACACAACCATGTCTCTATAGGCATCTTATCAACACGAACTAATGTAGGAGACCTGTTAATCAGGTAACAGGCAATGGAAACAACTTCAACCCAAAACCTTTGTTCTAGACCAGCACCACTCAACATACTCCTAGCCTTCTCCATTAGTGTCATATTCATTATTTTTGTAACTCCATTATATTATGGAGAATGCAGAGTTGTCTTCTATCTATGAATACCATAATCTTTATAGAATCTATAAAAATTGTTAGAGAAAAATTCATCTATTGATCCTCAAACATTTTATTTTATTTTCAGTCTACAACTCAACCATTGCTTTAAATTATTTGAATCAACTAAAAACTTCATATTTACTCTTTAGAAAATATACCCATGTCCTTCTACTATAATCATCAATAAATGAAACATAATATGTGGATTTACTAATCGAAGGAACATCTATATGACCAAACACATTAGAATGAGTAAGCTCTAATACACCACAAGATTACAATCATACAAACCTTCAATAAGGTTTTTATTTTTCAAAGTCCTTAGACCCTTTTCTCCAATGCGGCCATGTCTCTAGTTCCATAACATATTTTCCTCTACATGTAATTGTTGTACAAGGATTGCACCCTAGATGCTAAGCGTGAAGCTCAAAAATCCTGTGAAACATGGAAACACCTTTGAGCTTGTGGGTTTGCTCATATTGAAGGTGACTTTTGAGGTTATGGGTTGGTTCCCCTTTTGATCTCTTAAAATCTAATGAATTGTATGGGAAAAGGGAGAAATATTAATCTATTAAACTAAAGGAAACTTGAATGGTAAATTACTTCTATGAGGTGATGCACCAAAGAATAAAACTATGTAGACTTATTCACAACTAATATTCTCACAAATATATTAACACAACTCAACTTTTGCACCTTAATCACAAAAATATTTCACTGAAAGGCTTTGCTTAACCTTTCCTTACTAAGGAAAATTGGGTTTTCACAAACTAAGAGAAGAGATAAACTTAAGAGCACAATCAATGACCTATGATAAATTGTTATTGTGTACATGCATCAGTAAATGAGACAAAAATTTAAAGGTTTCTGATTTAAAACACATTAAACTTGCATCAAATCATTTAAAAGATACAAAACACCAGAAATTGTGAAGGTAAACTCTATTTATATTGAATATCCCAAAGGAAACTCTACAAAACTTGAAACAATCTAAAAATAAAGTATTGTTGTATATTAATCAATTGTAAAATGAGTTACAAGATAATTCCTTTGCAGAATGCAAAGGCAAAAAACAAGAACTGAGAAAAAGATTGTCTTTTTCCAATATATACAAAATATGGTAACTCCAAGGTGCCAAGAGGTGTAACTGGAAGCTAACTAAGAGTGAAAAATATCTCCAAAAACCCTCTCACAAGAAAAGATAAAAATCCATGAAAAGGGGGGCCACAACTAAAGCAAACTGAACTCAAATAGTTGCAAACTCCTCCCCTCAATGTGCATGATCAAAAGAACTCCAAAACTGATGTAAAACTAGGGTTATGTCACAAAAATCTCCATGAATAATGGTCTTGATCAATGAGATCTTCAAAAGATTGAAAATTGACTCCAAATCAAAGAAAGCACAATACTCCAAATGACTCCCACTGACTTCAGTCCTATTTCACTTTTGTTTCTTGCATGATTTTGGAAAAAAGGTAACTGTTTGATTAAATATTAAAGATATCTAGATATGATTATTTTAATATTTAAAATGTGATAGTCTTCCTCTTTATACATTACATGGTAAATATTAAGGTAATCTTACCTTTAATATCTAATTACATTGTTATTTTGTCAAAAACCATGCACAAACACTAAAGTACTCCTTCATTTCAAAATCAAACTCTCAGCTCCTTTTGATGATTAGGTCCTTTGACTTAAAGTCATAGACCATGGGTGCAATAATGTGAAATGATTTTATTTAAAAACATAAGTCAAAAATCATCCATCATTAGGGCATCAAGTAAAAACTTCTTGAACCCTAAAATATCTTTCATTTTCACTTTGTATCTTTTTGGAACAAACCTGTTGCGCCACCATGATGAGTATTTTTTCTAGGGTTTGAAGGATTTGGAGCTTGAGCCTCTTCATTTCTTGTATTTATGAGGATTTTCTGAGATTCTTGCATACACTACATGGTAAGTCCTCCATTTTCACAAATTTGGATATTGTTTTCCCTTTTAAAAGCACTTCTAGGCTTTCTTGGTCATGGCCTACCATATTTCTCTGATGTCTTTTGATTCTGTTGATGCCCTTCTTACTTTGAGGCCAATATTTGAAGAGTTTCTAAAGCTCAACACCATGGATTTTTGAATGTATTTATGCCACAGAAATTTGAGGTATGTTTCCCATCATTCGAACCTGCACTCTCTTTTATTTTTCTCTTGATAAGATGCTCAATTCAAGCAAAATAGTGCAAAAGTAATGAATGTTTTGCTTCTCCATACATTTTGGGTATATAAATCCATGGTTCCCATCATTTCTACAAAATTAAATAAAGTTCTTTGCATTAGAGTTCAATATCTCCATTCTTTTATGAGGGTTTTTTGTGTTCATGGTAGCACCCTCTAAATGTTTTAGGTTATCTTTTATTTTTTAGTGGACTTCTATCATGAATGGACGCGGGTTTTTGGGTTTTGCTTAAGCTTGAAGATTTATCTTCTCTTTATATTTATGTTTCTTTGCTTGAATTCTCCATTGAAGGTTACAACCTGAATCTCTGTTGCTCTTTTTTGGTTCTAGGTTTTCACTTATTTGTAGGTCGTGTCTATACTCTTACTGGGTACTCGTTTCATCCCTGTAATACCACGCAATAGTGGCCAACAGTTTCATAATCACCTTTGCTATGATAAGATCATGCAAGATCATAATAAGAATGATATTTTGTGAAAGGGTGGTTAGTTAAAACAAGAGAAATCTCAGTCAACTGTTCCACAAGAAAATGTTGCCCCCAATTGTTATGGTGAATATTGATTATAAATGCATGCAAATGACTATTATGGATTCTTGATATGAAATGATGGAAATATACCATTTCTCCCTTCTTGTAAATGAGATAATACAATATGCTAGGCTCAACCCTTGTGGGAGCCCATTGATATCCACATATTGAAATGTTTAAAAAAATGAACCATGAAATGGAAGGTAAACCTGTAGTTGTACAATGAGCAAACTAGTTAGATAAATAATGATTTCAATGCTCTCCTAATGTTTTGACTTCATTATATGATCTATATTTATTGTATACAACTATTCATTTTTCTTTTATTTGATTAGTTATAAGGTAGCAAGTGTTTCCTTGATTAGATATACATAGAAGTATGAATGGAACCTCGAGCTCTAACATCAATCCTCTTTCACCCTTGGAGGTTTTCTCTTGGAGCTACACCTAGAAAACTCAACAATGTTGGCACAATCTTCAACGATATGATTTTTCATTCACCAAGGAAATGTCAGGTCCTATCTCTAATTTTATGTATATCTTTTCTTACATTTATACTTGCTATTTGATATATTTTCAAATATAGTTACTCCAATGGCTTGTGTGGGAATTTTGAGCACTTTTTTTTATCTTCAATAAACAATACAACAACATTGTATACATTTTAATTTCTAAATGAATGAAATACAAAATTATCATACAACTTTTGATCTCTTTCTGTTGTAAAACACTACATAATAAGAACTGAACTTTTTTTGAAAACTTCATATGCAAATGATAATGATTAGAATTTTTTTATTCTAATACCTTTCACCTTAGAAGTAGTCAGTTGTTCTAGCTCTACCAAAATGAGTTGTAGGTGAAAAATTTGGTAACAGTAACTTTGATTTAGGAGAAAGAGCACCCTTGGGTACCCAAAATCCATGACCATCTACTGAAGGTAAAACCCTCACTTCTTCCACATAAGTACTATTGCACTCAACAGTGCACACATCAAGCTTATACAATGTGTCATATATGGCTCCTCTAGAAATCACCATAGCACCTCTAACCATCTTGCATATTGCATCAAAAAATACTACCTACACACTTGCATCCATTATTTTTCTCACAAATAACAAATTTCATGCTAATCTAGGGATATGCAACACACCCTTAATCCTTTTTATTCTACCATCAAAAAATCTGATTTTAACTTTACCACGACCAACAATGTCTAAATGAGAATCATCACCCAAGTACACCTTACCTCCATCAAATGCTTCATGTTTAGAAAACCAATCTCTATTAAAGGTCATATGGAAAGATTCACCATCCTCAATTAACCATGCATCATTACTTGCACAAGTTGCCAAAGTTGCAATGAATGTGTCACCGTCTTCCTTCTTAGACTCAGACTCAAAATCAAATTTCTTCTTTTCATTCCTTGCAAACATTTATAGGCTTATTGCAGTTCCAACAAATAATTTTGGACTTTCCAAGAGATTTAGATCTCCCCTTGGACTTGGATTTGTCACGCTTCTCATTCTTCTTTCCTTTTCCCTTAGGCCTTCCACAAACATTTAGGGCCTCCTTGGAAGTGATGGATACCTTCCTCCTCATCTCTTCAGAAAGCAGAGTACCCACCACATCTTCAATCTCCAAAATAACATAAGTACTCTTAATAGCCATAACAAGAGAATCCCATGAATTAGGCAAAGAACAAAGCAAGATATGATATTTCTCCTCCTCATCGATTTTCACACCAATTCCATTCTCAAGGAATACAATTTCTTCCTCAAGAAAATCTTATTCACTAAAGATTTGGATTTATACATCTCACCAAGTTTCTTCCATAGTTTCTATGCAAAGGTATTTTCATGGACATTGACTAAAATAGAGTATACCAAGCACAATTTGATTAGACCCTTGGCTTTACAGTCCATAACATCATATTGAGCAGCCCGAGTAAGATCTACAAGCCTTAAAACATTCTAGTCAACAACATCCCACATATCTCGATCTATCAATAGATCCTCCATCTTTAGCTTCCACATTTCAAAATTATTCCACCTCTATTGTCTCTGATGAACTTGCCATTTGAAAATTCCTACAACAAGATCACAAAGTGTCTTCTACACAAGCTCCCACTCAAATCTTGATTAGTTCAAAAAACCCAACTACCCACAACTGAAACCAAAGGTGATCGGGCTCTTATACCACTTATAAGGAAGCTAAGGTAGTGGAGAAAATTCCTACACTAATCTTGATAGGAGAATAATGTAAAACTTTATAGATATTTAATAGTTACAAAAACTTAAACAAAATAAACATTAATATCATGCATACCATGACATAGTGATTTACATGGGGAAAACCCTTTTGGGAGAAAACCCCACACTCCAAAAGTTGCCCAATATATTATTCAAAAATCACAAAGATTACAATATACTTCCAGAGAAAGATTCTCATAAGAGTATCACCACTAGAGATCAAGAGACAACATGATTGCTATCAAACTCTTAGAATACATCACTCTACCACAACCGTAATACAATGCCCTCATAAAATGGGATTACATTCTAGGGAAAGATAGGCCAACAAAATATCTACCAATAGATCTAAAACCTAATAGCGAACTGTCCAAATTTATAATATATCATTATTTAATGTATTTTGGCCATTTTAAGAGTTTCTTGAAAAAGTTAACATGCTCACATTTCACTCCTCCATGCCACCTTGTGCTCCCATTGTGTATTGCACCTATCGGTGTAACTAAGAAATATATATATATATATAAATATATCCTATCAATAATAACCTTTATATAATTGCAAAGTTGAGACACATTTTCCCAACATAATCAATCCCCTATGGATCATAGCATGTATACTTCATTTCCAATGACTTCCTTATCTACAACCAATGTGCATGATGTTAACAATACCATCCCTACCATGACTAGTTGTATGCAAGCTTTGGGGTATACCCAAGGCAAAAGTGGAACTTCAAATCATCCTTCTACAATACCCATTGCTATTCCTACATACACTAGTACTCAAATTACCACAACCATTCAGCCTACTAGCAATGTCAACACCTCCTTAGGTATTTTCGTTGGGAATCCTTCTAACTTTGTGCATTCAAATACCATATCTCCTCAACCATCCTCCCTCACAAACTTACAATTCACTTTCCCTCCACATACATACACCACTTCACCTTATTC
The DNA here is from genome assembly GCA_007115665.2 of Sequoiadendron giganteum. Lineage (NCBI taxonomy): Eukaryota > Viridiplantae > Streptophyta > Pinopsida > Cupressales > Cupressaceae > Sequoiadendron > Sequoiadendron giganteum. Next base: position 149,706,474 of record CM021100.1, on the reverse strand, counting down.
CCATCTATCTTACAATACCAACAATAATCCCATCATTAACACACTTTTGCAAAACATGGCATCCCTTCAACAAAAAATTACTACCCTAAATCAAAACAGTAATGGCCAAATTTCACAATACATCGAAACCAACCTATTATTCCTGGAGATATTGAGAGCATAAATTCCATGAGGTATAGAAGTTACTAGATTTGAGAAATATGGTGGAAAAAAAGATCCTATTAGCCATGTTTCTGCTTATACATACCTTACTAATTTCATCTTTGAAGATAAGCTCTTGGCTAAAATCTCCCTAGATCCTTGAAGGATACTGCTTTACAGTGGTTTTTCTCCTTACCGAATAATTCAATTAGTTCATTCATTGAGCTTTTTTATGCCTTTTACAACCCCTTCCACATTCAAATGGGTCCCAATATGATCCAAGCTGATTTAATGACATGCCAACAAAGGGATGATGAGAAAGTCATTGATTTCATAACACGATATCAAATGCGTTATTCACAAATAAACATTAAGATTCCTGATATTGACCTTCAACAAATGTTTATTACCAATTTACAAAATAAAATCCAAACCAAACTCAAAAATTTGAAATTCCCATCCTTCACATAGTTATGTATAGCCCTTCGTGATTATCAGAATTCAACTTATGGTCGTGATGTGAAAAATCTCCCTAACCATCCTGAAAAGTCTGAATCCGCACCTTAACATAGTTACCAACCTTTCAATAAATAGAATAGGGGATTTGTACAACTTAATTCCCCTCAAACAAATCAACAAGTTGATAACCAAGTGGCTGCTATAAAGACAAAAAATCCTTTTTTCCTTTGAGGATAGGAATAGAAAATTTACCCCTCTAACCGATACCCTTCATAATATCATGTTGCAGCTCGTGAACATGAATATGATTTCCTTTCCTCCTATCAAATCTCTTGATCATAATAACCATTACCATCAAACTACAGATCAAATGCCTATTTCCATTACCACCAACAAAATGGACAACATACAAAATATTGTAAGTGTCTTAAACATCTTGTGCAAGACCTCATTTATTCTAATCATCTTCTAATTGGAGGTGTGAATGATTAAGGCAATAATTCTATAGATCCTCCTAACTAAAACTTACAAATGTTTACTAATCCCATGTCGAAACACACTATTTCATTTGTCAAAGCTAGTGAAACAAAGAATGATGTGATGAATGTTGAAACGGGTGATGAAAACACAAAAGATGACAATGAAGATGAAACAATTTGAATGGTGTCATTTATTAAAGCTAAACCTTGTATGGGACAAACCAAAATTCCCCTTGATATTGATTTCTCACAAAAAGACATAATCAAACATGCACTTGATGGTCCTTTTTACATAGCTAGAAGAATCAATGACAAGCCTACCAATGAGATATCAATTGATGTCATCTATGTAGAGAACATGATCACTAAAGAATTCCTATTTGTGCATGAACTCTATCAAGATACATGTTAAATACCAAAAGAATGGATCAAAATGCATAATGGTTTTGCTTTCCCTATGATTGGCTCAATAAAACTCCCTCTAAAATTCGGACTGAAAACATTAAATATCTCATTCACCATCATCCTGTCGTTAGAATAATTTCATGTGAAGTTAAGTTATCCATGGCTTCACTCCATGAATGACTTCCCGTTGATTTTCCATAAATGTTTGAATTTTCCCTTTGGCAATGAGATCTTTACTATACATCATAGTGGATTTAATCATGTCTTTATGTGGAAACTTTTTATTGTATTTCTTTTGGCCTGAGCCTATTGAACCTATTACACCTTGTCAAGACTACTTTTTCAAATCCTATCAAAAGTTTAAGGTGAAGCACATAGTAGAATTATCCCTTAGAAATATGCCTCAACCCATGATTGAGCCACCTACCCTAGATGAAACCATGATTAAACCAAAATCCCTTTTGAATATCCAAAAGTAGCCTATGAAAAATCCTCCTACCATTTCCTATAAGAGACCATGAGACAATCAAAATAATCCTGTTGTGCCTCATAAAATCAAACAAGTTTACAAAGCTAAAGAGAAAGTGGTTGAACAACCTCTTATGGTTCCTTTAATTCCTCCCCTAAGGGAAGAAAAGAAACCTACTATTGACAAACCCGCTCCTACACAATCACAAATTGATAATAGATTGAAAATAAATTGAAATGGTGGAGAGCGTAGGCATAGATGTCATGCTATTGCTTGTATGTTACAAACTAAAGAAGAAAAGCGAAACATAAAAAATCAAAATTTGAACTTACCTGAAGCAATGCATGATGATTGTATACCTTAACCACAACGTAAACAAGAACCTTCCAAAGACATTATCACTCAACCTCCCATCATGATTAATTTATATGATGACATTGACATTACAAAGATTGATGAAAAAGTGCATAATGAGTTGAATTCATTGTTATCTATTTCCACGAGCTTAAATGAAAATTATACTAATAAAATTGTTGAACTTGGTGTGTTTCCTAGTTCAACACTTGTTGTTTTCCCTTTGGCTAGTTGTCTTCCTTTTGCATACACTAATCAAGATTTGGATGAGAATGAACTATTATAGGTTGAATCGCATGTGCCTTACTAGTCTTGTGCATTGTTTTCTTTCTCATGTTCTTTATGTGATTGCATGTGTGTAATGTGATCCCCCAAATTGTTCATTTGATGTATCTCTCTCTCTCTCTTTTTGTGCATTCCTCTATATGTATATACATTCTTCTCTATGTCATAATGTTTTTACCTTTTTCACTTGTCTTATGTTTTCCTTTTGGGGATGATGCAAGGCATCGAGAAATTTATGTCTCTTCCATATTGACCCGAAAGGATTTTTATTTTCTTTCCCTCTTTTTGTGTCATTCTTCCCATTCTATGAGTATTTTGGGAATGATGACATTTATGTGCTCTATGAAAATATTGTAGAAAAGATGTGCTGACCTCGAATCCATAGATACCTTATGTATTTTTGGGGGAAACACCTCCCTCCTTTTACATGACGTAGCTTCATTTCAAAAACATATGACTTGGCATAGGGATTTTTGAGGAAGCTCTTGTTGAAATGCACAAGACAATTGAGAGGGGGGGTGAATCAGTTGTATCAAATTTCTTTACTTCTAACCTTAATCAATTCCAATTTAACTCAATTTTTTATTAAGTGTAAAAATGAAATGAAAATAACATAAAGCAAACACCAGAGACACCATATTTACATGGAAAATCCAATGAGGGAAAAACCTTGGTGAGGATTAGCTCACAATATAGTAATTATACAATATTGGATACAAAGGCTCACTACCAAATGGCTCACTGCCTACAATAGGATTCATTGTCCAGAAGGAGGCTCACTGCCTATAGAAAAATAAAAGATAAATAAAGATCCACCACAAAAGGTTCCACACATTTGCAGCTTGATCAAAAGATTGATGACACCATTAGCTCACTACTTTTAGCAATCTAACAAATCAAAGTATTTTTTCCTTGATTCTCTCTTACACACTCTGATTTTCACACTTGCTCACACACTTCCCTTGCTTGTTCTTCAATTCACATATTGAATTTCTTTTATAACATCTTCAACCCTACAAGCATTCTCCAAGGTCGGCTAAACATTCTTCAATTTACAAATTCAAATTAGGTCAGCTACTCAACATTCCCGTGGTGGATAAGAATGAGAGAGGACCAATTACACATTTAATTAGGACCTAAATAACATCTTGGATCAATCACACACTTCCTTAGCTTGATGCAAAATATTTATGTAACGTGTAGACACCAGGTCAACCAAACCTAATGAAAACACTAATTATATTTGAAGTACACACATCTCTAGCAAGATGATCACATGTGGATCACTCAACACACTTCACCAGACATTTTACCATCTCTAAGAAGCCTTCAGGTACATCCACAATAACTGCAACAATCTTCATGCACAATAGTCCAACCGGACCAACCAATAGCACATAGGAGCTCTGGAGCAAGTCTTTTAGAGCGCCCAATCATAGGAACATTTGTCATAACACAGAAAACATCAGTATGAATCATCTCCCAAATCTGCAAGATCTGAAACAAACCACCAGAAGACTATGGAGCCAAAACATTTTTCCCAGTCCACAATCAAATAGTTTTGTCAAACCAGTTCACACACCGATGATATATATTTCATTCTCCATTGATCCAAAAGATAAAACTTAGGATATATTATCCATTCAAGCTCATGAAAAATACCACAGATCTTCCCATGCATAGGATTAACACAGAAGAAATGTAGAGCACAATACTGGAGCACACACATAACACACACTCAACACTACCTTCATTATTTCTTATTTTTTCTCAAAATCACTTGGCAAAAATACAACTACAACTTCATAAGTATAGCTCCATGTACTCTAAACACTTCTACAGTATCTCAACTATACAAGTACCATCTACAATCAAACTAAAATGTGTTGAAATCAATGACAACATTAATGACAACACCACCAAACACATCCATACTTGCAAAAATCTTCCACTTTGTCATTGATGGCAACACATGATATGAAAAACCATCAAAGACAACATACACAATCTCCTACTTCTTCTTCTCTCTTCTCCTTACAAGAATCTCTCTACCTTTTCAAAATTTTCACATGACTTTCTCTCCCCCTTTGACATCAATGAAAAAGGAAATTTTTGCATGAAAACTCTTTCCATTAAAGCTCTAATCACCCCCCCTTAGGAGTGCACCCACATCACATACTACAACAATGCACCTCTCTACTCCCCCTGAGGAGTAGACCACAATCATCATCCCAGATCAAAAGAATTTGTGAATCCACTAGACTGATGCAAATCCATGTGCACCTAGTTCAAGGAAGGAGGGGCAGTAACCCCTAACTTCCCCCTGAGATACTCAAAATTATCCTTCAGAAGGGCCTTAGTGAAAATTTCAGCAATTTTTTCCTTGGTAGGTACATATTCAAGTCTAACTTCATTCTACAACACCTTCTCCCTTAAGAAGTGATACCTTATAGATATGTGCTTTTTCCTAGAATACATCACCGAATTCTTCAAAATATTTATAGAACTTGTATTGTCACAAAATATAGAGATGGGCTCATCACACATCACACCTATGTCCTTCAAGGTTTGATTCATCCAAAGTACTTGGGTACAACAGGATGTTGCTACAATAAACTCAACTTCTACAGTGGATAAAGAAACTGGATCCTATTTCTTACTCAACCATGAAACCAATCTTCCTCCAAGGAAGAATGCACCGCCACTTGTACTCTTTCGGGCATCTACACAACCAACCCAATCTACATCAATGTAGGAATTCAATGTGAAATCATTATCCTTCGGATACCATAGCCCATAATCTAGAGTTCCCTTAAGATATCTAAATATCCTCTTCACAGTTGTAACATATGCTTCCTTAGGTTCTACTTGAAATCTTGCAACTAAACATACTACATGCATGATATCCGGTCTAGTAGCAATAAGATACAACAATCAACCAATCATAGAGTTGTACATGCTCTGATCAACTTTAGAAGATTTGTCATCCTTACTGAGCTCACATCTAGTTACCATAGGGGTATAGACCAGTTTGGAGTCATCCATTCCAAACTTCTTCAAAAATTACTTAGCATACTTAGATTGTGAAATGAATATCCCATTATCATTTTGATTTACTTGAAGTCCAAAGAATAAATTCAACTCACCAATCATAGCCATTTAAACTCTTTTTGCATCTCTTCTGCAAATTTCTTACACATAACCTTCATTTCCACCAAAGATAATGTCATCAACATATACTACAACTATCAACATTTTGTTTTTCTCAATTTTGAAGTGAAGATTACTATTTGCAGACCCTTTGCTAAATCCTTAATGTGTCAAGTATCTATCCAACCTTGCCTACTAGGCTCTAGGAGCCTGTTTAAGTCCATATAGTGCTTTTTTCAACTTGCAGACCATGTCTGATTTGTCTGACAACCGAAATCCTTTTGGTTGCTCCATATATACTTCTTCAAATTCTCCATTCAAAAATGCAAACTTGACATCTATCTAGTACACTTTGAAGTTTTTATGAGCTGAAAATTCCAAGGATGTTTGAATGGCCTCTATTCTTGCAACTGGTGCAAATGTCTCTTCAAAGACTATTCCTTCAACCTGTGAATAAATTTTGCATACAAGTCTTGGTTTATTCCTTACCAATTCACCATATTCATTCAACTTATTCCTAAATACCCATTTTGAACCAATTAAATTCTTGTTTAAAGGTCTAGGGACCAGTTCCCATGTCTCGTTCTTCTTTATCTATTGCAGTTCCCCTTTCATTGCTCTAATCCAATTCTCACCATTTCATTCTTCACTCATAGTCTTAGATTCTATCTTAGAAAGTAAACACATATTTAATTCAACCACTTTGCTTCTTGTCTTTACACCTTCACTTATGTCTCTAATTATCTGCTCCTTTAGATGATTTCTCTAAACATATTTAGGAGTCTTAGGTGTAGGTTCTGGAATCTCCTCTTCATCACTTTGTTCTTTCTCTTCCTTTTCTTCTTCTTGCACTTGCCCATAGATAGGATCATCTAGTTCAACTTCACTTATTTCTACTGGTCTATACATAGCTTCATCAACTTTTTCATTAACACTTCCAACTATTTTCCTCAATCTTTTATTAAAGCATCTATATGCCTTGTTGTTATTTAAATATCCACGAAAGATTCCTTCATCACATCTAGCATCAAACTTTCCAAGATTCTCATAATCTCTTTTAATATAGCATCTGCTTCCAAACACTTTAAAGTATTTAATAGTAGGAGTCTTACCAGTCCATAACTCATAAGGAGTCTTAGTGTTGTTACCTCTTATCTAAACTTTTTTAAGAATGTAAATAACAATGTCGATTGCTTCTCTCCAATACACATCAGGGACATTTTCTTCTTTCATCATAATTCTGGAAGCCTCTTGAATAGTCTGGTTCTTCCTTTCCACAACTCCATTCTGCTAAGGGGTTCTATGGGCAGAATAATGTCTCTTTACGCCATTTTCCTTAGAAAATGCATTGAACTCACTAGAAGTGAATTATCCACCTCTATCAAACCTTAAACATTTGATTCCCAAGTTTACCTCATTCTCTACTCCTGCCTTTAATACCTTGAATCTATCAAGAGCCTAAGCTTTCTCTCTAAGAAAATTAACCCATGTCATCCTAGAGTAATCATCAATCAAGAGCATAAAATACATGTCATCATTAAGGATTCCTATTCTTGTAGGACCACAGAGGTCTGTATGAATCAATTCTAGCATTCTGATAGATGAGTGTTCCTTTCCTTTAAAATTGCTTCTTGTTTGTTTTCCCAACTGACAACTTCTGCAAATTGAATTTGAAGGCTTTGTGATTCTAAGCAGATCTCTGACAACTTCCTTGGAATTGATCCTGATCAGATTGTCAAAATTTACATATCCCATCCTCTGGTGCCACAACCAACTTTCATTTATCTATGAAACAAAGCACTGAACATCACCACTCTTGAGTTGATAGATTTTTCCATGAGTTCTTCCTGTTGCTACCACAATTCCAGATCCTTTTCTAGTCTCATAGGTATTATCGTGAAACACAAGCTTAAATCCTTTGCTACACATTTTTCCAACACTTATAAGATTATGTCTTAAACCCTTAACATAATAGACATCATCAATACTATGTTTTCCATCAAAACTAATTGTTCCTTTACCAAAAATCTTAGCACTATAATCATCTCCAAACATAACTATTCCTCCATCATACTTTTCAAGTTTAGTGAACTTACTCTTATCTCCAATCATATGATTTGAACACCCACTGTCAATTACCCAAAATTCTTCATCATGTCTAGCATGAAAAGCAATTACTAGAGTACCTTCCATCTCATCCTTATTTCTCTCGAGACCAAATTCCTTTGCACATCTTCCATGGTTAGCAGATACAACTTTACTTTCTAGAGCTAGAAATAAACATTCATCTTTATCCTCCTTAAAATCAGTCTCATCATAGAAAATTCCCACATCTTCTTTGACATAATACAATTTATTAATCTTCCTATCCTTCTTGTCTCTGTGATTACTATTATTATTATTATTATTATTATTATTATTATTATTATTCTTGTGTGTAGCTCTATTAGGAAATCTTGAGGCATAATGACCAATATTTCCACAATTAAAAAACTTAAAGGGCAACATACCTTTGTATTTATCAATACCTTTATTCAATTTCCTTGTGAAGTTTTCTTCCAACTATTTTGAACCGTCATCATCCAAGTCATATCCTGTCTTCATTTATTTAAAGGTTGTTTCAGTTTTCTCCTTATCTCTTGCAAATTTTCTCATCTCAAATTCAATCAAGATACCAAAAAGTTGCTCCTTTGTAAATACCTTTGGATCATATGAATCTTCAATAGCAAAGACCTTGTCACTGTAATTCTTCGATAGGGTCATCAAGATCTTCTCAATTATATCTTCATCTAACATGTTACCACCTTGATTCTTGATCTCATTTTCTACAAGTTCAAATCTCTTAAAATAGCTTGCAATATCTTTTCCCTCTTCCTTGACAATTTTACACTATCATTTCCTTCATAAATGTCTTTCAATTTTTCCCATACTTCATAAGTAGTGCCTAAAGAAATAACTTGTGTCCTTTCAATTTTAGATAGAGTACTGAAGATAGCATACCTTGCATTTTCATTCTCCTCATAAGCCACAATCTCATCTGCAGAGGAATGACCAGAAAATGGTGCAACATACTTTGTCTCCACAACTTTCTAGGTCTTGAAACCAAGAGAAACTAGATAACCTCTCATCTATTATTTTCAGTCACTATAATCAGCTCCATCAAAAATAGGGATTTTCAGCTTGTGTGCCATCTGATCTACCTCAGCGGTTAGGCTTTTCACTAAGGAACTAGAGCTTTGATACCAGTTTTTGAAATGCACAAAACAACTGAGAGGAGGGGGTGAATCAGTTGTATTAGATTTATTTAATTCTAACCTTAATCAATTCCACTTTAACTCAATCTGTTAGTAAGTGTAAACATGAAATGCAAATAACAGAAAGAAAACACTAGAGACACTAGATTTACACGGAAAACCAAATGAGGGAAAAACCACAGTGAGGATCAACTCACAATATAGTAATAATGTAATATTGAATACAAAGGCTCACTGCCAGAGGGCCCACTGCCCAGATACAAAGGCTCACTACCTACAATAGGACTCACTTTCTAGAAGGAGGCTCACTACCTACGAAAAAATAAAAGATAAATAAAGATCCACCACAAAAGGATCCACACATTCGCAGCTTGATCAAAAGATTGTAGACACCATCAGCTTATTTCTTTCAGGAATCTAACACAGCAAAGTACTGCAACCTTGATTCACTCTTACACATTCTACTTTTCGCACTTGTTCACACACTTCCCTTGCTTGTTCTTCAATTTGCAACATCTTGAATTTATTTTATACCATATTCAACCCTAGAAGCATTCTCCAAGGTCGGCTAAACATTCTTCAATTTACAAATTCAAATTAAGTCAGCTACTCAACATTCCCGTAGTGGATAAGAATGAGAGAGCACTAATTACACATTTAGGACCCAAACAACATCTTGGATGAATCACACACTTCCTTAATTTGATGCAAAATCTTTATGTAACGTGTAGACACTAGGTTAGCCAAACCTAATGAAAACACCAATGATCTTTGAAGTACACGCATCTCTAGAAAGGTGATCACATGTGGATCATTCAACACACTTCACCAAACATTTTACCATCTCTAAGAAACCTTTAGGTACATCCACAACAACTACAACAATCTTCATGCATAAAATATTCTTCAACAGTCCAAATAGACCAATGAGCAACACACATGAGCTCTGGACCAAGTCTTCTCAAGCGCCCAATCACAAGCACGTTTGTCAAAACACGTAAAACATCAATATGAATCATCTCTCAGATTTGTAAGATCTGAAACAAACCACCAAAATACTGTGGATCGAAAACATTTCTCCTAGCCCACAAACAAATAGTTCTATCAAACCAGTTCACACACCGGTGAACATATCTTTCACTATCCATTGATCCAGAAGATAAAACTTAGCATATATTATCCATTGAATCTCATGAACAATAACACAGATCTACACAAGCATAGGATCAACATAGAAGAAAATGCAACGCACAATACCAAAGCACACATAAAACACATACTCAACACTGCCTTCATTATTTCGTAAATTTTCTCAAAAGCACTTGGGAAAAACACAACTACAACTTCATAAGTATAGCTCCATGTACTCTAAACACCTCTACAGTATCTCAACTATACAAGTACCATTTGCAATCAAACTAAATTGTGTTGACATCAATGAAAAAATTAATAATAACACCACCAAACACATCCATAATTGCAACAACTCTCATATCTTAGGATTAAACATTGGCTACTTTAAATAAATTTCTCACAACAATGGTGTTCACAACCGGTTTAAAGTGGGGGCATACATCGATGATATCTTTCAACATTTTTTCATGTTTCATGGTGAGATTTTCTTTTTTCTTGTGATGCATCCTTTTCTAGGTGGTGTCATTGGGTTTGATGTCCTCCAAGAGTGTGATATTTCTCAGCATACAACTTTCCTCTTAGTGGTGATGTGGCGCAGTGTATTCCCTAAGTTGTGAATCTTTTACTCTTGACTTTTCCTCTCTTAGAGACATTAGGCATGATGTTCCCTAAGAAGAAGACCTTACACAAATGAAGAAAAATCCCTTTGAACAAAAAGAACTTTTACGAAGAATTATTGTTCATAATTGTTTGGCATAATACAACTTGCTAACCTTGTGAAGCTCAAACCCTAAATTCAAGGCTACCTATAATAACACCTTGCTTTCCTATGGAGCCTTTTTGTTTGGCCTCTTATTTAAGTTATCAGATGGATAGCTTTGGTATGGTTAGTATGATGAGAGCCAACACAAAGGCATAACTTTCTCATTATACGATGAGAGCCTAAAGACCTGGCATGAGTTTCTCACTAAGCCACTTTATTGGAAGAATCACCTAGTGGACAACCTAAAGTTCCACTACCTCAGAGTGAGCACAAACTGATAGCTTAGATGTGTTCCACATTGCATTTGTCTTGAGAGTCTACTTTAGTGTGAGTTTGGCATGGGGTCATACTCTCACTAAAGTGGGGGCAAAATATAGTGTAGGAAAAAGTATCCCTTTTTCACACTTAATTTGGAAATAATTAGTGTTAAAATGAACCTAATGTTGCCTTAATTTAGTGTTGTAATATGTTTTTCATATTCACATTAAGTGTAGGGCCCTTTTTAATTAAAATGGACTTAATTGTGCTTTGTTTTTAATATTGTAAGGTATACCTTTACACTTTCACATTAATCTAGGGCTTTATTAATTAATTGTTGTCAATTTTCCTTAATTGGCCCCTTTAATTCAAATCCAAGACTAATTAAATGCAATTTTTAAGGGATAAAACCCAAAATTCATAAGTTCCATTTCACAACACTTAACTTTTGAAGATGTGTGTCCCAGGTAAGTGACTTAGGACCCATTCACCATAGGGTGAATGGGTCCTCACTTAGCCCTATTACATAATGTTTAACATTGTTTGATGTGTGTTGTAGGTAAGTGGCCTATGACCCATTCACCCTATGGCGAATGGGTCCTCACTTAGACCTAGGATCTCCCTTTGAAATATATATTTGGTGATATTTTATGATTTCAAATCTATAATTCAATGTCTGTCACAACTCCTATTTTTTATTCTTTGTATTTTACAATAAACAATTAAATTAAATTGTGTTGAAAAAAAAAGTGCAAAAGAATAAAATAATTTGTTTTTGATACGTAAGATTGATTTTATATTCATAATCCCAAAATACAAACGTCTGCATTGCAAGTATAAAACAAGTTTTTGCCAGGAAATTTCACCAAAACCATAATCTACATCCGAATTTTGTAAATACAGTCCCCTAAAAATTTTAGACCAAAAGCTTTGAACAAACTAGAAGCATAATTAACCAGTCTATACTTGTATAAGCATAAAAATGACTGCTAACTACTATAAACTATAAACATACACCAGCATTTATAGGAACTTTTTCAAATGCATGAAATCTTCAAAATCGTCTTTCCAATCCTCGTTGTCAATCGCCATTAACCCAATTTTTTTTTAAAGAAAAATTACTGCCATCGCTACTATGGCCCTGTGACGCATTAGACCTAGTCCATGAAGGTCCAAGAGGAACGGATAGAGCTTCACTGTTTCCTCATCCTTCACTTTTTTAGGACTCAAAAACATAGGTTTGAACCACAAGAGGTTGCCAAGCTCTCACAACATCTTTGGCCAATGTACAAGGTCAAATAGTGAATTTGAACCTTCTACTCTTTAGGCTCTACTAAACCTAGGCGGGTGTACCTGTGTGAATGATGCATATTTGAAATACATTTCCTGCTTGAACAATCTATCCACAATGGCAATTGGAAGTGGATAGATAAAATCATAACAACTACTCCTACTACATAAAAGGAAAGTATTTATATATGTTGTTTTTCATGAAATCTATCTTTTGGGTTGTGACAGATCAGTGCCCTCTATCCACATGGGCAATGGAGTCAAAAATAATATGTGTTTCCCTCTCTGGCTTAACTCTAGTTACTAAGCACTTTGAAAATGAGATTCTATGACTGGCATACAACGTCACTAAATTTATGACTTGCATAAATCATGCTTGAATGTTTTCTTACTAGGTTTTTCTTTAATTATCCAAAAGAAATCCTTAAATCACTGTGACTTATTTAATAGAATTTAATTCTGACTTGCAGACACCAATTAATTAAATCACACAAAATGAGAACACATTTTGACAAATCATAAATATACTTGATATACTGATTTGATTAAAAAACCTCAAGTTGGAGACAACCATATAAAAAATATGAATCATTACATCACAACAACTGAACACCACGAAAGGACTTCACCAATTGAAAAACATTATCTTCATTGTTGTGCTTCAACAAAGTCTGTACATTATTTGCATTCCCCTATTTTATTTTCTCCTATTTTCTATCTGTTCTAACTTTAAACTGAACCTTCCTATTCTATCTTGAATTCATGCTTTTATATCTTCAAAATGTTCTCTCGTGCCTTTCAATTTCTGACAGTTCATATTTTCATGAGAATCCAAGAGTTGCACCATTTCACAATTGGAAATAACCATCAAAACCGTCGTAGCCGAAACAACCAGTTTACCACGTTGTCGTGTGCTATCATTTTAACCATTGCGGTACCACAGTAACATTTCATGTTACTCGACCATGTACCGCTATCTACCTATTTGCTCCCTATGGTTCTGTGGTGACTTGCCCTTCACTATCATCCCCACCGCTCTACTGTGGTCTATGTTCTGACCTACCGCGGTATAGCGGTCTCTTCCTTGCATTTCTCTTATAGCCCAACCGTGCACCACATTTTGTCTTCCGGTGGTATGGCGGTGACCAGTCTTTACCTTGCTCTCCTTACCGCGTTACCTCAACCTATCCATCACCTCCCCACGGTACCACGATGGCTTATCCTGACTACCACCTTCACTATCTACCATGTTACCATAGGCTCCACTTTATCTTCACGCAGTATGACAATTTTTCTGTCATGGTCTTATCTTCCTACCACTCCACTGCGGTCTTCAATTCTCCCTTCAATGGTATCGCGGTGTGATCTACTTTGACTTTCCACTGCTCTACCGCGGGCTCCTTATCGACCCTCCATGGTATAGTGGTATGTACCTTTTTTAATGCTCTATTCTTTCTATCACTCCACTGTGGGCTATGTTTCATCCCTTCGCGGTATGGTGGTTATCTTCTTGTACACCATGCAACCGTGAACTCTTCTCCAACTCTTTGCGGTGTGGCAGTAAGGTTGATCATGACTGTTGCTAACCACGACACCATGAGCCACATTGCAAGGGGCCGTGGTAAGGAGGTAAACGGTATCAGCCAGGAAGGATGGATGATAAGGCAGCGATAAGGCAATAAAAATATTTTTTATGAAAAAGACAAGAAAAAATTGGGTTCAAATGGGTAAAAGACCTTAGAATTCTTATGAAAATTTTGATTCTAATAGTGGCTCCTGTTGGGGATGAGTGATTTTTCCAATCACTACAAGAATCCAGAATATCACTGGGAGAGCAGACCAAGACAACAAAAGATATGAAAAATGGAGGATGGAGGAAGAAGAATGGAAGTGACCCTACACTACTATACATGGAAAGAAAACAATGTTTTCAATGAGGGAACTTTGGGATTGTCCATGTACTGGCAAGTCCTAGCCTCTTTTAAATTCCTAAACTACTGTGCATGGAAAAAATAATGTTTAAAAGGGTTTATAAAGAATTGTCCATGTACTGGAAATCCTTAATCCTCTGCATCTTCTATGGTCTAAAATTCAAACCATAAATGATGGCCCAAGGCCACCCAAAAGAAGGGCCTATGCTTTCCTCTATCATAAACTTTATTTTGATTTGAATTCATCAAATTCCTCTTGAAAGTGTTCATTTCATCTACCCTATTGCATGTACTATCATTGAAAACTTCTGGAAAATCATTGTGTTCAACCTAACTCATATTCCTTTTACCACTTCGATCTGGTTCATGCATCATGAAATGATATCCTTGCTGATTTGAAAGCTGAAAACATTCATTGTTCATCCTATTGCTAAGATTGATTTGCACAAGAAATTTACAATCACTATAAGGCCATTTATGCAACCAAGAAATACAACCTTCATGTGCATGGGAAGAAAAATAATCATGACTATCCATGTCACTCATTTCAACATTTGAATGCTTCTCACACAAATCTGAAAACTTTGTCATATCAATATTGTTCAAGACAAACAAATCTGAAACATTTTGCATTTCTTCCATATCATCATTTGGAGATGACACTGAGTTTTGATTCATATTTTCATTATCATGCATATCTGAGCCAATCAATGTTGGATTTCTATCATCCATGGCATGCAAACCAATATATTTCTCTTATAGGAAAAAAATGTTCAAGTCGCATACCTCCTCTTGAATAGATACAGATTCTTGATCAACTTCAAAGGTTTCTTCATCACTTTGAGAAATGCACACAGAGTCATTTGAATTATTACACACAGTAATTCCACTATCAAAGCAAATGTAGGCTAGACACAAAACTTAAGAATCATTCTCTTATGTACATTTTTGGTATTAAAGAGTTAACAAATATGAAACTTGCTCACTGTTGAGTGAAGAGTTTTCTTCTTCCATATCTTCTACTATTTCTCTGACTTCTTGATATCCATAAGAGCTGAAAGAATCACCCTATTACAGATCAAAACCCATAGGCTCATCTTCACAATCTGAATATTCAATGGATCCCTCATAACATTTATTGTCACAATCTATTATGTAGGAGAAACTCTCTATATCTTCATTACTAGAAGGCATGATATCCTCTTTTGTTTCAGATTCTAATGCATTATTGTCAATGTTATGAGAGTGTATACATGGTTGTCCCTCCATATCATCTAAATCATTGTTGATGTATCCCCTAGATGGTGTGTCCCCAACAACATTATTAATGTTGCAATCATCTCCCAAGGTGGAAGATTGGTCCTCAACAAATTTATCTTCATACTCATCAGTGGTACCACTATTGGTTTCAACATTGATATTTTCCTCATAATTTTTCTTATCTACCATATCAATTCATTCATCTATTTGATAATAAGAAACTGGTACCCATAATTCAGGCCAATAAATTGAATTGGGCTCATACACTTTCATGAACTGCTCAATGAACTCATACCTATTAGGTGGGAAATTAATAGGTATTTGGATACAAATATCTATCATTCTTGTTGAACAAAGAGCACCCAGATTCTCCTTTATGTCTTCTTATATCAAAAAATGCACCTAAGGGGGATATACAATTTTTTGATCTCATGTTGTGACTTTGACCCCTTTGTTGAGTGTGTGAATACTCATCTTCTCTTTCCTCAATTTATGTTGATTTTGACATGCATCTTGCTACAAGTTCTGATTGACATTTCCAAGAGAGATGACATTTTTTTGCACATTTTGATATGGCGTATGATTTTGATAATGGCCACCATACTGATTATATTCATAATATTGATAGCTTACTTGATTTCCAAAGTTCTCAGTTATATCATGTGGCACTTGTGGTGTCCAAGATCTGTTGGCATTTGTGTATTCATTCTCACTATAGGATGGCCCATTTTGTGATACATCTGAGAAACGTTTAAGTCCCAATTTCCACAATTGTTGGTTCAATTCTAACATTTGTTGGTCCAATTGTAGCCTTTTTTGTTTCAATTCCTTCAACTCTCTTATTGACTGTTGTCTTCTCACTTCTTCTGACATCTTGACAAGAAAATTGGCAAAGTGTTACTGTTCCACAATATCTATGCATTATTTATCAATTTTAAATAGAGTCGCCACCTACTTTTCCCAAAAGTAGGAAAATGTAATGGATTTTGAACTCAAGTGAATGGAAAGGCTAGAACTGAATTTTCTGAAGTTTCCCCAGCAGAGTCGCCAAACTGTTAGAACTCAAAAATGCAGGTTTGAACCACAAGAGGTTGCCAAGCTCTCACAATGTCTTTGTCCAACGTACAAGGTCAAATAGTGAATTTGAACCTTCTACTCTTTAGGCTCTACTAAACCTAGGTGGGTGTACCTGTGTGAATGATGCAGATTTGAAATACGTTTCCTGCTTGAACAATCTATCCATAATGACAATTGGAAGTGGATAGATAAAATCATAACTACTCCTACTGCATAAAAGGAAATTATTTATATATGTTTTTTTTCATGAAATCTATCTTTTGGGTTGTAATAGATCAATGCCTTCTATCCACATGGGCAATGGAGTCAAAAATAATATGTGTTTCCCTCTCTGGCTTAACTCTAGTTACTAAGCACTTTGAAAATGAGATTCTATGACTAGCATACAACGTCACTAAATTTATGACTTGCATAAATCGTGTTGGAATGTTTTCTTACCAAGTTTTTCTTTAATTATCCAAAAGAAATCCTTAAATCACTGTGACGTATTTAATAGAATTTAATTTTGACTTGCAGACACCAATTAATTAAATCACACAAAATGAGAACACATTTTGACAAATCATAAATATACTTGTTATACTAATTTAAATGATTAAAAAACCTCAAGTTGGAGACAACCAAATAAAAAATATGAATCATTACATCACAACAATTGAACACCATGAAAGAACTTCACTAGTTGAAAAACATTATCTCCATTGTTGTGCTTCAAGAAAGTCTATACATTATTTGCATTCCCCTGTTTTATTTTCTCCTATTTTATAACTGTTCTAACTTCCAACCGAACCTTCCTATTCTGTTTTGAATTCATGCTTTTAAATATTCAAAATTTTCTCTTGTGGCTTTCAGTTTCTGACTGTTCATATTTTCACAAGAATCACGTCATTTCATAATTGGAAATAACCATCAAAACTGTCGTAGCCGAAACAACCAATTTACCGCGCTACTGCACACCATCATTTTAACCATTATGGTACCGCAGTAGCATTTCATGTTACTCGACCATCTACCGCTCTATCGTGGTCTACCTATCTATTCCCCATAGTTTTGTGGTGACTTTCCCTTCACTATCATCCCCACTGCTCTACCGTGGTCTTTGTTCTGACCTACTGTGGTATAGTGGTCTCTTCCTTGCATTACTCTTTAGAGCCCAATTGTGCACCACATTTTGTCTTCCCATAGTATGGCGGTGACCGATCTTTTCCTTGCTCTCCTTACCGTGTTACCTCAGCCTCTCCATCGCCTCCCCACAGTACCACGGTGGCTTATCCTGACTACCACCTTCATTGTCTACTGTGCTACCGTGGGCTCCACTTCATCTTCATGCAATATGGTGGTTTGTCTATCACCGTCTTCTCTTCCCACCGCTCCACCTCAGTCTTCATTTCTCCCTTCAACGGTATCACGGTGTGATCTTATCTGACTTTCCATCGCTCTACCACGGGCTCCTTGTCGACCCTCCATGGTATAGTGGTATGCACCTTTGTTAATGCTCTGTTCTTTCTACCACTCCACTGCGGGCTATGTTTCATCCCTTTGTGGCATGGTGGTTATCTTCTTGTAACTGTGCAACTGCGGACTCTACTCCAATTCCTTGTGGTGCAGCGGTAAGGGTGATCATGACTATTGCAAACCGCGATATAGCGAGCCACCCTGCAAGGGGCCGCAGTAAGGAGGTAAATGGTATTGGCCAAGAAGGATAGATGATAAGGCAACGGTAAGGCGGTAAAAATATTGGGTTCAAATGGATAAAAGACCTTAGAATTCTTATGAAAATTTTGGTTCTAACACACTCTCTCAACATTTGAAGCCCGAGCATACTTTTCTTACCACCACCATGCGAAGGAGCTCGTCCATCCCACCAAGCAAACCAGGTATAAAATTTTGCGCATTAGACTCCTAGCTTCACCCTTTAGAACCAAATTGTCCAACAAGGATGCCAAGAAATGAGATGAAATCTGCAAATTGTCACACCCATTCTCTTTTTCCTCCAAGTGATTCGAACCCAACATAATTTTTACTGCAACTAATACCAATGGCTCATAATTAAGCAAAATTCTTTTGAGCCTTTGATCAGTAATGGCTCTAAATGTGGTCAATCTATCCTTCAACTAGAGCGAAATGAGGGTGTCGGCCCCAAACCGAGTCACACCCACAACCAATACCTTTATCACAAATTTAGAGGATCTATCCATTTGGCTCCAAGCATGAAACAACTCGGTAAGATATAAGCCAAACTTCACCCACAAAAATGAACCAAAACTAATGCCTAAAAAAATATTTAAAGGCCTTAATTGAATTCGGTTGCCAACCACCGCCAGTCTCACCATTGTCCTTCTTGTTCGTGCGAGCTATCTGAGCGCAGAAGAAACCTCTCTTCCCATAAAAATTCATCATTTCCTGCTCCTTGGGAAGAGAAATGAGTTGTCTTCCCCGTACTATTAGCTTGTCAAAAAGACAAGCAAACTGGCCCTTGCCATCGTGGCTTTCCATCCAACACCTCTTGCACCCGTGCAGTTCCAACGTGGAAATTCATGCCACCATCCTCCGCCACCTTGGAGGGTAGCCCACCCAATCTCCCACGCAAAAGAATAAAATAATTAATTATATTTAAATAGAGAATTTATTTTTGCACATAAATGATAATGCGTTGTAATATAGAATAATTATTTTAATTGCAATTAAATGTTACTTCTTGGCTAACTATTTTGAATAAATATTTAAATTGCAATAAAGATATTTTGTTATTAATTACTCAAAATAGATATTCAATTTTTTTAATTAGAAATGGTATTTTATTAATAGCTGAGGATAAATATAGTGCATGGAAAATAAATATTTTTATTTTTATTTTCAAGATTAGGTTTTTTTGGAAAAACTAAAGGAAATATTTAAAAGGGGAAAACGATAACATAAAGAAAATTATGGTTTCTTGATCTTTAATTTTTAGCAAGAATAATAACTAAAAGAAAAAGAATGGATGTCGGGTAGAGTCTTCTGGAGCATAGTAAAATAAAATAGTGGCAAGAAGGAAAGAGGAGAGTGTAGGAAAAATTAGAAGAAGAAGAGGAAAAGAAATCTTGAAAAATGATTTCCAGAAAGATAAAACATAGGAAAAGAGAAAGCAAGAAGAGGATACCCCAGTTGAAGTGTTTTCCAGGTTTTTAAATCCCTTCCAATATATTTTAATTTTAGATGTGAAAAATTATAAATGCATGTGAAAATATTTACTTCTCCCTTTTGAAACCCTTTTTGAATAACAATTGTAAGATTGCACCATAAGTGTTCAATGTTTTAATTATGGTGTGAAGTTCAGCATCGTGGATGTATAAAATCTATGTTCTTCCCAATCCTTTTGTATAAAATTATGCGTATATTGTATAAATACACACATATAAATACATATAATATTTATATAAATTTATGTATACTTTCTTCTTGTAAATTGAATTCCTTTCCAAGATTACAAATTTATCTCCAATAAATTGATGGAATGTCGTTTATTTTCCATTATTATAAATTGCCCTTTTAGAAACTAAACTTATTGGCTCCAGATTTCAATAAAATTACATATATACATAATTGTATATGCATATAGGTATATATATATATAATATTATTATCATTTGGGCAAATTGAAAGTATTAAATTTTTTAATTGAATTCATTATATAACTGTGTAATAGAGAGGAAAGTGCTTATATTCTAGAGGAAATACCATGTTGCACCACTCCTTAGCATTCACTTCATGCATCTCTTCACTATGTTAACACAAGACTTTGACTATATATGTGATTTCGATAGTATTTATTTATATTTATACACATTTGTATGATTTTTTTTAATTGAAACTTAACACTTTTGTGTAAACTTGGATCTCTTCTATGCCTTCTATGTATTAGCTTGATTTAATTTTGTATTAGTCTAAATCATTTAAGTTGGAAATATTAGATATTTTTTAAGCAAGTAGAAAGGAGCATGTGCATTTATTCGCTTTTATTCATTGTTGTGAAGAAGAATGACTTAAATGAGTCCAAGATGAAATGTAAACTTGCTGTGGAAATTTCCTTTTTGAATCAAATAACAAACTTGGGAATATAATGTGTTTTTTTTCTGAAAGAATGATTGAACTTTGGTGTTGTTGTTGATTACTACTTTTTACCATTTTAAAAGGCACATTATGTTCATGATGAAGTAATATAAAGAGGGTATATTGGAATAAGATCTTTCGATGTTATATTGTGAATCCTTTCAACCCAATTTTGGTAGATGGTAAGAATGTATAGCTTTGTAAGGGCATAATTATGGATCCAAACAATCCTTGTAGATCATATTTAAAAACCCTTCTACAATGAATAATTAATACAAAACTTAGACCATTGATTAGAATATTTGTTGGCATAATACAATACATATTAGCCATAAATTGGAAGTGTAGATATTAAATACAAGTTATGTACATTTATATATTTTGTTGCTTATGTACCATAGTAAAATGTTTAAGGCCTTTTATATAGTGTATTTTACTTATATCAAATTCATTTTTAAAAATTTTCTTGCAAAATAAATTGAGTTATAGATTTTATAAGAATGTATACTCATGTATTCACTAGCTTATATATGTATTCACATGCATACATGAGTTATACCTTCTTAACTCTTTTATAGTTTTATTTTCTTATTGTTGAACCCTCTATGAATCAATGAGTTTATAAGTAAACATTTTTGTTATAATTGCATAGGCATGTGTGCATTCTAGCAGGACTAGAATTACTTTCATGAAGCTTTACGTGATTGGTTATATTTTTTAGTGTACTTGTGTGATATTTGAGAGGTCATTGGAAGTAGAATTGTCTTATTTACAAATACTTGGGAGCGATTCATGATAGTGTTGGCATTACCTTAATTTTATATGCGAGGCTGATGTATTGGTGTAACTTGAAAGTGTTGTAGATTTATGTGACTTGTAAAAGAATTTCAATATGTTCTTTGTTAAGCGCGATAATTATGATATCCAAAAATGTGCAATGAATGGTCATGTCAGTGAGACAGTATGATCATGGCCTAAGAGGCATCATGTAATCATTGGGATTTTGTAGCCAGTAAGGCTCTACCAGTGAGAAATTTCATTAAGCCAGTGAGGCACTTTTACGAGTGGTTTTTCATCCCTATGAGGATTTTCCACTCATGAAAATCTTTGTGTTATGGTTCTTGTGGTTGCATTTATGATCTTTACATTTCCTTAATCTTGCATTACAGTATTTGAATTTAAATGTATTGTTGAGATGATAATTCATGTATTACTGAGATGCTAAAACTAATGAAGGTACAACCTTGTTTTGATATACTTTGATTCATTGATGTATGTTATTCCATTTGAATTTAGTGATGAAATTAATTTAATTATTCCTCTGCACCTTTTATAAATATTTTTATTCTATTAAATTATTTTGGCAATTAAGGGTTATATTTAGTAAGTGAAATTTTTCGAACCTTACAATGTCGGATTTTGATATTTGAATTTGGGGAATTAATGTTAAGATTCATATAAATATAAGGTTATTTCACTAAGCTCATCCTAGATTTTTTATGGAAGCATAATAATAGAAAAAATATGATCAAAAGATCATTCAAGAGAAATTTCAAGGTATTCAAAGGTAGATTTGAAGAAGATTAGTGTAGCAATCAAGATTCCTTTCATCATTTCAAATATTTCTTGAATCATGCATGTTGTTTGAGCTCATATGTTGATGTAGTGTTCAAGATCAATTCAAGCATATTTTAGGCATTATCTCTAATCAAGTTTCATGATCAAGATCTACATTCATTGAGGCCACTTCATGCTAGTTTCTAGATCTACAATCCAAGGTTTTAAATAAGGTTAGTGAGTTCTTACATATTTTTGTTCATTCATCATTACTTTCATGCTTTTATTTATTTCAAGGTTTAACTACCAGAATGGGGTTTGACCAAGGCAAACCACCCAATCCCTAACAAAAATTTGTTTTCTCTCTTTGATGTGTGATTGTAGGTTTTAGGTTAAAGATCAATTGAAGAGAAATATTGAAGAAAGTTGCAAAGTTGTCAAATCACGGAAACTGAGCTATGGGTTTTATTCCAGATTTCTTATAGTGAACAACTAGAATCTGGGAGTGCAGACCTAGCAGAACATAACCTAAAAATTGATTTTCCAAAACCCTAGCTAGGACCCATTCACCATAAGGCGAATGAGTCCTCAGCAAGGTGTGAAAAATCACCTTTGTTGATAGGTACATAACATTTTACCCTTTCCAGATCTACCTTTTAACTATTAGTTGGGTTAGATTTGGTTAGTGTTTCTCATTTGCACTTTCTAACACACATTTTTGAATGAAACAAGGAAAATAGGTGCATTATACATGTTTCATTTCATCTTAATAAACATATTTTTTGATGTTTCAATCATTGATGTCAAAAGTAAATTGGTTTGATGTTAAAGGGGAAATCAAAGGAGAAAACAAACAACAAATTTAATATGGGTTTTTTGAGAGCTTCCCAATGGTGTGATTTGCATGGTCAAAAGTTATATAATGAGTTCAAAAATGAATTAATTCTACTTTCGGATAGAATTAGGGTTTAGCAGGTAAAACCCTTGGTTTTAGTCATGACACCTTCACACTGTTCCAATTTATCATTAACTTGTTACCAGCAGTTGAAGGTAGCTTAAGTTACAACTTAAGCCTTTTAATTCATCGTGGTGATCGACCCCTTTCCCTAGTGATTATCACCTCAGTGAAGCATCAAAGAATTAAATATTTTCTAAGTCTGAAGGTTTTCAGAATTTGATGTTGGTTTTCAAACCTTCGTTGGTCGTCGACTAGGTTATCAAAACTTTTTTCTTACTACTCGCTAGAAACAAAAGCTTTGAAAGACAAAGATTGTCAGTATTTTATAAAAGTTGTGTAACCTTTTTTTGGTCATCGACGGGGTTATAAGAACTCTTGTTTCTACTGACAACTACATGTCAATTTATAATTACATCACATTGGTTCTTTGCATCACATTTTGAAGTTCACCTTGGCATAAGCTAATTATGATGTACAATTTTAAAGATCAACAATTGGAATCAAAAGGAAGAGATTTAATAGTCACCGTGCAATTGATTCACATCGTTGTTGTGAATCAAGAAGAAATGGTCATGTTCGCGATATGTGATGGTAGTGGAATGTGACATCAAGATAGTAGGTGGAAATAATTTATTACATTACACAAACTCTTCACATTGTAGAATTCATTCCTCAGGTGCAAGGCATAAAAGTGATAAGCAATGGTAGTGGAATATGATGTCAGAAGGGATAGATGGTAGTGTCCCACTAGCCTATTGTGAGTATGGTGGGTCCTCAACTTAGCCCTATGCACAATGACAGGTGTGAGAATATGGTTGCATCACTTAGTTCTTATACATTGTGTTTAATATTCTTCATGCGTTATGCAAACTAGCGATATGCAATGAAAGGAATGGTGGGTCCTCAAATTTTTATAACTACGATAGAGTGATATGAGGACATGTGTCTGAAGTGATAGATTATGGTCAGTTATTGCATCACAAGGCTCCTTCACATCACAAAAATGGTTTTTTCGCCTAGATAAAAGTTGTGATAGGCAATATGAATCAATAGAGATCTACGATGCAATTTTAAAGGATATTTGATTTGATATTATTAAAGGAGGTTTTGAAATGAACAAGACAACTGAGAGGGGGTGGGGTGAATTATTTGTAGCAAATTAAACCTTCAAAACCCTTAACAATAATTACATCCACAAGCATTCATTAAACCCTTATTTTATTAGTTTGAATAAACATGAAATGCAAATAAAAAAAATTGAAATCACAACACCATAGACAAGAGAACACCAAATTTACATAGAAAACTCAATGAGCGAAAAACCACAGTGAGTATTAGCTCACAATATAAGTAATAGCAAAACTAGAATAAAAGGGCTCACTATCAAAACAAGACACACTGTCCAAAAGGCTCACAACTAGGGCTCAATACCATAGAAAGAATACAAGAATATAGAAGAAGAATGTTACATAGAGAATACTTCTCACTGCAATAAGGATTCCTCCATAATTTATCGCACACTCTCACAGTCTCACATAAAATATTTTGGATGCCTTCAGCTCACTATCTTTAGGAACCCTAACATGAAGTTCGCACTGCTTTGCTCAAACATACATATCTCACATCAATCTCACATTTATCTTACTTCTTAATCTTTTTCTTTTTCTTTCTACCCTTACTTTCTTCAACACCATACATATTTATATCAAGCTCTACCTCAAAAACTTTCTCTAATATTGGACACTAGCCATTTTACATACAAATTCAAAATAAGTCGGCACCTAAACATTCCCACAATGGATAGGAATGAAAGGAAACCTACATAAATCCTTAATTAGGACCCAAATAAATCCCAACACACTTCAACACGCTTCTATAAGTCTCACATGTAGTGTTAAATATTAGGTCAACCAATACCTGTGAAAAACACCATAATCATTAAGAACACACTTCCTTAAACCAATTTGAAAAGCTAAAGGTTCCATAAAACATAATTCACTTGAACTCAATCCAAAATAATCCATGAACTACTTAAGATTCATCAAACATTTCATCCAAGCTCGCATCAATCAAATACTTCAACTCAGAACAACTGGTAACCCTTATTTGCATACTAATAAATGAAACTCACTTTGTACTACACCAAATCAAGTCAAAAATTAAATAAAAAAAGATAAAAGAATTATAATCAACTTCCCAAATCTTCAAAACCTAAAGCCAAACAACAAAGAAATGTGGAGAAAAAATATTTCTCCTAGGCCATAGAAAACATCACTGAACAACTAGTTCACACACTGGTGAAAATATCTTGCACTGTACACTGATCCAGAAACCAAATTTTTGAATATAGCAACCTCTAACAACCTTTATTAATCAATAAAATCCACACAGACATAGAATCAACATAGAATGAATGCAAAGAACAATACCAAGACCTACTAAGAACACTTGCACAACATAGTTTACTCCATTTATCAATTTTCTTAATATCCTCAACATCTTCAACCCATAGTGTACATCAATGACAATACCAGTTAGTATTCTTCCTATTGACATCAATGATAACACCTTCATTCTTGCAAAAATCTCCCCCTTTGTCATTAATGGCAACACAAGATGTGAAAATCCACAAAAGACAACACACACACCTTCCTCTTTTTTTTATGATTAGATAGCCTACACAACATTCTTGAACTCTCTCTGCCTTACAAGAGTTTCTTTCCTCTTGAGTAGGTAATCTTTTTCATATGATTCTCTCTCCTTGTTTGAAATAGATGGAAAAGGAAAAAAGGTTTGAATTATTCTCCTCCTTTGACACTGAACCAAAAAAATTTCTTTGAACACTTCCCCATAGGATTATATCCAAAAAAATCATAAACTCAATGACAACACATAACACTACCTACTCCCCCTGAGAGATAGCCACCAACATCAGTCCAGAAAAGAGATAGATCCTTAAATCCACTTGACGGATGCATCTCCATATGCATTTAGTTCAAATAGGGAGGGATGATAACTCCCAACTTCTCTCAAAGATACTCAAAAGTATCCTTAAGAAGAGCCTTGGTAAATATATCAACAATCTGATCCTTTGGAGGAATATACTCAAGATTTACTTCATTCTCCATAACCTTTTCTCTCAAAAAGTGATACCTAATAGATATATGCTTTGTATTTGAAATGTTAATTGCACTTGTGTTAGAACAGAAGATAGAAATAGGCTCGTCATATATAATTCTGATATCCTTCAATGTGTGTCTCATCCATAATACTTGTGTATAGAATGATGTTGTTGAAATATATTCAGCCTCTGAAGTGGATAAAGAAATTGAATACTACTTCTTGCTCAACCATGACACCAATCTACATCCAAGAAAGAATGTACCATCGTTTGTACTTTTCCTATCATCAACACAACCAACCCAATCTACATCTATATATGCACTTAAAGTGAAACCAGTATCCTTAGGATACCACAAGCCATAATCTGGTTTTCCTCTTAAATATCTTAATATCCTCTTCACAGTTGCAACATGTGTTTCTTTAGGATCTTGAAATCTAGCCACAAGACAAATTACATGCATGATATCTGGTCTAGTAGCAGTTAAATACAATAGTCCACCAATCATAAATCTATACTTTCTCTGGTCATCTTTAGGTGATTCATCATCTTTCCTTAGTTTACAACTAGTTCCCATAGGACTACATACCAATTTGGAATCATCCATTCCAAACTTCTTCAACATCTCTTTGACATACTTAGACTGTAAAATGAAAATCCCTTTATCTGTTTGATTGATTTGTAGCCATAGAAAGAAATTCATCTCCCCAAACATTGACATCTCAAACTCTTTTTGTATTTCTTTTGTAAACTTCTTACATAGCCTCATTTCCACCAAAGATAATATCGTCCACATATACTTACTACTATTAAGATTTTATCTTCCTCAATTTTAAAGTAAAGATTACCATATGTGGTGCCCTTACCAAATCCTTGTTGTATCAAGTACCTACCCAATCTTGCATACCAAGCTTTGGGAGATTTCTTCAATCCATATAATTCCTTCTTAAACTTGTTAGTGAATAGATTTGTCTTTAATAAATATATCTAAAATTATTGACTCTCTAACCCATAATGCACTGGGACCAAACCGCTAAAAGCTCTAGAAATGTCACAATTGCATTTGTGACTTTCCTTTGAATTTTGGAGGTACAACTCCCTTATATGATTTAATAGATAATTAATATGCCTTTAACCAGAAAGCAATAAAGGTGATGACATCAGCCCATAAATTTTTTGTTAATGTGAAGTAAACCTTAGAGGATCATTAATCAACTAGCACATATATTGGAATGACTAATGACTAATGTGAATGAAATAGACAAACTTCATAATTGCAATAAATGAAATAAATGCAACATAATAGATTTTGCATAGAAAATATATTTGAATTACACACATGACACATAGGTCAATATGATCAACATTACATTCAAACTCACAACTCATAGATTATGAGTTATTGCAACAAAAAATGAATAGAATTCAAAGGAGAATAAAATGTTCCTCCCTCGACTACAACACAATGCACTTTGCAGGAATCAGACCTTCACTAAATCGTTATCCACCCAGATATTGGGGTCTTCCTCCTTTCTTGATGGTTACTAATCACTTGAAAAATGTAGTAACACTTTCTTGCCACTTAAGTGTTCATCTTGGAAATCGATAACCAAGAAATAATGAATAGTCATAATGATTATATCGCCAATGATATGAATTCAAGTGATTACCGAGCATTTCTTGTTTTAATTCTTGTCCTATGGTTGTCATTTCTTGTATGGTTAGAATGCTTCACAACCTAAGCATTAAATAACCATCATAGAGATACAATGGAATCACACGTGCAAGTTGTCCAATAGGATGATCAAATAGGAATACAAACTAAATCCTAGTAATATCAACAATTAATTCCAACCACATTGACATCCTATCACCTTGATCAATATTTAGCTCAAATGTCTCACCAACCTTCTATAAATTCAATAGGTACCACCACACTTTTCCATCCTAAGATATCAAACATGGTGAGTGCTTAGAGTGATGGAGTGTCCATGAATGACTTCATTGTCATTGAGGAGATCAAGTGTAGTCCTCTATTCAAGTGGTTTTCTGATCAACTAAAATAAATCTTCATCATCCAGAGTGAGATTGAAGAGGAGGTGTTGTGTATTATACTAGGAGAAGTGTTTATGAATCAAGTGCATGTACACAATGCTACGCTTCTAGAGCATTTTGTGTAAACTGTCATTCACACCTTTGGACATCTTGATTGGGGAATGAGGGTATAAGAGCACCTGGTTTGACCTGATTTTCTCCACCGAGTCAATGTAATCATTGTCGATCTCAAAAACTACCCACGAAGTGGATTGGTTGGTGATGCTATATGCATTGCAACTGTGACCCAAAATGAATATATCGAGGAAGAGGTGACCCTTCTTTGTGTGGGACTAGTGAGGAACAACATGGGGTTGTTTTCCTTATTCTTGCAGTCTCATGAGAACTTGTTGTCATCAACCCAGATAGAGCACCTCCAGGTGGTGGTGGAAGCAATCTACATACTTATGTTTTCCCTGTGTACCTAAAGAAATTATTGTCTTGATGTTACCTAGATTTTTGTAAATGAACAGTGAATTTTTGTAATGCCATCAACATATTTATAATAAAAATATAGCATTTTGGCCTTATTTTATGAGCAATTCTATCTTTTATTTTGATTTCATTTACTGTATCTGAATGGAATCTACTATTTTTTTCTACATCAATGGACTTGTCGTTTTAAAACTAGAATGCACCTTAATAAAGTGAACTGCATTCTTTTTCCCTTAATGTCTTCTGAAAAATTCTATTAGGTGGTAAAATGGGAAGTTCACAAAACCAAACAAAACACCATTGATAGTTTTAGAAACCACTTAAAGTTTAAACTCTCGTTCAAACTTGAAAGACTTCAAAACTTGTCACCAACAGTCTTTTTGACTAGTTCATGAACCTTGGGTACAGACCACCAACCTCCCAAATTGAAGACTTATAATATTTGGGAAGTTACACCAATGCCATAAAACCCCACCCATGAGAAAATTAGAAAAGAAAAATGATGAAGGGCGGTAAGAGGGGGAGTTAGATGAACTAACAAAAACACTGCCCAAGTTAGTGATACTTAACAAAACACTGTCGACTTGAGACTTAACCAAAATCAAGGTTACACTAGCTCTAATTGGGGACAAGGACTTAAAAGGATGCAGCAAGGGACCCAGAAGTTTTATGACTAGTCTTATATCCATTGGGCATAAAGTCGAGCAAAGAAGAGGAACAAAAACTAAAACCCAAAACCCAAGCAAACACAACCAAAAATGACACACCAAAAAGAAACTATGTATAGGGTAGGTTCACACATACCAAGGAGAGAGAGGAAAGAACAACTCACATGAATCTGTTCACAAGTTGTGAGAAGAATGACCCAAACCTATAAAGGCTCATTAATGCATGAAGCTTCTAGAGTAAGTCAAAAATTAAAATTACACAAACATGGGCGTTGTGGAAAAAGAATCCATAGACTTCAATATTCCCAAATAACCACCTCCCATCATGAACCTCATCTTGATGCAAACAGCCCCACATGGAAATGTCTAGAATTTTTTTGGCTATTTCTTGAGACTTCATCATTAGAATAGTCTCCCACCCTTGAGACAAATTTGAATTTTCTATACCCTCAACAATGACATATCCTTCTATTTCACAAAAAAATACCGTATCACCATGACTACACTATGATTCCATGGCATTTTGATCCTTCATCACTGCAGTACCCTTCCCTTCACTGTCAATTGAAAAACAAACAACTTCCTTCGCTGACGATTTTGGTAAACCAAACTTGGGACCCTCAAATGTAAGATTATCATGAATTTAAACTCATCAAAAATGAATAGGGGGTTTGAACTGATTGACCACCTTACCCAACCCTGATCATTTTCACTTGAAGGGTCTTCATTACTCTCTTTGATTACACATATTGTTTCACCAACAATGTCTTCAAAGGTAAAGGCCTCATATTATAGAATGAAAAGATAATCTGACACTTGATCTTCTCTGGCAAAATTATAAGGAGGTGAATTATCCACAGGAGTGAATGGAGGAGAAAAAAAATTTGGGACATACCTTCCTTAAGGTTTCAAGTCCTCATCATCACTTGACGAGCTGAGGTTTTTCTTTGATTCGATTGAAGTGTTTAGACTATATGCTTGGGCATACCAGCCCTAATCTTCCTTTCATCTTCGTTGTATATCATTCAATATGGTTAAGTTCATTTTCTCAGCATTAGGACGGGGGTGATTTGAAACAACAAGGAATCTAGAGAAACTGCAAATGGATGGTGAGTGATTAATAACAAGCTTGGTAACATCATCAAGTCTCAATTTTCCTACTACAATTAAGTCATTTTCAATGTTCACCACTTCAATCCGAGCCTATTCAATCCCAAAAAAATTATCTCTTCTTAAAATTAGCTATACATCATGATCAAGGGAAAAATAAAATACATGGAATTGAATTATTTTTCTCAATTGTTCTAGTGTAGGAATCTACCGAAGAGATTGATTGAATCAATACACAAAATCCCTCATAGGTTCTTTCCTTTCCTTTACAATTTGGAAGAACTGTCTAAGTAAAGAAACAACATCAATAGGACCATTGAAGAGTTGTAACTTTTTTTGTGTAGGATATCCCAACCGGTTATATAGACCTTCTCTAATCCTCAAAACCATTCAACTACCTTTTTAGTTAGAGTGTCAATGAAAAGCCTTACTAGGAGAAGTGTTTCTAAATCAAGTGCATGTACACAATGCTATGCTCCTAGAGAATTTTGTGTATATTTTCATTCGCACCTTTGGACGTCGTGACTAGGGAATAAGGGTAGTGGATTTCTTGGTTTGACCCTAGTTTCTGCATTGAGTCAATTTAGCCATTATCGGTCTCAACAACTACCCACGAAGTGAACTGTTTGGTGACACCATATGCATTGCAATTATGACCCAAAATGAAGCTATTGTGGAAGCGGTGACCCTTCTCCATATTGGAATAGTGAGGAAAAACATGGGTCTATTTGCCCAATTCCTACAGTCTCATGAGAACTTGCTATCACTGACCCAAATAGAGCATCTCTAGGTGGTGGTGGAAGTAATCCATGTACTTATGTTTTCCCTGTGTACCTGAAGAAAATGTTGCCTTGACATTACCCAGCTTTTTGTAAATGAACAATGAAATTTTGTAACGCCATCAGTATTATATATAATAAAAATATAGCATTTTATAACTCTAGTGTTGGCCTTCTTTTATGAGCAATTATATCTTTTATTTTGATTTCATTTATTGTATCTCAATGGCATATACTCTTTGATTCTACATCAATGGACTTGTCATTTTAAAACTAGAATGCACCTTAATAAAGTGAACTACATTATTTTTCCCTTAATGTCTTCTAAAAAATGTTTCCAACAGTAAAACAAGAAGTTCACAAAACCAAACAAAACATTTCCATTATTTTTAGAAACCACTTAAACTCCAGCTCAAACTCGGAAGACTTCAAAACATGTCACCGACGGTCTTTTCAACTAGTTCACAAACCTTGGGTATGGACTGCCAACCTCCCAAATTGAAGACTTAGAATATTCAGGAAGTTACACCAATGCCATAAAACACCTTCCATGAGAAAATTAGAGAAGAAAAATGATGAATTGTGGTAATAAGGGGAGTTGTATGAACTAACGAAAACACCACCCAAGTTAATGATACTTGACAAAACACTGCCGACTTGAGACTTAACCAAAATTTTAAAATGGGGATATCAATTTAAAGAGTGAAGACTAAAATCAAGGTAACACAACTTACATACCATATTTGGTTGATCTAGCAACTGAAATCCTCTATTTGTTCCATGTAAATCTCTTCTTCCAATTCTCCATTCAAAAAAGTAGACTTCACATCCATCTGATAAACCTTGAAATCTTGATGTGCTGCAAATTCCAAAAACATTCTTATAGTTTCCATCCTAGCCACATGAGAAAAAGTATTCTCAAAATATATACCTTCTACTTGTGAGTAACCCTTACACACAAGTCTTGCCTTATGTATTACTACTCCATTCTCATTTAGCTTGTTTTTGAATACCCACTTAGTTCCAATTATGTTCTTGTTTTCCAGTCTGGGAACCAATACCCAAGTCCGATTCTTTTCTATCTGCATAAGTTCTTCTTCCATTGCCTTCATCCAATTCTCATCCTTGCATGCTTCACTCACTATTTTAGGTTCAAATCTAGAAAGTAAACACAAATTTACCTCAACTTCAACAACTTTTCTTTTTGTCATACACCTTTCCTCTTATCTCCAATGATCCGATCTTTAGAATGATTCTTTTGCAGATACTTATGGGTTTTAGGGGTCTTCTCTAGAGCTTCTTCCTCTTCATTATGCACTTCTTTTTCATCAGCTTTTTCTTGTACTTCTCTACAATCAGGTTCATTAGACACATATCCATCTACTGCAATAGAATTCTGCAAGTTTTCATTAACTTTAACATTTTCACTTTCAACTGTCTGTCTCAACCTTTTGTTGTCACATATATAAGCTTTGATTCTAATAGAATATCCAAGGAAGATACCTTCATTAGAACTTACATCAAACTTTCCTAAGTTTTTTTCTTCTCTTTTGATGTAAAATTTACTTCCAAACACTTTAAAGTACTTCACAGTTAGAATCCTTCCATACAATAGATAATATGGAATCTTTGTTGGAAAGAGACACTGCACATTTCATCTGGTGTTTTCATTGATGTAAACCCTACTAAATAATTTGATTTGCACTTCAATAGTGGCTTATATTGAAAGACAGATAGAAGAAATGTATTATCTATCAAAGCTAGAAGAGACTATTCGACAAAGTTGTGTTTTTTTTTTCATATGAAATTATTTGTTATCATTTTGAGTTGTGGATCTTAGGGAAGATATTTCAATGTATGATGTATGTTATCCTTGAATCATAGAGCCTCCTATTGATTCATGTGCAAGTTAGAAGATCCAGTTGATTAATTTTTTGTTTAATAGTGCAAGAAGGCTGACTAAGTGAATATAGTGTGCTGTGGATCATCGAGGGATAATTGTTTGAAGTATTTTGCACTTGATCATGTTGATTTGGGTCCTCACTATGTTGTGGTCGACTTTGTTTGGTGCGCATTTAAAATTATCTATAGATTGAGCCGACGGTTTGTAAATATTTTATGTTTCATTGAATTTGACATGTGGTTGATTGGATCTTTAGTTGTGGATATAAGCGATCATTTATATCATTTGGAGGTATGTACGATGTGTGTTGTTCTATGTTCCAAAAGTTAGAAGGATTGTAGAGAGATTATGTGCAGTTTCACTTGTGCATAAAAGGATTTATGATGTGAATTAAAGCAGACGGAATAGAAGAGCAAAATGAGATAGAAGGTCAAGAATGTGATGTGCTTAATCAAAACTATAACCAAGCATTAGTAGATGCTATTCTTTTAGTTCAAATATTCATATGGATTTAATCTGAATTTTTTGTAAGATAGTGAGTCTTCATTTTGTATATGAGCAGTGAGCTCTAGGCAGTGCACTTGAATGCATGTGCATTCCCATTTGTAAGCACTTATATTGAGTATACTCATTGTGGATTGGCCTTCCACCATGGTTTTTCCCCTAACATGGTTTCCACATAAAAATCCTTGTGTTATGGTGTGGTGATTGATTGCTTTGTGTTCTTGCATCTTTCTTTTGGTTCAATGTTGTAAGTGGTTTAAAGATCGGATTAATAAAGTTAATTTTTGCAAGACACTAATTCCCCCCCTCTCAGTGTTCCTTGATTCCAAAAGTCTTTATGTTGTTAGATTTATCTTCAACTCTCTTAAGTATGTAAACAACAATATGAATAGCTTCTCTCCAGTGTACTTGTGGTAGATTTTCCTCTTTCATCATATTCCTTGCAACTTCTTGAATAGTTCTATTTTTGCTTTCAACATCTCCATTCTATTGAGGAGTTCTAGGAGCAGACAAATGCCTCTTTATTCCATGAACTTCACAGACCATGTTAAACTTATTGGAGGTGAATTCACCACCTATTTCAAACCTCAAAATTTTTATTTTCAAATCCATTTCATTCTCAACCATAGCTTTAAATTCCTTTAATTTATCTAATGCATCATATTTTTCTCTAAGAAAAGTAACCCATGTCATTATAGAATAATCATCAAATGAAAAACATAAAGCACCTGTCACCTTGTAGAATTTTCACCCTTGTAGGACCAAAAAAATCTATATGCACTAATTCCAATAGTCCAATAGCATATTGTTCCTTTCCCTTAAAGCTACTCCTTTTTTGTTTTCCAAATTGACAACTCTCAGAAACAACATTGATAGGCTTTGTGATTCTAGGTAAATCTCTTACTGCATGAACTAAACTAATTCTTTCCAAATTATCAAAATTAATGTGACACATCCTCCAATTCCATAACTAACTATCATTAATCTGAGACATAAAGTAATGGCCATCAACACCCTTAAGCTGATAGATGTTTCCATCTATTCTCTTACCAACAACAATCATAGTTCCAAATTCTTTCCAGATTTCACATTTTTCATCCTTAAACATAAGATTATATCCTTTGTTACACATTTTTCTAGCACTCAAGGGATTATGTATTAAGCCCTCAACATAGTAAACACTATCAGTATTATTATTTCCATCAAAACTGATTGAACCTATTCCACAAATCTTAGCTCCTGAGTCATCTCCAAATTTAACTAATCCTCCATCATACTTTTCAAGTTTAACAAACTTACTTTTATCTTTGATCATATGATTAGATCATCCACTGTCAACAACCCAGTAATTTGTACCCTCTTTGACATGAAAAGCATATACCAAAGTACATTCAACTTTATCCTTTATCTCTAAACTACTTCCCTTCACACAACTTTCAAGGTTAGCAAAACTAGATTCTTCTTTTATAGCCAAAAAAGACATTCATCATCATCAAAATCTCCATAATCAGATTCATCATCAAAAATATCATCTTCTCTCATATAGTAAGCTTTCTTAATCATTTTTCCTTTATTTTCCTTATTCCTATTGTTTAGAGATCTTTTTAGACATCTTGAAGCATAATGACCTATATCACCGCAGCTAAAACATTTGAAAGGTATTTTACCTTTGTACTTACTAGTTCCCTTTTTCATCTTCCTCATAAAGTTAGCTTCCAAATCATCAAGATCTTCTTCACCTGAATCTTCAACCTTCTCTGATTTACTAGCCTTGAAAGCAGACTCAGCTTTTGTACCTTTCTTTAGTTATCTCATTTCAAATATAGTTAGAGTACCAATCAACAATTTCCTCAATAGAAAATACCTTTTCACTATAGCAGTCCGAAAGAGATCTGATAAATTTCTTCACTAATTTAGATTCTTTAACTGTTGCACCAAGACCTCTCATAGCACTTACCAACTCATCAACTCTTTGTATGTAGCCTTTAATTGTTCCATCTTCATAAATATGCATCATTTCAAATTGTGCCTTCAAGTTATGTAACTTTTCTTGTTTAACCTTCAAATCTCCTTCATAAATACTTTCTAGCTTATTCCAAACTTCTTTAGCAGTTTTCAAACTCATAACTTTAACTAATTCAGTATTCGAAAGACTATTTACAATAATGTATCTTGCCTTAGCATTGATCTCATGCAGCTTGATTTTACACTTGTACTCAGACCATTCGGAGGTGGAGTATATGTATTCTAATAAGCCTTCTCAATCGTATATCTCTGAGTAGATAGATATCCTTCCATCTTTGTCTTCTATAATGGATAATCTGATCCATCGAATCTAGGATATTCCAAAGCAATCTTGTTCGCCATCCCAGATCTACCTTAAGTGGTTAAGCTCTTCTCAAAGGAAACTTGCTCTGATACCAATTGTTGAAATGAACAAGACAATTGAGATGGGGGTGAATCCATTATACCAAATTAAACCTTCAAAACCCTTAACAATAATAAGATCCACAAGCATTCATTAAACCCTTGTTCTATTAGTTTTAATAAACATGAAATGCAAATAACAAAAATTAAAATTGTAAGATGGGGTGAGAGAGTTCCTAGCCTAGAATAGTTATAGCTAACACCTCTAGACCATTAACCACACCTAAACAAGAGAAAATAATGAAAGCATGAGAAAAAAATAACATTAAATCACAATAATCCCCATGCTTGAATCTTGAATAGCTTCCCTTGCTCTCCTATTTCTCCTTTTTGCAATTTTTTCCCTCATATTTGTTGCTTCACATGTGCAAATACTTGCAAAATAGTAAGTAGAAAGTTGGAGACAATTAGCTGTTCAATTGAAAATGGAGGAGAAAGGTTGCTTTTATAGACAACCTTTCAAATGGATGGCTGAGATTAATCCTCTAGAAGGATACCAATATCAATGGATGAGAATGAATGAGACAAATGTTACGAAATGGATGGTTGAGGTCGAGATTCTAGAAAGATGTTCAGATCAATGGTTGAAAATTGATGCAACCAGAATATGCCATGCATGGAAAAGATATGTCTTTGATGGTTGTGACACCCAATGACTATGATAGCAATGAAGGCAATGACAGGGATTAATGACAAGGAATCTTTGACCAGAAGAGGTGCATAAATAATTTGTTTAAAATTATTTATTTAAAAATGGAGAGGGACAAGTGACAAATAAATAATTTATTTGGAGGAAATGAAAAAAGAGATTTAATTAAATTCATAAATTTAATTAAAGGAGGAGATAGAAATTAGACATGGATAATTAAATTATTTAATTATTTATTCAAAAGGGAGGAATGACACATAATTAAATAATTTTGTCAATTATTTAATTATAGAAGAATAAAGGGTCGAATAATTATTATCTCAGTATGGATGCAAGACAAATAATCAAATAAATAATTTATTTAATTATTGGAGAAAGGGATATATTAGTGACACAATTAAATAATTTTAATTGATCAAGATAGAAATGAGAAGGTGAATGAATTAAATAATTAAAAATTATTTAATTAATAGAGGAATATGATCGAACATTATTCAATTATTGAAAGATGACGACCAAGAAAAATGGTGCTCGCAGACTTAGGACATTTTTTCAGTATCTACATTTTTCCCCGCTTTGACATAATGCAATTCATCACGTTGTGTCAAAGAAATTTAATTCTTAAATATGCCCCAGTGCAAAGAGAAAGGGGAAGGATGACCAGGAGGGTTGTGGTATGCCCCCTCGAGAGGACAGGTGGGTTCAAAAAACATGAATGTGCTCTCAAAATGGAAGATAATACTAAAGGATGAAGGAGATGGATGTTAGCGTGGAAAAGACAATGGAGATTGGATGTTAGAGCAAAAAGGGGAAAGAAGATAGATAAGAAATGATAAGGGAACCAACTTTCATGCTTACATTTTTATATCTATCATCATTGGGCATCAAAAATGTCAAAAATAGACCACAAACACCATGGTATGACATAAAACAAGGTATGCAAGGTGACCATTTGTGAGAGAGAAGCAGTTCAAAAGACAAAGCCAAAAGACAAGGAATGCCCTAGCTCATACTAAGGATCCAATTATCCTAGTCTTTTTTCCAAGACAAACCACATACAACAAACAAAGAAAAGAGGCCATGATCCATCATCATCCCTATAAATATGATAATAGGACATCCTCGAGGATACTAGTAGCATGAACCTAAACCAATCTAAAAGGTAAGACAAATCTAGACCAACAAAGTGTTTACCAAAGAGACAGTGTTTGGCAATAGTTTTGATAAGATTGTTTGATATGATTGATTAAGTTGACCAAGATAACCAGGATTTTATTTGATAAGTGGATAAAGGTTGACCAATTTGATTTGATTGACCATGCCTAGCTAGGAAGGACACATCTTGATGAAGGAAGGATTGATTGACCAAGATGACGAGATTGATGACCAAAGATTGATTGACAAAGTGGATAAAGTTGATTGAATACGCCTGATTTCAAGAGACACATCTTGATTAAGACAAGATTGATTGAGAAGGTTGACAAGATTAATTTATTGTTTTACAAAGATTTATTGATATGATCAAGCGATGTGACAATACCCAATTTCAGGAAATGCATATATTGTTTAAGGCAAGGAACACATCTGATAAAGTTGACCAAGTGACAAGTGTTGACAAGACACCTATCTGCAAGAAAGACATATCCTACATAAGGTGAATGACCAAATTGACAAAGTCTAATCTTAGGAAAGACACATCCTAATAAGAGACAAGAGATAAGACTGAATGAGACAAACGATATAATGCCCAATTCCAGTTGAATGACCAAGTTGATGGATGATAAGATAATTGATTGATGAAGGATTTCATTTGTTTTTTGTTTTGTTATTTAGATTGAATGATGATTGCTTTCAGACCAAGGACACGACCCGACTCAACAAAACCTAAAGGACTTGACCTAGGGGGAATCAGGGGCTCATCAACAGATGGCCTTGCCTACGTAGCAGTGCACAAAGACCTTGTAGTTCGACATGACTTTGTCTTGTTTGACAAAATAAAGAGTCATGATATTATTTGGACAACCAAAAGGGACTAACCTACTACCTTGGGGGCCCATTTAAGATGAACCTTTCCTACATAGAAAATGCACAAAGACAACATAGTTCGACCACTCTAAAAAAACTGACTCTGACTCTGAATCAAACTCTGTTTTTGGGATTTTTGAAGCTTTTCGATGTTTTTAGAATTTGAAATGTTTTGATTTTTTTGGATTAGTTTTAGGGCATTTTATGATTTTTATGGATTTTGAAGGTTTTAAAAGGCTAATACCATGTATTATTTCTCACAAAGACGTAAGTCAAGGAATTGCCCCCAATCAGGTATAGGACCAGTTTACTATGTGTGAGGGGATGCGGTGAATGCGACAGTGATCTGATTAAGGATCCAGGACTGTTGCACATGAATAATAAATTTTAAAATGATTAAACTAAAGATCTTGAAACCATAGTTAAAATGCTTAAATAACATAACCAACTTAAAGTGAAGAGAAGAGAGAAAAGAGAGGAAAGACAAAACACAAGTTGATAACGAAGTTCTCCAAGATGGTTGTGTTTGTAGGTCCTCTCCACTAGAGTGATTGATCCTTGATTATGCTCCAAAATCAATTACAAGGCTCCAATTGTTACAAGTCTCCTCACAGCTCTTAGATGATAATGAATTACAAAAGTCCTCTATTACAAGTGCAACAAGATTGACCACAAGACCCAAATGCACAAGGATGATATTTCATTATCAAAGTCCTAGCTCTAAACTTTCAAAAAACCCTCTCTCAAAAACTTCCTAGAATGATTCTCACAAAGCATAAAATGGATACTAAATCTCCCTCCTTCACATCACTTGCAATGCCTTTCTAGGCACCTACACCCCCTTTTTATACATAAAATAAGCCTTATAAGGCTTTAACCATCACAACAATGATATAACCCCTTAACAATTCATTACATAACTTATTTTATCCTTTAGGCCCTTTTTGTTTTGATGGTTAAGGGAATTTTTGGCTTATAGGCCTATTTAGTAAAGATTCAGCTTTAAAAGCTTGTTTAAAAAGAATTGGCTCACATATTATATATGTAGAGATCGGTGGTGCAATAGTGGCTATATATTTTACCATTTGGTGGGTAGGCAGTTGAACCCCCACCGACCATGTTTTACCAAACAAATGAAAAACTTAACACATCAAAGCAAACTCGTGATCAGATATAAGTAAAGCCAACTTAGCAGGCGTAACGATAGTGGTGTTGGCTAGCATGGAGGAGGTCAAGAGGTCAAACCCCCTAAAAAAATTTGTTGAACGGTTTAATTGGATTCAACCACGAATGGAGGAGGGTGCCACATGGTGCATCAAGAAGGTGCCACATGGCATAGTATGATTTTCTAGAAAACACACATCATCAAACACGTTGTCAAAGACCATTAACTGGACTTGTTGACTGGATTTATGACTACCATGTGTTGAGCGCTAATTGGATGATGGTTGCCACATGTCATTCACTAATTGTTTCACATCATCATTTGTACCGCACGATCTACTGAGTCACCATGTTGGCATCATCAGTCGTACCACCAGGCCCACTTAGTCAACAACAACTTTGACTTGTGATATCTTGGATGTACGGACTCATATTTTGATGAAATGAACATCATTGGGTTTTTTTCGTCGAGCTCTTCGATTTGACACCCGAGCAATTCCAAGACAATCATTTTTTTTGCTTTTTTTGACAGCCTCAAGTACTAGTTTGACCAAACTTTGATTGGCTATATTTTGAGAATAGGAGCTCCTTTCGACTCTATTCAAATTGCATTGGATTTAGGATTCTGAACTCTTTCTAGTGGTGCTAAATTCTGAAGCATTGGTGACACTTCAATTTTTAGTGAAAATATCCCCCAGATCAAACAGGTGGATATGAAACCAAAGGATGCTAAATGTCAGTGGTCTTCAGGCCATGGGAAGGATGACAAAGCTTTATTATGGATTAATGAGAATTTATTATGGATGATAACTATAGGGATCATAAAAAATGCATGTGAAAGATACCCACAATCAACTAGGTAGGCATGCACAAGGATCCAAGGATAAACATGATCTTGCCCCTAGTCAAGTTGAAAACCAATTGATAGGTGATGATGATGATGACAACGTTATTTGATATGGGAATGACACATCTCGAAACAACATGAGGATTGGGAAAGACATATCCCATGGATGATAATGTAACTAAAGGATCAAGGTTTGCAGCAAGGCTAGGAACAAATCTAGTGAATGTTTTCAATGCTATGCTAGAGTGCATAGAAATATTGTATGGATTAGGCTTGTGGCATTTGAAATGACTAACCATAGGACTAGATGAGATTATGGAGGGCACTTGGATAAGTGAATTAGAATCCTTAAACCAATGAAAAGAGAAAACCAAGTCCAACAGTAGGATTGGAAGGATAATGGATTTATTTTGGCAAAGGATAGGAGACATGAGGATTATTGGCTGAAATAATTAGCATATGAACTCAAAGGACTATTCTGCATAGGAATAATTTGTTTTCTCCGAGATATGGGTTTGGATAAATTCTATGAAGGAAAATAAATGATATTTCATTAGTAGTGTATGACCAAAGGATATACATGTCAAGAATTTTCCCAAAGCATGATTTATATTTGTACCCCATTTCTTTATCAAGATCAAGGTAGATGGGAGAATGGATGGAAATTATAGGGCTTAGATGGATAGGTGGAAGTGTCATAAGAAATTTCATTTGAAGGGTATGGGAGATGAGACAACTTGCCCCCAAGTGTAATGGTCCACATAGATAATTTCTCTTACACATTACGCATGTTTGCCAGGTTTTCATCATGGTACTTATCCAAAGCACCATATAAATGGTTTTCACTATTGGACAAAAAAAATTCTCTTTACTATTTTTTTTCTTTTTTCTCTTTTTCTTTTGAATGTCACAGAAGATGCTTGTTTGCCAGGTTTTCATCAAAGTGACAATTTTTTTGATTTTTTATATTGACTTGATGTTTTGTATGATCATTGATTGTTTTGACTCCTTTGATGGTGTTGATGTAGATATTGGTGTCATGATGTGCCAATAGTGAACTTTATGGAGTAGTTGTTTTCTCAGGATCATAGTGCTTGCATATAACTGATCGATGGCATTATGATCCTTGTTGATACTAGATTTGGCCTTATCAGAATACGCACATCACAATAGAGTGTCATGGGAGTCCTTATGATAAAGAGTTGCTGCCAAGATGTGACGAATTTGTGATGTGGGATTTTTAGACTTTAGGCAAGATGTAGGATTATGATGGATGATGGTAGGTGTGGATGGACTATTTCGTGTTTTAGATGTAGCAATTTTTATTTTCCAA
Organism: Sequoiadendron giganteum; assembly: GCA_007115665.2. Lineage (NCBI taxonomy): Eukaryota > Viridiplantae > Streptophyta > Pinopsida > Cupressales > Cupressaceae > Sequoiadendron > Sequoiadendron giganteum. Next base: position 149,664,099 of record CM021100.1, on the reverse strand, counting down.
ACTTGGTATGGTGGATGATGGAGTTTGGAATTTTGATTGGGATAGTGTTTGGAACTAACATTTTTATATGCCTTGCTTGATGACCGTTTTAAAGGAGGTGGACATTTATTACATGTAGGATAATTTTTTTCTTGTGGCTCCACATTTTGATTGACTTTTACTTTTGAACTATTCTCTTTGCTTGATCCATTTTAATTTCATTTGTCCACTCAGATTTTTGTTTGATTCAATGGCCTTTGACATTTGATTTTGAACTTTGAAATTTTTTGTAATAATTTTCTTTTTGTTGGTTCCAAATGGAAGATTTATTCATGTTGGAATGATGGTTTATGGTGTGGATGAAAAGAGTGTTGGCAACAACCTTATGACAAGGACTACGCATGACCCCTATTTTGATGTTTGTATCAGATAAAGTTGCCCCCAATATCGAGGAGGTATCACTAAAACCATTTGTTTCTTTGACTAAAGAATAACCAAGACCTTGATGTCTAGGATTTTCATAAAACTATATTGGTTCTTGAATTCCTTGCTCATGTAGGCCTAGTCCTTTTCCTTGATACTGCATGCTCTAATAGATTCTATTTGTGATGGGGTATTTTTTACTTTGAAATCAAGATGCTAACCCATCATTGTGTATGTGGAAACTGTTACTACTTGGAATCTTCTCATCTACAAGAAAGCCTGCTTTGAAAAAGGTGGATTCTCCTAGTTGATAGGATGTTTTGGATTTATCATTCGTCAGGCTTGTTTCTTCTTGATCATTTGGGATGTTGATTTTAATTGTGGTAGATTTTGTATCTTATTCTTTGATAAGATCAATGGTAGCTTCTCTATGTTCTTTTTGATCCATAGTAGCCTTTTTATGTTCTTCTTTGACTTGATCAATAGTAGCTTCTTTATGCTCTTCTTTGATGTTATCCATATCATTCATTTGATTATATATGTGTCCGAAGGAGGCAAGTGTCTCATTTTTGGAAATGGAGGTGTTTGGATTTTGGATAGGACCAACTTCAAATGTTTGATCATGGATGGTATAAAGGTCGATGAGAGGATCATTTTGGATTTCTTATTCAATGGTAGGTTCTTGGTCAAAAATAGGTGTATCTTGGACAACATGGTTGTGAATAGAATCTTGAACAAGGATAGGTGTATTTTGGATGCAATGATTATCTATAAGGACTTCTTGGATGGACTTAAGTATAGGGTCATGAGTTGGACTACTTCGATCTTGATATGAAGGTGAAGCTATGATGTCATGCTTTGGACTTTCTTTTTGACATGTATCCTAAAGTTCAGGTAACGAAATTTGATTTTGGACAAGGATATGATTTTCTTTGATAGACCCAAGATTTTGACATGGCAATAATGGAGCTTCAATAGCAAGATATTTTTTGGTATTGGTAGGAAATGAAGGACATGATGGTGACAAATGGTTGGATAGTGTAGGATCAACAATGTGAATGGATTTCCTAAGTTTATTTTTATTTAGGAGTCGAACAAGTTCCTTTACTAGTTGTCCTTGGAGAGCATTAATTAATGTTATTTTATTGGATGGTATTGTAGTTTGGGATGGAGTTGATAGCAATGGGTTAGTGGATGATGGATTATGATAAGATGTGGAGGATTGGAATGGACTAGTGGATGATGGATTATAATAGGATGTGGAGGATTGGAATGGACTAGTGAAAGGTTGGTTTCCCTTGTCAAGGTTAGGGTAAGGATGATTAATGAATATTTGTTGGGGATTAATGGTATGGATTGTGTCAAGTGACTCTTGATAGTGATGGTAGATGGATGAAGGACTGGAGCTTATGGTTTGTTGGTAAGAAGGGTATGTGAGTGGTTGGTATTGACGATTGAGGATTGATTGGTATTCAGCTTGGCTACAAAGAAGATCAAGGTAAAGTGAATACATGTTCATGAATTTGGATTATGATGGATAAGGCAAACTTAGTGAGGACCATACAAAACTTGTGACCTTTGAATGACAATGCAAGGTGCCAATGCAAAATGGATATGAAACTATGCTATTTTTTTCAAGGATATAAGGATGCAAAGTTCCAATGTACCTAAGGCCAATATTAAGGAATGGTGGAATGATAATGACCCTATGACCAAAGTATATGATATGCAAGGATGATGATGACCAAATAATATGTTTTTTTTGGGTGGATTTTTTGGATAACATAGGGATGTGGAGTGATAATGCAAGGATAATGATGACCTTATGACCAAAGGATATGGCATGCAAATTACGCTAAATGCTAAATGATGCAAGATGCTATGGGAATAAGCTATTTTTTGTTATTTTTTGGATTATAAGGATATGAGGATGCAAGATGACCATTAAAGGATAATGATGACTTTGAGACCAAAGGATGAAGGTAAATGAAACTAATGGATGAAAAGGGTATCAAAGGTGGACTAATTAATGACAAATTATAATGAAAAGGAGACTAAATGATGCTAAATTAATGATCAAGGGTAGTGATGTAGCTAAGGCTAAGGTGAAATGAAATTATTTTTTTTGTTTTTGAGATATAAGGATGCAAAGTGAAAGTGCAATTTAAGTCCAAGACTAAGGATTGATAGAATGATAATGAAGCTATGGTCAAAGGGTATGATATGAATGATAATAATAAGGATATGGATTCTAGAATTTGAGGCAAAGGATGACAACCAAGCTAATGTAGGTCCAAGATAACAAACCCAAATGTCATTGACCTTTATGATGACCAAGATTATGGATTTAACAAGGTGAGTCTAAACTAGGACACAAGTTTGAGACTCAAATTTGATAAAGGTGATAATGACAAAGGTTGATAAAAATTAAGGATTAAGGTCAATGAAAAAATGGATAAGAAACCAAGGATTGTCCAAAGGCTTGATAATTTTCCTATGTCTGAAATCTAGAAGGTATGTGCAACTTAAGACCTAAAATTAATTATGCAAGAAAAAGGTGACCTAAGGTACAATCTAAAAAGTAATGCAATCCCAAATGAGGATGATGGAATGGAATAGTAAAGGTCTGCAAGTCTCTGGTTTGGAAATCAAGATCACAGTCAAGATGAGTTGGATCAGTTTTGGACAATGATTTTTGAAACTTTGGTGATCAATCTGTTGTGGTTTTGTTTCAAGAAGTTGCGGTTCACAAAGAGTTATTTTGAAAAATTGATGTTTTTGACTAGTTTTGAGTGGATTTTTGACTGATTTTGATGAAATTTGTCTTGGCAAACACAATAGATAATATCAAGCACTTTGTTTGAGAATTGGTTAGATGTAAAAAAAATTGATTTTTTAAAGAAGACAAGCACAATCCTAAGGTTGGCAAGGACAATATTCACTGAATTCCCACTTGGATTAACCATTCGTGCTTATTCTTAGTGGATGACTTAGAAGCTTGGTCACACTGGCTCCCCTCCACGACACTCACTTCTTTAGGTCATCCAAGCTTCGAGTTATCATGAATATCCCATGATGAAATATTCATCTCTACTAAGAACCGCAAGTATGTGGGACGGCTTCAAAGGTCCAACCTCCTGCACCACCAAATAGAAGGATTTTGGTCATTACAAATAAGAGGTATCTAGTAAGGGAATCCGATTCAGGGGGTACTATGATAAACTCCCTCAGAAGGTCTCCCTACCCTTAGAACAAGGAGTTACATATCATAAAGATGTTGTGGGAGAGATATCACGTACCACGTCCCATTGATTTTCAAACTTTCTTTGCAATCACATTTTTATAGTGATTCGAAAGGACTTGGCTTTAGCCCCTTACCACTTAGGGTCATCCCTTGGGGTGAGTACATTTTTGCACCAAGGAAATCCCTTCTAATGGGTGAACACAAAATTAGATGGGTTTGGCTTTCTGATCACCGAGTTTGCACAAGGTGAGAGAATAATACCTACCATCTTACAAGCACAAAAAATAAAATTTGATTAACCCCCTAGTTAAATCGACATGAAAGAAGATAGTTGTTCTTTTTAAAGCACCAATTGAAATGTTCTCTACACTAAAAGACGATAAATTGATTTTGAACCTTGCTTATTATTTGAAAACACTTGGATTCTTTTTAAGTCAATGAAATGTGATGCAAGTCAATTTTAAATCCCATGAGTGAAAATATGTAAATTGTTGTTCATTTTAAACCCATGTATGAAATATGCAATTTGTTGTTCATTTTAAGTCCATGAATGAAATATGAAATTTGTTGTTCATTTTAAGCCCATGAATGAAATATGTAATTTATTGTAAATTTTAAGACCAAATGAGTGACATGCAATTTTTTGTAAATTTTAAGACCAAATGAGTGACATATGCAAATTGTGGTTCATTTTATCCTCATGAGTGTAAATGCAATTTGTTGTAAATTTTAAAACTAATGAACTAAATGCAATTTTAGCTCTTCAAAAAGTGTGTTGAAAAATACATAAAATATTTCTTATCCAAAACAAGCCAAAAATATTGCAAAACCACAAGTTAGATCTTCTTGATGAAAGCCACACACTAAAAACAAAACTTGAATAAAAACAACAAACAAAAATAGTGATAACTTAAACAAAATTTTAAACCATAAAAATCTATGGAAAGCTAAGCTATAGACCTTCAAAACCCATAAAAAGTTTGGAAAAATCTTGCACAACAAAAGTGTTATAAACAAAAGAAAATTTGGATCTTAACAACTAAATCTTAAAAAGCTACGAGCACTAAAACGACCATAACTTTCTCAAAACATATCAAAAATTCAAACCGTTTGAAGTTTCAGAAAGTTAAAAGTGATGCCTACAAAAACTAGATAATCATTTTTTAATATTTCATGCACCCATTTTTCTGTGCTCAAAATAAGATGACGGGATTTTGTACGAATTCTTGGCTATAACCTGCAAAACAACAAAAACAAATAAGAAAACAAACAAAATTTTCTACAAAATTGTAAGATTCACATCAGGTTCACCAATGTAAGATGGGGTTAGAGAGTTTCTAGCCTAGAATAGTGACAGCTAACACCTCTACACCATTAACCACACCTAAATAAGAGAAAACAATAGCATTAAATCACAATACTCCTCATGCTTGAATCTTGAATAACTTCCCTTGATCTCCTATTTCTCCTTTTTGCAATCTTTTCCCTTATATTTTTTGCTTCACATGTGTAAATACCTACAAAATAGTAAGTAGAAAGTTGGAGACAATTAGTTGTTAAATTGAAAATGGAGGATAAAGGTTGCTTTTATAAACAACCTTTCAAATGGACTATTGAGATTAATCCTCTAGAAGGATTCCAAGATCAATGGATGAGAATGAATGAGACGAAGGGTACAAAATAGATGGTTGAGATCGAGATTCTAGAAAGATGCTCAGATCAACTATTGAAAATTGATGCAACCAAAATATGCCATGCATGGAAAAGATATGACTCTGACGACTATGACACCCGACGGCTATGACAGCATGAAGGTAATGACAAGGCATCTTTGACCAAAAGAGGTGCATAAATAATAAAAAAAATATTTATTTATTCAAAAATGGAGGAGAGGTACAAGTGGAAAATAAATAATTTATTTCAAATTATTTATTTGGAGGAAATGAAAAAGGAGATTTAATTAAATTCATAAATTTAATTAAAGGAGGAAATAGAAATTAGACATGGATAATTAAATTATTTAATTATTTATTCAAAAGGGAGGAATGCATAATTAAATAATTTCGTCAATTATTTAATTATAAAAGAATAAAGGGTCAAATAATTATTATCTCACTATGGATGCAAGACAAATAATCAAATAAATAATTTATTTAATTATTGGAGAAAGGGATATATTAGCGACGCAATTAAATAATTTGAATTGATAGGGATAGAATGAGAAGGTGAATCAATTAAATAATTAAAAATTATTTAATTAATAGAGGAAAATCATCGAACATTATTCAATTATCAAAAGATGACGACCAAGAAAAATGATGCTCACAAACTTAGAACATTTTCAGTGTCTACAGAAATCACAACACCATACACAAGAGAACGCCAAATTTGCATGGAAAACTCAATGAGGGAAAAACCACGGTGAGTATTAGCTCACAATATAAGTAATAGAAAAATAGGTACAAAAGGGCTCATTGCTAGAATAGGACACACTATCCAAAAGGCTCACAACCATGGCTCACTACCACAAAAAGAATACAAGAAGATAGAAGAATGATTTTACACATAGAATACTTATGAATGCAACAAGGAGTCCATAATTGTTCACACCCTCTCGCAATCTCACATGAAATATTTTGGATGTCTTCAGCTCATTGCCTTCAGGAACCCTAACATGAAGTTCACACTGCTCTTCTAAAAAAAAAATTACTTGCATCAATCTTGCATCTATATTATTTATTACTCTTTTTATTTTTATTTCTACCCTTACTTGCATCATCAACACCATACACATTTATATCAATCTCTACCTCAAAAGTTTCCTCCAATGTCAGCCACTAGTCATTATACATACAAATTCAAAATAGGTTGGCACCTAAACATTCTCGTGATGGATAGGAATGAAAGGCAACCTAAATAAATCCTTAATAAAAAACCAAACAGATCCCAACACACTTCAACAAGATTTGCATGTAGTGTTAAACACAAGGTCAACTAATACCCATGAAAAAAACCATAATCATTAAGTACATGCTTCCTTAAACCAATATAAAAATCCAAAGGTTCTAGACAAGATAATTCACTTGAACTCAATCCAAAATAATCCATGAACTACTTAAAATTCATCAAACATTTCATCCAAGATTGCATCAATCAAATAACTCAAAACAACTGGTAACCCTTATTTGCATACTGATAAATGAAACTCACCCTATATTGCACCAAATCAAGTAAGAACATGAGTATAGAAAGATAAAATCATTATAATCAACTTCATAGATCTACACAACCTAAAGCTAAACAACGAAGAAATATGAAGCAAATACATTTCTTCCAGGCCACAGAAAACATCACTAAACAACTGGTTCACACACTACTAAAAATATCTCGCACTGTACACTAATCTAGAAACTCAAATTCTAAATATAGTAACCTCTGAAAACCTTGATTAATCTATAAAATTCACAGTCATAGCATCAACACAGAAGGAATGAAAATAATAATACTGATACCTACTAAGAACACTTGCACAACATAGTTTACTCTACTTATCAATAATCTTAATATCCTCAACATCTTCAACCCATAGTTGACATAAATGACAATGCTTGTTAGTATACTTCCTATTGAAATCAATGACAACACCTTCATTCTTACAATAGGAGGATCATTAGATGATGGTGTGAAGAGTTCAGATTAATGACCCAAATTTAAAAATTTGATTTTGCAACGACTAGGTGGTGGAACAAATTGTGTAAATGGTGGAAATGGTTGTAAACCAACACAGAGGTCAAATTTAACTGGCTCAACCACTCCAACTACTCAATTTGATTGGTGATGATATGTGTAGATGGTGAAATAAAAGAAAAGGTGGTTAGAATATCAGACACAGATCAATCACATAGGGAAGATCATTTATTGTTAGTCTAATCTAGGGTTTCCAAGTTACTAAGAATAGAAAATACATCATATCTAAAATAAGATTGAGAATATAGGGATATGAAATAAAATGTAGATCAAAACCTAAGATTATTTGATTCCAAAAATAGCAATTACATGGAATGATGTTAGTGGTTGTTTGGCTCGAGAAGAGTTAGCTTGTTGAAGAAGCTAAGTGAGAAATGTTGAATGACTAAGGGTTGAATGGCTAAGTTAGAGAAGTGTGAATTGTGAGAGGGTGTATGTGTGTGTTGCAGAAAAGAGGGTAACGAGGTGCATTCTTAGGTTTGAGGAGAACTATTATTTTGCACATATGAACTTGTAATGTTGTAAGAGGTTGGAACCTTAGAGAGATTGAGTTGGTGCTCAATTAGGTGTGCAGTGTACCTTGAGGTTGGTGCCTCAAAACATTGTCTTAGGTGTCAATGTACCTATAAGTGGCTGCTTATAAAACATATGTAATATCTTTAATTGTGAGGTTGGATTTGAGTAGTAGAATCAAGCAACATTTCTCACTGTGGTTTTTCCCTTCTATGGTTTTCCATGTATATCTAGTGTCTTCATATGTGTGTTGTTTTGATTGATCTTTAATCTTATCTACTATTTTAAATTTTTAAAAATTGTATACACTGACTCACCCCCCCTCTCAATTTATTGGTGCTCTTTCAACAACAATAACTCCTAAGACATGATCCCTTTTTCAATTGCAAGAAATTTTTTTACTAGCTATACTTGTAGGGGGAACTAGACCATACAAATATGGCAATAAATGAAGCCATCAAAAGATGCTTTATGGTGCCATCACTTCATTTTTTATAGTTTCCCCTTTTCAACATAATCAAATAAGGATGAAATTAAAACCCATAATGAACTATGATATATATCAAAAATTACAAAGATATTGACCTTCAACAACAATTAGAAACCTCCAAATATGATGTATACTACAAATGAGGCCTTCCCAAAATGACATAACCTCTCCAAGAGTCAAGATGTCCAAGTAATCAATCACAATGCCAAAAGTGAAAAATACTAAATAAATAATACCTAGGGCTAAATCTAGAAAATGTGCATGCTCACAATAATAGATCTCCTTAATACCTTTGTGATGCCACAAAAATCACAAAAAATAGAGATCTAGGCAAAACTTTATGAGCTCAAAATTCCAAATGGGAGATCTGAATTTAGTTCCAAGGAAATAAAATGTACCTACAAAATCTAGCAAAATGATCTTTGCCATTGCGAAGTATGTAGAACTAGCTTTTCGTCAATATCTCATTTACAAAATTTTGATATCCTAACAAAAAGTTATGCTTCGAAGAAAAAAGGCCCAATTTGGGCACTAGTAGGCTAAACTAGCACAAAACTCTAGCCCTTGGGGGTTGGCGAGTGGTCACCCATGTGACCTTAGGCACAAGAGTTTCAAAATAAAAGGTGTTGCCAAATGGGCGACGATGAAGCAGTTATGCTGGTGGCGATGGGTACCCGCACCATCACTGGGTCTTAGTGTCTGGCACTAGGCCCTTAAACGTGGGGGAAAATGCACAAAACCAACCGCCTAAACCAAAAATAAACCATCAAAAATTTACTAGCCAACAAGAGTACAGTTGAAAAAAAATCTAATGACCAGTACAGTACAAGATGCAAAAAGATATATTTATTTTAAACATAATTTTTTATTTTAAAAAACCCTGAAATTGAAATTAATTGCTTGAATATATAAAATATTTTAGCCTGATTAAAACATAAAACCCGTTGACTATTATTTTTAAATAATTTTTTCTATGAAAATGGGGATTGTACCGCTTGTACTTGAGGGGTTGTACGACATGCCCGAGTAAAATAAATTTGCCTCAAAAACACTTGACATCAAACATAAGTGTATTTTATATGAAAATTTGTCTCTCGAGCCTTCTAAAGACAATGGTGAGGTCAATTTGACCTAAAAATGTGCTAAAAGTGTAGAGTCTAAACTAGTCTCTTGTAAAATTGGTAGAAACCATACAATTCAAAGGAATGACTAGCTGAATAGTCCATTCAACATTATAAATACTTCATTAAATTATCAACCAAGGTTTGTAAACTTGTGATGATGTTGCACTATATGTTCCTTCAGAGACCTGAGGTTACCTAGGTTATCCTATTAAAGGTATTCTACTTGATGGAAAATCGTAGGAATGCATAACAGTGAAAGAAGTAAACTGGCACTAACGGTTATGGGTGCCTACAACATAACCTATAGCTAAACTGTTGCTAACAAAGAATTACTGAAACTAACTCAAAATTATTCAAAACAGATAATTGAAATTAATCAATCATCCAGAGTACTACAAGTTAATTGAATGCATTCATGTATGTGAACAACTATTATTGATAATCACAACATGAGAATCTATTCTAACTTACATGCACTTTATAAAGTAATGATTAACAGAAATAACTGCTAAAAAAAATAGAACAAATATAAATGTAGTGAAGAATAGTTACCTTGAGTGGCATGCTCAAGTGGTTGTCTTCACTTAACTAAAACCAAATCTAAATCTTCAGATTCTACACTTCCATATGAACTTGAACTTCATTCATTATATATTCAAAAATATCACATAAAATCTTGTTCAAAGATTGTCTTCAAGAAAACCATATATGAACAATCAACATGTCTATAGATGACCATTGAAAACTAAGTAGTAATTGATAACAAAATACTTAACCAATTAACTATCTAAAGACTCAACCACCAGCTATATACAAGAACAAGGGAGTTATTCTAAACACAACTCCTAATTGAAACCATTAATTACAACTCCCTAGATATCATAGTATGTAATTAAGATTGAATTATTCAAATTGCAACTAAAAAGAAACAAGAGTTTAAATAGAATTGAAACTTTGCAAAACATATTTTCATGTGGAACACTCAATCAGTTATCTATAATCCTATCAACAAACGAATTCTTCTTCTTTAGTTCCTTATTAGCTATCATCATGATGCATGACTAACTCCATCAGGTGTCTCCACATGGTAGTTATTACACTTAGATTGATCTAGCACTTCCCCTATTTCGTTGTCCAAGTCCTCCTTTGTGGGCTACAAATTTCAGTTCTTATGGGCTACAGTGTCTTCTTGGGTTGCAAGAGGTTAATCAACAAAACATATACACAAAGCTAACTACCATGATTAAACACGGAACTCCAACCACATTTCATACATACTCACACATAAATCTTGCAATGCTACTATATCATAACTATATTTTCATTACTTATAATTCAAGTCTAGGGTTGTATAATAAACATAAAAATATAGCATAGGAATATATCGGAAAGGATTGTCTAATAATGTCTAAAAGCATGCATAAAAACATCAGAAAATGGACTATTAAATAGACTCATCACTCCCCCAACTATACTTTTTTCTTTCCCTTGAGAAAAATGCACTAGGGGTTCAGATTGTAATGCAGTGTAATATCCCTGAGGTCCATGACAATATCCACTCCCTTGATCTTCTTTAGGTAGAACCCTTTGTAAAATGCAAGTCCCTTCATTATGGTTTCCTCAACCTCCTCATAGTCCTTCATCTTATTTCCTATCCAATGTGGGACTAGATAAAGGAGCATAGGCAGTTGGAATGTGAGTGGTATCCATTTGGTTGCTTGATAAACATTAATATCCATATACATTTTCACTCTTTCAATCATAGTTATTAAATTATGTATTGAATGAGGTTCCTTCCTTTACAGCTCTAGAGGCAAACTGTTCCACCTTTTCAATACATATTTATAGCCATTTTGAATCAACCCAACTACTAGTGTCTTCATTCTATCATAGTCTTGTAACCTTACCTTCATAATTTTTCTTCTTGCACCCTTGTGTTTTAGGAGTCGTAACCATTCATCTATTATCTCATCAGGATCTTTGGACTCTTTCCTCACTAGTAATGGAGTTGACTTTTCTCTTTTTATATATTCCTCTAGGATTTCACCTCTAAATTATTCATTCCTAAAATAGGATGCTAAAGCTCTTACTTGAAAATCCCCTAAAAACATTAAGGGATTCCATTGTGCATCCTTTGAAACCACATAATTGTGTAGGTAGTATTCACATAGTTGGTCTTTCTCATTAAGAGTAGCATTAGAAAAAACATGGAGAAATTCAAACTTCTTACTCATAAAAACTAGTTTATTGCTAATTAGCCTGCTAAATTGAAAACTTAGGAATTTTTCTTAGAGAAATAGGGCATATGTTCTAGCTGGGGATCTGCACCTAATACTTTGGGCAGCCTTATCTGCTATTTCTTCCATACTAATTTCCATTTTTCTCAATTCAGTGTCCTTTCCCTCCAACACTTTTGTGTGCTTTGTAATTAAAGTTTATTTTTCCTTTCTCCACTTTTCTTTCTCCTATGAGAATTCATCAATGACCTTCCATAGTTGATAACAAAGAGACAAATTTTTGTGGTGAATTAGAGTTTTTATGGGATGAGGTTTATGATTTTCTACTGAAAGTTCTCCATCCCTTGTTTTAGTCATGGCTAATTGTGCCAATAGATCTAGTTTTGCACCACGACCATATGTTTGCATCTTCTCTTCCAATTCTTGTATTTTTGTCTCTTTCCTTGTCTCTTTTCTCATAACTCTACACTAGTTCTTCTATATGTTTAATCCTATCTAGAGCTTCTTGAAGCTCCTTCTTGACATTTCTATTTTCTATAAACATTTCTTCTATTTTCAAAAATGGTTCATTACCACCCCTGTACAATCATAGTCTTCATGAGTAGGACTATTTGGGGTTTTCTTGTATGTTTTCTTAGCAAAAAATGCATCTTTTGAGTCTGAATCAGAAGTGGTGGACACATACCTCTTCTTCATTACAATTGTATGTACATTTTCAAGGGTATTTCCCTTCCCTTCCAAGTCTATTTCAACCAACATCACATCCCCTTCCTGTTGTTCATTTCTCTTTGTCTCTTCTTTTGATGTTCCCACACTCCCCCTCATAACACCTCACTTTTTCAATCAGCTTGGACGCCTAGGTATAGGTTTCTCCTTCTGAACATCCTTATTTTTCTTCTCTATTTTAGAAGGTGTGGATGGTGTGGATGTACTACCTCTTCTTTTCTTAGATTTAGGTGGTTTGGAGGATGTACTAGCACATTGTGCTCCTCGATCTCACCTTGTCTACGATTAGGTGAAGCCACAAGTGAGACAGGTGAACTTCCTCTTGTAGGTTCAACTTGTGGCTCTAAAATTTCAGGTACTTGGGTTCCTCAAGTAGATTGTTAATATCTTGAAAACTCACAAAGTCTTCCCAGGAGATACGGGGATATTGAATTCTCAAAATTATGTTTACTAATAGGGAAATCAAATGATGATGTGATAAATTTATGTCACTCTATTTCCTTTGTTATTCAAATGCCATCCTTTTTAGCAATTTATAGAGGAAATTGGGTACATTTACTAGTCTATTATGGTAAAGTTGACTAAGTAATTTGAAATGTACAGTGTATAGAAGATTTTGTCTACCATCACAAGTAAGGTATCTAATGGCATAGGAAGCATAGTTGGCCCAAAGCCATGGAAGAGAAAGTCTTTTTGTACCTTGAGATGATGAATCCAATTTTTCTCCTCATTCATAGAATTCTTCTCTTGAGACCATTGCATCTTCTCAAACTAGAAACTCTATCCCAGTCCTAGGCAAACCAGATACTTGTGAAATTGCTCCTTTAGATGCATCCACCGACAACCCTTTTACCATTGCTTCATCATGCTCCAATGTGGCTGCAAATCTCCTTGTTAAGTCATTATCAAATTCTTTTAGCTTTAGAAAGTAATCTAGCTAGCCAACTCTTGTGAAGATAGGAAATACCATTGCATCTTCTAATATTTGCTTGTGTTTTGATGACTCTCTCCTAATAACATCACCTCCCATTGTGAATCTCTTTACCTCTGCTCAAAGTTCTAATCTTATAAATTCAACTCAATTTTCACTTCACCACCCTCAAACTCTTCTCTTACTTTGTTATTTTCTCATGCACTCTCACTACAACTATATTGTAACTGCAACTTCCCTTCTTCTTCATATCAACTTAATTGAGCTTAGAATGGGTTTTGGGTTCGACTTAACTCAAGATCATAGATTTTAGGAAATTGGAAATTGAATTAACAACAAAAGGTAGATGCAATTAGGAGAAAAAGGGTCTGCATGCCATGTCTATTCATGAGTACTTATTTTGATAAGATGAATATTGCATGTGTGAGAAATGTGAGGTGAAAAATATGTGAGCTACAATTAATGTGGCACCAATTTTTTAAATTTCCTGCTAGACGGCACTGCAAGTACCTTTGACATCAAGTCCCATCTGAATTGTGATAAATTTTAAGTTATAGGTCCCTACTACAACAGGGCCCTTATTGAATGTTGATGTTACCAATTTTTACTACAGCTCAATTGGTGGAGTTGTTTTAATTTTTTTTATCTTAAAATGGAGGTTCAATTAGTTGCTACATGGCTTTAAATTTTTGATTGCATTTTTTCTTATCAAGTATCAGTTATGCATTCTTTAAGAGAACATAGTTTTTGGAGTCATTGCTCAATAATTAGCAGAACAAATGAAGTACAAAGCTGATTATACAAATGATTAAGCATTCATTGCTTTCATTTTATTTCATGAAATTGTTACATTACAGATTTGATTTGATTGCAAGAATACAAATGATGGTACAAATTTGCATTTTGATGCATTTCTTTTCAAAGTGAAAAGTTGAAGGAAGAATTTTAAAAAATCCACACAAGCCATGGAGATAATTGTTGCAATGCATTGAAAGGAACACTACACACTATTGAAGATGCAAGAAAGTAAAACACATAAGGATCAACATAATCATCATTGTCTGATTGTTGTTGGCTGATGTAGAATAAGTGCACCATCCTTCACCCTCGAGCTCCAATCGACCTGCAAAAAGTTGGGAAAGTCCCGATAGATCTCTGATTATGAAAATCCTTACATGAACCACCAACAATAATGTAAAATGTTGTCGACAGTGCATTGAAACAATGAAGAAAAGTGTAGAAGCAAGAGTCTGAAAATGAAATACCATATAGTAGAAACATCATAATAGGTTTTTTTTTTTTAATAACACTATTTTTTTCCTATGCAGGTATAGGAAAACTCATGTACCTAATCATATTACGAAGACATAAAGCATGTGGAGTAAAATAGGCTCCCACAAGGGTAGAGCTCGACATGCTACCCCTTAAACTTACAAGTGGGCCAAGTAAAATAGTATAATTATCATTCTCATTTGATCCATACATGAAAGAGTAAAACAGATTTTCAATTATCAAAGCATTAAATTTATTGTTCATTCATAACAATCAAGTCTGAGTGATGAAATGAAGATTATCGATGAACAATAGACTTAACTGATTCAATACAGCTGAAAACTATCAATCTCATTCTGGAAAGTTAATTATTGTTGTCATATTAATTACATTTTTCTGCCTTGGGTCTGTTCACATTTAATTATGCTATTTCATATTTTTTTGTTCTGGAGCAGCAAGTGTTATATCTCATGATGGTGATAGTGAATGGGCATACATAATGCCTTATCAATGGAGCACTAATGAGTAATAAAACATGGGGGAAAGTACTGCTTTATCTTATGAAGAGTTTGAGCTGAGAATGCATATCATTTTTTGAAAGTATTCAAGTTATGACATAAAGGTGACAAGCATAAAATTAATCATACAAGCAAGGTTATTCATAGTGGTGAGTGACACAGAGAATATCAGATACTACCACTAATCATTGACTATTTGTTTTATGCTATTTGGGTGTTGCTATAGGAATGGTATTATAAAAGAGAGTAATGTTTCATTCCAATTCTAGAATAGAAATAGATTAGTTAGTGTTGTTTCTCATCAAGGGTGTTTTAATTATGAACTTATTCAAAAATATCATGATGATAGTGTTGATGGTGTTTTTATACACTTCACAACACAGGTAATACGTAGGTGCATTACCTCTCTTGAAAGACAATTTCCCACAATTAGATTGGAGAACACTATCCCAAGGTCTCTCGGATGTCAGGTCATGACGATGCTTGAAATATTTCAATTGATTTATGTGATTTGTTGGAATCACAAGGTGGACTTATGAATGTGTTACAAAGCGGGGAATTGGATCTACAAATGGAGTTCTTGAGATGGAAAAGTTGCTGAGTGTTTGCTACAAGTTCAAATAGCAGTTTGGAACTCCATTTCAACATCAGATTTAGCTTTACAATATGCAATGAACCTTGCCTAAGGTTACTTATTAAAAAAAGGAAAAAGGGCAGGGAAGAGAAAAGGTTCCTGGATCTGAAACTACGAATGAATAGTGATCATGGAGGCTGCTATAGTAGACAAACTCCCTAAACTGGGTTTTGTTTGGCCAAGAGGATCCTATAGTTACACAAAACCAGTGCAATCTTCTAAGGATTGTAGATTTTTAGTTTACATACACACATCATGAACATGCAAATGAACTAAGTTGCAACAATCAAATAAAGGAGCCCAGGCTAACTTTGCACAGCATCTTGCCATCAACAAGTGCCAAAAGTATGGCCTGGAAATTCATCAAATACTGTAACAAAAATCACCATTACCACTTCCATTCAAGAAACTACAACTAAAACTAAATTGGAAGGTAGAACCATGCACACATAATGAGAAAAATAAAAAGGTAACACCCATAGATCATGCAATGCTACTTTCTATTGCTGCAAAATATTTTTACAACAGCTCTCCAACAACTACAAATGAGGGGAAGACCCCTATTTATAGTTTACCAAAGCCCAAATGAATGGCTAGGATTAATTTAAATTGTGTGGCTCATATTCAATTACATTAGGGCTTCACCTACCCCACAATATTCAACAATTTAAAATACATATGTTGTATTTTCCCTATTCTATCTTGTAGTGGCCAATCACTGTAGCAGTTTTGCCTTCTAGCTAATTTCCCTTTTATTGTAGCTAAAACTGACTGAAAGCTACCTTCTCCCAATGGAATTTCAGCATTCCTCATTGGATCAAATGGTTTTGTCGATGGACCCATGGTAGGCTCCTTGAAACTGGAAATGAGAGGCCGAAATGCTGTTTTAGGAATGCTGATTTGAAACGACCGACGGAGCACGGAACTTCGGATGGTATTTCCCACATGAAAATTTAGAATTTGAAAGGTTAGGTTATGATAAGACCCCATTTTAGCATCTGGGTTGAAGTCCATTTTTTATTTGGAGGTGCGCTGATACGTTCTGGAAACATGAGCCTAGAATGCTGTTCTTAAACGATCGACGGAGCACTGAACTCCGGATGGTACTTCCCGGCTGCAAATTTGGAATTTAAAAAGTCAGGGGAGGATAAGACCACATTTTAGCATCTGGGTCGAAGTCCGTTTCTGATTTGGAGGTGCACTTGTACATTCCAGAAACATGACGTCGGAATGCTGTTTTGAAACGGCCGAAAGAGCACGAAACTCTGATGGTACTTCCTGGCTGCAAATTTCGAATTTGAAAATTCAACAGAGGATAAGACCCCATTTTAGCATCTGGGTCGAAGTCCGTTTATGATTTGGAAGTGTGCTTGTACATTCCGGAAACATGAGGCCGGAATGCCGTTGTAGGAATGTTGTTTTGAAACGGCTGACAGACCACGGAACTCTGGATGGTACTTCTTGGCTGCAAATTTGGAATTTGAAAGGTCAACAAAGGATAAGACCCCATTTTAGGATCTGGGTCAAAGTCCATTTTTGATTTGGAGGTGCGCTTGTACGTTCCAGAAACATGAGGTCAGAATGTCGTTGTAGGAATGTTGTTTTGAAACGGTCGACAGAGCACGGAACTCCGGATGGTACTTCCCAACTGCAAATTTGGAATTTGAAAAGTCAATAGAAGACAAGACCCCATTTTAGCATTTGGGTCGAAGTTCGTTTATGATTTGGAGGTGTGCTTGTACATTCCGGAAACGTGAGGTCGGAATGCCGCTGTAGGAATGTTGTTTTAAAACGACCGACAAAGCACGGAACTCTAGATGGTACTTCCCAACTGCAAATTTGGAATTTGAAAAGTCAACAAAGTATAAGACCCCATTTTAGCATTTGGTTCGAAGTTCGTTTCTAATTTGGAGGTGCGCTTGTACATTTCGAAAACGTGAGGCCGGAATGCCGTTGTAGGAATGTTGTTTTGAAACGACCGACAGAGTAATGAACTCCTGATGGTACTTCTTGGCTACAAATTTGGAATTTGAAAAGTCAACGGAGGATAATACACCATTTTAGCATCTAGGTTGAAGTCCGTTTCTGATTTAGAGGTGCGCTTGTACGTTCCGAAAACATGACGCCGGAATGTCGTTGTAGGAATGTTGTTTTGAAACGACCGACAGAGCACGGAACTCCGGATGGTACTTCTCAGCTGCAAATTTGGAATTTGAAAAGTTAAGGGAGGATAAGACCCCATTTTAGCATCTGGGTCGAAGTCCGTTTCTAATTTGGAGGTGCGCTTGTACGTTCCAGAAACATGAGGTCGGAATGTCGCTATAGGAATGCTATTTTGAAATGGCTGACAAAGCACGGAACTCCGGATGGTACTTTTCGGCTACAAATTTGGAATTTGAAAATTTAGGAGAGGATAAGACCCTATTTTAGCATCTGGGTCAAAGTCCATTTTTGATTTGGAGGTGCGCTTGTACGTTCCGGAAACATAAGGTCAGAATGTTGCTGTAGGAATGCTGTTGCAAGAATGCTGCAGCAGAAACATAGTTTTGTTATTTTCAAAACTTCCTGAAACTTAATAAAACCTTGTCAGTTCACTTAGGCACCACAAAAACATCCAAAATCCATAGGAAATCTATCCCCAAATTCAAAGAATGAAGGAAAAATTGAATCGAGCGAGCGGTGGGGGGGGCGAAGCTCGAAAAACCCAAGACTTAGCCATTTTTATTTTAGGGGAAAAGTATGGTTAGACAAAAATGAGACTTTGAAGGGCACGTTGACCAACTAGGCAACAAAATGATGGGCACACAAAATGAGGTGGGAGCAAAGAAGCCCGTCGGGAGTGAAAAAAGAAGGTCCCTGCCTACGGCGGGGCGTGTGTGCAAAATATGCACAACAAATGGCGACTTGCTGGGGGAAATGCTCTAGAGCATTTCAATGACAAACTGGAATCACAAACCCAGAATCTCTAGTTCTAACCTTCATGTTAGGGAAAACAAACCAGACACTCAACCAAAGGATCAAAACCACTAGTTAACCCAACTTTCAGTATGCTGAAATTCCAAGTGTGTGCAATTGCGTTAATTCCCATCCTTCAGTTGCTACAAGAACCCAAGCTCCATCAAGTTAAGCTACGTAGTTTATCCTAACTCCAAAAGCATCTAGAACATTGCCTCGCTGCCAGTCAGGCATCCATAGCCTCGACGAGGTTGTCGCTATGATTCTCCCGAACATTGTTGTACTGCCGGTCGAGCATCCATAGCCCTGGTAGAGTTGCTCGTATACCCCTGAAAAGCTGAATTTCTTTTCTTTTGATTTTCAATATTTTGCTTTCTTTCTTTTGTTTCTTTTTCTCTTTTCATTTCTTTTATTTCAACCCGCAAGCAATGAAGCTCGTGCTCAGGGTTGAGAATCATAGTGGCGCTAGAGCAAAATTTTAGATTTTTCACTTAACTAGACTTCACAAAAGGCCTACAGTAACCATCAGATTCTTAAAATTTGTGAGAGATATAAGATTCTAGAATACGTCATAATCAGACCGACCAATGACTTATCCATTTTGAATCAAACATCTAGATCACTTGATACTAACATAAGATCTTCACCATCCACTCTAAAAACTTGATTAGAGTTTGACAAAGAAATACATAGAACAACCCCAGGAAATAAGAATGATTGATGTGCACACATATACCCAGCCAAAAACAAAGGGACCCCAAGCAAAGCAGCAACAAAGCAAGAGAAAACAAAATCAAATGAAAGAAAACACCAAAACTAACCAAAGCGGGACATCGAAACAAAAAAAGCAAAGAAACTACTCTAAGGCAAGCAACCGACAGCAAACCAACTAACCTAAGGAAAGCAAGAAAGAGGAGTATTTACAGGAAACCTACACTACTCAAAATGAGCTATGTACAAAGATATTTACAAAGAACTATTTTTGGGTAAGTCGAGATGACACTCATGCTCATTGGATTTTGGAATGCATGCACAAGAAGATGGGCAATCGTTATAGTTCTCAACAATGCATATTTATCCTTATATTCAGAGGGCATAAATTCAATATGATAGAATTCAAATTCTACCCCAATATCACGAAGAATCAACAATTGAGGAGGCTCATTAAACCTGTGATTAATCCATAAACATGTTCATTTTTTCTCATTCCCATAATCAAAATGATAAGTGCAGCTATGAAAATTAATAGGAGCAAGGAAGGATAAAACTTGGATTTCATCACATGGAGGTGGTAGCATTTGAAAATCGAGAGCGAGCACCACATCGTCAGTCCTTGCATTAGCAACCTCGGGCGGGCATGGTGGAGGGTGCATCATTTCAGGAATCAAGTCTGCATAAGGCAGGGAGAATGGGGCAGCAAACACTTCTTCCACGTCTTGCATGGGATCAACAATCCCTCTTGGCAGTTCTTCAAAAAGAAGTACTTCATCTCATTGATCTTCTGCAAACCGAGTGTCCACATGATTGTTGTCCTCGAAAGGAAACACATTATCCCATCTCCTTTCCCAAGTGTTGACCTTATCTTCATGATGCTCAATAGGATGGGATGATGTCATGTATGAATTTGTCTTATTGCAGCCACCCGAATATGAAGGAGGGTCAACAACGATCATGGCAGAAGGACTCCAAGTTGCATCTTGTAGTCGACCAGGTGCTTCATCTTTGTTGGAAACTATCTCAGCACCCCCCCCTTTGTCTTCTTCTCTTTCTTGTTCATGCAACTCATCATGGCGTACACTCATTTCCCCTTGCTCACTATCGCTGTAAATGGTGAAGGAACCCCTCTCCCAATCTAGAAACTCTAGTGCATCATCATTCGGAGGTTCAAGGAGTATGTCTTCATCACTACCGTCTTCTGGGAGATTTTTTTCCTCGACATGAGCATACCTCTGCAGTACAACTCCCAATGGAAAGAAGTCATCAATTGATGGCACCTCATCAAGGGGACCAAAATCCATTATGCAATCTCCCTCCAAGGACCTGCCATGAAGCCCATCATCCACAGTGCACAAATGCCCTTCGAGAGGAAGAAACTCTTGATGACTGGTGGAAAACGTTCTAGTTTGATCTACTTGATCACTCAAAAGCTCAAGATTGTATTGTTGTACTCCTTCTATTGTTATCCCAACATCCTCTTCAGGACTGCTTTCAGCTGAGTTGTCACTTGGCTCGGGCTCTTGGTCCTCATGTTCCATTCTTGAAGCCACTATAGGGAGTGGTGTGCTCGGCTGCCTTGCTTGTTCTCTAACTTGTTGGATAGCTTCTTGGCACAATCCGCACGTGAACTCAGAGTGGGATCAATCATGGAGCCTGAACCAATTTGGTAGCAGCAATACCTCCAAATCCACCTGAAATTTCAGCTCTGACCAATCCTTTGCTAATCTGGAGATGAGCTGGTCATATCCTTTTGCTACTGGGTCCTCATCATCACTTTCTACTATCCCAAGGCTATCAACCTCTCCTTGCTGATTTTTAGCATCTTCATTGGCTACCCCAGCATACACTGTTGCAGACTTCGTTGATTCATCAACTTCCACTGGCTCCTCTTCTAGAGTGGAGGATTGCTCTTTGCTGATAGAGGAAAGGTTTTCTAACTCCCTTCTGGCTGAACTTTCATCAAAGCTTTTTGTTGTCCCAAGGAAATCAGCTTCTTCCTTTTCATTTTCAACTTCAACATTTGTTGTCCCAACATCTATTTCTATGGAGCTTCTTGGTCTATCTGCAATGTGTTGTCCTCCAGATGATGATAGCTTCTTTTCCTCATGGGATGACTCATTCTCCTTGCCAGTTGGATGCTCCAACTTGCTCAAATTGCCTTTGAATTGGGTGATGATGTTTGCACATGACAGACAAGTAAATTTTGAATGTGGTGCATTGTGAAATCTACACCGACTTAACATTAATGCTTCCTCCAATCTTGATTCGTCACTACTGCCCAAACATTCTTGGATCAGCTCTTCAAATGCCTTGGCTGCCATGGTTGTCAATTCTTCCTTCGGGTCTGCAAGGGCTAAAGGTTGATATATTTCCCAAAACGGAATCTCTCCTTGCAAGACTCTTTCAATTCTGTTCAAGAAGGTTAGACACTCCAATTCATTGTGTCTGCAAGTGCAATGGATCCTACGCTTATCTGCCAATGCAAATTGCTACAATGGTCTCTTCAATCTCCTATTCAAATCTGCATGTAGCTGAGAAATGTTGATTTGTACATGCTGCTCCATTTCAACTTAGCTTCTTTTTGCCTTCAAAATTTTCTGATTTTAAGCTTCAACATTAAAAGAGATCTCCTTATCTCATATTTTTTCTTTGAAAGTGCTCTTATCAACATCCAAAATTCAGCTTTGTAGCCTCAACATGTCATGCTTCCCTCCTTCTAGCGCCAGTTCTGTTGATGGTGTTTTTATGCACTTCACAACATAGGTAATACGTAGGTGCATTACCTCACTTAAAAGACAATTTCCCACAATCAAATTGCAAAACACTATCCCAAGGTCTCTCGGATGTCAGGTCATGACGATGCTTGGAATATTTCAGTTGATTTATATGATTTGCTGGAATCACAAGGTGAACTTACGGATGAGTTACAAAGCGGGGAAGTTGGATCTACAAATGGAATTCTTGAGATGGAAAATTTGTTGAGTGTTTGTTGTAGGTTCATACAGCAGTCTGGAACTCCATTTCAACATCAGATTTAGCTTTACAATGTGCAATGAACCTTGCCTAAGGTTACTTATTAAAAAAAGGAAAAAGGGCAGGGAAGAGAAAAGGTTCCTAGATCTGAAACTACGAATGAACAGTGATCATGGAAGCTGCTACAGTAGACAAACTCCCTAAACTGGGTTTTGCTTGGCCAAGAGGATCTTACAGTTACACAAAACCAGTGCAATCTTCTAAGAACTACAGATTTTCAATTTGCATACACACATCATGAACATGTAAATGAACTAAGTTGCAGCAATCAAATAAAGGAGCCCAGGCTAACTTTGCACAGCATCTTGCCATCAACAAGTGCCAAAAGTATGGCCTGAAAATTCATCAAATACTATAACAAAAATCACCATTACCACTTCCATTCAAGAAACTACAACTAAAACTAAATTGGAAGGTAGAACCATGCACACATAATGAGCAAACTCAAAAGGTAACACCCATAGATCATGTAATGCTACTTTCTATTGCTGCAGAATATTTTTACAACAGCTCTCCAACAACTACAAATGAGGGAAGACCCCTATTTATAGTTTACCAAAGCCCAAATGAATGGCTAGGATTGATTTAAATTGTGTGATTTAGATTCAATTACATTAGGGCTTCACCTACCCCACAATATTCAGCAATTTAAAATACATCTGTTGTATTTTCCCTATTCTGTCTTGTAGTGGCCAGTCACTGTAGCAGTTTTACCTTCTAGCTAATTTCCCTTTTACTATAGCTAAAACTAACTAAAAGCTACCTTCTCCCAATGGAATTTCAGCATTCCTCATTGGATCAAATGGTTATGTCAATGAACCCATGGTAGGCTCCTTGAAACCGGAAATGAGAGGCCGAAATGCTGTTTTAGGAATGTTGATTTGAAATGGCTGATGGAGCACGAAACTCCGAATGGTATTTCCCAAATGTAAATTTAGAATTTGAAAGGTTAGGTTAGGATAAGACCCCATTTTAGCATCCGGGTCGAAGTCTATTTTTGATTTGGAGGTGCGCTGATACATTCCAGAAACATGAGCCCGGAATGTTGTTCTTAAACGACCGACGGAGCACGGAACTCCGGATGGTACTTCTCGGCTGCAAATTTGGAATTTGAAAAGTCAAGGGAGGATAAGACCCCATTTTAGCATCTGGATCGAAGTTCGTTTCTGATTTGGAGGTGCGCTTGTACGTTCCAGAAACATGAGGCCAGAATGCCTCTGTAGGAATGCTGTTTTGAAATGGCCAACAAAGCACGGAACTCCGGATGGTACTTCCCGGCTGCAAATTTTGAATTTGAAAAGACAGCGGAGGATAAGACCCCATTTTAGCATTTGGGTCAAAGTCCGTTTCTGATTTGGAGGTGCGCATGTACGTTCCAGAAACATGAGGCCAGAATGCCACTGTAGGAATGTTGTTTTGAAACGACCGACAGAGCACGGAACTCTGGATGGTACTTCTCGGCTGCAAATTTGGAATTTGAAAGGTCAGTGGAGGATAAGACCCCATTTTAGCATCTGGGTCAAAGTCTAGTTCTGATTTGGAGGTTCGCTTGTACGTTCTGAAAATATGAGGCTAGAATGTCGTTGTAGGAATATTGTTTTGAAACAACCGACAGAGCACGAAAGTTCGGATGGTACTTCCCGACTGCAAATTTGGAATTTGAAAAGTTAGGAGAGGATAAGACTCCATTTTAGCATCTGGGTCAAAGTCCATTTATGATTTGGAGGTGCGCTTGTACGTTCCGAAAACGTGAAGCCGGAATGCCGTTGTAGGAATGTTGTTTTGAAACGGCCGACAGAGCACAAAACTCCGGATGGTACTTCCCGGCTGCAAATTTGGAATTTGAAAAGTTAGCAAAGGATAAGACCCCCTTTTAGCATCTGGGTTGAAGTCCGTTTCTGATTTGGAGGTGTGTTTGTATGTTCTGGAAACGTGAGGCCGAAATGCCGCTGTAGGAATGTTGTTTTGAAACGGCCGACAAAGCACGAAACTCTGGATGGTACTTCCCTGCTGAAAGTTTGGAATTTAAAAAATTAAGGGAGGATAAGACCCCATTTTAGCATCTGGGTCGAAGTCCGTTTCTGATTTGGAGGTGCGCTTGTACGTTCCGGAAACATGAGGCCGGAATGTCGTTGTAGGAATCTTGTTTTGAAACGACCGACAGAGCACGGAACTCTGAATGGTACTTCCTGGCTGCAAATTTGGAATTTGAAAAGTTAGGGGAGGATAAGACCCCATTTTAGCATTTGGGTCGAAGTCTATTTCTGATTTGGAGGTGCGCTTGTACATTCCGAAAACATGAGGCTGGAATGTCGTTGTAGGAATGCTATTTTGAAACGGTCGACAGGGCACGGAACTTTGGAAGGTACTTCCCGGATGCAAATTTGGAATTTGAATAGTCACAGGAGGATAAGACCCCATTTTAGCATCTGGGTCGAAGTCTGTTTCTGATTTGGAGGTGCGCTTGTACGTTCCGAAAACATGAGGCCGAAATGCCGCTGTAGGAATGCTGTTGTAGGAATGCTATTGCAGAAACACAATTTTGGAATTTTCAAAACTTCTTGAAACTTAATAAAACCTTTTCAGTTCACTTAGGCACCACAAAAACATCCAAAATCCATAGGAAAACTATCCCCAAAGTCAAAGAATGAAGGAAAAATTGAATCGAGCGAGCGGGGGGGGGGGTGCGAAGCTCGAAAAACCCAAGACTTAGCCATTTTTATTTTAGGGGCAAAATATGGTCAGCCAAAAATGAGACTTTGGAGGGCACATTGACCAACTAGGCAGAAAAATGATGGGCACACAAAATGAGGCAGGAGCAAAGAAGCCCGTCGGGAGCGAAAAAAGAGGGTCCTTGCCTACGGCGGGGCATGTGTGCAAAATATGCACAACAAATGGTGACTCGCTGGGGGAAATGCTCTAGAGCATTTCGATGACAAACTGAAATTACGAACCCAAAATCTCTGGTTTCGACCTTCATGTTACGGAAAACAAGCCAGACACTCAACCAAAGGATCAAAACCACTAGTTAACCCAACTTTCAGTATGCTGAAAATCCAAGTGTGTGCAATTGCATTAATTCTCATCCTTCAGTTGCTGCAAGAACCCAAGCTCCATCAAGTTAAGCTACGTAGTTTATCCTAACTCCAAAAGCATTCGGGACATTGTCTCATTGCCAGTCAGGCATCCATAGCCATGACGAGGTTGTCGCTATGATTCTCCCGAACATTGCTCTACTGCCAACCGGACGTCCATAGCCCCAGTAGAGTTGCTCGTATACCCCTGAAAAGCTGAATTTCTTTCTTTTCTTTTTTTCAATATTTTGCTTTCTTTCTTTTGTTTCCTTTTCTCTTTTTAGTTCTTTTATTTCAACCCACAAGCAATGAAGCTCACGCTCAGGGTTGAGAATCACAGTGGCGCTAGAGCAGAATTTTAGATTTTTCACTTAACTAGACTTCACAAAAGGCCTACAGTGACCATCAAATTCTTACAATTTGTGAGAGATATAAGATTCTAGAATACTTCAGAATCAGACCAACCAATGACTTATCCATTTTGAATCAAACATCTAGATCACTTGATACTAACATAAGATCTTCACCATCCACCCTAAAAACTTGATTAGAGTTTGACAAAGAAATACATAGAACAACCCCAGGAAATAAGAATGATTGATGTGCATACAGATATACCCAGCCAAAAACAAAGGGACCCCAAGCAAAGCAGCAGCAAATCAAGAGAAAACAAAAGCAAATGAAAGAAAACAAAAAGAAAACACCAAAACTAACCAAAGCAGGACATCGAAACAAAAAAAGCAAAGAAACTACTCTAAGGCAAGTAGCCAACAACAAACCAACTAACCTAAGGAAAGCAAGAAAGAGGAGTATTTACAGGAAACCTACACTACTCAAAATGAGCTATGTTCAAAGATATTTACAAAGAACTATTTTTGGGTAAGTCGAGATGACACTCATGCTCATTGGATTTTGGAATGCATGCACAAGAAGATGGGCAATCGTTATAGTTCTCAACAATGCATATTTATCCTTATATTCAGAGGGCATAAATTCAATATGACAGAATTCAAATTCTACCCCAACATCACGAAGAATCAACAATTGAAGAAGCTCATTAAACCCGTGATTAAATTCTACCCCAACATCATGAAGAATCAACAATTGAAGAGGCTCATTTTACAACGACATTCTGGCCTCATGTTTCCGGAACGTACAAGTGCACCTCCAAATCAGAAACAGACTTTGACCCAGATGCTAAAATGGGGTCTTATCCTCCCTTAACTTTTCAAATTCCAAATTTGCAACCGGGAAGTACCATCCAGATTTTCGTGCTCTGTCGGCCGTTTCAAAACAACATTCCTACAGCGGCATTCCGGCCTCATGTTTTCAGAATGTACAAGCACACCTCCAAATCAAAAATGGACTTCAACCCAGATGCTAAAATGGGGTCTTATCCTCCCTTGCTATGACAAATTGTCAGATTTCCTTTGCCGGGTTTCCTCTGCCGGGTTTCTTTGGCCGGATTTCCTCTATCGGGTTTCCTCTTCCAGGTTTCCCATTAGGCTTCATCGTTTCAATGGCTGTGACAGCATGCCTTTCCGAACCCCAGACCCCGGTCCTCCCACCGCTGTCTATGTTTTGAAAATCCTACCAACTCCACCTGCCATCGTACAAATGAATTTAGTGTTGTATTAATGGCAATTTTTGCTATAAAAATGCATTTTCCAGTGGTCATTATCAACTGTTTGGGTGATAGGAAGGCTGGAAAACTCCTAATGCCCAGGTATTTTTCCGCCCTGAATTTTGAGTGCTTTTTCGACGTCCCCCGCGCATCTGGCAACTTGTTCTTCGGGATTTCGAGGTAGGTTTGCCGTCCGCGCACCCTCTTTTTTGTTTTGTGAATTTTTAGATTTTGGTGAAGGCAAAATGTAAAATTGAACTGAAATTAAATAAATCCACACCCTCCGCTCAAAACCCATCTCCTAAAATCAAAAATCAAGTGTTATGTGGCTTAAAATTTGATCTGGAGCTTCACCGCGCCACGATTGTTCTTTAGAACAGCACTGACGTCTCTCGGGCCTGGGTCTTCCCATGGCCGTCCGTGACTCATCTCATCAAAATTCTCGATCTTCGAACCCACCTCAGATTCTAACCTTCAAAATTCCCATCCCAGGATTACGTTGCATCTTCATCATTCCAAACGGCCCTGCTCGAGCATCCTCCCGACCCTCAGACCCTGGATCCTCGAAGTTCGTCTAAACTCGAAAATCGAAAGGTTCGCTAAATTCAAATCCTTCCTCGGGATTCGGCCTTCGGAATTCCCTTCCCGGAATTTCGTCCCGACTTCACCGTTTCGACGGCCTTCCCTAAGCAGCTTTTCGAACCTCGCTTCCTAGCCACAAAGCCTTCCATCTTTCGGTCAAAACCTTAGACAAATTTCTTGCTCAGACTTCGACCTCCGGAATTCCCTTCCCAGGATTTCATTGTGTCATCGCCGTTCCAAATGGCCTCATCTGAGCGTCTTCTCGGTTCCCGGACCCCGGTTCGCTGTCCACCGAAACCTGAAATCTAGGTAAAACTTCCTCCGAACTTCTTCCAGATTCTGAACACTGGAATTCCCCTTTCAGAATTCCGTTCCACTTGCGTCGTTCTAACGACGAGTTCAGGATAGCTTCTCGACCTTCGGGTCCCGATGCTCCGTTCACCACCAGATTGTCCTGAATCCTAACCGCTTCCGAAAATTTCCTCCCAGATTTCCGCTTTCATTTCGCCATTCTTAACGGACGACCCGTAACTGCTTCCCGGCAACGACAATCCTAGACCCGGATTTCAACGTCCGGAATTTCGTGTCCTCTGCACTGTTTCAGACAGCTTTCCTGCAGATGATGCTCGAACTTCCAAATGAGGGATCAAATGACCTCCAAATCCAAAATGGATTTCGACCCACTTGCTAAAATTAGGTTTTCCTCCGCATCCAGCCTCAAATCCTCAAATCCAACCTCAAAAAATGCCTAGGGGAATTTCATTCTCATTTTGCCCTTTCAAACGGCATTCTGCCAAGGGAATTCCGGCCCAGGAACTCCGGATTGTTTGCACTGCTTTCTAATGATGAAGTATCCAGCTTGCATGGTTATTAAATATGAATTATGATTGTCGAACTAATCTTGACATGCAGGGACTTATCGGCGACCGTTTTGTCAAGTTCATCATTACTAATTCATGTCTTTTGTGTAGGATTTATGGAATCCGATGCAGAGACTTCTAGTACTTCCAAGAAAGGGAAAGGAATAGCCAAGCCACCAAGAGGCAAAGAAGATAGAGACCTGATGAAATATAAGTTCCAGGGGGTCCCTATTCAATCCAGGATCACTACCCTTTGGAGGGATGTCTCAGATACCAACATCGAATAGGTCGATGTTGATGAATTCACGCAGAGGGTCAGAATGAACCCCAAAATAGAAAATGCAAGATTAATAAAGAGTAGTGGAATTGCTAAGGCTGCAGGTTTCCCACTGACCTTAGTGGCCCCGGAGCTGGTAATGGCGTGCGTGGAGGCATACCAACCTGATACTAGAACCATAGTGGACCATGATGGAAATATCCTTGCGGATATGTCTCGATCAGGTATAATGGCAACCTTCCACATTCCCACCTTTCAGAGCATGGAGGTCCCTACCATGGAGGAATGCAAGGAGTTGTGGGAACAAGACCCATTGGGATGTAAAAGGCTTATCAACTAGTATTGTTGAAAGACAAATGAGGTAGTGTTGGGAAGCTTCCTCAAGAGCTCTTCTGCAGTGACTTCTTTGAGGATTACCATAACCTCGTAACTCTACTCAGTTGGGTCATGGGCCTCCCCAACACGGTTTTCTTCCAAGAATGGATGTTCTATTTCATAGAACAGATTCTCAAAGGTAAGGGCACTGCCTTCTATTGGGGCGAGATAATCAGCGACTGCTTCTATGAGCAGTTTACCACCGTGAAGAAAACCAACAAATTCTTCATGACCTCTTATTTGGTGTATTCCCTTGCCAATCGGCAGTATTATCAGGGGTTGACAATGATGCCCAGTAATCCATTAGGGCTAGAGCTCAAACCTTATGACAAGTACCCTCAATTACAGTTCTGAAACTTCAAAAGAGACTACTGCAAGGTGAACGACGCATTCATTGCTCACATCATCCGATCCTTAGGAGGGGATTTTCATAGGAGGACATCCCACAGTGCTAGGGTCCTCCTCAGGAAGTACGCCTTCTGGTACATTCAGTTCCCAAGGTTCACCTACATGTGTGCTCAAGGATTCACCGAAAGATCGAACAAGCTGCCCCGGTACCCAAATGACCAGATCATTCTCTTGGAGCTGACTCGGCAGCTGTGACATATTCATAGTATCTTGAGAAAAAAGCATTTGGTAGGCCCCGCCTATCCCATGAACCTTGGTCAGGGGATGTATAAGATCCACACCTCCCAGTGTGTAGGATATTCGAAAAAGGAGCTAGTGAAATATAACTTCAAGCAATACACAGTGCGGCCACGAATGGATCCTTATGGTCATGTTAGAAAGGCACTAGGACGTGAATACGCCCACCTCCACAACATCAAGGACTTTTGGGCCAATTGAAGGGATGATCTTGAGGTGTGGTTGTTGCATTACATGCGCATGACCGTCAGCTATGTACGAAGGGTGAACTTGTGTTCGGTCCCTGATCAGCTAAAGGAGGATGAAGACACAGTTGTGGACCCAAGGTACGATGCAGTTTCCAACTTGCCATTGCTTGCAATTGACTAGAATGAGCCAGAGCTTAATGATATTAATATACTCACTAGGCCTGTTGAAATTTGAATGAGGGCATGGATCGACAAGAAGGTGGCTCAATTGAAACAACAAGGGGTCGTCCTAACATTCACCAAACTTACAAGTGAGCATGTAAGTGAACCAAGTGGCTCCAAAGGTGGAGCAGCTGCCACTGCAATTGGGGAGACATCTAAGACCCCACCATTAGTGAAGACCAAGAAAAGAAAGGAGGCTAGCGAACAGCTGCCCAAACCGAAGGTCTATGCTCATAAGGCTTTTGAGCCTGAACCTTCCAAGAAGAGGAGGAAAACAATTGGTAGCACGAAGATGGCTATATTAACCAAGGGTCCATCCCTTGGGATCGGAGGACCAGAGTCTATCTAGCCAAGGTCCCTTCCTACTATTGTTACTACCACTTTCGTTGCTTCCCCTACCTCTCATGCTTCACTTGCAGTCTCTGCTTCCTCCCCACCTGCGATGGATATCTCCGTCCACCTTGCTCCTACTCCTCAGGTGTTGCAGGTTATTCCTATAGAATCATCGTCTGCCACCACCTCACCAATGTCCTCTTCCTCCATGTCTCCTTCCCTTCCCAATGTTTCTGCTACTACAACGCCTACCCTTGGCCTTCCGGAGTCTTTTGTAAAATATATGCAGAACATACCATCTGAGCTTTCGGGGATGCTCTCCAATCCAATGGTCCAAGCCATGATAGCTCAGGCTATGGCCTCTGCTCCAACTCCTTCCCCCTCTACTGAATCATCGAAGATGAAAGCAACCATGCAGATATCAGCCGAGCTTGAACGACAGCAGCTAGAGACTAAGAAGGCACCCGAGGATGAGGAATTTGAGTATCATGAACATCCCTTGTTCGAACATTGAGAGATTGATGAGGTGGCCTATGAAACTTCCAGTGAGGGCAATGAGGATCTCGATGCAGAGCTGATTCGAGAGTCAAACGATCCGGAGCTCAATGCGGAGTGGGGCAAGCAGCTCAAGGAAATTGAGGATAAGGAGGTCAAGGACTGACTCACAAGAGAAGAAGAGACTACTGACCCAGAGACAGAGGGCAGCAAGAGTCCTACTAAAGAGCATCACTAGACCCCAGAGCATGACAAGGAAATGTTCCTCCACAAGGACAAACAAGGGGAGAACCTCGAGGAACATCAGTATATTCTAAATGAAGAAGAGGGGGATGCTGAAAAGAAAAATTCACCCAAAAAGTAGTTGCACGCCGACTCCCCTGCTAGGCATGAAACATTCAAACAAGACACTGATGAAGAAAAGGAAAATGCAAGAACAAAGGAGAAGGCTCTTGTTGTCAGAACCGTCGAACTTGAAGAGGAGGATAGTGGGAATCGAAGTGAACCACCAAGAGAGGAACCCCAAGTGCTAGATTGGCCGCAAAGTCAGCTAAGGCAAAAGGCTCCCACCTTGAAGGATCCCAAGGTGAGACTGGAGGCCATTATGGCCAGGGCACAAATAAGCACCAAGAAAGAAAATAAGTCGAGGGTCAGATCAAAAGTCACCATGGATGCCTCGGGATCAAGGGCGGTGTAGATAGCAACACCGATGGTTGGGGAACAAGGTATAACTTACAACGTCTCCACCATTGACTTGGGAGTGGCCATGAGGGAACAAAAGGTTGAGCATCTCCAAGAATCAATCGCCACAGTAGTGCACCTTATCCAACAGGATAAGGTCTCCAAAGAAGAACTAAAGGAGCAAGTGGCTGATCTAACAACTTATATTCAGTAGTGGTCATCTCTAGATGAGCAACCCATGACATCATCAACCCCGCCTCAGTTGCTGTCCCAGGAACAAATTAACAAGCTTTAAAAAAGATGAAACTTGGACAAGACTACGGAAAACTGGTTCCGGCAGGTCTTGGATATGGGAAATACAGGCATCAATTTGGCTGTCCGGGCAGCAAATAGGTTCCTAGAAGTTCAAAAGACTCTCGAGGACATGAGGAAAATCTATGAGAGGTTCCCAAGGAAGTATGAGGTGGCCTACCCAAAGATTGAGGCCATACTCGCGTTGCCAAGCGATGTTTGGGAAAAGGACCTTCCCTTCAAGGATGATGATCACTGGCCAGTGGACATGTGGAAGCGAGATTTTGATCACAGGAAGAGGAGACTTGAGCAGGTTTTGGAGCGAATGGCACCGACATTGAATGGGCAAGGGATTCCAGAGAAGAGTGTGCTCGGTACCTCAAGTTGATGACGGGTACGAGCTGCCCGCGGTCAAGATCAATCCTGAAAATATAAAGCCCTACTTCTTGAAGATCATGGAAGATGGGATGTCCACCGAGGTCACCACTGAATTCATGTGCTTCACCACCTGAGCTTTTGCACAGTCGAAACTCTTTAAAGACAATGCTGCTAAGTATGATGACGACTGGAAGAAGCTTGGCAGCAATTCCCAAGAATGGTCCTACTAGCTTTTGCGATCCAACATCATGGAGGTGGATAATTTTCAATCCCTGATCCTGAGTCTCATGGAGTATGCCGCATTGAAGAAGCAAGAGGGCAATCCCATCATTGATGATGAGTTCCTTGAAGAATAGCTACAACAAAGGGCAAATGGCTAGAAGACAAATTTGCTACAGTGTTGTCACTAGATGACAAAATAGGGAAGAAACAAGAAATTATTTATAAATGTAATATATTTAGGGGTAGGTGAAACCCTAATGTAAAGTGAATCCTGGCCACACAATAGAATCAAATCTTGGCCACTCTTTTAATTTTTGAAACTATAAATAGGGCTCTCCTCCTCTCATTTTAAGAGAGTTGAATTGTTGTAATGGCATACTATAGAAATTATAATAGCAAATACAGTCATTTTCTAGTGTATTTATGGGTTTCTCAATATGTTTCATGATTCCTCTCCCTTTTAGTCATAGCTTTGCTTTTACTTTACTATTCTAATGTCCTTAAATTAGATTTGGTAGATTTAGTATGTTATCTTTGGTTTTGAAGATTGCTACTGTGTGTGATTTTCTTGTCCATACTTTTGGTCATTTGCTGAAGGTAGATGATTGTGCAAAGTTAGTCTAGACTTTGATTTCATTGTTGCTCATTAAATCTCATCTTTATTCACCTTCCCATAGCGAATCAATGATGAATATCTAGAGTCCTTAGAAGATAGCACAGATTTCATGATATTGTGAGAATTCTGATTAAGTGACATTTTGTTTAAAGGAAACTGTCCACAACAGGAACCTCCATGATCATTGTTCATCGGTAGTTGCAGGTCTGGGAAACATCCTCCTTCCTCGCCCTTTTCTTTTCTTCCTTTTTTAGAAACAACTTGTGTTAAGGTTCGTTGCACCTTGTAAAGCCAAATCTGACGAAATAATGGAGTCTGAGATTGCTACCTGAACCTACAGTAAAGCATAGTAATTCTAGATCCCTAAAACTCCATTCATTGACTCAATTATCCTACATCTTCAACCACGTAAGACCACCTTGTGATTCCAGAAAATCACATCAAACAACTGATATATTCCAAGCCTCGTCATGACCTGACATCCGAGAGACCTTGGGATAGTGTTCTACAATTTGATTGTGGAAGATTGTCTTTCAAGAGAGGTGATGCACCTATGCATTACCTATGTTGAGAAATGCATAAAAACACCATCAACAGGGTACATATCTGATTGATAATAGTTTTTGGCACGCCCTGTGGGACTCTGAAAATCAATTTCAGAAAAAAAAATAATCTTTTAAATTTGTTGTTCGGTGTATGCAGCAAGTTTTTCAACCTTTTGGAGGCCTTTTTCAATATACCTGGCGACTCTGATTATGATTTTGCATGCAGACTTAGTGCAGCCTACACATGAGAAAAATACAAACAAGATTTAGTTCAGTACCTTTTGATTAACTGCAGTTGTCCCCACCGTGAAGGAGAGGCAGAATAGCAAAAAAGGTATTTGGTACACCAGGGAGGTCAACATCAACACCTCTAGTTCTTAATTCCATAGTCTTATCACCACGAATTCATGTTCTTGTATCGCAAGCACCACCAATGGCGAGACAACATAATTTTGCACCTTTTAATGGGGGCAGCCCATTGAATATTGCACACTATAATGATATTCCAACAACAACTTTCAGAAGCCTACCTTTCTTTACTATAGAAGACCAAACTACCACCATTGAACACATTCGAGATGTGTCCACTCTATGCTCAATTCACAACATTACTCAAGAGAATGTAGCACTAAGACTCTTGGTTGTGTTACTCAAAGGAAAAGAATTGCAATGGTTCATAGGCCTCGCGACAAATTCTATCACAACATGGGATGCATTAGGCGATGACGTAGACGAGTATTATGTTGATAAATCAGATCATGCATCTTTGTTGGAGTAGATGAGCATGATAAAGAGAGCTCTGCATGAGCACTTGGCTGATTTCAACTACCAATTTTAGAGAACTTGGGATAGAATCCCTGCAATGGTAAAACATTTACCAGCTCATGCTTTTATATTTTTCTTAAAGGCCTTAAATAGAAAATTTTCAGTTATGACTCAATCTATGGGTGGGCACACACTTCCTAATGCATTTGTTATCCCCATTAGAGCTGAGAACTGTCTTATTCAAGCTGGAGAAATTTCCCCTAGGCCCCCTATGCCTTTTTTTCCAGATATTCAAATTCCTACACCTGTATCTTTACCACCCTTAGTTGTTGTTCCTCTTGTTCCAGTAATAGGTTATCATACCATAGCCCAAGAAATTGTTGCTCTAGCCCAAAACCAAGAGTTTCAAGAGATAAAAAGCATACTGAAGACCTTTGGAAATGATCTTGTAAACATTAAAAAGTAATTTGGCCAAGAACATAAGCCATATCAATCCCTATACCAGCAAAACCAACAGAATAGGCCAACTTTTCAAAATGACTATCAAGGCCAAAGGAAAATTTGTAATCCTAGACCGTTTCATCCCTTCAACCCAAATGCTACCAATTCGTCAAAGGAACTTGTGCCACAAAATAACCTTGCCCAAGATTGATTGGTGTTATCCATGCAATTAGCCCCATAACTAGTCAGCATGTGCTAACGACATGAGAAATCAGGCCTTAATGGTCCAAAATAGTTATGCAGGTTCAGAAAGTGTTCCAAGTCAAAATCTGGAACAGTGAGAAGGCTTTGAGGTTGCTTTTCCAAACTGGTAGAGTTCTGATTTTTGTGGCGTGAACGGTCAAGATCGGCAAGATTCTCCTATTTCAGCCAACACTAGATCAAAAAAAGAGCAATGGATTTGGGGGAGCAAGCTGTAAATTCACAACAGCAGTTGGCAAAGGACAAAAAAGTTGTGTCTGCATTAAATACTAATGTTGCAACGCAACCTAAGGTACAGTTTATGCAAAGAGGCCAAGAAATACTTGGCAAGGGAACATTCAAAGATGCAATCACAGCCTTTGTAGAAAGGAAGTGATGTTGTCATAAAAAATTAGCAAAGGTTAACTCATGTTTCTTTCAACGTGGTTGAACATCTTAAGCAAGCTACTATCAATATTTCAGTTATGGATTCCTTGCATATTTTGAGTCAAAAGAGTTTGTTGCAGGATGCTTTAGCAGAGCTTTCTGTTTCTAATAATAATCAAAGGAATGCCAAAGTTGTGCTTACAAACAACTCATAAGTCAAGAGTGAGTAGAAAATGAAGGAGATAAAACCTTCCCCATTTTATTTAAGTTTGATTATTGGAGATAAAATAGTGCATAACTATATGGTCGATTATGGTGCAAGTAGCTCTGTTATGCCTAAGAGCTTAGCTGATACGTTAGGTCTTGATTATGAACCTAACTCTCAGAAAGGTGTAGTTCAGTTGGATGGATTTTCTATTAAAACTATTGGTCTAATAAAAAAATTAGCTCTTACCTTGCATGCATCCCGAAGTTTTGCAATCCATCAGGATATACATGTTATCGATCTGCCAACCCACTTTGCCATTTTCCTTTCAAGGGATTTTATAGCCAAGTTGGGTGGGTTTTTTTCCTCTGATTGGTCTCATCTATTTTTTAGAACAAGGTATGGTACAAAATTAACCATAAAGTCTAAGCCTTTAGCCAAACACCATATTGAACCATATGTCCTAAGCCCTATAAACACTAACCTCTGCGTCACCCCTGTACTGGAGGAGCAAACCATGACCTTAGACCACAACACCCCTATAGAAAATATGAATCTAGATGAATGGGTAGTTGAAGATCACGAGCTTCATCCTTTTCAACACATAGATGAGATAGGATTAGGGATTTATATGATTCGTGAACCTATTTTTGATATGCCTAATCTATTTAAAAAGGAAGGACAGTCTGCAGAGAAGGAAAATGAACTTTGGAAGCTTTATTTTGATGGCTCAAGGAGTAATGTAGGTGTTGGTGGGGGAGCCATGTTAATTTCGCCAGACGAGAATAAATATTATTTAGCTTTTAGGTTTACATTCAGCTGTACAAATATATAGTTGAATATGAAGCATTGGTGCATGGCCTAGAATGGGCCCGAAAGAGAGGTATTAAATGCTTACATGTTTATGGTGATTCAGAATTGATAGTGAATCAAGTTAGAAATCTGAATGTTGCAAAAAATGATTCACTTAAAAAGTACAAGCATCGCGTATGGGATTTGATTGAAGATTTTGATGCTTTTAATATATGTTCAGTTCCTAGAAATGAAAATAAGCATGCAAATTGGCTCACTACCATAGGAGCCCATTTTGATATTTTGAATGAGATTCACAAAGTAGAGGCATGTCAATATGTTAAGATTATAGTCAGACCTTTTATACCTAACAATAATGTGAGTTGGCAGGTTTTTGACAGTGATGAGAAGATTGTAAGCTTCTTAATTGTTGAAGTTGAGTTTGTTGATGGAAATCAGAAAAAGTGACAGCAGTAGTATGATAATCAGATTGTGCAATTAAAGATGAACAAGCTGCCAAAAGTTTCCCAAAAGGGCTTCCTTAAAACCTTTTCTAGATTACTAAGGGCTTCCTCAAAAGTTTCCCATATGTGGTGAAGTCATCCATATATATCTCCATACAGTCATGAGCATAATTAGAAAATATGTTGAGCACTGCCCTTTAAAAATTAGTTGGGGCATTGCATAAATCAAAGGGTAGAATAGAGTAGGAATAAGTGCCCCAAGGACAAGTGAATGTTGTTTTTTCCTAGTCTTTTGGAGCAATTTTTATCTGATTGGAACCATTGAAACCATCTAAGAATTAAAATTACTTCTTCCTTGCTAAAGAGTCAAGCACTTGATCTATAAAGGGTAATGGAAAGTGGTTCTTCCTATTGGATGTGTTCAGTTCCCTAATAATCTACACATACCCTCCATTTTCCACCTTTTTTGGGAAAAATTACTAAAGGTGATACCCATTCACTGTCAGATATAGAATAACTGAAGCCTGCACCAAGGAGTTTTTGAATTTTAGCTTTAAATTTCTCTCAAGGCAGGGTTCATTCATATTTGAGGTTATCTAATGGGCCTATAGCCATCATTTATATAGATCATATGCATACATAAGTCAAGATCTATACCCTTCATATCATAGTAGTCCCATGCAAAGGTTGTTGCATGTGCCTACAACATGATAGTTAGGGAATTATGTTGTTCTTCAGTCAATTCATTATCTATGTTCAACATTTTTCCTAGCATGACTTCTATTTCTTTGGATGATTCTTGCACAGATGAGAGGTCAAGGCTAGGAATGATTGGTACGCACTGTTGTGTCAATAAGGAATGGAAGATCTACTATATTTCTACTGAGGATTTGGTGGGTATAATGCTCTACAAAGGATCTTGTAAACATGAGAGACAATCCAATTATTGCGGGATCCTACCGGATTCATTTTATATTATATGATCAATCCGCTCATCTTCATCTTGATCACCCAATAAAGGGCTACGTTCTATTGTTATCAAAGTTTGTAGGGAATATTTATCTTCCTCATCCAAAGTGGGTGAAATGATTTTCTCAATATTAGCATGAGGTTGGGCTAGAGGATAGAGGACCAATTTCTTGGTCATAGTCCCATTATATATTATCATATTTCCAGACCTACAGCCTATGAATGCATCAACTGTAGCTAACCATGGTTTGCCTAAGATGAGTGGATATCCTACAAGGTTAACCTTTGGTTATAAAACTATGAAATAAACAAGATAGTCCCAAGAATTTAATGCAATAACTAAATCCTCAATGATTCCTTCAGGCTTGACTATTGACTTATCATCCAATTGTAAAATAATTGGTGTAGGTCTAAGGTTGGCTAACTGAAGTAATTGCATTGTCTCTTTATTCATGACATTGATTTTTTCCCCCAAGTCTATCAAGGTGTTCTTCATAAGGGTCCCATTAATCTTAAAATCCACTACTGGACTACCAAGGTCTGTGTATTTAGGGACAGTTATGTTCCCTAACATGATATCAACAAGGTTTCCCAAGACATGAACTATGTGAGGATACTTCCTTTTTCTCCCTAGTTTCTTTAGACATACGTCCCTGACTTCCCTGGTATAGATTGGAATGTACTTAATAGATTGGATGACAGGGATCTTGATATTTACATCCTTAAGTTGACCTAGTAGGCCTATCTCAGCTTGGGTGTGACATTTTTGAATGGCTTAGCATTCAGGGAAATGAGGCTTTGGACTTATGGTAGTCTTGTGTACCTGATTTGACTCAGGTTCCATATGTGATTTTTCTAAAGCTTCAACTATAGGCTCTTCATCCTTCATCTAAGTAATTTGAGGGGATGAAGGTCCAACATGTTGTTTCCCTAACCTAAGGTGGACATCACTCACCTCTACCCCATAAGTGGGGTATTGCATAGTCTCATTAGTATAAGTATGTTGGACAAGCTTGTTGTTAGGGTTAGGTGTAGGTTGGGTAGGTAATTGTGGTGGTCTAGGTGGCTAAGATGTAGGATTTGATGGAGGCATGATGGCTTCTTGTTGTGGGTAAAGAGGAAGCATAGGCTATTGATAATTCATGTTTCGCTACTATCATTGTCGACCTTTTTGTCATTGTGGTTACAATTGGTTTTGTTGTGTTGGCCATTGAGGATTGTAATTGTAACCTTGCAATTTTTGTTGTGACAAAGGATTTGGTTACTACTAGTTCCAATTTTGCTGAGGTTGCCATTTTTGAGGATTTGGCCATTGGCTTTGGTTGTTTAGCTAGGGCTAGGAACTCCAAGCGGAAAAAAATTGATTTCCAATGGGAAAAGAATTGAAATTAAGAGGGTCATGTGGAATACCTTGTCTCTATTGCCATAGACTTCTTTAAGCTATATAAAATAGCTTTCTATCCTCTTCTTCAAGTGGCTGAAAATCAAGTTTCTTAGTTTTATCTTGTTGAGTACTAGCCACCCTCTTGCATTTATGGTTTGCTTTCCTTTGCCTACAACTGGGACATTATTTAGTGAGTATTGCTTCAACTTCCTCTTACTTCTTTTATATATGGACAGTTTCCAACTAAGTGGCAAGATGACTAATAATGTCCTCCTTCATATTGGACAACAAATTACTTAACTCTATATTTGAAACCCCAGTGGATGATTTTCCAATGGTGGATGTCCTCTCTCCTCTTGGTCTCTTGGTGAAGATCTTGGAGAAATTTCTGAAAACCCTACATATTTCTTCAAATGGTATTTGAGAGATATTCCCTTGCCCAATAAGATTGAGGGCATCCATATAGTCCTCATTGACTCCCCTCAAAAACACTAACTTGAGGGATTCTTTAGATAACTTTTTTTGTGGTTTTTTCTTCAAAGCAAATTGAAATCTCTCCATATATTCTTCTAATGGATCATCCTCCCTCTATGACATTTTGAAAATGTCATATCTCCTCCTATCAAGTCCTCTAAAAATAGTCTTTGTAGTTTTCCAAGAAAATTGTTTTCATTGTACCCCAATCTGCAATAACATCCTTGTCTAATCCCATGAACCATCTTAGGGCTGCACCTTTTAGAGTATTAGGGAAGAGATTGAGAATATGAGCATCAAAGATATAGTCATAGCTCCTACATAGGACATCAATTTCAAACTAAAATGTGTCTGGATCTTCAATCACCAAACCATAAAATATTGGTAATGTCGAAGGAGGGATATTCTTCAGCATAGTAGCCCTTTCTTGGTGGGTGATTGGAAACTCAAAGGTCACATGTTTTGGTTCATCCCTTGGTGCATCAGCCATGGTTTGTTTTGTCTCCTTTGTTGATGTGCTAGATTTTGGTGATAGGGAAATTTATTCTTCAGTATTACCCTCACTCTGAGTACTAGAGTTGCCAAATTTTGCTATGGATTCTTAGTGTTTAGAGTGGAGGAATCTACCCAAAGAGTCTCTCTACCTCCACATACAATAAAATGGATATGTATAGTAGCATTCCTACATAGTGTTAGTGTATCTTTCTGGTGTGTTGAAGAAGATTAAATCTAACAGTCCTATTGCTGAAAAAAATAATTAAACTATGAAATCTTATAAAAACAAGTCTATGAAAGTAGCACCATCCCCAACAATGGCACCAAAAATGTAGATTCTAAACTAGTGTCTTGTAAACTTGGTAGAATCCACACAATTCAAACAAATGATTAGTTGAACAATCCACTCAACATTGTAGATAATTTATTAAATTGTCAACCAAGGTTTGTAAACTTGTGATAGTGTTGCACTAGATGTGCCTTTAGAGACTCGAGGTTACCTAGGTTATCCTATTAGAGGTATTCTACTTGCCGAAAAAACACAGGAATGTATAACAACGAAAGAAGTAAATTGGCACTAATGGCTACGAGTGCATACAACATAACTTGTAGCTGAACTACTATTAACAAAGAAAAATTGAAACTGACTCAAAACTATTCAAAATTGATAATTGAACTTAATATATCCTATTGAGTACTAAAATTTAATTAAATGCATTCATGTATGTGAAAAAATATTATTCATAATCACAACATGAGAATAAATTCTAATTTACATCCACTTTATAAAGTAATGATTAACAAAAATAACTACTAAACAAAAATATAACTATAATAATAGTGAAGAATAGTTACCTTGAGTGGCTTGCTCAAGTGGTTTTCTTCACTTAACTAAAACCAAATCTAAATCTTCAGATTCTACACATCCATATGAACTTGAACTTCATTCATTATATATTCCAAAACATCACATAAAATCTTGTTCAAATATTCTATTCAAGAAAACCATATTTGAATAATCAACATGTCTATAGATTACCACTGAAAACTAAGGAGTAACTGATAACAAAATACTTAACCAACTAACTATCTAAAGACTCAACTACCGGCTATATACAAGGATGGGGGAGTTTATTCTAAACACAAGTCCTAATTGAAATCATTAACTACAACTCCCTAGATATCAGAGTATGTAATTAAGATTGAATTATTCAAACTACAACTGAAAAGAAACAAGAGTTCAAATAGAATTGAAACTCTGCAAAAAATATTTGCATGTAGAACACATAACCAATTATCTAGAATCCTATCAAAAGAAGAATTATTCTTCTTAAGTGCCTTATTAACTATCATAATGATGCACGACTAACTCCATCAAGTGTCTCCATATGGTTTTTATTACACTCAAGTTGATCTGGCACTTCCCCTGTTTCACTGTCCAAGTCATCCTTTTGTCACTGGCTACAACTTTCAATTGTTGCAGGCTACAATGTCTTCTCGGGCTACAAGAGTTTAATTCACAAAACATATACACACATTTAACTACCATGATTAAACATATAATTCCAACCACATTTCATACATACTCACACATGAATCATGCAATGCTACTATATCATAATTATATTTCCATTACTTATAATTCAAGTCTAGGGTTGTATAATAAACATAAAAATATAGCATAACATAGGAATATATCTGAAAGGATTGTCTGATATTGTCTGAAAGCATGCATAAAAACATTAGAAAATGGACTATTAAATAGACTCATCATAAAGCTCTGCTACCTCGAGATCTTGAAATCTTCAAACCCTTATAACTTTGGCAAAAAATGTTTGATTTAGGTGAACAAAAGCCAAACTTGAATTTCTCAACCACCCTAGATTTAAATATGAGTTTATATTTCCTCCAACATGAGCCAAAAATGACCTACAATAAAGAGCCACATAGATAAACCCTCTAAATAAGGTATTTTTTCAAGGTTTTTTATTCCCAAGCTCGCCATATGGTGCAAGGGAAGAGCATACTCTACCTTACTAAAAATAACCTAGATCTCTCACTAGCAATAGCTCAAACCTTAGAGCTAAGAATGGTTTTGCAAGGATTGGCCATGATACCATGTAAGATCTAGATATTAGCTCTATACCCAAAAACACCGACAAAAATAATGAAAACCTTCTACAAGAGGTTATGCAAGAATACGAGTTTGCTTGATATTAAGACATATAAAAATGATGATGAGGTATGAATTATATTACATATGAGTACAATGACCTTGCTTATATAAGAAATATGAGGAATAGGATTGAACATGATTGTGGCATGTGTCTTAACCCTATGACATGAGATAACTAACAACTATCAACCTAGGAATCAAGTGTTAAAAGCTAGAAAGATAAGTTCTAGAAAAGCCATCTAAGACTTCTAGAAGAAATAATATATCCTAAGTAAACTTAACATGTGAATAATTCCCCTTTGTCCCTAGTAAGATAAATTACTAGGTACAAGACATATATTCACACCAACCTTGAGTAGCTAGGATTTTTCTTTTTTAGTGTTTAGCCATTAAAAGGAAATTATGTTCTTGTATTGACTCTTCTTCTTGGTAAAATGTTGATAAGTAACTATATAGTCAATAGAAAAAAATCATCCCTTTGAGGTAGTCAGAGGGAATTATTGAAAGTGTCACTTCTTAGCCTAACTACCAACCTATTATCACTAGTTCTTACCTCTAGATTCTAAGGATCAAAATAATTTGTGCATTCTAAAACCAAGTTTGCACATTGTACTACTACAAGAAATGTAGTTTCCTATAGAAATCCACTCTCAATTAACCTATGTGTAGTGGGAGACCTATCCCCCCTTCCTATCCTCTCCCAAAAATATTTCAAATCTGCATGCCCTAACTTTGTATCGCCAACTTTCAATAGGGTACTAGATAGACCTAACAAGTGTTTGTATCCCAAATATTTGAATTTTATTTTGACACAGAAGCTATGGAATGTTGGGAGGTAATTAAGACTGGGTCAAGATTCCCAAATTTCTTTCCAAATCCCTATATCTTGTTTATTTCCCATTAAATCACCTCAATTCACCTTTTGATGAACAATGAATTATAGGGAGAAGTAAAAAAATACCTTTAAATTGACGGTGATACTTGTTGCAAAAAATTTGGTGGCATTAGCTTTGTAATCTCCTCTCCTCTACTCTTCAACAATTCTCCATTGGTTGCT
This sequence comes from Sequoiadendron giganteum, assembly GCA_007115665.2. Lineage (NCBI taxonomy): Eukaryota > Viridiplantae > Streptophyta > Pinopsida > Cupressales > Cupressaceae > Sequoiadendron > Sequoiadendron giganteum. The sequence continues at coordinate 149,620,299 of CM021100.1, read as the reverse complement.
TTTTGAAATGATTCTCATCAATGCTTCAAATGTATTTATAATTAATGGCCTTTAATTCAAGGAGGGGGCATTAATAGTGTGCATGTGCCTTAATATTGGCACGTGTGAGCTTTCTCTTCAATATCCACCTCTGACACTTTTGAAATTTTGAAATGTAATTTCTTCAAATTTTTGTCGGAGATTTTATTGATTTTGAGAACCTTGTCAAGTTTCGACATAGGTTTTGAAACCTCTCAAATCTTTTAAAAAAGGATTTTTTCACTACAAGTTTGAATTGGGATTTGGAATTTCCTCTGAGATAAATTCATGAAGTTGTCAGCTTTTCTTAAGGTTGTGGAAACCTTTTTAGGTCCCCATAAAGGTTTTGAAACCCACAAGAAATTTTGAAATACCTTTTCATTGCCTATGATCCTTCAAATCCTCTAGTTTTACATCTCTGATGAAAGTTTATTAGACTTTGGACATGACAAGATTAATTTCTCCATCTTACATCACCTCCATACTTGGTTATGAAAACCTTGTCAAAATTTGACGAGGTTCTTTAAACTTAGGTGAAGACCAACACATCAAAAATAAAATGAAATAAAAAAAAAATAAGACTAGCACATAGTTAGGATAACCTTGTCGGAACTCAACAATCATTGATAAAAATAAATAAAAATCGACAAGGCTTAAAAAAGATGAATGAGACAACACAAGATCAAAATTAAAAAGGGTTGATGATGGGGGATGATGGAAACAATGAATGGAGTTGATGAATTGGGATGATAAGAAAAATAAGATAGGGTAGATGAGACAAATTTCCCCCAAGTGCAAAGCATGTAGACAATTGATTTACACATGACACATATTCACCAAGTTTTCATCATGATACTTATCAAAGGTGACATGAAAATGGTTTTCACCATTGGATGAATTGTTTCCATTTAATATTTTGATTTTTTTTTGATTTGATGTCATTGATAGCTTGATACTCAAATTTTCTTTACATATCCCTATCAATTTGAGATAGTCAATGTAGATGTACTTGTCATAACATGACAATAATATCCTACATGAAGTATGTTGAACACCCATAATACTAAGAGGTGGGGTGAATCAATATTCTCTAAAACCACTTAAACATGTATTCAACACATTTCATTCAGCTTGAAAAAATGGAAAGAGATAATTAAAGCATGCATCACATCACATAACACAATAACACCAGATTTACATGGAAAACCCAGGAAGGGAAAAACCATGATGAGGATTAGTGATGATTCCAATTAATGGCTCAATTTTCATAGGGTTTATCATATATTTGTTGTTGATACTATAGACTATGGCACTTGGTTATTGGCACTCTTCATGTTATTTCCTTAAAATCCATAAATCTTGGGCACAGACTTATCCTTATGACTTTTAATGATATTAGCTTGATATGTGATTAATCTATGTTAATTCTACATGTATTTGAATGGATGTTACTTTAAGTTAATTATGGATATGCATTTTTATTGTGCACGCTAAATTTATGATGCAGGTCCAGATTTAGATGCTAAAATAAAGGGAGCTTGGAATGTGGAAGGAGTTCATACCAGCTTTTCGGTTGCTGAAAAATTCAAGTAGGATGGACATTGAAGAAGTCAAGCGGTTCGAAAATTCTAGCTATGGAAATTAATTTTAATGGCCATGCCTATTGGTTGAGTAGATTTAGGAGATATTGGTATGTTGTATTTTTGTTGAAGCAAGTTTGGTTTGACCGAATCTTGTGCATGCAACCTCCTTTCCTCTTTTTCATGTTTTTCATAAATGGTATCCTCCTAATCTGTTGGAGTTGACTATCTTTTTAGTTAAGTTAGTTATAATCCTCTCTTCTATAAATAATGGTTAGATGCTCCTCTTCAAGAGGTTGAACGTTTTGAGAATTGTACTTGCATTTTTCAGTTTTCAAGAAATACAGTTATGTTGCTGCTACGTTGTAATCTTGTTCTCAATGAATAAAATGATATTTTAGTTTGTTACATCTGAGTTAGTATTGGGAAACTCATTCAAGGGGGACCACTTGGTGAGAATTCCATCCTTTCAATTTAGTAGTCACTTTTATGTTCAGCAATTAATTACAGTCTTAGCAGTTGTTTGTTTCTACAACCACTAGAACTTTGTTTTGTGTTTGTTCTTGCAGCCACAATAGACAAAGTAAATTCCTATCTGTTTATTGAGATTTTTGTTTTTGTAATTCATTTCCATTCAGTTTAGTGGCCGGTTTATGTTCAATACTTATGCTGCTTCATTTCAACCATTCACATTCAATATCACTTCCTTTCTAGGTTATAGGATAAATATGGCTACAATGAAATCCTAGTGCATATATAGTGCTGACCCATTTCAAGTTCACGTCCCTGGGTTGATAATGAAATGGACCTTCATGATGAGCAAGATAGCTATTTGGTGCAGATATTTGATCTTTAGGTTATAGTTTTGAGGTCTTAGTTATTGAACCATTGAAGAAGGCTAACAATTAGCTTACAATATATTATAATTGGTTACAAGATATTACAAAAAGGCTCACTACCAAGTGGAATCATTGTCTGAAGGGCTCACTGTGCACATAATAAGAGAAAAAGAAGAAAGAGTGGCTCATTGATAGGATTTGAACTGATATAATGCATCTACAATATGTTGGAGATAGTTCCATTGAAACTCAATATACTAACTTAACACACTTCATGTTTCTTAACACTTACACCCACTCTGCTCTTCTTCACATCACAATTGCATAATCCACTTAGTAGTTCACATCACCACTTTTTCTACAACACACATATCATCTCCACAACACTGAAATGAACTTACATTTATATGCATTACATCCAAAAACACCTACAACATCAATTAGGTTAGCCTAATTAGATGAAACATGTAATACATCAACCTGTTGCCTTAAGATCCAACCATACACGCCTCATGGCATAAACCAAAACTTATAACACATCAAAATAGCTTGAAAAGGAACTATGGCATCTCCCATAATCTCACCCAATTCATACTTTAACTTTGCAAGACCACACACTGCTACATTTTGACTCAATTTTCGATCAACTTTTGTCGGAGGAATTTCGTCAAAATTTTGACGAAATTTGAAACGTCAAAATTCCGATGAAATTTTGTCAGAAATTGAGTCAAAATGTATCAGTGACAAATCCTTTCACGTCTACACCGTTGGTGAAGCAACAATAAGATAACCAACTATTCATGCATTACTTGACATGCGAACCTCCAAAACACTTGCCACCTAGACCACTCATACTTTTGACACCTATAAGCACTCCCACAAAACCATATAAACAAATATTCTTCCATGATGTAGTATAGAGCATTCCAATCATGTACTCTACATTAGTAACACTATCGTTGTCAAGTCCGATACTCTGTCATCATTATCTTTGACACCGAACATAAAGACATGAAACTTTGGATTTAGATTCCTTCAACATACTCCAAGATTACCTTAGAACTGTATACCTTGATTATACATGGAAAAGTAATGCAAACCTCAAAATTGGTTCACTGTACACTAAAAATTGTACTTTAGGACTTAGAAAAATATCCAACACATCTATTCTACATCAGACCAACTCATCTGCACCTCTATACTGGATTGGCATTACTAACAACACTACATTCAATCATGCTCACCAAACAAAATACATCAATATTGACATAAATGACAACACCATATATGCTCATGACCATGTTGCCAACAATATCATCAATGAAAAGAAAAATTCCAACAATCTCCCTCTTTGTCATTGATGGCAACATGCCCAAAACTCTTTCCAAATATTCTCAAAATACTCCCCAATCAACTAATTTATCAACTACTCTCCCCCTTTGACATCAATGGAAAAGGGAACACTGTTCAAGCATACATACTTACTCCCCCTAATTGATATATATATACACACATGAGAGTAACTCCCTCTAACAATGTTATCCATCAAAAATGACCAAAACTTGCACTGCTATACTATCCACTATCTTTCGCATATGTACAATGAAATTTCAAATTGCATAAATAGCATAGAAATGTGCACAATCAACTAGAGGAAGGAAAAATTATTTTGTATAACACCTTCAATTTTGCAAGGTGTTCTTGTCCCAATCCTTTTTTCCATCTTCCTAATCCTTTTTGGAAAATCCAAGCATGTGACACTAAATATCAAATTGCATGAGGAGTTCTTCACCTTCATTTGGAGTACTAGGTACTAGATTCAATCTCACTACCTTCTCAGCATTAGCCAGAGCACCAATCAGGGATGTAAATCTAGAATTTACTAGGTCTCTGAGTTGACTGAACTATATTATAATATTTTCCTTTTGTTCCTATAGTTGAAATAACTGTCTATGCAGGTTCTTTATTTCCAACCTTGTAGTTCCATCTACATCATTTGTTAGATCATATGCTTCATAGGCATTCAGTTATTCCTAAATTCATAACCTCAAGAACATTCCTGCTTCATTTCTTCCTAAATTGTATGGGCTTGTAATAGAGGACCCAAACACTTTCTTGTTTGAATTTTATATCCTCTACAGAAGCTATGATTACACTATTGACGCTCATAGGCTTAAGTTGTTTCCTACTACTTTGAAAGAAGCTACATTAATATGGTTTATGAGCTTATGTAGGAATACTATTAATAGTTGGGATGAGATGAATGAAAAATTTCTTAAGTATAAAGTATATTGTAGAGGTATTGATATGAGAGGAGGTGATATCTTCAGGATGCAATAGAAGGATGATGAAATTTTGGAGGACTATATGTCAAAGTTCTTTTTTAGTCTAAAGAAGTCTCCACATCATGCACTCAATGAAGATTCTCAAAATTTTCTCTTCCTTAGAGGAATTAGTGAGAGTTATGTTGATGCTCAGGACTTGATAGGAGAAGGAGATATCACCCAAGTGCTCTGGGATGCAATTAAGAAGATATATCAAAATTACTCCAGAGCAACTATAAAGAAAGGGAGAGGTTACCAATCTTTTATGGGTAAATCCTCCATTAATGGAGTTTCAAGGATGGAAATCACTCATTTGTTGTCAAACTTCAAGAAGGACATCATAAATAATATGACAACTCAGTTGGATACACTTCAACCAAAGAAGAAACATGAGGAGGCAAAGGCAATGTTGGCATAATATTGTCCTCATTGCAAGAAAAAGAAGAAGGACTGCAAATGTAAAATGGTGGCCAATATTGACAGCAAGCACATTCCACCTGAATTCAAGCCAATTGAGGGTGATGAAGATCAAGTTTTATATGTTGCACAAATAATGCCATGGGCTCCAAGACAAGATATGCCACCAGACCCATTATATTTCAGTGATCCTTATATGAATTCTCATGCATTTGGTGATCAATGGAAACCCCAATATCCATCAAAATTTGGATGTTATTCACCTCAACCTTGGAACAACCCTCAAAATTCCTGGCCTAATTACCAAAATACCCCACCTCAGTGGAAGCAACCCTAGGGGAATTGGCAACAACCTCAAGGAAATTGGCAACAAACATCCCAATGGAGGGGAGGACAGCAATGGAAAAGCCAAACAATTGGTTACATGCAGTCGTCTCCACAACCTCAATATCCTTCCATAATGCCTCCTCCTAAATCAAATGCTAGCACACCTAGACCTACTTAGTTACTAGATCAACCCATACCCAACCTGTGAACCCTTCAAATTTTGGACCTGCACAAACACAGCAACAGACAAACACAGTGTTAGATCAGATGGTGCAAGGTGAAATGAGGATTCCCCATGAAATCCATTTACACAAATTTAAACTAGGAAGATAAAGAACATAAAATAACAAACAGATGTAATCCTAATTTAAAAAAGTGCAAACTCATAATCTCATGGGGGAATTGGTGTTGATTGGTATGTCGAAATCAGCCCTTTCCCAATTCCTATTTGTAAGCTTGATGATTATTGATGGTGATATCAGTTGGTTTGAATGGAATGAACGAGATTAGCTCCCAATTCAAGAGAGTAGCCTTGCATGAAATCTGTGAATGAAGATGAATTTGAGCATAGTAAGTTTACTCAAATTTGTGTTGTTTGAATGAGGAGAGAAGTCTTCAATTTATAGATTTCCAAACTGGAAGAGAGAGTGAAATAGAGCAATGTGGGATCATTCAACATCCAATGGCCGAGTGCCACTTGTCAAGATGTGAATGGCTAATGGTTGTGCATATTTTGGCCAAAGTGCCAATAAATGCAATTAGGTGGAATTTCAAATTTGAGAAATGACATGTGAGAGGGAAAAATGAATGAAATAAATATCACTTGGTTCAATGCACAAGGACATGTAAGAGGAATGAATTCCTTGTTGGATGTACAAATTCACTTGGACTTTTTGAATTCAAATTGAGAGAATATTCCCTTTTGATGCCATGTGAGGGAAATAGATGAATTAATAAATCAAAGTATTTGATTTATTGTGCTAGTTACATTCTCTAGAGAATGTGACATGAATTAAGATTAAGTTAATCAAAGCTTAATTAACTTAATGAAGAATCTAGGAGAAGTGACAATTTAGACTTAAATTGATGAATTAATTTAAATCAGAATTGAGAGGAATTTATTAATTAAATAAATGATTTTGATTTATTTAACTAAGTGGGAAAATGTTAGATTAAATCAAATAAGGTTTAATTTATTTAATTTAATAAGAGGACTTTAGAAACTTTAATCAAATAAAATGATTTATTTAATTAAGCAGAGAGAGAAAATTAATTTAATCAAAGAGGGAGAAAGACTTAATCAAATAAACAATGATTTATTAAATTAAGAGGCAGAATATGATGAAAAGCTGAGTATGATTCAGGAAGAAATGTTGTTAATAATCAAGATCAAGTGTGTCGAGCCAAATTTGCACATTTTTCATGTCTACATTTTTCCCCTTTTTGAAGCAATGTACTTGTTGCATTGATTCAAATAATAAACTGTTGTGATCAAAGTCAAAAATTTCTAAATTTTTTTAGATGCCCCACTGTTGCCCCAATGGAAGGATTATGCTGGTATATTGCCCTCTCGAGAGATGGAGCGGAAATGCTAATTTCCAATCGATATCACGATAAAATGTGAGAGGAGTGGTTCTTATTGGATGATTTCTTTTGATGTAGATAGATCTGATGATGTATAGACAGTCATCAACTATGGGTAGTCTCGTGTATACCTTGATTCAACACACCGATTTTAGATAGAAATGTTAGTAAAGATAGAGGAATAAGAAGTATAAGATGGATAGAAGAAGGATCCAACAAGCGTACGTTATGATGATGATGATTTGCTTACTAGGAGTTGGGATTTTCAAAGGGCCAATTACTTTATGTTTGATAATACACATAGGTATGATGCATCAAGGTATAAAGGACCAGGATGGCGTTGTATCTAGTGTGATGGAATTTGACTCAAAAATCAGATAGGAGTATTCTTGTTCCTACTTAGTGTACATACTTCATTCAGGACGTAGTTCAGACATTCTAAACATCTTGAGCCAAAACATAGGAAAGCAATCTTTGTTATGTGGTCAACACGATATCTAAAACATCCTCTCTACAAACTAAAAAAAGCATACATGACTAAGTTATTTTACAAGTGTATCCCACAAGCACAACAGATAAAAAACATAATGATCTTTTGCCCCATTCCTTCCTCTCTAAACCTGTTTTTGTTTAGGCATTATCGAGAGGTCCTTGGAATGAGCACAAAATAAGATAAGTCAACAAAGACCAAATAAATTAAACAAACAAGCTAATGTTCTTCATACTACTAGCCAAGGCTAAACTACTGTGGGGTACCTGATGCTTATGTCCATCATGGGAAGGATTCATCCTAAGACATGTAGTGATCAAGGTTTTGGTGAGACTGATTTGGGTGATAAGCTATTGATATTCTGAGTTGACCAACTTGCTTGTTTACTGACTTAGGCTTAAGACTCTGACGATTAGGTGTTCACTTTGGAACCTACTAAACTTGCTTTTGACTGACTCACCAAAGGGTGAAAGCGACAATTGATTTTATTATGAGTGATGACAATCACAGGTGAAAGCAAGATGAAATGGATGCACCATTTTGGATTTTCAGATATTTTGAGGTTGTTTTTGGTATTTTTAAAGATGTTACAATTTTTTTTGGTATTTTCAAAATTTAAGCCGGAGAGACTAACTAAAAGACCTATCCTAGCTGTCCCAGGAGATGATCCATAGATTAGCCTTGCTTACGTTATACACCCAAAGACCACGTAGTTCGACCGACAATAGACTTGATGATGATAAGATGGAAAAAACATATTGCCATTTTTTTGTGACGAACGCCTAAAGGACTGACCTAATATGTGAACCAGATGGGCAAATGAATGCCAATACGATGGACGCCTAAAGAACTGACCTAAATGTCTCAGGGGATGATCAAAGACCAACCTTGCCTACGTTCAAGCTCAAAGACAATGTAGTTCAGCCAAGGTGAAAGATTGACAAGACTCAATGATGAATTTTTTGAAGATTTTTTGATATTTTGACATGCTTTTGAAATTTTGATGATTTTTTGATTGAATTTTGATGATTTGGAGGTGGATATGCATGATGATATCAGTGCTCTATTTTGGGATTTTGCTGAAAACCAAGCTTAATGTTGATCAATCGGATTGATGGATTGATAGTTTGACTAAGTGTGTTAAGTCAAACAAAAGTGATAATGCACTTGTAAAATCTAGGAAGTTGTGTTATCTTAGAGTAAACTTGTACAGAAGAGGATGGTTTGACTAAGTGTGTTAAGTCAAACAAGTTTGATGATGAATTTGATAATTTGACTAAGTGTGTTAAGCCAAATAAGATGATAACGCACTTGTAAACTCTAGGAAGTTGTGTTATCCTAGAGAAAACTCATACACAAGAGGGTGGTTTGACTTAGTGTGTTAAGTCAAACAAGGTGATAATTGATTGGATTTTATTGATTAAGATATGATGAAGCTTGATTTGGAGCAAAATTGTTTTGATGATTTGATGTGACGCTGACATGCAAGTTAGATGTGACTGATATTGATTATTTAGATTGATGTTCAACGAAAGATAAAACTTGATAAGGAATGTCTTCCTATCAAAATATGTCATGGGCTAGTGATTTGGATCTTTGGTTCACAAATTCCTTGACCAAATTTATTTCATGTTTGTCAATGTTCGGATCACCGTATAAGTTGGAGGATATAGATCAAGATTTATTCTCGAAGCAAGATGCAAATATTTGCCTCCAGTGTCTAGCAATGTAGGGAATTCCATGGGTGGAATCTTGGGTATATGTATAAATGGATGAATATAACAAGCATGCAAAGGATTCTTGCAATAAGATAAGGTGTTTGCACAAAGGATTCTCATTTAGATACTGCTTCAAGGCTCAGATAACATTGGGTAGAATGGGATCAATGAAAATGACCCATGTCAAGATGTTTACCATAAACAAGTGTAAATTGTGCTCCAAAATTTTATCAAGATCAAGATAACTTGGATAAATGGTAATGAGTTGGATAAACGGTTCATGGATGAATGGATGATATGACTGGAATGTTGGCTTTATCATGGATGTGATAAGATGCTTTCTCCTGAAATGGCACACGTAGATGCTCGATTCTACACATGACACCTGTTTACCAGGTTTTCATCATGGTACCTGCCCAAAGTGCCACCAAAGTGGTTTTCACTAGAGGACGATTTTTTTTCTTTACTATTTTCAATCCTTTTTCTAATTTATTTTTTTTTTGGATTTTTTTGTATTTTCTTAGAGATTTTAAGTTGATGTTGAATCACCTAGTGATCCTGATCTTGATGCTTTTGTCATAACGTTCCATTTATATCCTTCTTGAAGAAGCTATTTTGCCAAGATACGTGCACTTGAATGCAACTTTAGAGATTCCTGATCTACTTTGCTGAAACCGGAGTTAACTTTGTCTTTGTGCATACATCACAATAGAGTGCCTTCTAAATCCTTATGATGAAGGGTTGTTGCCAACACATGGTCAATGTGAGAATTGGATACTATGTGTGGAGGCATGGATGGTGTGTGTTTAGGAGTAAAAGATGGATTGGTTGATAGTTTGGAACTTTTGACTCTCCAAACTTGGGAAGATTGGCACTAATGGGTGGATATGGAAGTGTGCATGGAATTAGGACCAACTACTTGATACACTTTGTACATCGCTTGAGAAACATGTTTTTTCCTTTGTGGAAATTTTTGATGGATACTTGCCCATTTTTTATTTTGCCCCATAGTCTATTTGACTAATGGATTTTGATAGGCATAATCATTCTTTGTATTCTTTGGTATCCATTTGTATTTGATTTGCCCCTTATGCTTCTTAGCTTCCTTTTCTTTGATAATGTTCTTCCTGCTTTGATTTGAATCTTTCTTTTGATGTTGGTCCCAATTCGTGGATGGGCTGGTGGGTGGATGAATATTCATGATATGGCGGGTTGTAGTATTGACATTGGTTTCATCATAAGGATTATTCATGCTCCCTATGTTGACGTTTGCTTGAGACAAAGTTGCCCCCAGTTTTATGGAAGTATTACTAATATGTTTATATCCCTTGATTGTCAAATAACCAAGACCTTGATGCTTAGGATTTCCAAAAATCTGCACTGGTTCTAGGATACCCTGTTCATGTAGACCTAATCCTCTGCCTTGATAATTCATCTGCTAAAAATTTTTATTTGCAATAGGATATGATTTACCTTGGAAACAAGGTGCTACTCTTTCTCTGCTTTGTGGTGGATCTTCAAAGGTCATAGCTCTTTTATTGATAAGATGATTTTCCCTTACAAAGGTGAGTGATCCAAGTTTATAAGTGGTAGGATCCTCCATATATGGGATGACTTCCTAATTGATATGTTTGGCTTGATCTTGTGAGATATCAGATTGTAATGCTTTTTCAAGAAGCATTGATGATTCATTGTCCTTGTAAAATTCTTCATCATGATTCATTCTTGATATGCTTTCACATGATTTTTCTGATTCACAACTTCTAAAGAAGCCTTCTTCATGATTTGTTTCTAATATGTCTCTAGATTTCTTTATATCTTGATCATGTGTACAAATGTTAAGAGTAGGAGACTCTTGTTCCTTGGTAATGATATCAAGAGTATGAGACTCTTGTTTTGAATGAAGATCATTTGCGTGTCCATCCAAAGAAAGCATCTCATGGGTAGATGGATGAGTATGTGCTATGCGGATACGGTCATCTTTTATGGATATGAGGGTGTCCATTATATCATTGTAGTAGCTTGGAGATACAAATTCTTGATCTCGAATGATTTCAGAATTTCTTTTGACATGCTTTGGATCAAGTTCTTGACACGGGTCAATTTCAAAGAATGGATTGCGTTCTTGGATATCTTTATTAGGCATAGGAATATTCTCAAATTTCATGAGGTCAAAGGATGTCCATATGTTTTGGAAAGGATCATTTCTAGATCTTGGTGAAATATTTTAATCATGCTTTGGAATAAATTCTTGAGATATGTCCTCTAACTCATTAGGTGATGTAGAGACATTTTCAACATGATCATTGGTCGAAGGATCTTGGTTTATGTCAATAGGATCAAATAACATCAAAACTCCTTGAAATAGATCTTTGTAGGAGGGGTCTTGATCATGACTAAAAAATGGCTCTTGATGTATGTTGATTTGATCATCAAATGAGGTGGAAACATCTTCAAGGTGTTCACCGATGGATAGATCTTGATTATTGTTTTCAACAATTGTGGTGGGAATCTGTTGCAAGCCTTGTTGAGTGAGTAATGCTTGTGTTTTTTGAGCCAAAAATGCTTGTTGTTGGTCGTGTTTTTGTTGTTTCAACAAATCTTGTTGTTGGTCTTGTTGTTGTTGTGCCAACAAGGCTTGTTGTTGGGTTCGTTATTGTGCTACTTGTTGATGGACTTGTTGATGGATTGCTTGCAATAGTGCCCATAATTTTGCTTGCGCCTGTCGAGCTTGGTTTTGGGCTCAAGCTTGAGCATGTGCTTGTCAGGCTACTTGAGTCGCTTTCACAACTTGTGCGGCTTGTTGGGCTTGAAGTGCCTTTTGGCGGGAAACTTGTTGTGTGGCTTGCAACATGATGGAGAATGAATTTTCCATGTTGTGTTTTGGCAGTGGTGGCGGTGGATTGGGAATGATGTTTACCATTGGGGTTGCTTGGATGGTTGACATCTGTTGTTGCGATATCAATGGAAAAATGGGAGGATTTGATATGATGCTTTGATTTATGAGGGGGGTGTTGCTCAAATTCGGTTGATTGACAGTTGGTAAAAGGGGAAGGCTCATGCCTTGATTATTTGGTTGATAGATTTGTAATTTTTTACTTTGATTTAAATCTACCAAAGGGAAAGGTGTTCCAAAATTTATATTGGGCATGCTCACATTTGTTATATCATTGATGTTTGTAGGAGATAATGATCCCATGTATGGATTGTACAAATGAAAGTTTTTAAAATCAATTGGAATTGTAAGGCTTGGATAGTTTGGTTGAATTGGACTACTCATGATGGAGGAATCAAGTTTATATTCCATGTTCCTCTTGTGTTTCAACCTTGCTAACCTCTGAAAGGTTTAGGACCAATGATGAGATGAAGGATGAAAGGGTTGAATGATATGGATGTTTGAACTTTTAGGAACTTTGGATCAATTCTAGACTTTAGGAATTGGTTTGATTTAATTTTGATTTTGAATGAGGATAGTTTGACTAAGTGTGTTAAGTCAAACAAAGTGATAATGCACTTGTAAACTCTAGGAAGTTTTGTTATCCTAAAACAAACTTGTACATAAGATGATAATTTGGCTAGGTGTGTTAAGCCAAACAAAGTGATGATGTACTTGTAAACACTAGGAAGTTGTGTTATCCTAGGGTAAACTTGTACAAAAGGTTAATTTGGCTAAGTGTGTTAAGCCAAATAAGGTGATGTTGATTTTCCAAAAGTCTGGCATAAGTGATGTTTCAAAGTTCCTAAAGTTGTTGGTGAGATGGAAATTTGATAAATGTTTGGATGGATGAAGTGTTTGACTTGATCCTAGATGACCCTATGAGGACTTACTTACAAGACCAAGGTGATGAATAACATGCTTTTCCCTAGGAGTAATTCAAACCAAAAGACCAATGTTTGCATGGAAACCAAATGACTCAAAGGGGACCAAGCACATGTGTGGTTCAATTGTCTGTTATCTTGCCTTAGTGAATTCTTTTTTACCTCAAAACACCCTCTTGATTATGTTTTTCAAATTGAATGTCCAATGTCCTAATTTTCTTTCATCCCACAAAGTGTATTATGTGGAAATCAAGGCAAAGTTTTCCTAGGTTGACTTCGGTGAGAACAATCAATGATTAAACCCAAGCACTTAAAAACCTCTAAGGATTGAATCCCTAGGGTAAGAAATAGCACTTGAATTTGTTAAAGGTATTTTTTCTTCTCCAAAGGGTTTGAAATTCAAAGTTCTTTGTGAATGTTTGTTGCCAATTTTTTTTTAGGTCCAAGCAATGTGTTTTGATTCCAAGCACATGTACAACCATAGGCTGAAAAAGGCAATATTTTTCAAGTTTCCACTTGGATAAATCTAGCTACGCATATTCAGTGTGGATGATTAGATGCTTGACCACGCAGGCTCCCCCTTACAGTGCACTCGCTTCTCGAGTTAGCCAAGTATCAGTACCCATGAATCTCCCATGGCATACTTTTCATCTCTACAACAAAACCGCATGTATAATGTGGGGCGGCTTCAGAGGACATGACCTCTTGCACCAACAAATATAAGGTATTTTTTAGCTTCTAAACAAAATTTTGTAGTAAGGGCATCCAATTTAGGGGGTGCAATGATAAAATCCTTGTGAGAGATCTCCCAACCCTTAGAAAAAGGGCTTTACGCATCATAAAGATATTGGGGGAGAGTTATCATGCACCGCTTCCCATTGTCCATGGCTTTCACCATGAACAAAAATTTATATAGCGGTTTGGAAGAGCTTGGCTTTAGCCCATTATCCTTTGAGTCATTCCCTTGGGGTGAGTACTTTTTCCCACCAAGGTAGGCTCTCTAAAGGTGTACAATAGTGGTGCAGGAGCACTTGTTTGATTTCTTGACTCCATGAGGCCATTTGTAAATAGTTGCTCTATTTTATGTATTGGGTCTTATAATAAGGTTTATCAAACCATTTTATAGGTTTTTGAGTCTTAGGAAGTCATGTTTGAATTCATTTGTCAAATAATGTTTAAAGTTGTTCCATATTGTAAAAATTGTAAAAGTTGCTCAAGAAAGTTGTCAAGCAACTTGTCAAAAGTGTCATTAAGGTGTTTTGTCAACAAACTAACTAAAAGGTGGTTGAAAATAGTTGGTTTTGTTTTTAAATGTATAATTACACCCTCCAAAACTCGAATTGGTAGGTTGGAGACATTATTTGTGAAGTTTGATAAATGGCAACCTTAAGTTTGTGTGCATTTTCTGATTTTACATTGTTTCCAGGTTGAAGTTGTGGTTTATATGGCCTGATATGCATTCAAATAATGGATTATCATATATGGATGGAAAGATATCTATTTCTAGTTTCCAATTCATTTTGTATCATTCAATTTTATTGAATTTTGTGGGAGATATGACTATTTTGGTGAGACAACCTATTTTAACAATATTGTGCAGAATTTACAGTCTGAAATAATGTGATGGTACGGATTTTAAATTATATATTTGGTGTCTGAAACCAATTTTATGTTGTTCCTATATGAATCTAATTTCATTTTCTTCAAGTCTCATCAAATTTCATTAAGATTTGAATAAGTTATGATCATTTTAGTGAGGGCAGGTCCAAACCCTATCTAGGGTTTGCAGTTTTGGGAAAAATGAAATAGTTTTCTTTTGGGCTACCATGGTTATGTTTCCAATGTGACATAGAATGAATAATAGAATGTGTTATACAAAGATTTATTTGGATTAATTTTGAAGGATTGTGAGATATGTTGTTGAATCCACCTAAAATCAAGGCAAAGTTTTCCTAGGTTGACTTCGGTGAGAACAATCAATGATTAAACCCAAACACTTAGAAACCTCTAAGGATTGAATCCCTAGGGTAAGAAATAGCACTTGAATTTGTTAAAGTTATTTTTTCTTCTCCAAAGGTTTTGAAATTCAAAGTTCTTTGTGAATGTTTGTTGCCAATTTTTTTTGAGGTCCAAGCAATGTGTTTTGATTCCAAGCACATGTACAACCATAGGCTAGAAAAGGCAATATTTTTTAGGTTCCCACTTGGATAAATCCAGCTACACATATTCAGTGTGGATGATTAGATGCTTGACCACACAGGCTCCCCCTTATAGTGCACTCGCTTCTCGATTCATCCAAGTATCAGTACCCATGAATCTCCCATGGCATACTTTTCATCTCTACAACAAAACCGCATGTATAATGTGGGGCGGCTTCAGAGGACATGACCTCTTACACCAAAAAATATAAGGTATTTTTTGGCTTCTAAACAAAATTTTGTAGTAATGGCATCCAGTTTAGGGGGTGCAATGATAAAATCCTTGTGAGAGATCTCCCAACCCTTAGAAAAAGGGCTTTACGCATCATAAAGATATTGGGGGAGAGTTATCATGCACCGCTTCCCATTGTCCATGGCTTTCACCATGAACACAAATTTATATAGCGGTTTGGAAGAGCTTGGCTTTAGCCCGTTATCATTTGAGTCGTTCCCTTGGGGTGAGTACTTTTTCCCACCAAGGCAAGCTCTCTAAAGGTGTACAATAGTGGTGCAGGAGCACTTGTTTGATTTCTTGACTCCATGAGGCCATTTGTAAATAGTTGCTCTATTTTATGTATTGGGTCTTATAATAAAGTTTATCAAACCATTTTATAGGTTTTTGAGTCTTAGGAAGTCATGTTTGAAGTCATTTGTCAAATAATGTTTAAAGTTGTTCCATATTGTAAAAATTGTAAAAGTTGCTCAAGAAAGTTGTCAAGCAACTTGTCAAAAGTGTCATTAAGGTGTTTTGTCAACAAACTAACTAAAAGGTGGTTGAAAATAGTTGGTTTTGTTTTTAAATGTATAATTACACCCTCCAAAACTCGAATTGGTAGGTTGGAGACATTATTTGTGAAGTTTGATAAATGGCAACCTTAAGTTTGTGTGCATTTTCTGATTTTACATTGTTTCCAGGTTGAAGTTGTGGTTTGTACGGCCTGATATGCATTCAAATAATGGAGTATCATATATGGATGGAAATATCTCTGTTTCTAGTTTCCAATTCATTTTGTCTCATTCAATTTTATTGAATTTTGTGGGAGATATGACTATTTTGGTGAGACAACCTATTTTAACAATATTGTGCAGAATTTACAGTCTGAAAGAATGTGATGGTACGGATTTTAAATTATATATTTGGGGTCTGAAACCAATTTTATGTTATTCCTATATGAATCTACTTTCATTTTCTTCAAGTCTCATCAAATTTCATTAAGATTTGAATAAGTTATGATCATTTTAGTGAGGGCAGGTCCAAACCCTATCTAGGGTTTGCAGTTTTGGGAAAAATGAAATAGTTTTCTTTTAGGCTACCATGGTTATGTTTCCAATGTGACATAGAATGAATAATAGAATGTTTTATACAAAGATTGATTTGGATTAATTTTGAAGGATTGTGAGATATGTTGTTGAATCCACCTAAAATCAAGGCAAAGTTTTCCTAAGTTGACTTCGGTAAGAACAATCAATGATTAAACCCAAACACTTAGAAACCTCTAAGGATTGAATCCCTAGGGTAAGAAATAGCACTTGAATTTGTTAAAGGTATTTTTTCTTCTCCAAAGGGTTTGAAATTCAAATTTCTTTGTGAATGTTTGTTGCCAGTTTTTTTTGAGGTCCAAGCAATGTGTTTTGATTCCAAGCACATGTACAACCATAGGCTAGAAAAGGCAATATTTTTCAGGTTCCCACTTGGATAAATCCAGCTACGCATATTCAGTGTGGATGATTAGATGCTTGACCACGCAGGCTCCCCCTTATAGTGCACTCGCTTCTCGAGTCAGCCAAGTATCAGTACCCATGAATCTCCCATGGCATACTTTTCATCTCTACAACAAAACCGCATGTATAATGTGGGGCGGCTTCAGAGGACATGACCTCTTGCACCAACAAATATAAGGTATTTATTGGCTTCTAAACAAAATTTTGTAGTAAGGGCATCCAGTTTAGGGGGTGCAATGATAAAATCCTTGTGAGAGATCTCCCACCCCTTAGAAAAAGGGCTTTACGCATCATAAAGATATTGGGGGAGAGTTATCATGCACCGCTTAACATTGTCCATGGCTTTCACCATGAACACAAATTTATATAGCGGTTTGGAAGAGCTTGGCTTTAGCCCGTTATCGTTTGAGTCGTTCCCTTGGGGTGAGTACTTTTTCCCACCAAGGCAGGCTCTCTAAAGGTGTACAATAGCGAGTAAGTGCATTTTTAGTTCGATCATCTTTGTTTGCGTGAACAAAGAGAGAACACTCGCAATACCTTTTTCTCACACTAGACAGGTTTGATCAATTTTAGATCCCAAATCAAAGTGTGAAGGCAATATTTTCAACAATCCAATATCACCAAAAGAATTTTGATTCTCAAGATCATCGTGAAGCGTGAGAGAAGCGCATACACCTTTTAAATGATATCAATTTGTGAAAAAAATTGCAAAACATGAAAATCACTTGTTCATTTTATACCTCAAAGCAGTGATGAGTTCATTTTAAAAGAACCAAATGAGATGTGAAAATTTCCTTGTTCAATTTTAGACCAAAATCCAATTTCTAGTGTGTTTCTAAGGTTCAATTTTAACCAAAAAGATCAAACCAAATGGTTAATTTTAAACCCCAAAAAGTAGTGACTTGTCATGAAACAGAAAACAAAAGCAAGAATGCAATTCTTTGGATATTTCAATAAGCATTAAAAAATGCTTTTATGAATTTTGAGTTTCAATTAATGATTTTATTTTTTTGACTCCTATCTTGCTTTGCCTTGGCTTCACTCCAATTCTTGATTCTGATGTCAACCTGTAAAAATTTCAAAGTCAAAAATTAAAGAATCAATGAAACAACAACAACAACAACAAAAGCACTTTTGTTCATAAGCTAGCGCCTTCCACCGATATACCGCGGTAGACAAAAGGTTGGACAGCAGTACCACGGGGGTTACCGCCCAACCGCAGGTAATTTTGGAGAGAGCGTGGTGGCCGTGGTAACTGCACTACCACGGATGATTTCGGAGAGACCATGGTGGCCGCGGTAACTGCACTACCACGGGTGATTTTGGAGAGACCGCGGTGGCCGCAGTAACACAGGATATAGTGAGGGAAGTGGAAACCACGAGACCATGGATAGGGGAGGGTGGGGCCGTGGTATTGCAGTGGACACCGCGGTACCACGAGAAGTGAATATGGAAGGCGCGGTAAAGCGATGGAGGTGGTGGAGAGAAACGGTTACCACTCAACCGCGCACAGTCGGCACAGTCACCACGGTATGGCAATAGCAGTCGGAGAGCGATTAGCGAAGGCTTACCGCCACACCACACGTGGTCAAATATTAACTGTGGTATCACAGTGGGCGGTGAGTTAACGGTTAGGCGGCGAGCAAAGAGGATACCGCAGTACTGTAGGGGGTCACCAGGGAGACCACGGTGATTGCGGTGGGTAAAGATAGGCAACGAATTTTTTACCGCTCCACTACGTGCAGTCAAACTACAAACTACGGTAGCCCGATAGGCAGTGAAACAACCAATGAGGCGTCTATGAGAGGTGACCGCACAATCGCAGGGGGTTCCAATGCAGACCGCAGTAAGGTGGTGAACAAGAAATAAACAACTAACGGGCGGTTAAGGTGGTTACTGCAGTACCGCTGGCAGTCAAGCTAGTGATCGTGGTAGCGTGGTAGAAGGAGGTGGAATGTGATCAACAGTCAGTCACCACGAAACCGTAGGGTGTGAAATGAAGGCCGCGGTAGGGCGGTGAATGGAAGACAAAGAATTCAGACACCACAATACCACGGTCGGTAAAAGGTTGACTGTGGTAGAGCGGTAAACATGAAGGGAGGTGCAGAGATAGGAAATAAAAGGATATAGACAAGGCACTTGAACTGATCAATGGGATGGTTTTGAGGGATGCGGTCTCCTAGATTATAACGCTTGCAAGATCTGCACAAAATAAATTTAGATATATTCAAAGTGTTGATGCATAGAAAAGACACGTCTTCTATTCAACCCAATGACTAAATAAAATCGTTAACAGTATGCTGCAAAGACAAGAATTTTTTAGTAAATGCGATAGGCAAGTGCCCTCCTTCTAGTGCCAAAATGTGAACCCTTCAAATTTCGGACCTGCAAAAACACAACAATAGACAAACACAGTGTTAGATCAGATGGTGCAAGGTGAAATGAGGATTCCCCATGAAATCCATTTACACAAATTTAAACTAGGAAGATAAAGAACCGAAAATAACAAACAGATGTAATCCTAATTTAAGCAAGTGCAAAATCATAATCCCATGGGGGAATTGGTGTTGATTGGTATGTCAAAATCAGCCCTTTCCCAATTCCTATTTATAAGTTTGATGATTATTGATGGTGGTATCAGTTGGTTTGAATGGAATGAACAAGATTAGCTCCCAATTCAAGAGAGTAACCTTGCACGAAATCTGTGAATGAAGATGAATTTGAGCATAGTAAGTTTACTCAAAGTTGTGTTGTTTGAATGAGGAGAGAAGTCTCCAATTTATAGATTTCCAAACTGGAAAAGAAAGTGAAATAGAGAAATGTGGGATCATTCAACATCCGATGGCCAAGTGCCACTTGTCAAGATGTGAATGGCTAATGGTTGTGCATATTTTGGCCAAAGTGCCAATAAATGCAATTAGGTGGAATTTCAAATTTGAGAAATGATATGTGAGAGGGAAAAATGAATGAAATAAATGCCACTTGGCTTAATGCACAAGGACATGTAAGAGGAATGAATGCCTTGTTGGATGTACAAATCCACTTGGACTTTTTGAATTCAAATTGAGAGAATATTCCCTTTTAATGCCATGTGAGGGAAATAGATGAATTAATAAATCAAAGTATTTGATTTATTGTACTAGTTGCATTCTCTAGAGAATGTGACATGAATTAAGATTAAGTTAATCAAATCTTAATTAACTTAATGAAGAATTTAGGAGAAGTGACAATTTAGACTTAAATTGATGAATTAATTTAAATTAGAATTGAGAGGAATTTATTAATTAAATAAATGATTTTGATTTATTTAACTAAGTGGAAAAATGTTAGATTAAATCAAATAAGGTTTAATTTATTTAATTCAATAAGAGTACTTTAGAAACATTAATCAAATAAAATGATTTATTTAATTAAGCAGAGAGAGAAGATTAATTAAATTAAATTGATTAATTTAATCAAAGAGGGAGAAAGACTTAATCAAATAAACAATGATTTATTAAATTAAGAGATGGAATATGATGAAAAGTTGAGAGTACAATTCAGGAAGAAATGTTGTTAATAATCAAGATCAAGTGTGTTGAACCAAATTTGCACATTTTCCATGTCTACAACAGCAGCCAGTCTATTCTACAAATCAAAACCAATATCCTACCTATGTTGTGAGTTTGAGTAATATTCATCCACATTCAGGAACCACTTTGTCATCACCTTACACTCTTATTATTATAGAGCTTCTTGTGGAAGAGGAGGAGCATCAAAATTTACCTAATATCCCTACTCAGACAAGTGTGCCCAAGAATCATGAACCAGTTCAATAGACTGATCCTGACCCACCATTTCCTCAAAGGTTAGAAGTTTCTAAGAAAAAGGAGGAAGCAACCTTTCATATTTTGGATCAGCTAAAACACATGTGTCAAGATACCTCTTTTATAGGCCATAAAAGATGTTCCCACATATGGTAAGGCAATAAAGGAAGCATGTCTTTAAAATATTGGAAGGAAAAAGAAGGACCCAACCATTGTTCATGTGATGGGACAATAGGCATACATCATGCTTGGGAAAGTTATTGTTCCTAAGTATATTGACCCAAGAAGTCTTGTGGTTGGAGTCATCATAAATGGAATCTAATTAAATAATGCTCTAGTAGACTTGGGAGTTGCTATCAATGTGATGACTAAAGATATCTTGCAACAAATGAATGTTACAAATCTAAGACCTACTTCCATTGTCCTGCAACTTGTTAATAGTTCCATTGTCAAACCAGATGGTATACTTGAAGACCTAGTTGTCATTCTAGACTCTAAGGAATATGCAGCTGATTTTATGATCCTTTCCCCTAAAGGTACATTAGGAGTATATCCTATTATTCTGGGGAGGTCATGGTTAGCTACAAAAAATTCTTACATTGGATGTCGGTCAGGGGACATGACTATTTCAAATGGAAAAAGTACTAAAAATCTTGTCCTTTATCTTCCTGCTCAACCATCCCATGATATGGATAACCCCATTTGGCCACAAGTTGGAGAAGAAGCAGAGGAAGCCAATTCAGTGGCACAACTCATGATGATTAGTAGAGGTCCTTTCCTGCAACTTTAGGAAGAAGATGATATATTATCCCATATAATTTAGAATTGTTATGAAGTGCATGAAGAATCACCCACTCAAGAATCTAGTTTTGCATGTCCATTTTAGACACTTATGTCAGCTTCTTCTACACCTGAATTTCCTACAACAACAAATATACTTCATACATTGTTACCTCATGAAGTAAAAGTGCCAAGCATCAGTGAAACAACCATGATTGAGTTGACTACACAAGTACAAGTTTCAGAGGGGAAACATTTGAATATAAATAATAAGCTTACTCAGGAGCGGCGCTTGTCTCTGACAAACCTTTTAAAGAAGCATCAACAAGTGTTTGTATGGGATTACCATGACATGAAGGGTTTAGATCCTAAAATTTGTACTCATATGATCTAAATTAGGGATGAATGCACACCACTGAGACAACCACAAAGGAGAATCAACCTTGCATTGAGGGAGATTGTGAAAGGAGAAATGCAAAAAAAATTGGATGCAGGATTCATCTACGCTATCTTAGACAGCCAATGGGTGTCTCCTTTGGTGATTGTGCCTAAAAAGAGAGATAAATGGAGAGTTTGTATTGACTATAGAGAATTAAATTCTACCACCAAAAAGGATCACTTTCCCCTTCCTTTCATAGACCAAGTATTAGATTCACTTGCAGGCAAGAAGTATTTTTCCTTCTTAGATGGGTTCAGTTGCTATAGTCAAATATATATTGCACCTGAGGATCAAGACAAACAACTTTCACTTGTCCTTGGGGGACTTATGCCTATTTTGTACTCCCATTTGGCCTATGCAATGCACCTGCAACCTTCAAAAGAGTAGTTATTACTATATTCTCAGATATCTCACATGATTGTATGGAAATCTATATGGATGATTTCACTACTTATGGTTCTAATTTTGCAAAAGCATTAGAAAACCTCAAGAAGGTTTTGCAAAGATGTGAGGACCATAATCTCTCCTTGAATAGTGATAATTTTTTTATGATGATGCAAGGAGGAGTGGTCCTTGGCCATTATATCTCTCAAAAGGGAACTCAAGTGGGCCTAGTCAAAATAGAGGTAATTACCAATCTTACTATTCCTATCAAGTAAAAATATGTTATAAGTTTCATGGGATATGCAGGTTATTATAGGCGTTTCACAAAAGATTTCAGTAAGATGGCAGCACCACTATACACTCTTTTGACTAAAGATTTTGAGTTCCAATGGACAATAGATTGTGATAAATCATTCTCTGATTTAAAAAATGCATTAACTCATACTCTTGTGCTCAAAGGCCCTAATTGGGAAATTATTTTCTGTTAGAGTAAAGGTTTTAACTTAATTATGTTGATTAAGTTACCTTTATTCCCTTCTTAAGATTTCACATTAGTTTGCATAAAGTGACATTTAATAATTATATTAATTATTAAATGTTATCCTATTAGGGCTTCTATTAGGGTTTTCCTATTAGGGTTTTATTAGGGTTTGCATGATCTCCTTTTTATAAGGATTGATCTCATTGTATTTCATATCAATTCATTCTCTCATTCTCTCTGATATATACATTTTCAGTTTTCAGAGAACCCTTGCTTGTTTGTCTCCATCTCTTCTTTTGTGACAGTTATTTACATGCAGGTGATCTTGGGTTTGTGGTGTTGTATTTTCTCAACTCCTACATGGTATCAGAGCTCCACACCTGTTGCTTCCTGTTCTTGTTTTGAAGATTTTTGGAGCTTCAAGGGTTTGGGGATTGTTTTCTTGATCTAGGGCACACCTGCATTTTTGAAGAATTTTCAGCTCAAATGGACATTGCCATTGCGTCCGCAGCTATCCAAAACCCCTAAATCGACTGTTCATTCGTCCATTTTGGACAAAGTTAAAATCTGAGGCAAAAAAAAATTATATTTCGACCGTACGGACGTCCATTTGCTAGTAAAAAAAAAAATTATGTTTTTTTCGTCATTTTTATTTCGAAAAAAAATATATTGTATTTTTTAAAGATTTTTTTTCAAAAAAAAATCTGAAAAAAAAAGAAATTTTAGCCAAAAATTTTGTTAAGCCTTTTAACGGCTTGCTTAGGCCGGTAGGGCCCGAGACCCTGCGCAGTCCTGCATAGTGTACCCGCACTGCACTGCAAGGGGTACAGTGGGGGTGGGCCCACGTGCCTCCCCCACCCCATACTTTTTTTTTTAAAAAAATTTCAATAAAAAAATTTTTCAGTAATATTTTTTTATGATTTTTTTTACAAAAAATCAAATCTTTTTTTATTGTTTTTTTTTATATAAAAAACAATTTTTTTCAATTATAGCCCAATCGCACATTTATGGTGACGGCTGTTTGGCCGTCAAATTTAACCCAGTCATTTTGCTGCAACGGTCGTATGACCGTCAAATTTAACCTAGCACTGGTTTTTTCCCTCTTTGGAGCTGATTTATTCCGGAGGTCGTAACTTGGGCATACGATATCGGTTTTTTGCAAATGAGATATCGTCGGAAAGCTGGTTTTCTCATCATTCCAGTGGTGTGGGTATCATCACTTCTTTTTTCCATTGGTGCATTCTATAGCTAGTTGAAAACAAAGGGGCTATTTTCAGTCTCAAACTCATATCTTTTGATCAGTTTCTCCGTTTTTCGCAATCTCAATGATGTTGGAACCGTATTTCCGAGCTCTTCAGTTTCATCCATGCCATTTTTCCAGATTTCACTCCAGGTATCTTTTATTCAGTTATTTGTGTTTTCACATTCTAGTGGATTACCTAGACATATTTACTCTTGGAAACATTTTGTTTGCATGGGATGCTTCGTTTTTGGCTGTTCTTCATGTATTTCTAGCATTTTGTCCTTTGAGGGCATTTTGAGCATCATTTGTAAGCTATCTTTTATGTAAACGCACTAAGATAAAGTGCCACACTATTGTACATGCATCTTTTGGGGATTTTGCACATAAGGTTGTGCCATATTTTGTACTCGCACTGATATTATAAAGTGCCATGAGGGGTTGTGTAGTTTGCCTTTGTTTTGCCATCACATCTTTGTCCACTGAGTATCCCTCCACGACGACAGTGAATCCATACAATGGGGGGTCGTGTAGTTTTCCTTTGTTTGCCATCACACCTTTGTCCAGTGAGTGTCCCTCCACGACGACCATGGATCCATATGATTCTAGCCTCATGCATGTGTGCTTTGTTTTGCACACCACTTTTTCAGTTGCAGGTGCTTTCTTGTGCACTTTCAGATGTTCTATCTTCTTCATGCACTACAGGGTGTTGCACACCATTTCAGTTGATCTGTCAAGCTCCCAGTTCACCATTATGGGGGGGTTATTATAGTGTTCGTGCTAATGCTTCCTTGGTTTCGCCTTGGAAGGAATCTTCCATTCTCAGTTGATCAGTGTTTCAGACTATTGGTTCTTGTGCCATTTGTATCTTCATTCCAGGTGTTTGTCTTTGTTTGCCATCCGATTCAAGTAGTGTCGTATGGGCACTTATGCAGATTATTGTCTTCTTGTTCCTGATCATCCTATCTTCAGCGGAGGTTCTTCAGCACCATAGCAGTCATCTTTCGACAGTTGTTTGCAGCTTCTTCTGCTTCAGTGATGTCTCTTCTTGGCTTTCTTCTTCTCTTTTTGGAGTAGAGCTTTTCCCATGAGGTTTTTTCTATTTCTCCATTTTACAGAGATTTGGTTGTATTTGGGTACCTGATCTGGCCTAGTTGTCGGGACCCATGTTGCCTTCTTGCATTGTAGTTACCTTTGCTTTTCTGCATTTGTTTGTAGCTGCACTGTTGCTCATCTTAAGGGGGGGTGTTAGAGTAAAGGTCTTAACTTAATTATGTTGATTAAGTTACCTTTATTCCCTTCTTAAGATTTCACGTTAGTTTGCATAAAGTGACATTTAATAATTATATTAATTATTAAATGTTATCCTATTAGGGCTTCTATTAGGGTTTTTCCTATTAGGGTTTTATTAGCATGATCTCCTTTTTATAAGGATTGATCCCATTGTATTTCATATCAATTCATTCTCTCATTCTCTCTGATATATACATTTTCAGTTTTCAGAGAACCCTTGCTTGTTTGTCTCCATCTCTTCTTTTGTGATAGGTTATTTGCATGCAGGTGATCCTCGGGGTTTGTGGTGTTGTATTTTCTCAACTCCTACATTTTCCACATTCACACAGATGCATCTGATTATGCACTAGGTGCTATCTTAGGACAAAAAGAGGGAGAAATAGAGCATGCAATCTACTTCATCAACAAGAACCTACAAGGGGTTGAGTTTAACTATACAGAGAAGGATATGTTGGCAGTCATTTATGCTCTCAACAAATTTAGGCATTATAGCATAAGATACCATATTTTTTTCCATTTAGACCATACAACCATAAGATATCTTATGAATAAGCCATTGATCATAGGCAGATTGGAAATGTGGTTACTGTTAATGCAAGAGTTTGATATCACCATTATAGACATGCCAGGGAAAGAAAATTTTGTGGCAGACTTTCTCTCCAGATTGACAACATCAGAAGACACTCAAGTCATTGGTGACTCTTTTCCTGATGAAAATTTATTCTCTATCAGTGTGCATACACCTTGGTATGTTGATATAGCCAATTATTTTGTTGCAAGAAGAGTTCCCCCTCATTTCTCTCGAAAAGAGTGAAGGGTTCTTATTGAGAAGACTTTTCCATTCGCATGGATGGCAGGTTGTTTATTCTACATTGAACCAAATCATGTGCTGAGAAGATGTATAAGAGAGGATGAGACTTATGATATACTACATGCATGCCATGATGAGCCCTATGGGGGGGAATTTGTAGCTAAGAGGACAACCATGAAAATCCTCAATACAGGATACTACTGGCCTACACTTCATAAGGATGCAAGCAAGTACACCAGGAAATGTGATAGGAGTCAAAGAATGGGCGGACCAACTAAATCAGATGAGATGCCTCTATATCCTCAGGTATTTATTACACCATGTGATAAATGGGGACTTGATTTTGTAGGACCAATTGATCCACCATCAAATTGAAAATCTTACATCTTAGTTTTTATTGATTATGTGACAAAATGGACTGAGGTAAAATCCATGAAACATGCTAGATCAATAAGGTTGCAGAATTCCTCTATGAAGAAATCTTCACACATTGTGGAGTTCCTAGGGAGATAGTCATAGATCAAGGAGCTCAATTCACATCCACTCTTCTCACAACATTGGTGAATGAGTATAATGTTAGGCATAGGAAATCCACTCCCTATCACCCAAAATCCAATGGACAATCTGAGGTAAAATATAGAGAAATAGAGTCTATTCTGACAAAGATAGTTGTACTTCACAAAACAGATTGGGAAAATAGGTTGCCAAAAGCTGCCTGGGCCTATAGAACAACTTGGAAAACCATAACTGGTTTTACTCCATTTGAGTTGTTATATGAAAAAAAAACAATGATGCTTATTGAGTTTGAGCATAAAACTCTTAGAACTGCACTAGATCTTAGGATAGGCATATCTGAGGCACATAAGGACATGATCATGCAGCTGAATGCCTTGGATGAGATGAGGAATTCATCTCTCTACCATACTAAAATAATGCAAAACCAAAGAATAAAATGGCATGATAAATACATAAATGATAAGAAATTTCAGCCAGGTGACTGGGCCCTCCTTTATTATTCCAAGTATAAATATAATGCAGGAAAATTGCAAACCAAGTGGTTGGGATCATATGAAGTGGAAGAAGTCTTCTCCAATGGTGTTTTTCAACTCACAACCATTGACCCTATCAGATTTAATCTCTTAGTCAATGGTCATTGACTTAAGTTATATCATAAGCCTGCCTCCAAGTAGGAATTCATGCAACAATTTGTTGAGTACCAGAATCCCAAACTTCCTGCAGCCAAAGGAAGCGGTCCTAGTGTCCCTCCTTCTGACTAGTCAAAGTATGCATACAATCACAATAAAGATTTCCACTTTTGTGGGAATCCATTTCTCCATTCATACATCCATCTCCATCTTTTCTCTCTCTTCCATAACTCCACCGTCACTTCATTCCATCACCACTTCATTTAATTACTCAACTTAACTTTTATGATAACAGGTACTTCATCCACATTGTTTGGAAAAGATGTTCCAAATTTCCAAGTACGTGTGTAACAACTTATTGTATCTTAATTATCTTGAATGAATATATTTAATTATTGTATATTAAGGTTGATATTTCACATAGCACGTCTTAAGTACTTTTCCCTATTGTACCATAATTACATCTCGGCCTGTGAGGACACATGCCTTCATTTTGGTTGGGGGGGAAGTGTAAATCCATCATGTCCACGTGTCATACATGTTAGAAAATTCAAAATAAGTCAATTTGAAATAGTTAAAATGACATCTTGTACGTATGATGTGATACCAAACTGTCATCATTTTTCTTAATGATATCTCTCATTTATGTTTCTTTATTGCCTTAGTCATAGTCATAACGTCACCAAAAAGGAAATTGAAGAGTTACATGACATTGGTGTTAGCACTGAAGAAGAGTTGTAGGAAGTAGAATAAATTGGGTTTCAGTGAAGGATTATAGGAAAGGAAATTTTGTAGAAGTGTTTGCTTGATTGTGGGTGGAAATAATGGGAGGCCAGCTAATTAAGAATGAACCTACAGTTCATGACATGTTACTATAGGATGCACTTTCTTTGGCCAAATTCAGAAATTATAGATGGTTGGACTACTTTCTGAAACTAGATAGTTTCAATGAGGTCATTGCTCTGGAATTTGCATAGACACTTTCTGATGGTAAGGCAATGGTAAAAGGGATAGAATTACTTATAGCCACTAAGGAGAGAATTGTTAATGTTAATGATTTTGTCTGTCGTGGGAGATCCATACCCTCTTTCCAAGGATGCGAGGTCAGCTCGAGCAGAGTTCATTGAACCTAGTGACCCTCCGCTTGTAGTAGATAAGAAAGGAACAAGGAGGACTTCTCTACTAGAAAAGTGGAAACAAGTTGTTGTCTACATTGTCAAATATATTACCTGTGAAGGCCACCAATCATGCCTCCATTCTATGCATTTTAAGCTCTTGAACCATATGAGACATGGAAGAAGGATGAAAATGCATGATGTGTTATACAACCTCCTTGAAATCATGGTAGCTGAAACACAAAAAGGTAGGGACAATTTCTTCTACCATCACTATTTGATAAAATTGTTAGTAGAAAAATATTTACAAGAAAGTATCTAGTATGTCTTGGGAAGATTTTGTGAACATTGATTAGTTCAAATTAAAAAATGTGTCATAGAGGTCAGCCTCAAGCTCGTAGGGTTAGAAGGAGTGAGAGGGTTGCTAAAACCACTCCTAGAGCTTCAACCTCTAGCACAAACCCTAGTATAAACCTTCATGCAACCAAATCAGCAATAGAAATAGGCTCCTCTAAATCTGAATCTTTGGATGAAGAAAGTTTATCCGCAGACCCTGATGTCAATGTTCTACCTTAAACTCCAATTTGTAATAGGGAATCCATTAGGAAAGAGGAAGCACAAATAAGGGAGGTAGAAACCAAAAAAGGGAAGGCTAAAAGCCAAGAATCAGAAAAAAGCAAAACCCATCCCTAGTAAACGGAAAGTTGATGACATTGGTCTTCCTGCAGCTGTTGAGAAACATAAAAGCCCTTTAAAGAAATAAAAACCAGCTGAGCAAACTACCGATATACCTCCAAAAAGAAACCCTAGGCTCAAAAGAACATTTAGGAAGGAGACAAAAGCTCCCAAGGGGCAGGTAAATGTTGAAATGGAGGATATTTTTGAAGAACATGCAAACATTGGGTTAGCTGAGCGTGTTGTTGTTGTAGAGTAGGTTGGCAATCAAGAACCATTATAGCCAAAGTAGGTTGAAAGTCAAGAATCACTACAACTAGTGCCATTTGAACAACATGAATTGGCACGAGGAAAAATCTTGGCAGGGATACATGAACCTCCAAATTTTTCATGGAATCTTGTAGCTATGAACTTATGGAATGAAATGCAAAGAAAGAGTGGAAAAAGGAAAGACTCAAGCTACAGGAAGAAGTCAAAAAGAAAAATGCAGAAATTCAGAAGAAAGATGAAGAGATTGCTACATTGAAGGATAAGGTAGATAATGTGGTAGCTTTAGTACCACAAATAATGACAT
Organism: Sequoiadendron giganteum; assembly: GCA_007115665.2. NCBI lineage: Eukaryota > Viridiplantae > Streptophyta > Pinopsida > Cupressales > Cupressaceae > Sequoiadendron > Sequoiadendron giganteum. The sequence continues at coordinate 149,590,520 of CM021100.1, read as the reverse complement.
GGAGAACTCCTCCAAGAATATATGCACTGCATCTAGAGGAGTGTCATCTTTCTTTCAAACTGTCAAGGGTTATTTCAAGTTTAAACCCTTCTATTGAGACCCCACATGATTTTTTTCAAGCCTACCAAACCTCTCCTTTTGAAGTTAAGAAAATATTGTGTGAATTGTACTTTCAAAATTATGTTGTGCCTAATGATCATGACTGGAACCCATTGTTGTACATTGGGGATATCCATCTGAGGGCATTCATGTCATGGATCTAGAATGAAGTCAGCTGGGGGGAGCAGTTTAAAATAAATAGGGGAAGAGAACATAATGCTCCCTTGCCTATCAAAGCTAAATCCAGTAACCCTTTAGACATTTTCTATACCTGGCACATAATTCTTTATCTTTCAAGCTACAAAAATAGAATCATGCCTATCAAGGAAGAAGCATACTAGGAATATGAGCATATAGTTGAAACTACAGTGAAAACAGTGTTGGGGTACCTATCGCAAAGGTGGAATAGTTTGCCAGAACAATTGAAACAAGCAGAACCCCAGTCCTTACAGAGTTATGTTGCAGCATGTAAATGATGTACTAGCTACATATAGATTTGAAGGATGAAGCAATAGTATTGGATTTCATTGACCTTTTAGCCACCAACTCTATTATGGCCAGTACCAGATTACAGATACTATCAATATGACATAGCTGTAGAGAGGGAAAGGTGGGACAGGTTGGAAAAGAAGCAAGGATTCTTCTGGGATTCTAATTCAAATATTGTAGATACTGATCTAGGATAGTTGGAAGTTGTTGACTTCAGAAATTTGGCAAGACAAAGGAATAGAGCTTCATCTATTGGAGGACCAGCAGAACATTAAGCTGGGGGGCAATGATGAGTCCAATTAATGGCTCAATTTTGATAGGGTTTATCATATATTTGTTGTTGATACTATAAACTATGGCACTTTCTTATTGACACTCTCCATGCTATTTCCTTAAAATCCTTAAACCTTGGGCATAGGCTTATCCTTATAACTTTTAATGATATTAGCTTGATATGTGATTAATCTATGTTAATTTTACATGTAGTTGAATGGATGTTACTTTAAGGTAATTATGTATATGCATTTGTATTGTGCATGCTAAATTTATGATGCAAGTCCATATTTAGATGCTGAAATAAAGGGAGCTTACAATGTGGAATGAGTTCATACCAGCTTTTTGATTGCTGAAAAAGTCAAGTAGGATGGACATTGAAGAATTCAAGCAGTTGGAAACTTCTAGTTGTGGAAGTCAATCTTAACGGCCATGTCTATTGGTTGAGTAGATTTAGGAGATATTGTTATGTTGGATTTTTGTTGAAGCAAGTTTGGTTTGTGTGAATGCTCTTCCTATACCTGCTCAAACATGAAAAAACAAGTGATCATTAGCCAAGAAACAAGTAAGAAACAAGCATTCCCTATGAAATTCATCTAAGCATAACAACATGAAAAAAAAGTAGAATATCACATAAACTACTAATGAAATTCTATTCGAATGCTCAAACCAGCATCCCATAGGGGGATTAGTGCTCCTTTGACGTGGAAAGAATCCCTTTCCTAACCCCTTGATAAGCTTGATGATGGATTTGTGATGAACAAAATTGCCTATAATCTTGCTAAAATGGATGAAAAAGATGAAATACTATAAACTCAAATGCCTATAGTGATTATGTTCTTAGTTGATGGATCCAAATTGTGAGAATGATGCCTCTATTTATAGAAGCCAAGGATTGAAGAATGAAGAAGATTGATGAATGTGGGATTAAAGAATAGACCAATAGCATAATTCAAATTGTCAACATGCTAATGAATCTTGAGGGAGATGTGCTCTCACATGTGTGAGCACATTTTCTTAGATGTGATGTGTAAGAAGAATAAATGTCAAGGTGGCTTGTGTAAGAGAATGTGTAAGATTCCATCTAAATCCAAGGTGGCTTGTGTAAGAGGAGGTGTAAGACCCATTTAAAACTAAGGTGGCTTGTGTAAGAAGAGGACATGTAAGATATTTTAATGCCAAGGTGGCTTAAGAAAGAGGACAAAGTCCTTTGGAAGGAAAAGTCAAGTGGGTGGAATATTCCAAGAATATGCCACTTTTTTGAATGAAAATAAGGTAATTAGTAAATCAAATAAATTAATTTACATGTGCAACTTGACCAAGGTTGACTTACCTTAGGGTGGATTCAAAATCTAGAGGAATGGGGGATTAGTGTTAGGAGTTAATTAATTTAGGATTAATTAACTTAGATGGAATTAGTTGATTTGTGACACATGATTTAAATGTTTGGGTTTATTTAAATCATATGAGAGGATATTAGAAATTTTAAAATTTTAATAAAATAAAACTGATTTATTTAATTAAAAGAAGAATATTAGGATTTTAATTAAATAAAATTGATTTATTTAATTAAAGGAAGAACATTAGGAGATGCTGAAATAATCTGATAAAGTGTATTATCCAATTTAAGGAGGAAGTTTTAATTAATTAAATAAAGATTATTCAATTAATTGGTTAGTGTGGAAATGATTAAGAAAGAATCGATGTTATTTAATCAAGATCAAGTGCATAATATCGATCGGGATATTTTGAGTGTCTACAGTTTGACCGAATCTTGCACATGCAACCTCCTTTCCTCTTTTTCATAAATGGTGTCCTCCTAATCTGTTGGATTTGACTACCTTGTTAGTTAAGTTAGTTAGAATATTATCTTCTATAAATAATGGTCAGATTCTCCTCTTCAAGAGGTTGAATGTTTTGAGAATTCTACTTGCATTTTTTAGTTTTCAAGAAATACAGTTATGTTGCTGCTACATTGTAATCTTGTTTTCAATGAATAAAATGATATTTTAGTTTGTTACATCTAAATTAGTACTGGGAAACTCATTTAAGGGGGCCCACTTGGTGATAATTCCATCCTTTCAATTTATTAGTTACTTTTCTATTCAATAATTAATTACAGTCTTAGCAATTGCCTATTCTTGTAGCTATTGGAACTATGTTTTGTGTCTGTTCTTGTAGCCACGATGGATAGAGTAAATTCCTATCTATTTACTGATTTTATTTTTTTTGTAATTCATTTCAGTTTAGTTTAGTGGTTGGTTTATGTTTAGTACTTATATTGCTTCATTTCAAGCATTCACCTTCAGTATTACTTTCTTTCTAAGTTATAGGATAAAGATGACTACAATGGAATCCTAGTGAATATATAGTGTTGACCCATTTCAAGTTCACATCCTTGGGTTGATAGTAAAATGAACCTTCATGATGAGAAAGATAGCTACTTGGTGTAGATATTTAATCTTCAGGTTATAGCTTTGAGGGATTAGTTATTGAACCATTAAAGAAGGCTAACAATTAGCTTACAATATATTATAATCAGTTACAAGATATTACAGAAAGGCTCACTGCCAAGTGGAATCACTTTTTGAAGGACTTGCTGTGTAGAGAATAAGAGAAAAAAAATAAAGGGTGGCTCACTAACAAGATTTGAATTGATACACTGCATCAACAATATTTTGGAGACAGTTCCATTGAAACTCAATATACTAACTTAACACACTTCATGTTTCTTAACACTTACACCCACTCTGCTCTTCTTTGCATCACATTTGCATACTTCGCTTAGTAATTCACATCACCGCTTTTTCTACAACACACATATCATCTCCACAACATTGAAATAAACTTACATTTATATGCATTACATCCACAAACACCTACAACATCAATTAGATCAGCCTAATTAGATGAAACATGTAATACATCAAACTGTCACCTTAAGATACAACCATATACACCTCATGACATAAACCAAAACTTGTAACACATCAAAATAGCTTGACAAGGACCTATGATATCTCCCATAAGTTTTCTCAATTCATACTTTAACTCCACACGACCACAAACCCTTTTAGGTCTACACTGTTGGTGAAGCAACAATAAGATAGCCAGCTATTCATGCATTACTTGACATGAGAACCTCCAAAACACTTGCCACTTGGACCAATCATACTTTTGACACCTGTAAGCACTCCCACAAAACCATATAACTGAATATTCTCCTATGATGGAATATGATTCCAATAATGTACTTTGTATTAGTAACACTATTATTGTCAAGTTTGATACTCTATCATCATTAGCTTCGACACTAGAGGATATAAAGACATGAAACTTTGGATTTAGATTCCTCCAACATACTCCAAGATTACCTTAGAACTGTATACCTTGATTATACATGGAAAAGTAATGAAAACTTCAAAACTAGTTCATTGTACACTAAACATTGTACTTTAGGACTTAGACAAATATCCAACACATCTATTCTACATCAGACCAACTCATCTGCACCTCTATATTGGATCAGCATTACTAACAACACTACATTCAATCATGCTCACCAAACAACAATACATTAATGACAACACCATATATGCTCATGATCATGTTGCCAGCAATATCATCAATGACAAGAAAACTTCCAACAATCTCCCCCTTTGTCATTGATGGCAACATGCCCAAAACTCTTTTCAAATATTCTCCAAAATACTCTTCAATCAACTGATTTCTAAACTACTCTCCCCCTTTGACATCAATGGAAAAGGGAACACTGTTCAAGCATACATACTTAATCCCCCTAATTGATATATATATACACATGAGAGTAACTCCCTCTAACAATGCTATCCATCAAAAATGACCAAAACTTGCACTGCAATACTATCCACTATCTTTCGCATATGTACAATGAAATTTAAAATTGCATAAATAGAATAGAAATGCACACAATTAACTAGAGGAAGGAAAAATACTTTTCTATGAAACCTTCAATTTTGTAAGGTGTTCTGGTCCCAATCCTTTTTTCCATCTTCCTAATCCTTCTTGAAATATCCAAGCATGCGACACTGATTCTCAAATTTCATGGGGAGTTCTTCACCTTCATCCAGAGTACTAGGTACCAAGTTCAATCTCACTACCTTCTCAACATTAGCCAGAGCACCAGTCAAGGATGTAAATCTAGCATTTACCAGGTCTCTGAATTGATTGAATTGTATTATAATCTTTTCCTTTTGTTCCTATAGTTGAAAGAACTATTTATGCAGGTTCTCTATTGCCAACCTTGTAGTTCCATCTACATCATTTGTTAGATCATATGCTATATAGGCATTATCAATGTGAGACTCAATGGAGTCCATCTCATCCTTTATATTCTTTGTGGAGTTGGGCCATTTCAAACAAAACTAAAACAAAATCGTTGCTTCCTCAACATATTTTTGAATATCCTTAAGGTTATTCTACAACTTAATATATGGAGTAGCACACTTGTCTAAAATATCTACCAACCTTCTTTCATTTACCTTCTTATTTACCCCCTTTTCTAATTTCTCCTCTAAACCAATAAAATATTATTTGAATAAGTCAAGGAGTAACCTCAGTTGTTGCACACCGGATAAATAATTGTCAACATTTGCATCAAGGAAGCTTTCTTGTAGCACTTTCATTGCCTCATCAATCATTTCAACACTCTTTTTGTGAGTTTTCAAAATCACCTTTCTTGCGGAGGCGTGAAATGCATCACAAAGCTAGATTTGTGAAAGGGGGATATCTTATTCATGTCAACTTAGCCTTGATGCATTCGGATCTTAGCAATTGTGTTGATAATACAGGTTGGAATTGCAGTTGCATATCTAATCAAATTTTCAAGGAATCTCCAAAGGATCTAGAGGACTCACCAACCATCTTCATATTTTCATCAGCCTTTTCCTTGTCACCAATGCATTCTTCAACTTTCCCATCATCTTTCTCCTTATTTGTATTACCAAACTCATCCCCAGTCTTCTTCTCTTCTTCAACTGATTTCACATTATCTTTTTCCTTGTCACTAATTCATTATTCTCTTGTTCATTAGACTCTTTACCTTTTGAGAGAGGCAATTCTTAAGTGTTTGGTGCCTCTGTATTCTCTAGATTTTCTTGTATGAATTCTTCTTTCTCTACGTTTTCTCTATGTCCGAAGGAGGTGTGTTATGTTTTGTTTGTGCTTCCTCCTACATTTCACCATCCTTTTCTTCTCCAATAATATTTTCTTCTACAAGAGTTGTATCATCAATAACATCTTGCATATTTTCTCCTTCAACTACATGCTCGTGTTGTGCATCTTCTGGTTCATTCACTTCAAGAACAAAAAAATTCATCATACAATTGTTCTTCATTTTCTAGAGACATTCCTAATTGTTTTGCTAGATTAGCAACGTCTCATTTATTAATCTTTCTATATCTTCTTTATCCCTGCTCATCAAGGTGTTAACCATCTGCTTAGTCCTAAATTATTTGTTATATGATTGAGCTAATAGCTCTATCCTCAACTAAAAGAGAAGAACTAATCTTCTCCAAATCAAATTCCCTTAACTTTGCATCTTCATTTATGGATTCTTATCTTCTTGCTAAAACACCGAAAAAATAGGTTCATTAAAATGGAATGATATAAATATGATATGATGGACCTATTTTCCTTTATTTCATTAGGAAATGAGATCCACACAATGAATTTATTATCAACCCTTAGGTGAATCAACTCAAGGTGGGAATCTTCATATTTCATTATGCTTGAAGGATGGGGTCAAGGTCAAACAACACTTTGAGGAGAAAAACTAAAAATAGAAAATCAACTCCAAAATCTAACACTTGAAGCAACAATATTAAGCTCAATACTGACATAACCAAAAATTAAATTGCAAATTAGAGAAGGGTAGAATTTTTTTTACTAGCCACCAAAAGTGTTTTTTGGAAGTAGTTTTAGGACTCATTCACCCAAGGGAGAATGGGTCAACTATCATGGTTTTTCTATAGCTTTTAGGAGCATCTGAATCTTTTGATTTTCCTAGGTTTCATAGTCAAAAATGGCTTTGGGATTTTAGTTTCCATGAGAAGACAACAATTTTGACAACTTTGGCAACTTTTAAATCTTGCATTTTAAAAGGGCTTCAAGCCTTCTTCAACCTAAATTTGTAATCACACATACAAGAGAGAAAAAAAAAATGTTTTTGGGTGAATAGGGGTTTTCCTTGGTCAAACCCCATTTTGGTAATCAAACCTTGAATTGAAATAATGCATGACAGAGGGAATGAAGAATGATCAAAGCTATATTACCACTCAACAAGCCCTTGAATGGAACTTTGGTAATGGAGATCTTAGGAAGTCTACAACTTGCATGAGATGGTTTAATTATATGTGGATCTTGACACTTGAATCTTGCTTGAAATAATAATTTAAATACTTGGCTTTATCATGGAACCTACATCATAATCTTAGCTCCAAAAACATGCATGATGCAAGAAAACTTTGACATGATGAATGGATCTTGAATGCTGCAATAAAACTTTGATATTTCTACTCTTGAATGCCTTTGATCATAATATTTTCTGTAGGAATGATTGCATGAAAACTCTAGGTGAAACATAATGAAATAACCTTGTATTTATAGGTATGTATCCTTAATTTCCCGAAATTCGAATATCACAAGATGACATTGAATTATGGATTTGAAAATGTTAAAATACCGCCAAAAACATAATTTAAATTTAGGTCATATGGTTTAGGGAGGACCCATTCACCCATGGATGAATGGGTCTCGAGTCCATAAAACTAAGACACACATTACTCAATGTAAAGTGTTATGTTTAGGAATTAATAAATGTTGGGTTTCCCCTTCAAAAAATGTAATTAAATAGGCTTGGAAAATGATTAAAAGGACAATTAAGGCATAATTAAGCTCAATTAATTAAGAGATCCCAAATAAGTGTGTAACTATAATAAGGTACATTTAACAACACTAAATTAAGGAAATATTAAGTCCATTTTAAGTAAGGAGGGCCCAAACAAGTGAGAAAATGTAAAGGATTACATTTTTCTACACTACATTTAGCTCCCAGTTTAGTGAGAGGATGACCCTACATCAAACTCATGGTAAAGTAGACAATCAAGAGAGGTTTAATTGTATAATCATTGGAAGGGCAAGATGACACAGATCAAGGAAGGTGATTGAGCCTCCAAGATCTAAGATCTCACAATAAAATCAACAAAGGCACGAGGAGAAACATGCCTATATTAAACATATATATGTATGTAATAATGACAAGATAATCATACAATGTCAAAGACTCAAAGAAAGAGAAAAAGAAAAAAGAAATGAAAAAGGATCAAACCTTGACTATCCAACACGATATGGAACACACCTCAGTTGTTTGTCCAAAAAAAATTACAAGTGGAACTCCCCTGTCCACTATGCAAACAACAACACACTCACATTAGCTAGTGAAACTCCGGCTATCCACTAGATGAGCGCCCAGAGGTGGAAAATGAGATAATCTTATCAAGCTCCCATACCATACCAAAGTTATACCTCTGATAACTTTAATAAGGCACCACACAATATGAACTTCGAGCTCCATAAGGCTTGGCAAGTTGTGTTATGCTAAACACTTGTGAACAAACAAGGCTCCATAGGCAAGCAAAGTGTGTTATGCTTGGTGACCATAAAAAAGGGTTGTAACTTCAAGCCTCATAAGGTTTATCAAGTTGTGTTATACTAAACACTTATGAGCAAAAAAAATAGGATAAGACATGTTCAAAGGGATTTTTCTTAGTTTATGTAAGGTCTCCTCTTAGGGAACATTGTGCCTAATGTCTCCAAGAGAGGACAAGTATAGGATAAAAGATTCACAACTTAGGGAATGCAACGTGTAGCATCACCATTAAGAGGAAAGTAATATGCCAAGAAAGGTCACCGTCTTGGAGGAAATCAAACCCAATGACACCACCAAGAAGAAGACACATCATGTGAAGTAATAATACCACACAATGAAACATGAGAAAAGTAAAAAGATCTCCAAAAATGATAATGCCAATATATGCCCCCACTTTAAAGAAATTGCTAATACCATGTTGTGAGCAATTACTTTAAAGTAGAAAATGATAAATGATAACAATAAAGAATACATGAGAGCTTATTTGGAAATCCCTATGCCAAGTCATAAGTTTCCAAATAAAGCTATGTCGTGAAAAAGGTAAGGGGTTACCCCCAAAATGAAATCCCAAAATCACACAAGGGATCCACGGATTCGGGGTTAGTATGTCTTTGCTATAATGATATTATAGAGCTTAGAAATGTCATCATTCCCCAAATAACTCATGAAACAAGAAGAATGACACATAAAGAGTGAAAAAAAAAACATATTGGATCAACATGGAAAAGACCTAAATGTCTTGATGCCTTGCATCATCCCCAAAATAAAATCACAAGACCAAAGAAAAGATAAAATAGGTTTATGACATATAGAAGAATGAAGATACAAATAGAGGAATAAATATGAAGATACATCAAAGAGAATGGTATGGGGGATCACATTACGTACACGCAATCACAAAAAGAACATGCAAAAGAAATAAAGACAAGACTAGAAAGGCACATGCAAGTCAACCTATAGCAGGTCATCCACATCCCAATCTTGCTCATATGCAGAAGGCGAACAACTAACCAAAGGGACAACGTCATGTACCAAACTAGCACAAGGCTATCTACCTCCTTGCCCCCACTAAGTGTAGGACAAGGATGAGTTGAGATAAGTGGTGAGAATGAGCTTCTTGCAATATAGAAAATGATTTGCAAGGAATGTAAAACATGTAATAGTGAGTATGCATGATTCTACAACCATCACATGGCAAGGAGCAAAGTTCATTTAATTTTAATCAAGTTGGTTTCTTTTCAAATTTTCTTAATAGTTCTTGTAAATCACGACAATCATCGGTATGATGTCCAAATATTCTATGATATGCACAATATGGTCCATTTTGATCACTTTTCATTTCTATTAATTTTTTAGGTTTAGGAGGTAGCTTAATTAATCCTCAATGTAAAAGAGTGTAAAAGTCATTCTCAGTCTTGGATATCTTCAATATACCATCTAAGTATGCAAGAGGATCATGCTTCTTTTGTTTCTTGGATTTGGAATTTTTATACACTTTCTTCTTTGGTTTGATAGTTTATTGACTACAAGATGAAGGATTGATGGAATTGTCATGATGGTCATGAATTTCATCTTCTATCATCAACTCCTTTCCTTTGCAAGGGGGGAGTGTGTTAGGAGAAATAGGGTTATCAATGACTGTCTCTTATTTTGTTACATTACTTCCACAAGTGAAAGGGCTATTCAAGGATGTTTGAAGGTTAGGAAAAGTAATGTTAACAAATTTATCTATGATTTCATCCTCTTGAGCTAAGATATCTTCAGAAGAGTCACAAATAGAGTTCTCATGGCATTCAATGTTTGTTTCTTCTACAACCACAATACTTTTATCACAAGGGAGAGTAATGTTGGGAGAAGAATATTTAGGACTATCCATAGTTATTTTCTTTTGTATTAGAACATTCTCGCAAGTGGGAAATGAATTAAAATTGGTCAAGGTAGTGTTAATGATTTCATCCTCTTGCACTAAGAGAATCTCATAGCCGGGATAATTTTTGGAAGAATTATCATCATTCTTGTTACTGAACTTTTTCTTATCAAACATGTAAAGGAAAGATGCAAACATTTTATAATTTTCAAATTAAACAAGTTAATTTTATGATTATGCTATGCAAAAACCTGAAAATGATGTCTTTTAAATACAATGTTGAACTCAAAAAATACACTAATTTTGAAAAATTAAGCTTAATATGAACAACTTGAGATAACAAAAATTCCACAAATAGAAACAGTAAATTGAAAACAACACAAAATGCATAAATAGAGATTTGAATGCCCATAAATGTAGGAAAAAGACCTAATTAGGGACTCACTCACCCATGGAAAAATGGGTCCTAGCTCAAGGTTTTGAAAAATGAATTTGCATATGGGTAAGCGTGCCAATTTGTGACACAATTTTGGCTCTTAAGATGCCACGTTTTTTCTGAAATCAGAAAAATCTGATTTGCACGAGAAAATGAAGATAGTTACGCTCAAAATTTCAAGATGCAACAAGAACAAAAGTTGAAGTGCTCCGAGTCTAGTTTCTAAGACACTATTTTTTTTTAAACTAATGAAGATTAAGGGTCTCAAAAAGGGGGGGGAAAAACAAGTCCTGTTTTTATCAAAAAAAAATAGCATAGCGCCTGAGGGATCCCCCCTTTTTGATTAAATTTTTTTTAGAATTTCAAAAATCCCAATAGTGAGAAATTAGCTAACACCATGAAGTTTATCCTCGTTCTTTCAGATAATTTTTTTAATGAATATATAATATTTTATGAATTTTGAAAGTGGAAACATCCTGAAAAGCTGAAATTTGAGTGTGCTCCCCCCTAAATTTTTTGAAAACTAATCGAAAATTGAATTTTTTTTTCATCATGTGTAGAATGGAGTCTAGTTTCAAAAAATATAATTTGTTTCACGTTTCGATGAATGAGTAAAAATTTATCCTAAAACTAACACATGTTTTTTGACCAAAAAAGAAGGCATTTACAAAAGTAGACATGGATCAAAACCTTAACTAAATCAAAATGAAAAAAATTTATATATTTAAATAGCTAAGAGAGAGGTTAATGCTATCACATTTTTTTTTTATAGTTGCATTGAAATACATGCAAATGAGATGGGGAGCACAGACGAAAATGTGAGGAAATTTGGCAAATCATGTCAATTAACACATCCAAAGCAGGTAATTTGGTGCTCGCCAAATTACCTACTTTGTAAAAAAACTTGAATTTCCCCTCTCTTTGGTCAACAACTTTGATAATGCTTAGAGTGCACAATTTATAATTGTAGATGGATAGTTGAGGTTTTACCTTTCATACGCTCTCTAACTCATTACCCTAATTGGATAACTCTTTATCCCTCTAAAATCTCTCTCTCAAATATCACTCCCTCCCTATCTCACTACCTCTATATCTCTCCCTCTACCTCTCCATCTCTCTCAAGTATCTCCCTCCCACCACCTCTCCCTCTCTCTCTCAAGTACCTCTCTCTCATGCCCTATATCTCTCTCCCACTCTCTCTCCCTCTCCCTCTCTCTCAAGTCTCTCCCTCCCACCCCCTCTCCCTCCCTCTCTCTCTCCCAAGTCTCTCCCTTCTACCCCCTTTCCCTCTGTCAGGTATCTCTTTGTCTCTCTCACTCACTCCCTCTATCTCTCTCCCACATCCTCTCTCTCTCACACTCCCTCTATCTCTCTCCCTCTCTCTCAAGTATCTCCCTCCCACCCCTCCCACTCTCTCTCTCTCTCCCTCTATCTCAGGTATCTCCCCCCATCTCTTCTCTATCTCTATCTCTATCTCTATCTCTATCTCTATCTCACTCCCTCCATCTCTCTCCAATCCCTTTGTCTTGAGTACTCCCTCTCCCTCCCACCCCCTCTCCATCTCTCAAGTCTCTCTTTCTCACTCCTTGTATCTCTCCCATCCCTTTATCTCCCACTCCCTCTCTCTCCTACTCTCTTAGATCTCTCCTTCCCACCCCCTCTCTCCCACTTTGTCTCCCTCTCCTCTATCAGGTGTCTCCCTCCCTCTCCCTCTCCCTCTCCCTCTCCCACTCCCTCTCTCTCAAGTATGTCCCTCCCACCACCTCTCCCTCTCTCTCTTTCTCAAGTAGAGGGTTTAAGGTTTAGGGTTTAGGGATTAAGGGTTAAGGGTAGAGGGTTTAGGGTTTAGGGATTATGATTTACGGTTTAAGGGTAGAGGGTTTAAGGGGTTAGGATTTAACTTGGTTAAGGGTAGAGGTTTGAGGGTTTAGGGTTTAAGGGTTGAGGGTTGAGGGTTGAGGGTAGAGGGTTTAGGGTTCAAGGTTTAGGGATTAAGGGTTAAGGGTAGAGGGTTTAGGGATTACGATTTATGGTTTAAGGGTAGATGGTGTAGGGTTGAGAGAGAGAGGGGGTGTTGAGGGTCGAGGGTAGAGCATTTAGGGGTTTAGGGTTTATAGTTTAAGGGTAGAGGATTTAAGGGTTTAGGGTTTAACTTAGTTAAGGGTTGAGGGTTGAGGGTTGAGGGTTGAGGGTTGATGGTTTAGGGTTTAAGGGTTGAGGGTAGAGGGTAGAGGATTTAGGGTTTAGGGTTTATGAATTAAGGGTTAAGGGTAGAGGGTTTAGGGTTTAGGGGTTATGATTTACGGTTTAAGGGTAGATGGTGTAGGGTTGAGAGAGAGAGGGGGGGGTGTTGAGGTTAGAGGGTAGAGGGGTTAAGGGATTAAGAGGGTATAGGGGTTGAGGGATTAGGGTTTAAGGGTTGAGGGTAGAGGGTAGAGGGCTTAGGTTTATGGATTAAGGGCCTAGGTTTAGGATTATGATTTACATTTTTAAGGGTAGATGGTAGGGTCAGAGAGAGGGGGGTGTTGAGGGTAGAGAGCAGAGGGGTAGAGGGACAAGAGGGCAGGGGTTGAGGATTAAGGTTTAAGGGTTTAGGCTGAACGATTAAGAGGGTATAGGGTTGAGGGATTAGGGTTTAAGGGTTGAGGTTGAGGGTTGAGGCACAAGAGGTATAGGGTTCGAGGGATTAGGGTTGAGGGATTAGGGCTTAAGAGCTGGGAGGCTTGAGGCTGAGGTATTAAGAGGGTATAGCTGAGGGATTAGGATTTAAGGGGTTGGGGCTGAGGGTTGAGATTAAGAGGGTATAGGGATTGAGGGATTAGGATTTAAGGGTCAGAGGTTGAGGGCTGGGAGGGTTGAAGGATTAATATGGTATAGGGTTGAGGGATTAGGGTTTAAGGG